>CM073772.1:108928393-109528393 GCA_037158775.1 Hetaerina titia
CTCGGCTCGGGGGACGAATTGGAGAATGACTAATGGCGCGATAAACCCTCTCCAGTTTCCATCGCCCCGCCTACGAACAATGATGCTTGGGTACATTTTTCGAATGCGTAATACAATTTTATTCGTCGAACACGGCCTCGCTTTGAATGGAAAATTTAATTTTCTTAATGGATCTCGGTCATTTCTCAGGAGGAAAGCAACTTAGTTTGATAGCGGAAAGAGAAAAAGTCTTAGGGGCTACAGATTATATTCCTTCTCCTTGCAATTTTAGATTATTAGTTTCATCAAGGTGGTGGAAAAAAGGGGTTCGAATCTGAGGCTTTGTTACTTTACTCTTTAAAACTCACGAGTTCGTGCCCTAATACGTTACCTCGCTGGCCCCGGGGGAGGCGGGGTAAGTTCCACACACGCCAAACCAGAGATCGTGGGTTCGATTCCCACTTAAATGGGTTTTCCTCTTCTGAGGGATTCAGTGTTCGTAATTGTCTTCAACGTAATGTACAAGGGTTAGGTTAGGACAATAAAGTATCAATTTGTCCCCAATAAAAGCAGTTAAACAAATAAATAATACAATATTTTTAACATCAGATTATAAACGTAAGCATTGCTGTTATCCGGACTATTTCTTTCCTCTCTCTTTGACAAGATAACTGCTCTTAAAATGTTTTCATCATAATAAACAGTAAGAAAACATAAAGGTATTTTAATGAACTTTGAAACACTCCGCAACGAAATTGACGAAATCTAGACAAAATATTCGAAACAGTTGAGGTTCTTGGGCGCCACCAAAATAGAATCTTGGGATCATGGAGCCATCGAGTTATTATGATATTATGGTATAAATGAGAAAGTGATCGACTTATATGTAACTTTTATCTTAGCGTACACAAGGGCCAACCAATCGTGGAGCTATCAATAAACGTGTGCCCATTCATCTACATCTACATAATACCCCGCAAGCCGCCGCAAGGGCGTGTGGCGGGGGGTGTTAGGTCACCAACCAAAAAAGGAAAAAAGAAATACCGCATTCAAAACCAACACACACATGCAAACCCCAATCCACAGCAGTGCACACATTCATCGTAACATCCCATCATTCGACGCGCATGCAAACACACATCTACCTCCCTTCACTCCACAAGCATGCAAGTACATACGCTTAACGACAACAAATAATTTTACCCTAGGATGCAGCAAGA
Source organism: Hetaerina titia (assembly GCA_037158775.1). Taxonomy (NCBI): domain Eukaryota; kingdom Metazoa; phylum Arthropoda; class Insecta; order Odonata; family Calopterygidae; genus Hetaerina; species Hetaerina titia. The sequence continues at coordinate 108,929,593 of CM073772.1, forward strand.
AATTAATCACGAACGTGCATTCTTCTTATTATAGTAAAATTTAGTGAGAAATTAAGTGTTAATAGTGGTTACGCCAGACTTTGTTTACGAGGCAAGCGTTTGGGACTCGTAGGAGAAAGGGTTGATTACGTCGACAGAGAGAAAAGGTGAAAAGAAGAACCGATAGATTTGTGAAGAAATGTTACGATAAGAAAGCGATTGTACCTGGGTTTATGGAGGGTATTAGGATGGATTCTGTCCTAGCGCGAAGGGAGACTTGCGTAGATTATTAAATAGGTGAAGGACACTCTGTCGTATCCCGCGTTTTCGAGAGGATATTGGCGACACGAGAAAGTACCCCACGAGTCGAATGGCTGCCTCGAGGGCTTGAGTTTGGTGGGTGGTGATGTGGAGAGGTTTTCGTTGATAGGGACGGGGGGAAAATAAAAGGAACTAAAAGGGAGTACAACGGCGGTCCCGATTTAATACAGGAAAACAGAGTTTACAGAAATATTCTTATATATCCCCTTGGTGCCGCTTGGCATTTCCAACCAAAGGGGCCCAGCCCAAGTGTCCTCTCGGATAGCGAGTACCCGACTGCTGTAGTGCTTCCAACCAGAGGGGTCCAGCCCAATTGTCCTTTCGGATAGCGAGTCACCAGCGCTGATATCACCCACGCCACTACTTAGTTATCAGTTATCACTACTCTTGGCCCTTAGTCCACATCGAGTCAGCGGCGGTGATATCGCATGCTTAAACCCACGCCTTTAATTGGTCACTTAAGGTGGGGAGGGTAATCATCCTGGCCAGTAAATTATACGGATGCATCAACTCCATTAACCTTAAGGCACTGAATTAATTATTAAGGCCCTTCATTATATCGGTAGATTCGACCATAGGGATAAGATAAGGGCGACAGACTGTAGCACCACTATATTCATTGCTTTCCTCATACGATTCGCGATCACAACAAAAACAAAGCTAAACGGTGGAAAACCACGGCCGATTAACCGGCTGCGAAAGTGCTAAACTCGAATATTTATCCAAATAGCTACTAAAGGCTGGTGAAATAACACCTCCAGCCACCAGTCTCCTGGAAAACTTGAAGAGTCCAGTATAGATGTAGATGAAAAAAACAAATTTTAATAGTGAATGCTGAAGGGGAGGTTTTTTACCCCCATAACTCACAGAAAAATTCTACACGCTGCATAAATAGAACGATTCATTTTATTTAGAATATGTCAGCTTATGGAAATTTCTTTCTACTGGGGATACGGTGGGGAGGATAAAATATGCAGCCATGCATCTTAGCTGAGAAAGTGATTCATTTTCTCTGTTTTACTTGGAAAAATATTGACATAGATTACTAATGGACTTTGAGCAGAGGGTAGAGGTACACTCAGAACTAAGACTAGTCTTGCGTAATATCTACTTGTGTTCTCTAACGATTAGTGTTCTAAAATAAGATATCGAAAAAAGGCAGAAAATTTATCGTTTTATATGAGCTTGAACCTTATGCATGAAACTGTAATGTTCTACATTGTATAAAAAATATAATTTATATAAGGAAATTTAAATATTTATAGAGAGTTGCAATCCTGATGAAGTGCAAAAATTTTCGAGATACTAAAATATCAAATACAAGATGAAACTTTGGTCACGTAGAATGTTTTATCTTTCCTCACCCACATAGAATGCATTTTTACCCTGTGCCTCGTGTTAAGGCACATAAGTACATAGATAGTTAAATAGATATTACATAGATAGTTGAAAAGATAATGATTATATTAAATGTAATGCTGCACACACTATGCTGTAATCCTGGGAATTAAATACAACCCAAAGAATTACATTAGTCGTTAGAGCCCGAATTTTCCAGAATTCATTTCCATTACTGGGATAATCAAAGTCTCAATGTTACGAATTCTGAAACTTGGCCTCTAAATTTGCCAGTTGGGAAATGAAATATTCTTTTTATCTAAATTTCCTGGACTAAAATCCTGGCCAGGGTGGAAATCCCGCACATGAATTCCTGAAATGGCACTAACTATTGAAGGAATTAAATCCCAATAACATTACTGTTACCCTGATCCCGCCATCGGATAATAAGGAGACTCATTTGGAGAGAACAGAAATCACACTCGTTCGCGGTGCCGAATATATGGTGACTACGGGAGTAACGTCCATTTGAAATAACTTTTTCTCAAAAATAAAGTAAAATTAAACTATTTATTCTTGTTACATAAAAAATGGAGTACCGAACACATTGGACCAGAGTGGGTCTCCAATAGATATTAAGATGAAATGTGATGATAACAAGAGAAACCATCCCTGGGAAAAGACATACACGAAATATTTTTATAACCTCAAGTAAAAAAATACTTTTCATATATTAAAATTTGAGTATGTTTATTCAATTTTGCTGCATTTCATGGTAAAGCTTTTTTAACAATTTGTGTGTGCATCAAGAATAGAAAACAATTAGGGAATAATCGACGATTGAATCACATTTCTTTGGTGCCGTTAATAAGGATTACTGCGGGTACAAAGTTGTGCACACAATATAATTCCATTTATTAAAGTTTACTTAGATTTTCACTATTTAATTACTTATTGCGTCGTTGCATGAAATGAGGAGCGAGTGCGTTCTGGTTGCTTTCAAATTGAGAACGAGGTCATTTGCTCTTCCGTTTAATTTCGCATAAATTGAGGTACCCAGACTCAAATTCTATGTGTTTGATCAAATTCAATTGCAATCACTGCCGCGGAATGCCCATCAAACGCTAGAGTCGCTCCGTGTCATACGCCATCCTGTTGGCTTGCAATATTTTGTAAATGTAGATAAAGGCCTTTTGCAAACTGCTAACCCTCACACATTAAAAGCATTAATATCCATACTTTTTTTCAATAGATTTAAATTGTAAGAGGAATAGTAATATGCTGCATGTCTATGGTTAATTGCACCCATCGCGTTGATATTGTTTTGTGTCTAAAATCCAGGAATTTAATCGGTATTATTTTTTTAATTGAATGAACGGGTTTATGAAATAGTAAATAGTACAGGGTGCGGCAACACAACTTCTTTTCGTCGCTCCCTGTATTAATAACAATCTACCTGTCTACTCGTAAGTAAATGATACGAAAATGAACCCCATTATCCATCCGAAAATGAACCCCATTATCCAGCACCCCTGCCAAGGTAAATAAAACAAATCAAATAAGCAGAGCACGTAGTAAACCAAAATTACATTTGCATACCAGGAGAAGTGCAACGCCACACAATGGCAGAATGTCGTCAAACAAGTCACTAAATTGAAATGTACCATAGTTTAGAGGATTGCGAGTAACGTCGAGCTAAAATCCACCTTTACTTGTCGGCGTTTTACGATTTTCCGGAATGGCCCGGGGAAATCAGAGGAAGGGCGTTTTCCTCTCTAAAAATTGGAATGCGAACAGTCAGAATCGAATCGGAAACGGTAGGGAGGGAGGAAGAGGAGGTGAGGGGTAGGAGACGCACGAATCACCACCACATCACCTCCGGGCTCGATCGCGGCGTCGTCCCGAGATATGATAAATATCCCGTTCCACCTCAGCCATCTTAACCTCAGTCCCTTCCCCACCGCTCAATGGAAATAAACTTTTCCCACCGCCTGCACGGAGCGGAACGAATTTCATTCCGAGGGGGTCCCGCTCCCTTTCTTCCCTCGCCCTCTCCTCCGCACTCTTCACGGGGGAATGCCGGCGCGCCTCCGGGGACATTTTATGCGTTTGTTGGTGATAAAGTGGGCAATGTTTAGACGTTGGTGGGACCCGAGCAGACATTATCTCCGGCTCGGGAGGAATTGAGTCACACACCAGCGCCGTCGCTCCGCTGGCACGCGCACAAAGCATTCGCTTCCCAAGAATAAGGGCATTCGGGTGATCAAACAGCAGCAAAGGGCGCGGGGGGAATAAGATGGGGTTAAGGGGAGTGAAGGAGATAGGCACATCTGACTCGGCGGTAGGGTGGGTGAATGGCAAACTATGAGATGAGGGAGATTCGGATGGCGAAACTCAAGGAATCGGGGCGGGGACGAGGAGCGCAGTGCTTTAAGAACGTGGCCTTCCCTGTCTTACGACGTTACTTTAAGAACATTCTGATATTCGTCCGTCGTTTGTTTATGCAGTAATAAATTTCATTCCACCGTAGAAGGTACAAGAAGAATGGCGCGCAGTCACGTTAGACTAACCCGCCACTACTGACTATGACTTCGAAAGTTTAAAGGGCTGTGATAAAACTGGGTACAGGAAGAATTTATTGTTCGAGGTACAACAATATTAAACGAACGCATTGTTGTAAGAGGTTGAAAGGAACTCTTCGTGGTCGAAGTTAGAAATACAAGCCGTGATTCCAAGTGGAAGAGACCTTCAATTGAGCAATAGGGAACACGGTCGTCTGTAAAGAAAATTATTTATTTACTTTTTTTATTGGGCGATATCGAGGCTATATAGTCGATTCTTCCACCTAACCCGTGTGCATTACGCTGAAGACGGTGATCGGGATGGTAGGGTGGCTAACTTACTGGTTTCTCACTCAGAGGGCCCGGGTTCGAATTCTGGAGACGACAGATTTTTTCATTGGTATCCTGATCCCTACATTAGGTGCTTTGTGGGGAGAGTACTTTAAGTGTACACGTTATGTACGTCAGGACTTGAAGCTGTGGACCACATGGCGCCTGTCGTTAAAAGTTTCCCAATATATTCTACTTTAACTACTACTACTACTAATGCTAAATTGAAAACAATTTCTAAAACCATTTCCCTAAATGAAGGAAACCCACCTGGCCGGGAATCGAACCCGCAACCTCCCGGGTTGGCAGGCCGTTACCCCGCCACCACCGTGGCCGTGGCAAAATTAATTAAGTTTGATAATATAACGTAAATTTCATAATGGTTTATAAAATGCTATTTAAACGTTTGAGACCAACAATTAGATCAGGATAATCATTCGGGTCCGAAATAAAAATTTGACATTTGAAATAAAATTACTTCCCGTGAATTTTGAATTTATTTCGTGGTGTTTGGATCATTTCGTTGGATCAACATAATGATGAGAAACTCGGCATCCACTTCTACATCAACGAGATTTTGCACAAACTAATGATCAAAACCATGAATGCAGTCGATCAGTAAAATAAATATCGATCACGATCTGAGTGTTACCCTGAGTAGGCAAATACTAATAATGCTTCAGAATTTGCAGCATCTTAATCGGTAATCAGGATACAGGCTTCCCACTGCGAAGGCACGGGTTCAAATCCCCGAGGCAACAAATATTTTTCAGTGGTATTCCGATCCCTACTTGAGGTGCTTTGTGGAGAGCACTTTGAGTGATTACGGCGTCAGTCGGATGGGACCTTAAACTGCGGACCCCTTGGTGCCTTTCGACGAGAGTAGGCTAATGCAGACGCCCGGTTTCTCTCCACCCATTCTTTCCCACATAACGCGCAAATGACCTTAGCTATCGGTCGCCTCCCCAACATAATTATGCATCTTAGTCATTCGAAAAAATTTTATCATCGTGCAGAAGCTTATTTGCTCTGAAACCACTTGTCGACGAATAATATCACATTACTTTCTCGGAAAATATATGTTGAACCTTTAATAGAGTTTATTTTTCTACCCCAAAATGGAATATGGTTGGCGATCATTGAGTAAAGCGCTCTTGCATTTTGATGAGTAAAATAAAAAATTGCCCTAAAGATTCCTCATTGGTAGTCGAATGAACTTTAGTCAGAATTATCAGTAAAATCCCAGCCTGATTTCATTATGTAGAAAGCAAGGAATCGTGGTCGTTTAGCCCAAGAACATGGAACGCGAGTTTTTGGTCGTCTGTGGAATGATGGGGGGATCGGAAGTGAGGTACGGGAACTTGCGTGCCCCCATCGGTTGCCTTTAAAAAAATCGAAAAAGGCCGTTTGACTGATTTCCTCCAACTTCCTTCTAAAATGGCACTGATATGGAAAGTTGTCGGAAAATATCCATTTATCGGCTTCGAGTTCCAGTCTATAAATTGCGTCAGATTGATCCCTATATTTTTAGACCGCTCCTACTTTGTTTTCTATCACGATCGGAAAATAAGAAAAGCCCCTGCAAAATAAATGATTTTTTCCCATATATTTGGATATTATGCTAACCGTTATTATTTCTATGCAATTTGATTAATCTTAAAGATCGCATCGCTATATGCGTATGAATAATCATAGCAAAGTTTGTGTTAACCTATCAATAATTATTAAAGACAATGTTATACCGGCATTTGCCAAACCTTTCAAGACGTATACAATAGGAAAAGCATTTAATAAAATCATACGTTTACATAGCTTTAGGAGAATAGGTATGTTTTAAAACGCATCTCAGGATTATGCGAGTGTGTGCTACTGATATCGCTTATGGCTAACTGGAGAAATGTAATGGACTGCTTTGTTAAGGTTATTAACATAATCAGTAATTACGAATGTCTTCACAAATACGTACCAAAAAAAATAAGGTAATACTAAAAGAGGATTTTACGAGTAAGTGGATTTGCTTGAAGTCTGATGCCATACCAAAAACCCTCATTAGGGTGCATACAATAGTCAGACTGAAAATATTAACTTGTTACAATTGAGTTTACTAACGGTCTTTGCGATTCATTCCCCAATTATATTCTCACCACCCTCAACTCTGAGGCATGGGTAATTGCATTATCTTTGAATATATTAATTAATATATTTTAATATATTATCATGGGTGAGGCATTATCTTTGAATAAATAAACTCACCTAATTAACCATTTCATGCCGAGAAATTTAAAGGGTGGAATTTCTGGCTTACAAACTGTGACACGAATCTCGTTCCACACTAACAGTTGCTCGGTTGATGAATAATTACGCAGCTGACGATATCTCCCGTCATGAAGACTATGTAAATGCAACATTCACTGCGGAAACATAAATCCCCATCGCGTAACTTGTTTACTTCCACCAATAGATGACATACGTTTGGTAAACCCGCTTTGCCCTATTCGGTGTTAACAAATGAAGTTAGTTCACGAAGAGTTCTAGAATTTGAATAATCTCCAAAAAGATCTCAAGCGTTCAGAAAAGGAATCTCTCGCTATTCAACCCATGGACGACTTCCAAGTCTTTCAAGCCGCTGAGGAGGATTCTTCGTGGTCGTTCGTTAGGAGTGCTGGCAGGCAATGGCGGCCCCCGCTTTTGACGGTACGCCACTTGATTGGCACGCGCGGGGCGGTACAGATCTCTCCCTCCAATCCACCAGGTGGCGCCGCATGTGTTTCCTTGACGGACTAACAGGGAAGACCCATTGTGATTATGCCTGCTGGCCTCCTTCCCAGTCGACATGACTATTCTCTGGAATTGGCAGCTTGTTTTAACGCTGCCAAAGTGCGAAGTGAGCAAACACAGAAGACCAGATAATCCGGCGTTTCTTTAGCGCAAGCGAGGAGGATGGGTTCATTAATTATTCATTGGTAATGATAAGGAAGTACTTCGAGCAAAACTTTTCCCCTTCTAGATAGGCGGTGGAACTTCTTTCTCAAACTCCCATATGACCCTTAATAGGTACGGATTGAGTGTTGATATCAAGTTTAGTTTTCAAGGAATTAATTACTTCTCCAAGCATTGCACATTCATATTCAGAATCGCACCTATGAAAAATCTGGAGAGAGGAGGATGAAAAAGAGCTCTTATGAATATGAGAAACCATAGTTAAATCGTTTGTCAAAACTTTAAAACTAGTGAGAAGATAAACTATCAGCCACTGCTCATTTAGTAACGAATTAAAAACTCGTGAAATTCGGATAGCGATTAAATATGATCGGGAAGTACGTACACATTAAAATAATCCCGGATTAAGTATTATTCACATTGTGATAAGAATATTATTAGCAGATTATAACGAAGAATATTGGAATGGATGGAGACCCATTCTGCTCGATGACTGGGGGTAATTTTTTTCATTTGTGTTACCTGAGTTCTGTTTCATGTAGTACTATACCTAATTTTATTTACAATAAATTAATAGGGGAGTCAATGCACCTATGCCAATTAACAAGGCAATAATGTCCGTAAGTTGACAACTTAAAAGATTACCCTATCGCTAACATTAAGAGTAAAAGTTGTCAGCAGTACATGACATAAAAACATTCAATGTTAAAATAAACAGGTGAATTTAAATTGTCTAATATATCAGTGAAATACCATTGCAAATAACTAGCGTTTGCTCAGTTTTCTGGATAAAGGACTAACAGTAAAACGTTTTCCTATTAAAGCGGCGAATATGTTTCACCATTGTTTCTCATGTTCTATAAACGAGAAATATTTCGCTCAAATATTATCTCCGCGACGTAAAAATAGTTTAACATTTATAAACTCTATGTAAGAATAATAATCCATGGAAAGAATTATTTTGTCCTAACTTTTTACTTATTTCTTAAGTCTTTTCTAAAATAGTTTCCCAAATCATTGAGAGCTGAAATACTCTAGTTTAGCAAGTAGGATTGAAAATAATTCATCCTTTCCAAAATCTATTTTATCCTGCATCGAAAAAGAAGAAACCCTGTAGGAAATTGGCATTTGTACTCACCAAATAGCTATAAAACATTTCGAACAGAACAGAAAGGGTGCTTCTGTAGTTTTAAATCTCTTCATTGGAACGGAATAGAACGTTGAATAGGCGAAAGTCTTTTTTGCGAGGGATTTTGTAATTGAATAAATATTTTGCATATTAAATGGACGAATTCATAAGCAAATAAAACTCTAAGAAACATACTTCACATTCAATTATTTTATATAATAAACAAATCATTTCTTGAAATTAGAATACTATGTTGAAAGGATTAATTGGATCAAAATATGTATTAATTTATGTATGCGATAATTGGAAACAGTTGGAAAGATATAGATTTATTGCTAAATTTAATTAAGGACTGTAGTCACTGATGTCAAATATGAATTAATACTAATTTATATTAATTATTACGAATTGTGTCCATTATTTATATCAAAAGAACCATAACAAGCAAAGACTAAAATCCTTGCGTGGCAAATTAGCTAAAAACTACATTTATAATTTTTGAAATAAATTTAATCATTATTCCAATCAAATTCATAACGAGGGGATGTTAACAATGAACCTTATTCGAAATAGTGAAAGAAAAAAGTTAATACATATATAGCCTCATCTCATAAACCACGTTAGGTTTCATTATTCATTAGTTAGTTAGGTTAGTTAGGTTTCATTATTCATTAGTTAGTTAAGTTAGGTTAGATTCATAATATCATAGGAATATAATATATACTTGGCATTAAAAACATGATTTCCCAATGTAGAATGACAATAATATGATCATAAATTGCTTGGATGAGGCATGTAAATATACTCTTGTAAACGTGGTTTTCACTGTTAAGCGCTACGGGAATTGAAAAAGAAACATTCAGTAAATTCACTCGCAAACATGAAGAGCGACGCAACAGGAAAAACAGCAAGGTATTTGGCTGCCAAGATAAACATATCAATTTCAACTGAGTGGCCATATTATGCAACCTTGCTCCTTTTCTTAAATCGCCCTTGAGTTAAAAAAGTCCTCCGAGCAACAGGCGCAATGTTTTTATTCCACTCAATCCCGTGGAGCAAGGGAAAAAATCGCCATTTCCTTTTCGCAATAACAATAAAAGGGAAATAAAGTAAATATCGTCCTTTAAGACTTATGGGAAGGACCTCGCACTACCGTTCAATGTAAACGGCATCTGCTTAGCGTGACGTGAACGCTCGCTTCCCGGGCAAGTATCTCTCTCGCTCCAGTGACACCTTAGCATCGCTCCGCGGGCGGAAGGAAATAGAACCGGAAGGGGGATGAAGGAGGGCTTTGCGTGTCTAGGAAGAGTTTGAGGGGAAGGGGTATGGGAAGGGATGGAGGTGTCTCGGCTGGGGTGGAAAAAATGCCGGAAAGAGAAAGGAAGGAGTTGCTTTTTTATATTTTTTCTGGGGGTAAGGGGGAAAGTGTATAAGTTTGGTCGACAATGAATGGAAAGGTATTTGTTTGTGTTTGGGTCTTTCCTCCCCTTTCCTTAGTGAGGGGGGGAAGGTGCGGGTGGGGGGAGGGAAGGAGTTGGTTTGGAAGGGGAGGGCGGTCTACGACTCCATCCATCTTGCAGGGATCTTTGCTCGCTCTCTCTCACTCTCCCTCCCTCCCCCGTCCATCCCTCGTGTTTCCTCTCTACGCTCACCCCTCTTTCTTCCTCGCCTTGCAGGAAACACAGAGAGAGAGAGTGGATCCGAGGAGAGAAGATGAGGAGGATGAAGAGAGCGGCTGTTTGGGAAGAGGGAGTGAAGAAGGAAGAAGAGATTTATGTAGCAGAAAAATCAGAGTCTGGGACCGTGAGGAAGAAAGGAAGGCGTGGATGGAGAAACCGAGATATGGAGAGGAAAGGGAGTGAAACGGGGACAAAGTAAGTGTTATTGAGATCGGAGGAGCAAGGAGAACTTGGGAAAGAGAGAAAAAATAAGCGTGTGTGTGATGAAGAAGACATTGGTAACTTCACAAGAAAATACACGTGTAAAGGAGGACTAGAGGGTTTGAAAATGCTAAAGTGGCTGGAAGTTTGACAGAAAGCTAAAGGAGATAGAGCAGACGTACAAGGGAGACGAAATGTAAATACTGTTGCTTCAACAATTCCTTAAAAATTTTTAGTCGAACAGTAGAGTGTATTTGAATATTGGGTTTAAAAATATATCTATAACCTTAACACCTACACACAATTCAACTCCAGTCTCCGCGACTGCGTTCGACTAAAGGAGAAAGAGAATTTGAAAACAAAAAGCATAAAATATTTTAATATTAGTGTTTCCTTCGGCTTGTATTCTGTTTATGAATGTTACGCGAAAACACAAAAAGTGAGGAAAAAATCGCACCCAAGATGTCCATTAATTTTTTGTTGAAATTGGAAAAGGTTGAACATACAAAAATTTACTTCCAGCTCTCAACATGGTGTCTTGTTGCTCATCCCGCCATATCCATGCAGCCCAAAACCACCGATGTTGATTTTTTTTAAATTAAAGGCATTTAAAAGTTTCCATTTAAATTTGACTACTTTCTGATGGCTGTTGAATTTAATGAAAAAAATTTGTTTCTTCTTTGATTTATATACCTATGAATGCAATTAGCTGCATATATCTACATTCCGGCCGCCCAGGAAGTGTGTGGCATGGGTGGTTAGGTGGAGCCTTCAGATTCTATTAGTATGAGTTTGACGTGTGTTTTACAGCTAGGCTCGTCCGCTGTAGTTATTTGTCTTTCATCTTTATTTGATGTTATCGCGAAACGTATGTGGAAAGAAGAGTCCCTGAATATATTAGTGCTACAGTATATCTAGCTTATCTTATCCTTATGATATAATTTACCGATATAATGAGGAACCTTCATAATTTATTTGGTGCCTTACGGTATATGTTGTGCCCTCAGCCTTTCTAGTTCCTTTTTTCTCGCCTCATCCCTTCGTACTTGGAGGGAGTTCCATTCTAGATCCTTTATAAGCACCATTAAGCTCGCTTTCTTATCGTAATATATCTTCACAAAAATGTCGGCCCTTCTTTCCACCTTTTCTGTTTGACTACTTAATCAATTCCTTCTCCGAAAGGGCCCCAAATAATTGCCTCGTACAATGCCCAGCCTCATCACTTCTAAGTGACACTTCTTCCTTACTTTACCGTTAACTTTTCCTACAACTCGTCAAATTAATCCAAGTTTTTTAATCGGGGCTTCACAGTTCTCTCGCCGTAGAATAAGTTTCATATGATATTAACGTTTATATATCTTACGTCCTCCGAATATATTATTTCAATATTGTCAATTTTTGTAAGGGTTGTTGACGCTTTAATTTCTTTTTCCCCAAATGTCATTATTGTACTTTTATCATGTTCAATTCTAAGTCCTATTCATTTATAGTATTTAGTACTTTTAGTACCCTGCAAGCCATCGTTTGGGTGTGTGGCAGGGGGTGAATACACACCAGATAATTTTTACGCGAATATTTTACCCTAATAGCGAAATTCATTGAATCAATCCGAAATAATATCTAAATTGCGGGAGAGTACTCCGTGATCGACTCGAAGAACTTTTTTCTTTATAGTTCACCGCAGATTAGTTAATACTACGATGCACACGTTAAGTTATAGTATGTGCTTTCTGATATTTATGAAATTTAGTTACATGAACGGAGATATTTTTGCATTGCAACAGATTCCCTGAAGAGATCCGCAATTTTAGAAAATATGTTGTATATACTAAGAGTGCGATATGTTTTTCAATAAGAATAAAGAAGATGATATGGGTAAATCTGCGATTTAAAATTCAAATCATAATTAAAAGTACACAGAAACGTAACTCATGGCAGCCAAGAATGAACTAATGTATACTGATAATATTCACCCAATTCACCCAAGGGTCCAATATGAACAATGAAAAATTGTTAAATTAAACAAATAGGCCGTACTTTTAAAAGGAAAAGATAAAAACAAGCGAGGAAAAATCAAACAAAAGCATACAACCCTAGAGGAAATTGAAAAAAACTCCCTCACAAATGGTCCATCAAACTTAATAATAATAAAAATGAAATGATTAAATACTTATATTGTATATTTCCAATAAGGTTTCGGTTAAAAAAGGATTCCTTTGAGCCAAAAAACAAGCAGGTATTAAACGTGTGAGGGGACAGGCGCAGCTTGATTTACACGTGCAAACCTAATTTAAATAAAATGAAATGATGAAACGATATTTACTTACTGCCACAAAAACTTCTGCACCAGGATTTTTCCTCTTAATTCGCAACTTGCCTCGCTTGAACACATTCAGGGACACACAAAACACTACCACGTCCGACATTTACTCGAGAAGGAATGAGTCTAACTCGTGCAGACAGGTGTAGGTGGTTGGCCATAGTTCAGGGCAAGTAATTTACGCTGATATCTACATCTACATAATACCCCGCAAGCCGCCGCAAGGGCGTGTGGCGGGGGATGTTAGGTCACCACCCAAAAAAAGTAAAAAAGAAATACCGCATTCAAAACCAAAACACACATGCAAACCCCAAATCACAGCAGTGCACACATTCATCGTAACATCCCATCATTCGACGCGCATGCAAACACACATCTACCTCCCTTCACTCCACAAGCATGCAAGTACATACGCTTAACTACAACAAAAAATTTTACCCCAGGATGCAGCAAGAAATTAATCACGAACGTGCAAGCTAGTTTCTAGCAAGTAGCCAGGCGAATTACCACCACCACAAGAACGTTCCGCATAAAAATCTCTCCTACTCAAGACGAGGAATTTGGCCCAACGCTGCAGGTGGGAGGAGGGCACACCCACGGAGAGGGACAAGGGATGGAAGTGGAAAATTAGGGTACCGAAAGAAGAGAAAACAATACTGTAAACAGCAATACATTACTTAATGGCATGCGGGAAGGTTTTTGACACAACACACAGGAGGTTAGTGAAAGTGCATGCAATTGAGTTTAACTAATTGTTACCTAGACGCCGAGGGTGGCAAGTGGCATTTTTCTTATCTCCGAGTGTGACCCTTCAGTTGCTATCCCGTATTGTCCGTGGGAAGAAAGAGTCCTTGAGTCTGCTAGTCCTGGCATCTATTTCCCGAATTTTGTACACATGATCCAAGCGACCAATGTATGTTGGAGCGCGAATAATTTTCGAGACCTCAGTGCTGAAACATGCGGATCTGAATTTATTTAGTAAGTTTAACCTAGTATTGAGTCGTCTTTCTTCCAATGATTCCCATCCCAAGAATACTTACAAGAATACACTTATATTTCGGACGAACCCTGTATCTAACCGTTAGTGCAAGTTTTGGTGAAATATTGATACAAATACGTATGACCTCGTATGACCTTTCTTTGGAGAACTTTGGAATTAAAATAAATACTAGAAGATATTATGAGGGAAACGATCGACGGTAGGAAACATTGGAGGTGGTTCTAAGATTTTTAAAAAATTGTAATTTCAACAAACTACTTTTGCCAGCTTTACTTTTTGATTATTTTGCAGTGGAAATTACGAATGACTCTATTTCTAATTTTCTTATCTTCGACTTACGGTCGTATCATGAATTGTCGATCGAATCGATTGTCGAAATATGATCCCGCAGGGAGCACCTTGATATATCCTCTGCTCGCGTTATACACGGTTATGTCGGATTGGCGATTGGTACCTTTCAAGATGTAGTTTGGAACATTTCGATAACTTGCGGAGTAACATTCAGAATATATCATAGAAATAGTAAAACAGCTAACTCTTTGCAAGGTACATTCACGCAAAGGGTGCATAAAATATGAAATTTGCTTTATAGTCGCACAAAATTTTTTGCCAAATTGAATTAGAACGGAAATGACTTAAGAATTTATTAAAATAGCAAGTCATTCATCAATGGAAAAACATCAAATAAATACAATCCTAGTTTGTTTTTGCGATAAATATTTACATTCCAGGGAGAAACATTGTGAAGATTGTTTTTGTAAAAACGGGAAAAAATAATTATCGGAAAGTCAATCAATTATTATGTTAACTAAATCGTTTCATTTTTTTAAAACTGGTAGTTTTAAATGTTTACGCATGAATAGAGACCGAATGCAAATAAATCTCTGCCCAGTAAAAACGATAATTTTAAAATGAAGACGTTGCCTCTTTTTTAAAAGCACGTCTGAATGGCTATTCGATTCGAAGTTTGAATGTGAATGCATTATGACACTCTTCTGGGAACGGGAATATATTCAATCCTTCACAAAAATAAGTATTACGTAATCGAAGAATGGGAGAAAAGAGAAAATGATAGTGAAGACCAGAGAGGGTTGAAGGAACACGAACAAAAGGAGCATCATTTTCTGCGGCTCTTCCGGGAGCGGTCTTTGAAGCAATATCGCGATATATTTATCCTTAAAATTTACCCTTTAACGATACGCTCCTCGTAGTGGTGCTCATAAGGATCCGGCTTAGTTCAGAACTTCTGCTTGTCTCTTTCGGACTGCTGCGCGGGTTTATTAAATCCTTTAGTGAGACGCCTTGACCGCGTAAAATAAAAGCCAAGCAAAACTGCATCAACGAAAACACAGTCGTCATACGTGTTTTTAAAGAAGTAAATAAATAGACAGTTGTGCACCAATGCAGGCGAATAATTTGGTCGGGAATTGAAAAACGAGGCGGCTTGAAGACGAAGCAGCATAGGGACGAACAGTGGGTTTATTTTGAAAGACTCCTGATCTCATTTGGAATCATTTATCATCCATTTGAGTTTACGACAGCACAAAACAAATCCTTTATTTAGTCCCACACAGCTGCCCCGAAGAACAATAAAACAAATAGGATGCTGCGAATAGAGAGACGTACAGATAATCACTTTACTTCTGATTCCTACCCTCACCTATCAATGTCGTTTCTCACCTCAAAAATAGTAGTGATACTCAGCCTCAATAAATTTGGATTAGCTTTTTCATTCCTTTAAAACTGTAATTTTGCGATGTTTCTAAAATATCCTAATCCCTTTGTCCTTCTGGTGTAAGAGTTCTGGGTTGAAATCACTCTCATGGTTGTTTTTCCAAAGATGTTTTGCGAAGTGCGATTGCTTAAGGTCACAATTCCTAAAACAGCGTTTATGCTCTTCCGCCCGTGCTTTTAACGACCTCACCGTTTGGCTTATATATATCACATTACAGTCTTTACAAATTAAC
This sequence comes from Hetaerina titia, assembly GCA_037158775.1. NCBI lineage: Eukaryota > Metazoa > Arthropoda > Insecta > Odonata > Calopterygidae > Hetaerina > Hetaerina titia. The sequence continues at coordinate 108,945,358 of CM073772.1, forward strand.
CTATAAATGCCACTTTTATTCAGTTTGCCTACTTTGTCTTTCGTAGAGTTCAAAAATGATTCTAAATTAATTGTGTTCTTAACAAAATAAATAATGGACATGAACTTCAACAAAATTGAGCCTGAAACAATAGAAATAATATCTTAGGGATGTCCAATAAAGTCTGAAGAGGTTAAACTTGGGTCAAAGGCAAGGCAGAGAACATTTTCTTATTGAGTCTTCGAGCATGTGAAAAGCTTGTTAACAGTTCATTAAACACTTAACGTGAACCAAAGATCAAACGATTTTTATGTTAAAATGTCTTAAAAACAGTAAAACATTCACCATGTTCACCAATGCATACCTATCAATATCTATCTACATGCCTGAACCTACACACGAGTTACCAATGATTTATTTTCTCATGCTTCACAAATCCAAACCACTGATTTCATTTCGAGCTCCAGGAACTACTTTCCTAAAATTGATCAAGGAGCGAATCTTTATTTTTTCATTGTTCCGATACACTTACGGTCTTAAAAGAATAAATCAACTATATTATGCCTAGGCTTTGATTTCCCACTCATTCCATCAGATAATTGAACAAATCTCGCTACCCGACGAGAGGACCCCCGCGGCGTATTTAAATCAGAGAGCGATGGGAAAATAAATAAAGCGCAATTCGGGCGAGGGATGAGAAAAACGAGGGGGGAGGAGAACAGTGGGGGCGTGGGAGAGGAGAGAGACGCACGTCGTACGCGGAGTCGGGTGAGAGGAAGGAGAGAGTGGGAGCAAGGGACGATCGGTGATGGGAGCAAAGAATGTGTGCCCGCTTCTCAAGTCCCCTTTCCCACAAGAGACAAATGGGTGGGGTTGGGATTTCTTTTTTTCAAAAGGGGTGATCCCGAAAGTTTTGGTGGGCGTTTGAGGGGAAGGGGATTCTATTAGAGAGGAGTAGGAGGCTTGTGAGACCCTGGTGGAATGGGGTTTGAGATGAGGTTGGGCTGGCGGATTTTCTGTCGAGGGAGGTGGGGAGAAGCGACTGCGAGGTAAAGAAGGGGAATGTCGGCGCGGACGGGCGGCGTGTTCCCAGGTGCTGCTCCAGACGCAGCAGCACCGTCCGGATACTCCGGGAAGAGAAATGACCGTGAAGAGGGGAGAGGGATTGGGGAATAGGCAGTAGAAATAGAATGGAATGGGTAGCGGAGGGAATAAAATAAAACCCACCGTTCCGGATTGAAAGACCAATAAATATGTATAGGCGAGTTCTACAGAAGTAGAGTTCTTTTGCAAACGCAGAAAATCGGATAACGAGAAATTCGCTTATAAGTTGGTATTACTTCTCTCTTCGAGAGTGATGGATGCTTTTGGAATATCGAACACTCATTGGGGAAGTCAATAACACCCTTACTTTGATCTCTGGAGTATCGTAATAATAAAGTCATCGCAAGTTGTAAAATTTTAGATGTCGAAAGGAGTCAACATATTAAGAAGGCTATGTTGACTCTCTTTATATACTATGAATTAGCTTTAAATTAGAAAAAATGAAATTTTCACAAACTCTATTACATACTCCCCATGAACTGTAAACTTGAAGTAGTGGAAGGACTGGTGCGTCATGATTATTGCCCATCAATGAGTACTACTACCAACCCATCGATGTGTACTATTTGTATGCGATTTGACAAGAAGTCTCTAATCCAATTAATAATTTTCTCATTATTCCATAGCATCTTAATTAGCGTAACAATTGTGTGGGATTTTTTCAAAGGGTTTTTTGAAATATAGGAATATTGCGTCAACTTGTGTGTTGTTTTCTCCCGATCTAAGTATATCGTGAATGAAAAGACCTAACTGTGTTTCGCAAGATCTGCTCTTCCTAAATCCGTGATGGTGGTGGCTTAGTATTTCCCTATTGTCAAGAAACCTTGCATGTGTGTGTTGGTTTTGAATGCGGTATTTCTTTTTTCCTTTTTTGGGTGGTGACCTAACACCCCCCGCCACACGCCCTTGCGGCGGCTTGCGGGGTATTATGTAGATGTAGATGTAGATGAAACCTCATTATGTTACTGACAATAATGTGTTCTAATATTTTACAAGATATCGATGTCATAAAAATGGGTCGGTAATTGGTTGGTTTATCCCTATCTCCGCCTTTATAAATGGGAGTCATATGGGCTAGCTTACAGTCGCGAGGAACTGAGCCATCTTCTATCGATTTTAGGAAAACAGTTTCAAAAAACGGGGCAATGTCTTCATCTAATTCCTTTCGTATTCTAGCTGGTATTTCTTTCAGACCAGGTTTGGTTGTTTGGTTTGATGCCTCGGAGCAGATGTTCTATTCCATTCTTGGTCAGTGTTATGTCGCTCATGTGTTCCCCGTGTGGGTGTGAAGGAACGTTTGGTGGGTTTGTGTCTCTATTGTAGACGCTCTGGAAATACTCGTTTAAAATATTTGCTTTTTTGACGCTGTCTGTAATAGTTTCTTGGTTTTCCGTTTTCAAAGAATGTACAGTTGGACGTTTACCCTGTATTTCTCAAAGATAAGACTAGAATGACTGGATTTTCCTCCAGATGTTCGCTTAGCATTTTAGATTTAAAAGAGCGTAGAGCTGTGCGCATGATACTTTTTGTTTTACTACGACATTCTATAAGTTTCTGTTTTGATGTATTCACATAAAAAATATCGTCACTTTTTAAACTCTTTTTAAAATTTGACAGTTGCCTTCTTTGCCTTCTTAATGCCGATCTTACTTCCCCGTTTTACCATCTAGGTTCCATATTACCGCATTTGAGTTTGGATGGGATATACGTCTTCTTCCTTCGCGCAAAATATTTAAGACATAAATCCAGCTGTTCTCTGTATCGGTTGTCAGTGTTTATGTCTTGTATTCTGGCCATTTTTTTTTTTAATATTCTCGCATTCCGTTAAAATTCGTCTTGTTGAATATGTATAGAATAGGTTTTTTTTGTTAATTTTCACGAACTTAGTTTTTAACTCTACAAAAATTGCCTTATGGTCACTAATTCCGGCCATTATTTCAATGTTTTTTACGATTTCGGGCGAAGATATCAAGTATGCTGGGTTGTGTGGGCGATTTGACAATTTGTTCTAAGGAGTGATTTGTGAATATATGAAGGAGTTCTTTGCATGAATCTCTGTTATTGGCGGATTTTCCTACGCAGTACTTGTCCCAGTCTGTCGACGGTAGATTTGTGTCTCCAGCGATTATAATAATACTGTTGCTATGCTTGTTACTAAGAGAGGATATTTGGTCGTCGAGCTTGTGTAGAATATCTGTACTAGAATTTGTGGGTCTATAAAATGAGCACACGAATAGGCTTCTCTCGTTGTTATCCTTTATGTTGCATAAAACGCTTTCTATGCTATTTACTTACTTTACAGCTCTAAATACTCCCCCACCCAATCTATTAGGTCTTTCCCTTGTGTAAATTGTGAAACAGCTTGGAAAAACTTCGTTGTTTGCGCTATCTTCCGTGAGCAAACTCTCCGTTCCAGCTACTATATCTGCGTTTGTACTTACAAAGATGTGATCAAGATCCGTTATTTTGTTTCTAATGCTGCGGCAATTTAATGTAATAATTTTTTTTCGCCAATCACTTTTTCTTTTACTGTTTTATGTATTCTCTTAAACTTTTTCGCGACAATTCGTGGTTAACAGAGGTAAAAGTATTGTATTCGCAAATTAAGGTTAAAAAGGTTTAAAATAAGGTAAATAAAAAATTAAGATGAAGGTTTAAGGTTAAAAAACAGAATGATAAATTCGCAAAGTTTCCCGGGAGAAGATGCGGACTCTGACCAAATTTTAGTTGTTATGAAATTTAGCGTCCGTTTCAAAAACAAAAGGCAGGAGCGGCGGGTTAGGAAATGGAATGAGGAAGCATTAAATGGATTAAAAAGGGAGTATCAGCAGGCTGTAGAGGAAATCATGGATGACGGTAAAGAACTGAGTACTATCGAAGAAAAATGGGATTGTATCAAGAGGGTGATATCGAACTAGATATCGATATAGACACTTTAGGAACCGTTAACGGGAAAAGGACAAGGAAACCATGGGTAACGGATGGGATGATTGCATAGATGGAGGAGAGTAGAAAATTGAAGAAAGAAAACACAGAATTAGGCTAAATGAAGTATCAAGAGCTAAATAATCTGTTGAGACGGGCCACAAACAAAGCAACAGAAAATTGGTGGAAAACGCAATGGGAGGATATGGAAAGTATACAGAGGAAGGGTGAAATTGGTGCTCTATACAGCAAGGTAAAGTTATTATCGGGAAGTAAGAAGGCAATATCTGTGCTAACAGTTAAAGATAAGTGGAGTAAGATAATAATTGAACCAGATAAAATCCAAGAGAGATTGAAGGAATATACTTATAGAACCAAGGAATATATAGAACCACTGTACGGTAGAGAACTTAGGCCGACAAGGTTAGACATAGAAAAGGAACATGACGTAGAAGAAGATAGCTTAGGTCCAGACATACTCGACGATGAAATAGAACGGGCATTAAAGGATATGGAAGCAAATAAGGCCGTGAGAGTAGACAACATTCCTGTGGAACTGTTGAAATGCTTAGGAAAATGTGGGAAGAAGACTCTATATGCACTGATTCGTAGGATCTATGAGGAAGGAATCTGGCCGGAAGATTTTGTGAAATCAGTGTTAGTTCTTATTCCGAAAAAGGTAAAGCCTAGATCATTTATGGATCACAGAACAATAGGTTTGATATCCCACGCAGCTAAAGTTATTCTCAGGATCATCAACGAAATGATAGAGAGTAAGGCAAATGATTACTTAGGGGATGATTAGTTCGGGTTTAGAAAGGGGAGAGGTACGCGCGATGCCATTGCAGTAATGAGATCACCAATCAGGAGGAATATAGAATACAATCAGGACGTTTTTGCCTGTTTTGTAGATTTCGAAAAAGCGTTTGATAGAGTGAATTGGGAAAAATTAATGCGTGTATTGCAGAAAATAGGAATGGATTGGAGGGACAGGAGACTGATCCGCAACCTATATACTATATATGTCTCAGACTGCTCAGGTGTGAGTGGGGAACGGAGAGTCCGGATGGGCAGTGTTAGGAAGAGGTGTAAGGCACGGTTGCCCATTGTCACCGGTTCTGTTCAAGGTACATATTTAATTTAATACAACGATTTTTTTGCATTAATTTTATTGACGATATATTTACATCGACATAATAATCTTCAAAGTATGCTCCTGAATCTGCTGCACACTTAGTATAACGTTGCTCCCATTCCCCGTACGCACGCTGGAAATTTTCTTTTGAGATGCCGTTGATGACCCTCATCGAAGCCTCTTGAACGGTCTTTATCGAGTAAAAACGTCGTCCCTAGCTGTCTTTTCATCAGGGTGAAGAAGAAGAACCGGTTGTGCCAGATCGGGAGAATAGGGCGGGTGCGGCAACGTGGCAACGCCGTATTTGGCCAAGAGCTGTCTGACGGCGAGTGCGCTATGGCACGAATTTTCGGCACCATCTCTGCCCACACTTTGCGCATGGCCAAATCCTGTGAAAAAATGCGTTGGACGTTGGATAGAGACAGACCCAACTGGTCTGCAATTTCTTCTCTGGTTAAGCGTCGGTCTATGTTCAGCAGTGTCCTCACTCTGTCCACATTCGTTTCGGTTTCTGCCGTCGACGGCTGTCCGGAGCGATGGTCGTCTTCAACGAACTCCCTACCCTCTTTAAAAAACTTGTGTCACTGTGGAACGGCTAAAGGCAGTGTTCCCATAAGCCTGCTTGATCATATCGAGGGTCTCAGTTGCTGTCATCCCGAGTTTCGCAAAAAAACTTCACGGAATAACGTTGCTATAAATACAGATTCATTTTGTTTTTCGACGCGGACAAAAAACTTGCTTCACTAAAAACGGTGTTCTCACTCAAAGACAGCCCGCAGGTGACTGAGGTTGGTGTCGGTCTGTTGATAAGAGCCCCCTCCACCTTATCCTGTCAGGCAGACCCCTCTCCACCGCTCCGTTCGTGCCAGAGAAAATCAGTCCTACCACTTTAGGGTGCGACCCTGTACATTTGGAGGAAATGATATAGAGGCATGAGAATAATTGGAGGTGGGAATGAAAGTCTGAGGGGAATTCGTAAAATTAGTTAGGTTCTCTGAGGACCAAGCATTAGTTGCTCAATCAGCCAAGGGGTTGCAAGCATTGCTGAGTGAATTGGAGGTTCAGTGCGATAGATATGGGGTGAAAATCAATATTAATAAAATAAAGGTTTTGCGATTTTCCAGGAAGAAGAACGCTAAGCTAAACATTAAAATAGGAGGGGAAAAATAGAGCAGGTAGAACAGTTTACGTATGTCAGAAGTGTTTTGGACCAACACGGTCAAAGTAGTAGGGACGTAAGGAGAAGAATTGCGATAGGTAAGGAGGCTTTCTCAAGGAGAAAGGAATTGATGACGGGGACGTTGAATAGGGAGGTTAAGAAAAGACTCGTAAAAACTCTGATATGGAGCGTAGCTTTGTACGGCCCGGAAACGTGGTCGCTGAAGCAGGAGAATAGACGTAGACTGGAGGCTTTTGAAATGTGGGTGTGGAGAAGAATGGAGAAGGTGAAATGGACCGAAAGGAAAACAAATGAGGAAGTACTGGAGATGGTGGGTGAGGAAAGAAGTTTGTTGAGACAAATCCTATGGAAGCAGGAAAAATGGATGAAGGGCGTATTGAGCGGTAGTGGAATGTTGAAGAAGGTAATAGAGGGGAGAATGTTAGGCAAACGAGAAAAGGGCAGGAACAGGATAGAGATGTTGGAAGGGATGAAGGGAGGAAAGAAGTACACAGAGATGAAGAGGGACCTGATATAGATTAGTTTGCTAGGTGGGGAGTCACAAAATATTTATTTGATAGTTGTGTCCATCCAAAATCCTACCTTAACCGGTAGATTACCTTAAAAATATATATATATATATATATATATATATATATATATTTGTGTGTGTGTATACCTATATGTATACCTATGTGTATATTTCTAACACTTTTGTGAAAATCTCACGGACGTGAACAATAATATAAATGGAATTAACACTAGTAGAAAGAAACACATTTAAAAAAGGAACTCACTGGGTCTCGAATTTTCGGTTGTGCACCCAACTTTCTCAAGAGAAGGAAGGAACAGAACATATATATACAAAAACCGCCGAGCTCATAAAACACGTCTAACCTTATTGGCTGTCACAGACAAAGTGCACAATGAAAACGACTGAAAATTTTATCATAATTCAGTGCATGTATACCAACATATTTAAAAAAAGCTAGACAATGGGACTCTCCAAGCCCGCGAAATCAAAAAATCCTCGTTATGTTTTGAACACACCTCGTATATCTTGGAAATGGAACGCTCTCCGGCGACGCACAAACACGTAAACACAGCGATATAGAACATTTAAAAATATGGAGACAAAGTAAGAACACTTGCATAATTAGTTTTACTATTACTTTTACATATGTGAGTGTGTGTCCTTCCTTTGTGTCTCTATATTTTTAAATATTTCCTCAGTTCTCTTTAGCATTCTTGTTAACACAAAGGTTATGTCCCTCTGTCCCGAAATTCTCAACGGGTATCCAAGTTGGCGTTTACGCGACGTGAAAGACCTGCTGACTTTTCTATCAAATATTTTTCTACGCTTAGTCTGATGAACTTAACTTTCTTGAAGAAGTTCCACAATTTTTCTAAGCGGCTTCATACATGTCTGAAGGTATGTTGTTAAGCTTCCTATACTTTTGTCCGGTATATAACACTGCGTACTGTGAACTGCGTACTACGTACTGCGCACTGTGTTAATGAAATGGGGATTTTTTTTATGTACTACAGATTGGTGTTTGGAAATTTCCTTAAAGTGTATTTTTTTTCTTTTTTCAGACTTATTTTATTTATTATCTTTTGTGATGCTGATTGTATTTCAGAAACCATGCTATTTTTCCAAGGCAAGTTTATTGTAACACTTGGGACTTGTGTGCCACCTGACATTTGTCTATTTGCACATGTAAATTTTAATAATAATAATAGTACGTTTTTTAGGAGACTTACAGATTTTATAGGAGACCTCACTCCTGATACCAAGGAATAATAATGTCGAGATTGGTGGAATGAAAGATGTAGCATTTAGCGGGTACGCGTGGAAGGAGAGAGGAGCGATAGAATGAGGAATGGGAGTGGATATTTCCACTTTCAACATTATTTACGAGGGAAACACTTGGTTTGTCGTCACTTTGCCCAGGGGCGGAAGGAATAAACGGTTTACCTTTTGCTCTCGTACGTTTTCAGGCGCGAGTGGATATAGCCGTCTGCTTCTCACATTTCCCTTTTCTCGCCGTCTGTTTGGTGCTGCGATAATGGAGAATTTTATGGTGCAATTTGTGTGGGGAGATGACGAGTGGTGAAGGGAAGAACGCGGGGATGGTGAGGCTATATAGAGAACGTCCATCAAAGAGATTTATTGAATATGAATCCGCGCACCTCCATCGCCCGATTAAAGGACTCTTGCGGGTTGGACACCGAGTGGACGGAGCGGGTGGAGTAGGGTGGGGAGGTGCGAGGACGCAAAAGAGCACCGTTACAAAATTTAGTACGAAAGCCATATCCGATCCGCATCGCTAATACGAACCGGCACCTCTACGGACGAGAGACAATGGGTGAAATTTCACGGGTTGGCATTTTGGACGCACTCTTTTTTTTATTTGCGCAACTCGTTGATTAAAATGCTGTTCAGGGAAAGGACCAATAAAATGCATGGGTTTTTCAAAAATCATGTGGAGCTCTTTCGGTGAATGAATGGAAATTTAATGACTCTTCTGTATTACGTGTATTATTTAATGCGTCAGTTGAACAAGAGATGCTAACCGCACAATTTAACATTAAGCTTCTGCGAAAATTTGTTTTCAGTTCTTGTGCAGAGTGCTGGATATTTATTGTGCTGTTGTAGTGATAGACAACGCAGATAATATCAAAAACTTAAGATGCTCACTAAAAATTCGTATGAATCCTTTCGTTTATTATTTATTATTAATCTTTGACTTTTGCAACCATCATGGGGGACCGCTGACTGTGGTCTACCTCTTTCATTTTTTAAGCACTCTTCATTTTCATTTCTGTGGTCTCTTCCACTCTTCCATTTTTTAAGCAGTATTGTACACCCCTCTTCTGATCGAGGTCTTCTCTCACGCAGGTCTACCACCTTTTCCTCAAGTCTCCCTATATGCTCTTACCTCTGTACTTTCATATCCATCACGAACCAACTCCCAAGTACCATTGAAGCTTTCCCTCTTGCACAATACTAATAATACTTCCACTTTTGTCGCACATCTGATTTGGTTTTTGAAATTCCGTCTCTTTAAATTGCTTCTCCTAATATCCCCACTTCTGTCACAATTTTCTTCTAAAATGAATTTGAAGAAAATGCGTGTGATACCGCAACAGTAACTTTAAACGAAGTCATCCCCTAAGTATGCATATCATTATCTGTCATGACCCTTCTACATAATGCCGTTATGGAAATTTCCCTTAGCTAGCACAGGTCATTGGTTTGATAAGTACCACTGAGACCGCCTTCTAGTTTTTCCAACCCGATTAAATTCTCAGAGTAAACTTTTTGACGAATCTTACATCCGCAGGCACCGTTGAATAGCTTCATAAAATGTATGGCATTACCGACCGGTAAAACTTAGCTGACGTATGCTTTGACAGGAATATAACCGTATCCGTTTAATCGTATAACTTAATTATTTAGAGCAAAAAGAATTTGTAAAATCCAGAGAAAATCCGCCAGATTCGTGAAAAATTAATATAGTAAATGATCAGTGTGATAGGCTTTTAGGGGAATTAGGCTGGGAGCCACTTGCGATGTAAAAAGGGAAAGCGAGACTGAGATATTTAAAAAGGTTCAGAACAGAGTTTGAAAAAAATATTAAAGGAATTAGTATAGCTCCACAATATTTAGGTAAATCAAGCTAAAAAGTTGAGATAAAGAGGAAAGATTCCGGTATAGAAATATACAAATACTCCTTTCCCTGGATAATCTGGGATCATAATAGTAGGAAAAAAAAGGTCAATTTAGAAATATTAAAGACATTTAATTTACAAGACTGGACATGCTTAAACGTTGCGAAGAGATAAGATATATTCGCAGGTTCATCTATATACGTATGCTGGTTGATAATATATGCACGAGGGTAGGCTGAAAAGTAATACACACATGCTTGTAGACCACAAACAAAAGCATATTGCAAAATCGGTAAAAAAAGTACAATTTTTACGTTTAATAAACCATATATTTATTTTTCAACATAGTCACCGTTAAGGCTAACACATTTCTCCCAACATGTAACAAGTTTTTCCATTCTACCACTAAAAACTCTTTCCACTTTTCTCGAATCCAGGACTTGACAGCTGTCTTCACCTCATCAATCGAGGTGCAATTACCCTTGGGGTGTCTATTGAGTTAAGGAAAAAATAAAAATAGCAAGATCGGGAGAGTAAAGAGGGTGTGGAATCGGTTCAAATTTCAGGTTTCGCAGAGCCTCTCCAGTTGCGCGCGAGGTGTGTGGACGAGCGTTATCATGTTGCAAGATTATTGGCGCCAGGCTGCCTTTAACACGACAAACATCTTCCTTGGATATTCCAATATGGTTTGCGATTCGCTTTTGAGTGATTCGCTTGCCATTTTTAATCAAATCTTTGACGATTTTGCGATGCTTATCGCCTATGGCAGTGATATGACGTACGCTGGGTGTTTCATCAACAATTATGGCTTTTTAAGGCTGGATACCACGAAATTTTACTACCCATCGATTTACAGCAGACCTATCAACAGCATCTTCACCATAAAGAGCCTTTAAACGACGATGAATCCCAGTAGGAGTCACATTTTCAGCAGTTGAAAAGTCGACTCGAAATTTGGCATTCGAAAAATTCGTTAACAGCACACTGTTTAACTCGAGTTTACATGCATTAGGTTTCAGTCTACCCTCGTATTTGCATGTGCGCAAGTTTTTAAGGTCTTTACATGGATATATATAGTTTTAACCCTCCCATGAACTATAAACTCGACGTGGTGGAGGGGCTTGTGCTTTCCGATGACCCCTAAAGCTGTCCTGGAAGGAGCGATGATAATTGATCCTGGTAGAATCACTCATGCCAGATAGGTCGAAGGTTAGGCACCAGACGAAAGGTAGTCTACGCAGCGTTTCTTCCTCAGTAAGACGGTTGCAAAGGCGTCTGACCCCAGTGGGGCGGTCATTGAGTGATGGTGTAACGTTGAAAACAATATCAATGAAGGAAACGGGAAACCACCTCATTTATCATTCCCAAGATTGCTATTATATACACAATAGAGAATGTGAATCCTGGCAACAGCGGGTCTCGACCCAATCGGCCGTGTGTCATGCCCGGCAGCGAGGGAGGCAAGGCTTCCGTAGTCGTCATCCCACGAAACCCTTGCAGGGGAAAACCGACAGTAGCAGAACAGAAGAAGCAGAAGAAGACGAAATCAGTTCGAATAGGAACATGGAACGTCAGGACAATGTTGAGGGCAGGCAAATTAGAGAATATTAAGCGAGAGGAAGAAAGAGGTAATCTAGATGTTTACGGTCTATTCGAGGTGAGATGGAAGGTTAGCGGGGGTTACTGGAGTGATAATTATAGAGTGATATACAGCGGCGGGGACGAGAGCCAACGAGGGTTTGCCGTAATATTAAATAAAGAGTTAGGAAGAAGCGTAGTCAACATAAAGCAAGCAACTGATAGAATCTTACTCGTAGAGATCAAAGCCGATCTAACGAACTTGGTCATTGTTCAGGTATACGAGCACAAGCCACCGAGCAACCATAACGAGGAAGAATAATAAGATATATAGGATAGGATATATAATATAATAATAATAGGATATTATTATTACATAACCCACGTTGCAATTAGGCATTTTTCCTGGTGGTAACGGTCCAGTCTGATCAGTGGTCACTCTTACAATTCACATTTATACATACACAAACAAGAAGGTCAGATATCTACATCTACAAAATACCCCGCAATCCGTCGCAAGAAGACGTGTGGCAGGGGGTGGTAGGTCACCACCCTATCTGCATATTAAATAAATCCTATACTTCCTCATGCACCTGGCACCACGTGATCCAACCAAAACCGCGTGAAGAGGCTGCGAACGAACACCATTCAGGCAACATGCCTGCACATATTACGACTATTACATGGTTAGCAGCTGTTTCTGTGCCTAAACAAGGAAGACTGGAAAAATATTAAAACAGGGCAGGAACACATGCAATTCAGACACTTATTACCGATTAGTATTCTACACATTTCGGACGGGCAATTCACAAATACAATTAACTTTATATCTATTTACCTATACCTATTCTGGTTCAAGGGCACACGCTAGGTGGGCGTATGGACTCCAGATTTGGAGAGTGTTTCGTGGGAATTTAATATTGTAAACCCCTATTTTCGACAGCGTGTATCTACTATTTATTTTTATGTTCCCATATTTATTTTTGTCGCGAATAATGCGACATGATCATCTTTCTTCTTCAAATAAATTATATATTTTCTATTTATTTTAATGCATACATTTATTTATGTTTACGGTAATTTCAACATTGGCAACCAAGGAGCTATTGCAACAATGGTGTCGAGTACATATGTGTAGTTACCGATACTCAAAAAGCTATTAGTGGTGAATTTGTGAAGAGCAATTAACTTTTCGGTTCGCTTTATCACTTGAAATAGTATTTAGTATTACAAGTGCAATCGCTACAATGGCGTCGTGCAATAAAAGTGGTATTCTCTACGGAAAGTAATGTTCTGAAGATGAAAGAGTTGTGGAAGATTATTTCTATTGTTTGACGCACGCATAATGGTGTCTCCAGTAACTTCCCAAACATTTGCGCAAACAAGCGGGGGCATGGATCAAGTTTTTGATCAGAAAAAATCCTCGCAGCACAACGGAGATGAGAATACGAAACATGCACTTCGTCAGCTTCTGGATATGTCTCTTGGGACTCTGAGGGAATTGTACCTCAGTAATCCCCCGCATCCGCACGAGGCGCTGCCTCCACCGCCGACCGATGCATGCTTCAACTGGGAGGAGCAGCCGGTTGAAGAAAGTGAACCCACAGAGGAATGTGCCTTCAATATTCCCGACTGGGTGACAAAACTGATCGAAGGACGGGAGCCATCGCTTGCAGACCATCCAAAGGACCCCCAAGTGAGTCACACCTCTAAAGATGGGCGACTCTATGTTGCCACCAGAGCTCTCCCTCGGCGGCAGTTCCTTGAGCATGTCAGGAGGTGCTGGTGACGGCATGCGAAGAATGGGTCCCTTGAAAACTCAAGAAAAAGGTGGAGAGGACTTAAGGAGGAATGCGACGGGACGAAAACCATGGCGTGGCGAACAGTTCCCTATTGACTGGCAACAAGCAAGGGCACGGGAACAGGCAATGGAAGAGAAGGAGAGAACATTGGCAAGAAATGTTAATGCACTCTTGAATAGGATGGATTTACTAGAACGCCGTAATGTCTTCCTTCCTTTTGGATTTCATTGAGACGGGAATGACGGAATTGTATTACACTAGACGATATGTCAGGGGTGTTAAGGAATCGCGTGCCATAGAATTGAAAGATCTCAAAGATGAACTACGCATGAAGAAATTGCATTTCGCTGATATGATGACATACTACGAAGAAAATTACCTGGGTCCTCCTGAATTCACTGGCAATAATGCATATCCATACTAATTATAATTACTAATAATTATTTATCAATCCTGCAAATAATATATTTTTTATGCTTATTAATATATATTTAGTGCTACACTAAATTTTTACTTTATAAGATATATCAAAATTAATTTGAATAAAGAAAGTAAAAATGAAGTAATTTGCATTTTCACTTTTCAGATGGAAAGAGGCCCATTAGAATTTATGCAAAAAATATTTTAGATATTTTTGTGCCCCTCTAGGCACCGCTAGAGTGTTTGGCAAGGGGTGAATCCACACCGGACTAATTTTGACCATACCATAGGTCTTGACAGACAACCAAGACCAGAGTCGAGCGTCTGCATGGGAAGACCTTCTTGCAACGACATCGCGACGAATCTCCAGCCCCCATACAATCCCGACTAGTCACCAGAGACTACGAATGGGAACCATTAACGGGAAAAGGACAAGGAAACCCTGGATCACGCTTGAGACGATTACCAAGGAGGATGAGAGAAGGAAATGGAAGAATGGTAACATGGAGATAGGCAAAAATAAGTACAAATAGTAAAATAATAAATTAGGGAGGGAGTTGATGACGGGGAAGTTGAGTAGGGAAGTTAGGAGAATTGAAGGATCTCAGGTTTTCCCGGCGTATAGTATTCAAGAAGTTCTCTCGGGGACACTGGGTAACTTGCAGTACACCGACATTTTGATGGCTGACTCTACCATCGTCTTCAGGGTGAAGTTAATCAATTCACCCTGAAGACGTTGGAAGAGTCAGCAATCGAAACGTCGGTGTACGGCAACCCGACCCAATGGGGGACCCGAGAGAACTTCTTGAAAGTTAGGAAAAGACTCGTAAAAACTCTGATATGGAGCGTTGGTATGTAGAACGCGGAGACGTGGTCGCTGAAGTAGGAGGGCGTAGATTGGAAGCTTTTGAAATTTTGGTGTGGAGAAGAATGAAGAAGGTGAAATGGACCGAAAGGAAAACAAATGAGGAAGTACTAGGGATGGTGGGTGAGGAGAGGGGTTTGTTGAGAGAAATCCTATGGAGGCAGGAAAAATGGATGAAAGGCGTATTGAGCGGCAGAGGGATGTTGAAGAAGGTAATAGAGGGGAGAATGTTAGGCAAACGAGGAAAGGGCAGGAACAGGATAGGGATGTTGGACGTGATGAAAGGAGGAAAGAAGTACACAGAGATGAAGAGGGACCGGATGTAGAGTAGGTTGTTGGATTGCGTTTTGTTTGGAGCTACAAATTATTTATTTGATAGTTGTGTCCACCCAAAAATCTACCTAAACCTGGAGATTACCTAATAATAATTATTATTTTAGATTTTTAATATGAGATTACCCCTTTTAACTCACTCATGCGTTGTTTTTCCTTGAACCTAGTAGCTGTAGATATATTTTTGCTATTTTCAGCATTCGAAGGAAAACAGTTTGTCAAAAATCTAGTTTTTTTATCCACGAATAAAACATATATTTTACCGAACAGAATTTATCATTCATACCTTTTGCGGCAATAGTTTTAAATAGAAAACTAAAAGTGAATAATAAAATATAGGTCAAGAAGGAAGTTAGGGAGGGGCAGAAGGGAGGGTACAATATCAATAGATTGCAAAATTAAAAGAAGTTTGGAATCATTTCGGCCAACTTTGCATATGCTGAGGGGAAAACCAGAAAATTTCCTACGTAACAAGCATCTCTTTCAAATGTTGACCTCTAATGATGGCGAGTGTAAAATATGCCTTCAATCCAACGTCAATCAACCGATTTAAGTTCCCACAATCCCTCCTTATGCCCCGCGGGCTAAACCTAACAATGAACCGAGGCTTGTACTAGCTGGGGTCTTTCATTTCTAATAAGAAAGGAGAAACACGCCCTTTCTCTTCGATAACTAACCCGCTCGACTCAAATAAGCCACTAACTAGCTGCTAAGTGCCTCTGGCGTCCGGCTCCATGGCAGCTTACAATCTAGCGTCGGATAAATTCCTTAAAGAGATAAGAGGGACAGAGAGTATCTTCCGAAACAAAAATTCTTATTCGCGTAATTTTAAAGATAATTGATCTACATCTACAGAAATACCCTGCAAGCCACCAAAAAAAGGTGTGCGGCAGGGGGTGTAGCACCATGAGGGAAGGGTAAGGGATGGGGGGTTGGGGGTTATCAAATAGGAGGAAAGGTGGGGGAACCTGTAAGAAAAAAAATATATATATACATAATACATATACATACATATATACACATACATAAATTCATATATATATATATATATATATATATATATATATATATATATATATATATATATATATATGATTTCTTCGAAGTAACACGGAAGTGTTGAATAAAAAACTTAGACAGTAACACACAGCACGAGAACACATAAAAAGAACACTCACGATAATATCTTGATAATTTCGACGGACTTGAGCTCCGTCTTCTTCGGAAGATAAGATATGACTAAGGAAAAGGGTACGCGGTGCAGAGAGAGTATAGGACGAGGGAGAGGGGAAATATATATATATATAATAATTATATATATATATATATATATATATATATATATTCATTCAAACAGAAATAGGTATAACGAAAGGGGATAGGAAAACACATAAAAGGCGAACACAGGACATGTGGGGAAGGCGGTTTTTGAGCAGATCACGAAAGTAAAAATATTTCCTTATCCTTCCCCACATGTCCTGTGTCCGCCTTTTATGTGTTTTCCTATCCCCTTTCCTTATCCCTATTTCTGTTTGAATGAATATTTGTGCGCCGTATGGCGGGATTTTCAAGTTTGAATATGTATATATATATGTATATATATATATATATATATATATATATATATATATATATATATATAATTATGTATATATATATATATATATATATATATATATATATATATATATATATACACGAATGTAAAAATATTTTCCTCGACCGGGTCTTGAACACTGGATCTCTCCACTTGCCGGGCGGATGATCTATGAGCTTTCGAGGAAGGGTACTTTTACACTGAAATCTGCGATCTTATAAAGCGCCAAAGTGCTCCGAATCATTACCCAGAAGATGGCGTAAGGGAGCTGTTACACCCACCAAAGGAGAAATTGACAAACACCAGAGGATAATGGACAGTAGGTTAGCAAGCATACAACGTCATAAAGGATAGGAAAGGTGCGTTTCATGGCACGCATAGCCAAAAGAAGAGACGAGCCACATTGGCCAAATACACATTCAAACACGAAATACCGCCATGTGGCGAATAAATATTCATTCACATTGAAATAGAGATAAGGAAAATGGTAAAGGAACACATAAAGGACGAACACAAGAGAGGTGGGGATGGCGGATGTGAGCAGATCACGAATGTAAAAACGCCATCTTCTGGGTAATGATTCAGAGCACTTTCATAGTCATATCTTATCTTCCGAAGAAGACGGAGCTCGAGTCCGTCGAAATTATCAAGACATTATTGTGAGTGTTCTTTTTATGTGTTCTCGTGCTGTGTGTTACTGTCTAAGTTATATATATATATATATATATATATATATATATATATACACACATTCTATATCAGAATCTGATGACGACGGCCGTGCCGTCGAAACGTAAATATCCACTGTAAGTGTCCTTTTATGTTTCTGTGCTTGTTATATTTATTATCTTATTGTTTGTGTGTTTGTGCGTCGCCGGAGAGCGTCATTTTCAAGATTATATATATATATATATATATATATATATATATATATATATATCGATGATGCGGAAGTACTCACGAGAGCAATATAACTTTTGGACGGCACAATAGAACACAGAATAAAACAGAAAACACATAAAAGGCGAACACAGGATATGTGGGGAAGGCGGTTTTTTTGAGCAGATCACGATATATACATACATATACATAGAGAATGGAGAAGGTGAAATGGACCGAAAGGAAAACAAATCCTCGCGCAGTCCCTAACCTGTACGTTAATACTTATTGTAATGAAGTAACTCCTGGGGAATTTCGGCTACAAGAATTCTGGTCCCTTATCGTTCTTGGAAAAAATGACATTTTGAACCTGCCGGTCTTGCAGTCTATCTCTCTAGTCTTATATTCGTGATCCCTTCGACCGTAATACTTTGGGGTTCGTATTATATCCTTGATGTGATCGGAAAAGGGCCCATCTTTAAATGTTTTTCATAAGTTTAATGTATATTGGAAACGCCGCTGTTTAAGAGAATCCCAACCTAAATTGTCTAGCTAAGTGGATACGCTGCTGCGTTGGTCATAACAATGTTTGACAAATCTAGCCCCCCTCCGCTGAACTCGATCTAATTCAAATTTATATGATGAGGATCTCATATACTGGCAGCATACTCTAGGTGGGGCCTGGCCATGGCAAGGAAGCATTGTTCTTTACTTATTCGTCGCATTTACCTCGCACTCTTTACAGAAATCCCAATTTTTTATTAGCACGACCGCATATTTCTCGTTTGTCTTTTCCCCAGGACAGATCGTGAGTAATTGTTATACCGAAGTATTTAGAGGAATCTACCCTTGAGATTTTGGTTTGTTTCACTTTTTAACTATAAGGGAGGGAATTACTCTTTTCCCAAAAATGTATTACTAAGCATTTTTAATAATTTAATTCCAATTGCCATGTATCGCACCAATGTTGAATTGCATCTAGGTCGTTGGCTAACACGCCTCTGTCTTCGTGACTTCGAATGTCCCCATAAATTACTGCATCATCGACGAAAAGATGGAGCTTGCTATTAACTACGGTACTGAGGTCATTTATGTAAATAATGAATAGGAAGGGGCCTATGACACTTCCTTGTGGTACACCCTTCGTGACCTTGACAGTACCTGATGATACACCGTCCAGGACGACTGTTTGGACACGATCACTTAAGAATTTTTAATCCAGTTAATAATACTTACTATATTCCTTAAGTTTCCAATTTCGCGAGTAATTTGCAATGAGGGACTTTATCGAAGGCTTTCTTAAATTCTAGGAATATCGCATCAACTGGAATATTACTTTCTGCGGAGTTCAATATATAGTATCAAAAAGTGCGAGTTGAGTTTCGCAGGATCTACCCTTACGGAAGCCGTATTGGTCCATAAATCTTGGCTATCGAGGTGCCTCATTATGGAACTAACAATGATGTGTTCAAGAATCTTACAGGAAATGGAGGTGAGCGACATTGGCCTATAAATTACTGGGGTCCTCCATGCCTCCGTTTTTAAATATGGGTGTTACAAAAGCTACCTTCCAGCCGTTTGGCACGCTTTCCTCTGCTAATAATTTCTTAAATATTATATAAAGATAAGGGGAAATTTCTGACGGCAGTTCTTTATACATGCGCGCCAGTGTCTCATCAGGTCCCGGAGATTTGTTGGGGTCTATTTTTTTAAGGAGTAATTCTATTCCGCGTGTGGAAAAATTGATTGCTTGCATTGACTGCTGAAATGTTTTCGGAAGGTTCTCGTATATATTTGGTGAGAATAGAATAATTCGTCAAGATCGCTCGATATAAATCAAATAAAGGCAATATCCTTCCTTAACATAGTCGAAATAAGGCTTACTGCGTACCAAGCGAAACAGGGAAATTCATTGCAAGAAGTACTAGAAATGTAGTAAAATGGAGATGGATGCAGCATTCTAAAACATTCAAACTATGAGATGTTGGAAAATTAGACGATGAAGTCTTAAAATTGGCGGGGTGACTCTTGGAAAAAAATACTTTTCATGACACAGGTTTTGTTTCATTTCTCATTAAACACAATGTATATTCTGCATTTCGCTCGTGAAAACCTGAGATCTATGGCAATGTACCGTATCCCTGCAGGGTTTCAACTTTCGAGGTTCCAATATGTGGGTCGAATTCGCATACTATTACACATTACTGATTTTTTAGCAAAGCTCTTCCATATACTCTCTCTGCCTTGCCTCTGCCGAGAACGGACGTGCCTGACCTCGCTCGCTGGAACCGGTTTGGCCGTAGCCGAGCTTACCTGCTGTTACTTGTGTGCCTCTGTGCATGTTCTCCCCTAGTGAAGTGTAGTGTGGTTTTAGCTTTTATTTTGTGATATAGCTTAGTTTATTTAGTCTTTGTGCTGTTTGTTATTATTTTTAATAGTGTGGTGGTAATTTTAGAGGGTATTCTTAGTGGCTTGTAGTTATTTGTTTCCCGCTCCTCTGGTTATTGGTGAGTACTCTCTCTCTTCTTCTCTTATTTTCCACTGATTAGCCACTTACAGTTACAAGTACAGTGTCCATTACATTAATTTACCAGTTTCGTACATTTTTGTTTATATTACCGCCCTATATAAAACAAAAACATTTCTTTAGCATAGCAGGTTTAGGTTAGCTTTTATTTTTGGGGAACCCCTCTTAGACATCTTAGCATAGTGTATACAGGTTAGCTTTTGTTGGGACTCGGTTAATAACCAGGATGACATCACCTAGGTCCCCTGTTGCCATGATCGAAGGCACTGGCGAATGCGCAGCTCTAAGGGCTCGAATCGTCATGTTAGAGAGGATGGTGCGGGAGCTTCGTTCGGAGTTCGCCGGAGGGAGGGCTCCACTCAGGAGAGTTAGGACTCGGTGTGGGCATTCGAAAACTCGCCACGCCCATAAGGATGCACGGATTCGTCCGAATGCTACACGTGGCTGGGCGATTAGAGACCTGCCGCGTGTCCCATCTCTCAACGAGTGAGTACCTCATGTCCGTAGGTCTGACGATTGGAGGGTTGTATCTCGGGGCAAGGGGAAGGTAACGCCGCGGCGAGGATTGGGGAGGCAAACACCATCCCCGTCTCCAACAGGTACCAGGTGCTGTCGGATGACAGCACCACCGTACCTGCAGCTCCTACCCCTACTCCGACGGCACTGCCTAGAGTAAGACATCAGCGCTCGGGAAGGGAGGGAACCGTTATATTAGGCAGTTATAACGTCCGGCGTATAATGCATCCGCTGCGCCGCAGAGTTCAATAGGAGGGAGGTGTTGGATTCTTGTCGTCCTGGTGTATGCCAGGCGGCGGGTTACCCCAGGCGACGCAGGCGATGAAGGCGGCCGTCAGTAATACAGGTTGCTCAAAGCTACGCATTGCGGCTCATGTGGGAACAAACGATGCCTCAGAACGTGGATTTGAAGAGATCCTGCGCTCCTTTAAGGAGATGCACTCGGAGGTGAAACGGGTTGAGGCAGAGTTGAAGGTTCCTCTTAAATTAAGTATTTGTAGTATTGTGCCACGTACTGACCACGGAAGGCTCGTTTGGAGCAGAATAGAGGGTAAAAACGAGAGATTGTTGGGATTCTGTCGGGAAATCGGAGCGGACTTCGTTGATCTGAGGCCTGTCTTCTCATCGTGTCGGGTACCCCTAAATCGCTCCGGGGTCCATTATACTGCCGTGGCATCACAGTGTGTAGCGCGTAGGTTAAACGAACACGTTTCTAGAGTTTAGCATAGTTGGAAGGCAAGAGCTCAGGTCATATATTGGGATAAATAAAGTAGAATGCAGCGCTTTTTGTCACTTGAAATCAGGTTACGCCTCACAGATCCCAAAAATAACAGAACAAACACAAATTGGTTTTAATACAACATACAACCGACATGTAAAAGTAACCGACAACCCTGGCATAGACGTAGAAAGACATTTGACATGCACTTCTCCACAAACGTGTCGTAAATTACGGTCAGACACAAACAAGGGCGTTATTCAAGAGAAAAACAATCTAAATATACTTGTATTAAATTGCAGAAGCCTCAAAAATAAACTAGCGGATCTCGAGCACATAATCCAATGTCATTCGGCTGATATAATATTAGGCACAGGGAGTTGGCTGTGTAATGACATCAATGACCAAGAAATTTTCCCAATAAACTTTACAGTTTACCGACATGATAAAGGTACAAGACCCGGAGGAGGAGTTTTCGTGGCTGTGAAAAGTAATCTTGAAAGCAGACAACTACCATTTGAAAATAATAACATAGAAAATGTTTAGTGCACCATACTGCGATCCAATCAACCCATCATTAATTTATGTTCTTTCTAATGACCCCAGACTCAGATTTTCAAACACTTAATACCCTCAATGAACAAATAAATAAATTTACACGCAAAAATTATAAATGCATCAATATAATTGGTGGTGAGTTTAACCTCCCTGGTATCGACTGGGAGAGCAATAGCGTTAAACTCGGACCCGTGATCGCAAATCATGCAATTTCTTACTAAAATTGGTTCAAAGAAACTCGCTCCATCAAGCAGTATGCACTCCCACCCGTGGAAAGAACATATTGGACTTATTTCTTACGAACACAGCGGAACGTATTAATAGTGTATCAACCGACGAGGGTATGAGTGACCATAAATCAGTTACTATCAACTTGAACGTAGAAATAAAAAACAATGTTAAGCCAAAAAGAAAAAGTTATAATTATCACAAAGCAGATTTTGAAACTTTTACCAGCCATTTAAACTCTTCACTACACAATTTCAAAACGCGCTTAAGTCTTGCCACCGTGGAAGAAACTTGGACACAGTTTGTCCAAATTATGCAAAAAGGAATAACAGATTTCATCCCTGTAAAATACGTTAAAGCAAATCGCGACCCCAGGTGGTACAACAAAGGCGTTAAAAAAGCCCTTCGAAAGCAGAGAATGTTAAACTCAAGGGTAAAGAAAGCAGGTCTGAACTCATCACCCTTGGACAATAAACAGCTTTTGAACAAGTATAGATGCTCTAAAATTAAAACTAAACACAATTACGTAGCGCTTTGCAAGACTTTGAACGAAAAGTACTCTGCGAGTATTTGAACACTGACCCCAAAGCTTTCTGGTCATATGTTAGGGAAGTGAATGGGGGTCAACAAACCGTGGCTGGCTTAAGGGACTGCAACAGTATCACTCATACTGACAGTGAGGGTAAAGCCAACATTCTAAACGAATTCTTCCAGAGCGTCTTCACGAACGATGTAGCCACCACGTATCTCCAAGAAACAATATATACTGAACCCATGGCAAAAATAACAGCGGACGAGCAAGGATTTACCAAATTGCTCAAAGACATTAAACCAGACAAATCCCCGGGTCCCGCAAACATACCAGCTAGGGTGCTAAAACACTTAGCTCCTAGCATCGCCCCGTATCTCGAATTTAAATTTGACAAATCACTGACTGAGTGCAAAGTCCCTAAGAATTGGAAAACCGCGCAAATAACGCCTATTTTTAAAAGTGGTGACAGGGAGGACCCCAGCAATTACAGACCCATTTCTCTCACTTCTATAAGTTGGAAAATTTTAGAGCATATAATTGTCAGTTCCATAATGAGACATCTTGATAACATTAACTTTTTAAGTGACAATCAACACGGATTCAGAAAAACTCGCTCATGCGAGACCCAATTAGGATTGTTAACACATGACTTATTTTTATCGGGTGAAAGTGGTAGGCAAGTGGATGCGATCTTTTTAAACTTTCAAAAGGCATTTGATAAGGTTCGCATGGTAAACTAATCGATAAATTAAAGGGCGCAGGTGTACACAAGGGGGCAATAAATTGGGTTGAAGACTTCCTTTCAGACCGGGAACAGAGGGTAGTCCTTGACGGCGCTAGTTCTACCAGCGTACGAGTAACTTCGGGGGTTCCTCAGGGAAGTGTTATCGGACCGTTACTATTCTTGATTTTTGTTAACGATCTGAACCGCGAAGTGAAAAGTAAAATAAGGATGTTCGCGGATGACACAGTGATTTATCGGGAGATATCTGGGGATGAGGATCGTTTAACTCTAGCACGTGATTTAAATAGCATTAATGAATGGTGTTCAAAATGGGGATTGCCTTTAAATCTTAATAAATGTTCGGTGGTAAATTTCTTTAAAATATCCACGGGATTAGTTTACAAATTAGCTGGAGTTGACCTTGAAGTAGTTGATACGGTGAAATACCTAGGTGTTACATTCACTAAAGACTTAACTTCGGGGACCCATATACGTAAAGTCTGCGGGCAAGCATATAAAAAATTAGGATTTATTAGACGCATCGTTGGCAGAAGTGACGTCTAGGCGTCTAGGTATCAATTAGTGAAACTCAATTGCATGCACTTTCACTAACCTCCTGTGTGTTGTGTCAAAACCCTTCCCGCAAGCCCGCATTGGAATGCGATTAAGTAATGTATTGCTGTTTACAGTATTATTTTCTCTTTTGGTACCCTAAATTTCCCTTTCCATCCCTTGTCCCTCTCCGTGGGTGTGCCCTCCTCCCACCTGCAGCGTTGGGCCAGATACCTCACCTTGGGTGGGAGAGAGTTTTTTGTGGAACATTCTTGTGGTGGTGGTGTTTCGCCTGGCTATTTGCTAGAAACTAGCTTGCACGTTCGTGTAAATTTCTTGCTGCATCCTTGGGTAAAATTATTTGTTGTAGTTAAGCGTATGTACTTGCATGCTTGTGGAGTGTAGGGAGGTAGATGTGTGGTTGCATGCGCGTCGAATGATGGGATGCTACGATGAATGTGTGCACTGCTGTGGATTCGGGTTTGCATGTGTGTGTTGGTTTTGAATGCAGTATTTCTTTTTTCCTTTTTTGGGTGGTGACTTAACACACTTGCCACACGCCCTTGCGGCGGCTTCGGGGTATTATATAGATGTAGATGTATTGAAGAACTGCAGCTACATCAGGTCTTTCAGTTCCTTTTCGAAGGTGGCAGGTCATGCTGCAGAGATATAAATATGTTCAAGACCCAAATTATTATATTTGCTGAAAAGTTTTCTAACCTCAGAAGATAAATGATAAATTCCTTTTGATTGTAGTCATGAAAAATAATATTATTATCGTAATGTAATCTACCGGTGAAGGTAATTTTTTGGATCGACAAAACCATCACGTAATTACATTCCAAACTCCACACAAAACAAAACACAATCGAGCAACCTAATCTACATCAGGTCCCTTTTTATCTCTGTGTACTTCCTTCCTCCCTTCATCTCATCCAAAATCCCTTTCCTGATCCGGCCCTTTCCTCGTTTGCTAAACATTCTTCTCTCTATTACCGTCTTCAACATCCCAATGGCACTCAATACGTCTTTCATCCATTTTTCCGGTCTCCATAGGATTTCTCTCAACAAACCCCTCTCCTCACCCGCCATACCTAGTACTTCCTCATTTGTTTTCCTTTCGGTCCATTTCACTTTCCCACTCTTCTCCACTCCCACATTTCAAAAGCCTCCAATCTACGTCTATCCTCCTGCTTCAGTGACCACGTCTCCGCGCCACACTTAGCTCCGCTCCATATCAAAGTTTTTACGAGTCTTTTCTTAACATCCCTAATCAACCCCCTCCTCCTTGAGAAATCCTCCTTTGCATACCGCTATTCTTCTCCATACGTTCCTACTACTTTGACCGCGTTGGACTAAAGTACTTTCTAAATACGTAAGCTGTTGTACCTGCTCTATTTTTCCCCGCCTATTTTAATATTAAGTTTAGCCATTTTCTTTCTGGAAAATTGCATAAACTGTGTTTAATTAATATTGATTTTCATCCCATATCTATTGCATTGAATTTCTAATTCACCCAGCAATACTTGCAATCCCTTGGCCGACTGACAAACCAAAGCTTGGTCATCAGCAAACCTATCTGATTTTTCGGCCTTCCCTCCGACTTTCACTCCCACCTCCAGCTCTTCCCATGCCCCTTAATCATTTTCTCCACATGTAAATTGAAGAGTATCGGTGATGATGGGCAACCTAGCCTTACACTTACTCCTAAAACGATCGGATGTTTCTATGAATGTATGCACTACTGTGGATTTGGGTTTGCATGTATGTTAGTTTTGAATGCGGTATTTTTTTCGTTTTTTTTTGGTGGTGACCTAACACCCCCAGCCACACGCCCTTGTGACGTACACACGCACTTGCAGGGTATTATGTAGATGTAGATGTACACCTCTTCCTAACACTGCCCATCCTGACTCTCCGTTCCCTACTGGCACCTGAGCTGTTTGAGACATGTACAGGTTGCGCATCAGTCTCCTGTCCCTCCAATCCATTCCTATTTTCTGCAATACACGCATTAATTTTTCCCAATTCACTCTATCAAACGCTTTTTTGAAATATACGAAACAGGCAAATACGTCCTGATCTTATTCTATATTCCTCTCGATTAGTGATCTCATTACTGCAATGGCATCACGCGTACCTCTTCCCTTCCTAAATCAAACTGATCATCCCCTAAGTAATCATTTGCCCTACTCTATCCTCTTGTTGATGATCCTGAGAATAACTTTAGCTGCGTGGGATATCAAACTTATTGTTCTGCAATCCTCACATGATATAGCCTTTACTTTTTTCGGAATAGGAATTAAAACTTATTTCACAAAACTTCCGGCCAGATTCCTTCCTCATAGGTACTGCGAATCAGTCCATATAGAGTCTTCTTCCCACATTTTCATAAACATTTCAACAGTTCCACATGAATGTTGTCTACTCCCACGGCCTTATTTGCTTTCATTTCCTTTAATGCCCTTTCTATTTCATCGTCGAGTATGTCTGGACCTAAGCTATCTTCTTCTACGTCATGTTCCTTTTCTATGTCTAACCTTGTCGGCCTAAGTTCTCTACCGTACAGTGGTTCTATATATTCCTTGGTTCTATAAGTATATTCCTTCAATCTCTCTTGGATTTTATCTGGTTCAATTATTATCTTACTCCACTTATCTTTAACTGTTAGCACAGATATTGCCTTCTTACTTCCCGATAATAACTTTACCTTGCTGTATAGAGCACCAATTTCACCCTTCCTCTGTATACTTTCCATATCCTCCCATTGCGTTTTCCACCAATTTTCTGTTGCTTTGTTTGTGGCCCGTCTCAACAGATTATTTAACTCTTGATACTTCATTTAGCCTAATTCTGTGTTTTCTTTCTTCAATTTTCTACTCTCCTCCATCTATGCAATCATCTTATCCGTTACCCATGGTTTCCTTGTCCTTTTCCCGTTAACGGTTCCTATAGTGTCTATATCGATATCTAGTTCGATATCGCCCTCTTGATACAATCCCATTTTTCTTCGATAGTACTCAGGTCTCTACCGTCATCCATGATTTTCTCCTCAGCCTGCTGATACTCCTTCCTTTTTAATCCATTTAATGCTTCCTCATTCCATTTCCTAATCCGCAGCCCCTGCCTTATCTTTTTGAAATGGTCGCCACATTTCATAACGGCTAAAATGTGGTCAGAGTCCGCATCCGCTCCTGGGAAACTGTGCGAATTTATCATACTGTTTTTTAACCTCTTCCTATTCATAATATAATCTAACTGATACGTTTCTGAGTCACCTGGCCTATTCCATGTGTACCTACGCCTTTTTTGGTGTCGAAACCATTTGTTGGTGATGACTAACCCCTGTCTCCTGCAGAATTCAATTTCTTTCTTCCCGCGTTCATTCCTTGTGCCTGACTCATAGTCCCCCACCTCACCACTCTCTCTTCCTTCACCTACCGTCGCATTCCAATCTGCCTTCACTATCAAATATTTCCCTGCCGGAACACACGCGATTATATCCTCTAACTCATCGTATCGAATTCTTCTTTCTTGTGGTTGTTCGGTGGCACGTATACCTGAACAATGACCAAGTTCCTCGGTTCTGCTTACATCTCTACGGATAATATTCTGTCTGTTGCGAAAAATAATATAACGGTACAAATAATAAATTAATATATGAGAATTTCAAATGACGTCAGAAACCTTAGGGCTCATGGCATATCTACTTATAAAATAATCTGTTACTGTTAATCTTCATTAGTTCGCCCAATTTGTCGTAATGTACGCTTTGGTTTCCTATATTAGTTTGTTTCTAGTCATTCACTTTCTCCTCTTCATCCGGTCGTATTCTACAGGGTCCCTTTCCAAATTCCCATTCCACCGGAATTAAATTACAAAGATAAAAGAGGGACCATATTCCCCCGGTTTTTGATCGAGGGGAATGCATTACTTCCGCTTCGCCTCACTTGAAGAGGGACGCGTGAAAGGATCATATCTTCCGCAATCCAACAAACCTCCCAACCTCGCACCAAACCTCCCTCGCCATCACCACCCCGAAAGAGTCTCCACCCCCCCCCCCCCGTGTAAACCACAAGACGACCCTCACCTGGGAAGAAAGAGAGAGAGAGAATGGGGTACATACAAACGCAGAGTTGCCTCTTGAAAGCCAACAATAAAAACAGGACGAGGGATGCGTTGCGACACGGGAACAAAGAGTGACCGAGGGAGAAGGAGGGAATGGGGAGGTAGAGGATTAATGCCCGTATGAAGTGCTCACCTAGACGCTAACGACTGGATTCACTCATGTCAGATGGGGGTAACTCGGTGCGATTCCTTTCGTCGAATATGACAAGGCTTCGCGGTCGAGAAAAACTTTTCCGTCTTCATGTAACATATCTCTCCTTAGTTTCTTATGATCCCGGAAATCCTATATTTCTATAACGAGTGACTTGAGGAGTTTTGCAGGGACACGGGCAGTGAGGGGGTCTGGGGAAGGTTGCCATAAAATTATTCTCTTGTTTCTTTTTTGAAAAACCTTAAGTTTCTTGAAAATATATTAAAACACATTTCTAACCGTGTAATGCGGTAGATGAGCTCTCAAAAATAAGATGAGGGAGAGTAACTTCAGAATATGTAGGGGTAAAAATGTAATTTTTCTCATGGATGATATGGCATCAGAATACATGTCTACTTTCTTGGTCAGAAAATATTTTTATAACAGTAGCCTCTTAACAGTATTAATGACCAATATCTTATCTAAAATATTTTAATTGAAATCCCAGCTGGTGTGGAATAGGTAAAGAAGAATTTTATAGTTGGATATTACAGTGCTTGATAACGTGTTCATTACAATCAATCCTATCGTTTGAATTATTCAACTTCTCCGCTAAAAAAAACTTTTTAATTTTGAGCTCATGCTTGACATAAATTACCTCAGATATTTACTGAGGGTGACTTATAGAAAAATATTTAGATGAATATGCATAAAACTGTTCTTAAAACTCAAATATTCCCAAATAAAAGGTCTAAAGGAGAACCCAATGCCCTATGCGTTTTACTGGTTTGATTATAAAATGATATTTGACAACTACAACAAAAATACCATAAGTACGAGTACGTTTCTAAATGTGAACGCAAGAAAGAAAGGGACTCGAGAGTACCTCGACCATTATTTCTGTCTCTCTGAGTGAAACCGTTTTCGGACGGATTCAGTGGGAGAAATGGTCATCAATCTTATCAGTTCTCGCTTACTCCAACCGAGCAGAAATATAAGAACATGTTGGATATTAGTACACCTCTCCTTATCGTAAAGTCCTCGGCATTAATCTCTTTGTTTCTCAACGCCTCAAAAGCAACTTCAAGAACCATATGAAGAGGAATCATTCAGAGTTCCAAATATACTTCGGCTTTAGTTATACGTTTCTCATGTAGTGTGTGCCCTTGTTACAACCCTTAACAGATCATTATCTCAATATTTTAAGTACTTACTTCATCCTTCAAAATTATTTCCTCCGCAACGGAAACTTCTTGAAACCCATTTAGTTCGCCTATCAACCCCAAAATGGGAAATGTAGTAGCGGAAGAAATAGACCGCAGATAAAGGTTGTAATTAGTCGACCGAATCCATCTATTTAGAAGTTGAATAATTTAATTACCTTTTGAAAAATATTTAATTCCAAATATCTGCATCCACATCTACATAATACCCCGCAAGCCGCCGCAAAGGCGTGTGGCGGGGGGGGGGTGTTAGGTCACCACCCAAAAAAAATGAATAAAGAAAAACCGCATTCAAAAGTAACACATACATACGAGGGTCATCCGGAAAGTAGTACCCGTTCGTGAAATAAAGACACAAAAGTAAATATTAACAAACATAAAAAATTTTATTTGAAAGAGGATACTTTAAACTACTTCTCAACATAATCTCCAAGCAAATTAAGGCATTTGTCATAACGTGTGACAAGTTTCTGTATTCCTGCTGCATAGTCCTTCGCCGCCAGCTCATTGAGATACAGGGTCACTCCTTCTTTAAGTTCTTCATCGCTGTCAAATCTTTTTCCTGCCAAAAAGTCTTTAAGCTTTGTAAAGAGATGAAAATCTGAAGGGGCCAAGTCCGGGCTATACGGTGGATGGTCGAAAGTTTCCCATTTGAATTGCTGCAAAAGTTTTTGTGTTATCCCAGCTGCATGAGGCCTGGCATTGTCATGAACGAGAATGACACCAGTAGACAATAGACCTCGCCGCCGATTTTGTATTGCCCGCTGTAATTTCTTTAATGTTTCGTAATACGCATTGACATTAATAGTGTCTCCACGGGCCATAAAATCAATAAGCAATACACCTCGTCGATCCCAGAAAATGGTTGCCATGAGTTTCCTGGTGGACAGAACTGTCTTGAATTTTTTTGGTTTGTTTGGTGAATGAGCATGATGCCACTCCATTGACTGTCGTTTACTCTCAGGTGATGCATAACAAACCCATGTTTCGTCACCAGTAATTATGCGAGTCAAGAAAGAGTCTCCTTCATCAGAATAACGTCCCAAAAACGTCAGTGCTGCAGCCATACGCTTGGTTTTGTGCTCATCTGTAAGCATGCGAGGGACCCATCTTGCACAAATTTTTGCATAATGCAGATGGTGTTTAACAATTTCATGAACAATTGTTCGAGAAACATTGGGAAAATGCTCACAGATGTCATCAATTGTGACGCGCCGATCGTTCCTCACGAATTCGTCAACTGAGCTCACCAGTTGGTCTGTAATGACAGACGGTCTCCCCGAACGCTCATCGTCGTGTGTGTTCCCCCTCCCCATGTTGAAGTTGCGACACCACCGCCGAACAGACGACTCGTCCATTACATTGTCTCCATACACCTCCTTTAATTGGCGATGAATATCACATGGGCGAACGTTTCTTGCATTGAGGAATTTAATCACTGCCCTCACTTCACAACTGGCGGCGTTCTCAATTTTTTTAAACATTGTAAACAATCACAGAAACAACACAGGCAATGCTAGCGTCACGCAACTTGGCTCAGAGAAGGCAGACAAGCCACTGAAGCTATCTGACCTCGTCCAGCGGCTACTCGCGTCGTCAGCACTTCATGCGGCACGAACGGGTACTACTTTCCGGATGACCCTCGTACATCCATTGAATCATCCTATCATTTTACACGCATGCAAATACACATCTACCTTCCTTCACTCCACAAGCATGCAAGTACATATGCTTAATTATTGCAAATAATTGTACCTTAGGATGCAGTAAGAAATTTATCACGAACGTGCAAGCTAGTTTCTAGCAAGTAACCAGGCAAAATACCACCACCACAAGAAAGTTCTGCATAAAACACTCTCCAACCCAAGGTGAGGAATTTGGCCCATCGCTGTAGGTAGGCGGAGGACTCTCCCACGGAGAGGGACAAGGAATGGAAGGGGAAATTTAGGGTACCAAAAACAGAGCAAACAATACTGTAAAGAGCACTACATTACTTAATAGCATTCCAATGCGGGCATGCGGGAAGGGTTTTGACACAACACAGGAGGTAAAGTGCATGCAATTGAGTATAACTAATTGTTACCTAGACGCCGAGGGTGACAAGTGGCATTTTTGTTATCTACGAGTGTAACCCTAGAGTTGTTATCCGAATTGTCCGTGGGAAGAAGGAGTCCTAACACCTAAGTTTTTCACTACATTAAGGTCAACTCCAGCTAATTCAGGTAGAACCCTCCAGAAAGATAAAATAAGAGCAATAGATTCCAATACCGATGGATTCAAATAGTCACTTTGTCCATAACAAGGAATCATAATAGTAAGAAACCGTAGTCACTTAAGAAATATTAAAAATATTTAATTTACAAGTCGGAACAAAATGAAGCATTTCATATACATCAGGTATATTTGTAGGTGCATATGTATGTTAGCTGGTAGTTTGTGTTTGAATGTGTGTGGTTTATACGGGTTTTGCATGAATGCATACCACGTTTTGTTGGGGGATGGTATAAATTTGTGTATTTTGCATTCCTTTTTTTTAATTACGGGTAGACTTACGGGTTATTAAGTAGATATACGGTCGTGTTCAGGTAAAATTATTGTTATATGTATTCACCTCCTGTCTCACACCCTGGAGGTTGCTTTGCTGGGTATACTCCGCCGGCTGTCGCAAGGGTGTGTGGCGGGGGATGTTAAGTCACTAGCTACGGATGCACAAATCCAATCTATATCTGAATAAGTACCTCAATGTCCACCGAATAGGTGTGTGGTCGGAGTGTAAGCACCAGGTGGGATAGGTAAGTGATAAGGGAGTATATGGGAGAAGTAAGGAAAAAAATATTCTGGGCAAAACCTCATACAACGAGCAAATTTGAATGCATGCTGGAGGAAGACTTCATTTAAATCTACTTATTTCAAAACAAGTTTTAATTTCACCTAATAATTTAGTTATTGCTGACACGAAAAAGGGAATAAAAATGAACCGCAACAATGTATACGACAGACTTCCACTCGAAACGGTGGGAAAAGCGAAATGACAACAGTAGGTACCTCTGATCGGGACACCGCGGCAGCAGGTAGTGAATAGAGAGGAAAAAGAGGGTAAGAATGTATCCTTAAATAGCCGGATTGAGTGGAAGGATAACGAGATTCCCATAGGGAAGTAGGGAAGAGAGGGCTGAAGGTCAATGGAGCAGACAAAGTGCTCATACTACTGCAGGGTACGTAGATCGGAGGCTTCCGGTACCCTTTCAAATTCGCTCATTACCCACCAACGTCCGTTCAAGGTGTCCGACCCCTCTCGTCAACCCCTCCAAACCTCACCCTCCCCTCCTTCGTTCCCCCCGACTCTCTCCGTCCCTCCGGCTTACCTCTCAATCCAAACTCCCTGGGTCTCGAGGGCCCGTGGGGAATAGGGAACCCCGCTCGCTTCTCCGTCATTCCAACTCCTTGCTCGCCGTCCGTCACCTTTGCTTTGGATGGGGTCGGCTCTCCCCAAATCCTACCCACTACGCACGCCTATCACAACTTTCATTATAATCCGAAAAGGCATGGCATTCCATCAGCGACCTAGGCCTTGGAACACGCGGGCAAATGAAAAGAGAAAGGCGATGGTAACATTTAAATTTGGAAGTTCGATTAAACAATGGGGATGATTGAAAACAAAAAAATTATGAACAGATAGAGAGAAACTTCTCTTACTCGCGAGAACTCAGGAAAGAATCAGTCCATAATTTTGATATTGACATTTTTGTACCCTGAAAGCCTAATACTAAACACAACAGACTAATTTTGACCCAATTATGACGCTACCGCGGTCGGACAATGTAATTCTGATCCCTTATCGATCGTGGAAAAAATGACATCTTAAATCTATCTGATACCAACTTAATATCTCTAATATTGTTTACATGATGTCTCCTACTTTAGTACAATGGGGGTAATAATACATTTTCAAATTCACTGCTAAAAAGACTTCCTTCCAATTTTTGCAAGAATTTCAATCCGTAATTTAACCTTCGCTCTTTGAGCGATTCGCAGCCTAGCTCCTCTACTATTTCGGATATGCTACTAAGTTTATCATATAAATATTTCACAAAGCTTGCTCCTCTACCCTGCACGCGATCCAATCCAGCAATCAATCCAACTTCGTGAGGATCCCAAATACTTGCAGCATATTCTAAATGAAGCGTAACCAGCGAAAGACAAAATTTCTTTGGCCTTTAATTACTATAATAATAATCTGAAAGTTCATAATACTAATGCATGAAAATAGAACAATAATTTACAATAGGCAGGTGAAGTGGTATTAACAGCGTTATTTCTTGGAATTCAACCTATGGATTGAGATCAAATTCAGTGAGACGAAAGCAGGCTACAACTAGAGCGAAAAATTAACAACTACAGTAAACAGTCAAAAACATTAATTTTCAAAAATATTTTTAATATCGAAAACCAAATTATCCATTTTGGGACAAAATCAGACAAGCATGCTACTAGAGTTTTCACATTCACTCCTCACCACAATTATGTGCTTTTCAAAAACAAATTAAATAAACATGACAAATAAATATCCTTAGTAGTCCGAAATAATCTTAAAAACCTTTTCTCGTCGATAATCATTATATCTCGTAGCCATTGAATCTTGTTTTCTCCAAACTGTTGAAACTTGTTAAACACTCTGCTGTTAAACATTAAAAATCCAATAGCCGGCATTCCTTCTTTAATTAGTTCGTGTCTATTTGTTACACAAAAATAGCCCAACTCTATCAATCTTTCCAATTTCTCAGCATTCATGTCGTTAATTAGATCCGTATCTATAATTGTGCCTCCAAATCTGTACTGTAAATAACTTTTCCCGCTTCCGGGAGGAGCGTATAAAACCAAACCCTTTTTAACGCCATCTATCTTCGCTCTTTGTTCTCTTCCTGGTTCACGGCGGCCAAAATCATCATAATAAACAAACTCAAAAGTCGCACTCACTAGCTCACTTGCCTTTATGTCTTTATTAACCGAAATGACGGGTAAGTTGATGTTATATGAGTTGGTATTCTTCGGCGATTGCTTTCTGGTTCGAAGACATACGGAATCTCCTTTTTTGATAATATCAGAGTAATTTACTATTGAGTGATTCCTAGCTATATTCAGTACTAGAGTATCTAATTCAGTTGGCTGCCTTACCTCCTTCACCAACCGCAGACTTTCTCGACTGATCCCCAAATATTTGGCATAGATCTCGTTGTCCTCTGTGCACCTCAAAAATGTTCCATAAGTGAAGCTTGAGTCCCCAGCTTCCTTATATACCATGGGAGAATCGTCCAGCTCCAAATAAATGGAAATCTCAGAGTCCGCCTTTCGATACTCCAAATCTCGAAAGACTTCCTCGATCTATGGGATAGCAGTCGACGATCTGACCCTTGATTAAGGGTGGTCGAACTTCACAGCAGAGAGGAACGGGTGATCTGAGAAGAACCCCCGTATCCCCAGGATACGTGCGACGATTGTATAGTGAATTATTAATGGCTGACGTGAAGCCTTTATGTTTGCAATCGGCATTCATATCGCTTACGTTTGTTTTGAGTCCGCACTTATGAGTTCCATTTAACTGCGGGCTGGAAGAATCTCGTGGAGGAAGTCACTCCCACAAGCAATGGAATGGATGAAGGAAGAAGCATCCACCAGATATGGTATGTTCAAATGTGAGAGAGAATGATAAAGAGTAAGGGGGGTTATTGGGCGTCACTAATGCTTTATACTCGATCAATTTCAGTCTTCCGTCACTCACGAAAAGGTTCTAAAAACGTCCAATTCTTGTCCAGGAAAAAATGGTTGCACGAACATTGATTCTCTATTGATGCACCTCTATACTTGTAAATCGACTTGAGTTGATGTCGAAATCGAGTTGATGGATTGTCGGTTTCAACACCAAAAAATAGAGGGACTAAACTCACTCAGCAACCACTTGGCAAGCGCATGCCACCACTGCTCCTCTCTCTTTCCCCACTCGGATTACGTTTCATATATAATCGTATATGCGATAGATACGGCTCTCCTGCCACGATACCCTCTGCTCTTCCTCTCCCCTTTTCAATGTCTCGACCAATCACCCATCAGTTTTCTCCCATACCCTTCTTACCCACCCACCGTTTCCCTGTTCCTTTATGATTGGTGCAAGGAGGGGTAAATGAGGATTATGAGAGGGGAAAAATCTACATTGGGTGAAAGTGCTAGGCAAGTG
Organism: Hetaerina titia; assembly: GCA_037158775.1. Taxonomy (NCBI): domain Eukaryota; kingdom Metazoa; phylum Arthropoda; class Insecta; order Odonata; family Calopterygidae; genus Hetaerina; species Hetaerina titia. The sequence continues at coordinate 108,980,877 of CM073772.1, forward strand.
GATGCGATTTTTTCGATTTTCAAAAGGGATTTGATAAGGTTCCCCATGGTAAACTTATTCATAAATTAAGGGTCGAAGGTTTTCACAAGAGCGCAATAAATTGTGTTGAAGACTTTATTTCAGAGCGGGAACAGAGGGTAGTCCTTGATGGTGCTAATTCCGACAGCGGACGAGTGACTTACTTAAAGCAGCTAGTGCTAAGACATGAACGGCCTAATCTTTGAGACAAGTATATGACAACTGGGAGAATTGACCAAGGATCTTGCATGGGTGATATTCCCGGCAGAATGGCCAACCGAGACCACGCTTTGCTTGATTTTTCTCACGAGAACACATAGCGTCTGCTGTTGCTCGATAGCCGATTTATTCGTGATCCAATTCAATTAAGAACTTGCTAACGGTTCGTGAGACTTAAAACGACCGAGAAACAATCCCGCATCGCTCCCTCGCTTTTTGATGACCGGACGGTTTCACAAATGCGATATTCCACTAAAGAGTACCTTGCAAGCCACCGCTAGGGTGTGTGGCGGGGGGTAAATACTGACCCTACACAGCCACCCCTCTCCTCGAGGGTAAACAAATCCAACAATTTTATTATATTATTCTTTTTTTGAGTTAAGTGCATAAAAGTCGTTTATTATTTGTGTGTGCGAAATTTTTGCTGGTTTGCGGCGAGGAGAGTTAACTTTGTGTGTAACTTTGTATCAAATGTGTCGATCTCGCCCGGTCTCGCCGGGCCGAGCGTCGCCTGCGCTTCACTTTAATCGCTTTCAAGCACGCGCCATCTACATACTACATTGTAATCGATCTCAAATTTTGTGTTTTCATCCATTAAATTAAATAGCTAGGGGATTTTTTTGATAGTTAAGTAGGTCAGTGACTTCAATTTGCACGATAAAGTAGTCGTCGTTGAGCTCAAGGAAATTTATTATTTCTTAAATTTGTAACTTTTTGTTTTAAACTAGCTCTTGTTTCTTAATTTTGCATTTTCGATAGAATTACGACATCGTTGCGAAAACTCGCACCGCCATTGGGATCGCACGGATGGGTCCCAATACAACATGCGGCGGAGTAATTGGGAGGCCGCCCAGAGTCCGATCGTTTGATGGGGGAGAGGTGCCGTTCCGGAAACCGGAGGATTGGAAGGCTGTCTCGCGCAATAGCGGGGGAAGTTAACGTTGCGGCGAGGGTTGGGACATCCGAAGGAAAACGTTATCCCTAACAGGTATCAGGTGCTATCGGAGGATAGCCCAGCGGTATCTGCAGCCACTTCCTTCGCCCCTGTGAAAGCACCACCAAGAAGGAACCGTCAAATTAGGAAGGGAGGATTCTAATGACAGGCAGCAATAACGACAGACGTGTGATGGCCCCATTGAGGGAGAGGGCAGACCATGGTGGCCATCTAGCGCCTGACGGTAAGGTGCATTCCTAGTAGCGGCGTTCCCCAGGGGACCAAGGCGGTTTGAGCGGCGGCTGCGGGCACAAAGAATTCCAGGCGGCTGGTCGTGGCTCATGTTGGCGTCAACGATGACGTCGACCGTGGAGCAGAAGAGATCCTGAATTCCTTCAAGGAATTGAACTCGAAAGTGAAGCGGGTAGGTGATGTCGAGAGGGTTGATTCGACACTCTCAATCCTCAGATTTGTCCCGAGGATTGATCGTGGGCCTGTGGTTTGGAGCAGAGTGGAAGGAATCAATCAGAGTTGGCGCGCTTCCAGCAGGGGTGTCTGGGCCGTCTTTCGTTGACCTTCAGCCGGCGATCGGCTTACTAAATAAATTCAGATCCACATGTTTTAGCACTGAGGTCTCGCAATTTATTCGCACTCAAGCAAACATTGTTCGCTTTGATCATGTATATAAAGTTCGAGAAATGGATGCTAGAACTAGCAGACTAAAGGACTCCATCTTTCCAGGGACGATTCGGGATAGCAACTGTACGGTTATAGATAGACAAAATTCCACTTTCCACCGTCAGCGTCTAGGGAATAATTAGATCTACTTAATTGAATGAACTTTCACTAGCCTGGTGTGTTTTGTTGACCAAACCCTTTCTTTCCTCATGCCCGTATTAGAATGCCATTAAACAATGTGGTTTTCTTTACACTATGGCTTGCTCTGCCTTTTCTATTTTTTAGATCCATCCCTCGTCTCTCTCTGTGAGGGGACCCTCCCGTTACCTGCAGCATTGGGTCATATTCCCGACCTGTTTTCTAGGGGAGGAGAACGTTGCATGTTGCATATGCATGTGGTGGTAGAATTTCGCCTTCTGGCTTTTCAAATTCTAGCTTGCACGTTATTGGGCAAATTTCTTACTGCATGTTAAGGTGAAATTATTTGGTAGTTGATAGTATATGTATTTTCATGCGTGTAAAATAAAAGAAATTTTTGCATGAATAAATACGCCTCTGTGGGTATGGGTTTGCATGCATATGTTGGTTTTGAATTTAGTTTTGATCCCTTTCGCTTTGACCTTCACGTTCCCGCTCTTCTTGACTTAGAATAAATCTCGAATTGGTGGAAGGAATGAGGATTTATACTTAAAGTAGTCAAATGCGTAGTTTTAAAATTTTAGAACAAAGGAAATGGACATAAACTATGAAATAGAGGGTTCAGTCACGCCTGAAACGTCTCTTTTTATTAGAGGGTTCAGTGCTAACTACAGCCAGTCAAGTAAAATATTTGGGGGTAGTTCTAACAATACGCCTTTCATGGGGAGCGCATATCAGGATGCGGATCTGTTTTAAAGAAACTGGGCTTCATCAAACGGGTGATGACGACATGAAATGAGACATGAAAAGAGAAGTGTTATTTTGCTCTAGTTATACCTCATTTTGTATATGCGGGATCATATGCCTCACAAGTATTCGGGATCCTTGGGAGAAAGTGGGGCACAATGACTTAGATAAAGTCCAGAGAACACACTCCAGATTCGTTAAAAAATTATGACAGGTCTCTTAGAGGATTTAGGCTGCAAGCCACTTGAGATACGAAGAGAACAATCGAAACTTAGACTTTTATAAAGGTTCAGAACAAATGAATTAAAAAATGACACTAAAGAAATTTTCAAGGCCCCACACAACTTATGCAGAACAGACCACAAAGATAAAATAAGGGAGATAGATTCCAGTACAGATAGATACAAATATTCATTTTTTCCCAGGAAAATCAGGAATCATAATTGTAAGGGACCGAAGTCACTTTAGAAATATTAAAAACATTTAATTTACAAGTAGGAACAAAATAAACCTTTAAAAGACATTGGGTATATTTGTAGGTGCATATGTATGTTAGATTATTGTTTGTGTGTTGGCTGTAAGGGATTTTTGCATGAATGTATACCATGTTTTGTTTGTGGGTTGTATAAATATGCGGCTTTTTCCGTATTTATGGGTGGTGCTCTAACACCACCCGCTACACGCCCTTACGGTGGCTTGTGGAGTATTATGTAGATGTAGTGTCGAAGAGCAGCGAGACCCTTGCTGTGGGGAAGGAAAGTGCGCAAGCATGGCAACATCTATTTAATATTTTGATATTGGCCTATAGGTGAGAATCATTGCTCAGCATAGATAAAAAAAATGAATTCTATAGAAATTATATCAAAAGAGAGCTTGCAGGAAAAACCCGCACAAATTTGAGGGAAAATCTCATGGAATGATGATTACCGGATGTCTTTGTTGCAAAATATGTGCGATCATACTATAATAGGTATCCAACATATATAATCCACAATTTTTAAGATAACCTCCTCCATAGCAACCCACGCTGAAATAATGTCTCTACCCATCTCTCCGAAAATGTTTCACAACCCTATAGCACTTTGTCGTGTCCTCCGTTTCCGACCCCCTCCCATTCACATCCCATATCGTGAAAGTTATCCACGGATCTCCCCTTTTATCCCTCCCCGACTGTCACATTTTTCCCTACTTTCCGTCACTCTCTCTCCCTTCTTTTCCTCTCCTCGCGACTCACACTACTATCTCCGTCTCCCTCCCCGTTCTCATATTTCTCCTCCAGCCAGCCTCAACCACTCCTCCCCCACTATCAGCCCTCATGTTTCCTCACTTTACGGCTTTCTGTTGCTCTTCCTTTCCCTCCCTCAACCAGCCATACTCCATCCTTTCCTCTCTGTTCATCTCCAAAGTTCTTAGGCCACAAATGCCATATTTTAGGGTCGCCAAAAAATATTCCGACCGCCTCCTTTTATTTTTTTTCAACAATATAACCCTGCCGTCTCCTTTTGCCGTTCCAACTTGCATTCTCTTCCTCACCACTAGAAATGTTCTCTGGTTTCTATATTGTAATTTGAACGACGAAATATTCCTCACTGGGCCAGCACTGTCCTTATCTTTGAATGGAATTCCGCTCATCCTTTTTTATATTTATGAAATCATATCCCCAAACGAAATCGTGTGCCTCTCTCGTACATAACAACCTTTAAATCCCTAAAGAGTTCATACCGCTATTTTTTTCCTTCTCTCCAGTAAAGGATTTGCTTTCATTCAATCTACCTATCCAGTATAGCTTTGGTTCAATTTTGAAATATGCATAACATTGGAAGCACATATATTTAAAAATTATGCTTGCAGCTAAATTGAACGTGTCAAAGTGCCGAAATAAGATATTTATTGAATTTTAACTTTGGGAGACTAAAGTTTAACGATGGTTCTCGATGAAAATAGTCATCATCGATATACTTGACACTTTCGGCTGACAAGACAAAATCACATATCCCACAATACATCTCCACACATACACAGTACATACTCCGGAAGACACCACACTGGCGCGTGGCGGGGGTTGTTAGGTCACCTCCTGCAGAAGGGAACGAAACCACATGCAAAATAAACACATCCATGCAAATCTACACCCACAGTGGCGTATACTTTCATGTAAAAATTCATTCAAATTTAACGCATGAAAATTCATATACTATTAACAACCAAGTAATTGCACCTTAACATGCAGTAAGAAAAGTATCCAAAAACGTGCAAACTATAATTGAAAACAAAAAGGCGAAATTCTACCACCACATGGCCATGCTACATGCAATGGTTACCTCCCAAAAGTAAGGAGGGTCCACCCAAAGAGAGGGGCGAGGGATGGAAGGGGAATTTAAAAAAAGACAAAGCAGAGCAAGTTATACTGTAACGAGCACTAAATTATTTAATGGCATTCTAGTGCGGCCATGCGGGAAGGGTTTTGAAAACAAAGCACACGAGGCTAGTGAAAATGCATGCAATTCAGTAGAATTAATTATTCCCTAGATGATGAGGCTGGAATGTGGAATTATCTATCACCCTACATTTGCTATCCCGAATTGTCCGTGAGAAGGAGTACTTGAATCTGCTAGTTCTGGCAGCCATTTCTCGAGTTTTATATACATGATCAAATCGACCAATATATGTTAGAGTGCGAATAAATTGCGAGACCTCGGTGCTGAAACATGCGGATCTGAATTAATTTAGTAAGTTCAACCTAGCATTCAATCGTCTTTCGTCTAATGATTCCAAACCCAGCCCCATATGCATTGCATTGACGCTTTTTGTTTTATCGTAAAGTTTTTTAACGAAACGGGCTTCCCGGCGTTTGACCTTTTCAATTCTCCGAATAAGGTCTTTTTCACTCGGATTCCATACGCTTCACCCATAGTCTAAATGAGGCCTTACAGGAGCGTGGTAACAACGTTCATTGACCTTGGAGTCACTTCTCCCGACAATGCGTCTAATAAATTCCAATTTTTATATACTTGCCCGCAGATTTTACGTATGTGGGTCTCCCAAGTTAAGTCTTTAGTGAATGCAACACCTCGGTATTTTATCGCATCAGCTACTACTAGGTCAACTCCGGCTAATTTGTAAACAAATCCCGTTAATCTTTTAAAGAAATATACTACTGAAAATTTATTAAGTTTTAATGGCTGCCACTCCAATCTTCATACCTAGTAAAGATACACCCTATGATACACACCTTCTCGGTTACTTGCAGGGTATTATATAAATGTAGATAGAGATATCGAGTGGCACAAAAAATGTAAAATATTTATACATACATTAATTTATAGGGAATTAGCTATTTGTGGAACATAAACATGGTATAAATATACTTCCTAGTTTTTTACAGCCAAAGGGTAGAAAATTACTAAATATTTTTATTTGTTCAAACCTGAACCAGGAAACCGTGGAAATGTTCTCCATTGCTGATAAACCCTACATTAGTTTTTCGTCACTGCACTGGGACCTTAAATTAAAACCACTTGCATGCTATTTCTCCTCTTATAAAAAACAATAACACTTTATAGCGCTGCAGAATTGTAAAATCGTTAAATATATGCTCTATTATCAGATGGGAATGGGAATAAAATAAGAAAAAAACATCCAAATTGTAAAACAAGATCCTGGAGAAATAAAAACGTATTCCAAACATTCGCTTTCAGAGCGAGCTTATGACAATAGGGGCACACCCAAAAGAGTCGATTTCTCTCCGGATGCATACTCTTCAATATTCTCCACGACTTTTCTTTCCCTCCCTTGCCCCCTTCCTCCCTGTTTCTCGCCTCTCATTCCTGCTCACCCTCTATTCAACCCTCTGAAACCTCTTCTTCCGCCACTTCCATAAACCTTCCACGCTCCTCCCTCCCCCTCGCTCCCCTTTTCAAAACCATTGTTTACTGTTTACCTTCTCAAGTCTCTTCCCCATCCATCAATCACTTTTTTCACACCCCCTTCTCTTCATTCTCTGGTGCTCTCCATGACAAGCCACCTCCCCGCCCACTTTGCCCTCTACTCCTGGCCCTGTCCTTTGTCCTCACATCCTATCCCCAGCACCCCCTTCTGTAAGCACTCGGTCTAACTTATCGGAGCATCGAGGGAAGCTGGGGTGAAAGGGGAACGCTGATATGAACAACTCATCGTTTCGAAAGGGAAAAAAGCGACGCGAGAACCATAAATAACAAAACAGAGCCCCTTGCCAACAGATTTCGATTTAGGATAGATGCTCGGGATGCGAGATAGCAGCGGATGTCACCCGGGAGTCGGGTGCCCCTCGCCTCCACGGCGGCCAAACGAGAAATGCCGGTCCTCATTAAGAGGAGAGCGTTTTGGACACTCGGGTGATTTAGCACGATTAAGATCGACGTTTATCCGGCCAATCAGCGTGGGAGCACCGGAAGACCCCCCCCCCCCCGACGCTCATTGGAAACTACAGGGTGATGCCTTGTGCTCGAAAAACTCTGAATTTAAAACCTACACCCAGTTAGATCAGACATATGGAAAGTGCCTGGATTTCTTACACTTAACAAGATTGCGGAGCTCATTACCAAATTAGATTTAATACACTGGTCCTGAATGCACAGAATCTGAACTCAATTTTACAGAGTACCTTTGGTTTTTTCCATTTTTTTGTTTCTTTTGACGGCGCACTGAAATAGTGTCATGTTCGGTGATAGTAGTGACAATAAAATGCCATACGTAAACTGTAAGATAAATGTTGAACATATGATCGATAAGTATTCTAACAGAGAGTGACGGGGTAAATGCATTTGTTTTCGTTAAAGAAAAAATTTCACCCTATGTAATAGTTTTTATATTCGCAGCTCAAACCAAATTCTCAGCATTTTTAGCCATTGAAGTTAACTAGGAGGAGGAAGTCCCTGGATTTCCAAAAGGAACTTAAAAATTATTTTGAATTAGCGATTTTGTTGATGATAATATTTCTTCTTTCCGTTTATTCCAAAATACTTTCGTAATTCTACGCACCCATGGGAGGGGTTTGCGAACATGTTTAAGAGGGAGAGATAAGATTAAGCAAATCATTCCACGTGCTAAGAGAAAGTTATACGTCCAAGCGAGCGAGAAATGAAAACAGCAATAAAGTACCAGTAGATAGCTTTGAGGGTAAAAGTTTACTTCCTTAAAATGAGAATTAGATAAAAATCAGTTCTCATTCTCAAGTGGTAAAGAAATACTATTTGCTCATGTTGATCACTGTAAACGGGAATAGAAGAGGTGGGAATAGAAAAAACACAATGTCCTGAAGTTCATTCAGGGATCTACATCTACATAATACCCCGCAAGCCGCCGCAAGGGCGTGTGGCGGGGGGTGTTAGGTCACCACCCAAAAAAGGAAAAAAGAAATACCGCATTCAAAACCAACACACACATGCAAACCCCAATCCACAGCAGTGCACACATTCATAGAAACATCCCATCATTCCACGCGCATGCAAACACACAACTACGGGATTACCATTCCACGTCTATCGACTTGAAGGTCGGTTTGTTATCCGGGGGTGGAGCTCATCCAGTGCTAAGCCCAACGGCGTGTGAAATTCACACATCAGAGTAGGGGGTCAGTTTTATTCCCTGCATCACCTATGGTATCCTATAGAAATCTATGGTGACTGAAAAATCACACAGGTAATGTGAGGCTGTGGTTGCTAAGAGACGTCCCCGGAAATTTTATCCGAGCCTTCCGGTCAGTAGTTTAACTCTCTACTTAATGGACTATTACGTCCCTCCCATTTCATTGGATATTGATTTATAAATACATGCTAATATACACAAATAGATGACCAAGCATCAATTGCTCAGTCAGCCAAGGGGTTGCAAGCATTGTTGAGTGAATTGGAGGTTCAGTGCGATAAATATGGGATGAGAATAATTATTAATAAAACAAAGGTTATGCGATTTTCCAGAAAGAAAAAGGCTAAGCTAAATATTAAAATAGGCGGGGAAAAAATAGAGCAGGTAGAACAGTTTACATATCTCGGAAGTGTTTTGGACCAACACGGTCAAAGTGGTAGGGACGTAAGGAGAAGAATTGCGCTAGGCAAGGAGGCTTTCTCAAGGAGGAGGGAGTTGATGACGGGGACGTTGAGTAGGGATGTTAAGACAAGACTCGTAAAAACTCTGATATGGAGCGTAGCTATGTACGGCGCGGAAACGTGGTCGCTGAAGCAGGAGGATAGACGTAGATTGGAGGCTTTTGAAATGTGGGTGTGGAGAAGAATGGAGAAGGTGAAATGGACCGAAAGGAAAACAAATGAGGAAGTACTAGAAATGGTGGGGGAGGAGAGGGGTTTGTTGAGAGAAATCCTATGGAGGCAGGAAAAATGGATGAAAGGCGTATTGAGCGGTAGTGGAATGTTGAAGAGGGTAATAGAGGGGAGAATGTTGGGCAAGCGAGGTAAGGGTAGGAACAGGATAGGGATGTTGGAAGGGATGAAGGGAGGAAAGAAGTACACCGAGATGAAGAGGGACCTGATATAGATTAGTTTGCTAGGTGGGGAGTCACAAAATGTTTATTTGATAGTTGTGTCCATCCAAAAACCTACCTTAACCGGTAGATTACCTAATAATAATAATACACAAATACCCCGCGATCTACCAAAAAGGGATGTGGCAAGAAGAGCAAGCACCAGGTGGAAAATGGTAAGGAATAAGTGAAAGGAAGGGTCTTTAAAGGGTTGTGGAAAGGAAAAAACATGCACCTAAAATTCTTGAAAAGATGTGTATAGTGGTGCACACATATTCACAACAAATGCTTCTTTTATCCGCTATATAAGTTCTCGGGTATACTAAATAAGAGGGAATAAGTTGAACCACTACCACTTATATGGTAGTCCACCACCGTATTAAAACTGATTAACAGCTCACGCAGAACTGTAGAGAAAAAAGGGGAAGTATTTTGTCAATTTAAAATAAATCTAGAAAAGTATAAAATAAAATATTAAAAAAATTATATTACAAATTTGTTACATAGAGAGGGAGTAAGAAAACAAAAACATAAGATCACACCCCGCGAAAAGATTTCCACAACTCTAAAGTATATTAATTCAGCTAGGATTCGCCACGTGTTCTCTGATTATCGCACTGTCTACAGGGTTTTCGTTTCTCCGGAGAATGTATTATCTAAGCTTTCAAATGTTGCTCCTTTCACCTTATCTTCGTCTCTACTCATCAACCGCGGTCTAACATTTCGGTACTCATTTCGTAGAATGAACCATCTTCTCACTGAGCACTGTGTAACTCAGCCACCTTTGTCTGACTTTAAACCCAGATCCTTAGGCCTCAGGCCATGCTACGAGAGAATAACTTCATCTCAAATTGTTCGCTTCACCGCAACTGACAACTTCATTTCCGCATTCTCTTGAAGTAATCTCCTCGGCGAATCTCACAAGTTACTCCTTCCTTTCATCCCCTATCCTCTCTCTCACTCTCCGCCTCCCTCCCATGCATATTCATGCTCTTCTAATTCTTCATTTCAAACACTATTCAACCAGAAGGCTGTTTTCTAATTCAAGAATACCTTAGGAATTCCACGTCAGCGGAAGACTGACTTAAATAACTCAAACCTTTAATTGTCAGCTAAGGATAGAGACTTTTTTGAATATCACTGGATATATTAAATTTATTATTACTGTGGAAACTATTTCCAACTTTTAAGGCGATTAGTATTCCTCAGCAGAAATAACTAAGACCTACTGAACTGGGAAGCGCCTAATTCATTAAAGTTTTGAAAAGGGATGAACTCCATTCAAAATATACAATTTATTTATTTTCGAACTAATTTTGCACAATTTTCTGTCTTATTTCAAGTCAGCGCTACATTGGAAGATAGCAAGAGCACGATGGGAGAGGGACCTTTGCTCATACCCCTTCGAGTGATGCTATTAAGGAAATACAGATTACTGTTCTGGTAACATTAAATTCTGCAAGAATTCTAAAGAGAGAAATATATCTCCGATATACCTGCCTCCTCGGCAAAATGCAAAGAATCAATATTTATTTTATTAAGAACACAATGTATACAGCCACTGTTCTTTACTATCGTACAACTAGTTTCAACGCTTAGGCGTCATCATCAGGTACTCGCCGAAGCGTTGAAACTAGTTGTACGATAATAAAGAGCAGTGGATGTGTACATTGTGTTCTTAATATAACAAATATTGAACATGAACTTCCACAAAGTTGAGCTTAAGACAATAAAATGCAAAGAAACCCAATTCCAAACTATTCCCGAACTAAAACAGAAGTATATTTTGAAATCCTTCAAAAGTCGAATTAAAAACATTTGGGTTAATAATAAAGGTATCCGTATGCTTATTATGAAAGAATTAGTACCCACTGAAAGGTTTCTCATAGCAATAAACTGGTTTTGGCTTGACAATCAAAGTGAATATCGAAATATTGTAGTTGAAGAAAAACTCTGAGAATGATAGTATCAAAAAATAACCGGTACTTAAATTTTCACGGAAAAGAGGAATTTGTCACATTTGATCAAATCATTATAAATTTGTGCCTTTGGTATGTTTTTTTTTCTTCAATACGGGTGGTGCTCTAACACCCTCCACCACACGCCCTTCATCTAGATCTAAATAACACTCCGCATGCCGCCGCAAGGGCGTGTGGCGGGGGGTTTTCGGTTACTACCCGAAAAAAGGAATAAAGAAAAACCGCATTCAAAACTAACACAAACATGCAAACCCAAATCCACAGTAGTGAATACATCCACAGAAACATCCTATCATTTTACACGAATGCAAATACACATCTACCTTCCTTCACTCCACAAGCATGCAAGTACATATGCTTAATTATAACAAATAATTGTACCTTAGGATGCAGCAAGAAATTTATCCAAGAACGTGCGGGCTAGATTTCGGTAAGTAGCAAGGTGAAATTTCATCACCACAAGAAAGTGTAACAGAAAACGCTCTCCTACCCAAGGTGAGGAATTTAGCCCAACGCTGTAGGTAGGAGGAGGACTCCCCCACGGAGTGGGAAAAGGGATGGAAGGGGAAATTTAGGGAACCAAAAGCAGAGCAAACAATACTGTAAAGAGCACTTCATTACTTAATAGCATTCTAATGGGGTCATGCGGGAAGGCTTTTGACACAACACACAGGAGGTTAGTGAAAGTGCAGGAAATTGAGTATAACTAACTAATTGTTACCTAGACGCTGAGGGTGACAAGTGGCATTATTGTTATCTTCGAGTGTAACCCTACAATTGTTATCCCGTATTGTCCGTGGGAAGAAGGAGTCCTTGAGTCTGCTAGTTCTGGCATCTCTTTCCCGAATTTTGTATACATGATCCAAGCGACCAATGTATGTTGGAGTGCGAATAATTTTCGAGACCTCGGTGCGGAAATATGCGGATCTGAATTTATTTAGTAAGTTCAACCTAGCATTGAGCCGTCTTTCTTCCAATGAGTCCCATCCCAACTCCATAAAAATTAATACTTTGCATTAAAACTTAATACACCGCAAACCGCCGCAAGGGCGGAGTTTATGTGGAAAAGCAAAGTGGTTTGATTTATAAAAACGTTAATATGAAGATTTTCCACCATGTTACTCCAGAAAAACTGTTCTATTTATTTTACAAGTCATTAATTTCATGCTCAATTTCTCCTTTTTTACTTTTGGCACTCTTCAGACATCCCATGCCTTAGACATCTACTTCACGCAAATACACCATTTCCCCTACCAAGTACCCTTCACCCTATACCCTCACAATTTATTGGGCAATAGAGTTTAAGATAGTGATATTTCTTGTAGCTTAGGAAACATTTTTCTTTTTGTTATTGACTAATTTACTAATATATCCTTAAATTATTTATTTTACCATCATGTTCCATAACCATGCACTCATACACACTTATAATTACTTATCTATTTACACTCACAATGTAATCGTTCTATCGAGAATTTTATGAATAAATTCGTTGGTTTGTTGATTGTTAATAAGAGAATGAAATAAGGAGAGTAAAATAGGTAATTGAAAAGGTTAAATCTAGTCGCTGAGGAATTCCACCCTAGAAATGAATAACTTTGGAGAAAATTTCAAACCGCACTTCGTAGTATGCAAACGCAAATCAACGGGAAGTGAATATGTTAAAATATTAGTAGACGTTCACGGGAACTGAGCATGTTTTATTCTAAGCTTAACTGTTAGGCCGAAATTGATAACCGGAACCCTGAAGCGTGGCGGAGGCCCAGGAGCATTGCATCTTTTCTCGGGAGAACCATTGGAATCTATTGAAAAAGTGGGACGCGCAGAGAAAGAGAGGGACTTGGTGACCTTGATCGTGAGTTGGCTCTAAATGGTGACTTTGCAGAAGAGAGATCTCCGCGGTCTTGAGATCACCCAGCAGAGTGGTTCTTTGTTATGCAAAAAAGAACAGAATAAAAGTGATCCGCAACAAATTATATGACAGATCTTTCCCAAGGCAAGTGAATAATTCACACGCTTCATTGAGTAAAACCCATTTAGACGTAAATTACTATGTTGGATCCTTGGAATAAAATATGACCAATAGTGGTTAATGAAGTCCAGGGAAAATTCGCCAGATCTGTGAAAATTGTTATAATAAGAAGACGAGCGTGACAGGGTTTTTAGAGGAATTAAACTGGGAGACACTTAGATGCGAGGAGATCAAGAGAGATTGAGAATTTTGGAAAGGTTCGGAACAAACGAGTTTAAGAATGGCAGTAAAAGGACTATTAGGACCCCAAATTATTTATCCACGTCTACATAATATCCCGTAAGCCGCCGAAAGGACGTGTGGCGGGGGGTGTTAGGTCACCAGCCGAATTTACAAGTCAGAACAAGATTAAACGTTGTGTAGATATATGGTATATTCGTAGGTGAATGTGTATATCAGTTGACATATTTACTTGCATGTACGTAGGTGAAATGGTTTTTTATCAATTTTTACGAGTGCGTGAGTGTAGATTGGCATGATTTTGTGGGCTTTGCTTGCGGTTTCATTCTTAATTACTGGTGGTGACGTAACATCCCTATGTAGATGTCTGCGTAGAGGATAAAGCATTGTCTCTGGATAAGAAAGGAGCTCGAAGGAAAGACCAAACGGGACTAGTGGGGAATCCCTCACCGAGGAACTTCTTTGTCTCCCTTTCAGGAATTTTAAAGTTTCGAGGAGTGTGCGGATCAACAAACAAGGGTATAAGTGAAAGATAACAGGAAGCATGGTTCAATTACGCATTAAAAAGATTAATTTTACATTGACTCGAACATACTATATAATTATCATCAAAATCGCACATATCAACACAATCAGTATTTCAATCCTAGGATTGGTTTACTGCAGCTACTGTATTCTTCCCTATTTGAATGCAAGACTGCATATGCTAGGGAAAACAACATGGTGGTTTCCCGTTACCTTCTAGATCGCAGTACTGCGGCCGTCCCGTGAAATTCACCCTCACCCTAAGCTGGGGCAGCTGTTGCCGGGCCGACCCACTCGGTCTGCGCCACAAGTGCCTAATGGTTAAAATGCTGCCTTTCACCAAGGCTTCAGGGTAGCTTTTTTAGTAGGAGTTTTTTAGTAGTCTCGTTGCTTCGTTCCGAAATAAAATTATTGTTTTTTTTGTTAATGTGTGGATGCCTCGTTCCGAAAAAACATTAATCAACTTTTTCTAGATGGAAAGACCCACCAAACAAATAAAATTTGTTGACTCCTAACAAAAGATAACCAAACATCCTACTGTACAACAAGTCCCTCTTCGTCTCTGTGTACTTCCTTCCTCCCTTCATACCATTCAAAATTCCCTACCAATCCACCATCCAACGCCGTTATCCATTTTTTATGCCTCCTTAGGATTGCTCCCAAAATTCCCCTCTCCGTTCCCACCATGCCTAGCACTTCCGCATTTGTTTTCCTTCCGGTGCATTTCACTTTCTCTATCCTTCTCAACATCCACATTTCAAAAGTCTCCAATCTACTTCTATCATCCTGTTTCAGTGACCATATTTTCACGCCGTACATAATTACGCTCCATAACTATGCTCCCGCCGGCTCAGCTCTAGGAGTCATCGGAACGCACAAGCCCTTCCCCACATCAATGTTGTAGTCTATGGTAGGGAATAATTATAAATATAGAAATATATAATCATATGTATAGGTACTTAATATTATATACTTTCCTAATATTATCTAACTTCACATTCTTCAAAGATAAGAAATGGATAAATTGTTGCAAACAGCGTGCACATTGTCAATATTCTATCAGGTATTTCTTCCGGACCAGGTGATTTATTTGGTTTGATGCTACGTAGTGGATGTTCTATTCCATTCTTGGTTAGTGTTAAATGGCTCACGTTTTCCCCGGGTGAATGTTAGAACTGCCTAATATAACGATTTCCTCCCTTCTTGAGCCCTGATGTCTTACTCTAGGCAGTGCCCTCAGAGTAGGGATAGGAGCTGCAGGTACGTTGGTACTGTCATCCGTCAGCACCTGGTACCTGTTGGAGACGGGGATGGTGTCTGCTTCCGCAGAGTCCGATCCTCGCCGCAGTGTTACCTTCCCCTTGCCTCGAGATATAACCCTCCAATCGTCCGACCTGCGGACAAGAGATACTCCTTCCGTGAGAGATGAGACACGAGGTAGGTCTCTATTCGCCCAGCCACGTGTAGCATTCGGACGAATCCGTGCATCCCTTTGGGCCTGGCGGGTTTTCGTATTCCGACCCCGACTATCTCTCCCGAGGGGAGCCCTCCCGCCGGTGATCTTCGAACGAAGGGGTTAGCTAAATTTAACTCACTCAATATATTACACTTTGGAATGGAATATGAAGCCTAAGCGGAAATAACGATTCTTAAATAAGGTCTGCTTGTCAGAGGGAAAAAAAGAAAGTGGAAAAAGGAAAACACTCACCGATAACCAATCAAAGTCGAAGGACAAAAACCACCACAATTAACTGAGATAAACTACTACTACCACACACTAAGGGTAACTAGCCACAAACAAAACGCAGACTATACAAACGAAACCACGTATTGGTTGACTCTACACTACACTTCACTAGATGCAAAAGCAGCAGGCTGGCAGGCAGGTATCTATCCTCTCAAATAACTACAAGCCACTAAGAATACCTACTAAAATTACCACCATAATATTCAAAACTAATAACAAACAGCACAAAGACTAAATAAACTAAACTATTTCACAAAATTAAAGCTAACACCTCAATACACGTAACTAGTGAAGACTATGCACAGAGGCACACAAGTAACAGCAGGCACGCGGGTAAGCTCGGCTACGGTCTAACCGGTACCAGCGAGCGAGGTCAGGCACGTCTGTTCTCGGCAGAAGCCAGGTAGAGAGTGACACAGTACTCAACCCGAAGGTCAGTATGGTAGGTGATGTTAGAGTTCACCCAGTATTAAGCCCAACGGCGTGTGAAATTCAGATACATATCAGGGTAG
The DNA here is from genome assembly GCA_037158775.1 of Hetaerina titia. Lineage (NCBI taxonomy): Eukaryota > Metazoa > Arthropoda > Insecta > Odonata > Calopterygidae > Hetaerina > Hetaerina titia. Next base: position 108,997,103 of record CM073772.1, read on the forward strand.
GGGGGGCAGTTCCTTTCCCTGTGCCGGTTATAGTTTCCCAGGAAGGAACTGGTATACGAAAATTCTCATAGCTTGAGTGGGGCTGCAGTTGCCAAGAGCGCCTTGCCTGGGAATCGAACCAGGGACCCTCCGGTCAGTAGTCCAGTACCCTACCCCCTGGAATACCACGACTCTACACGTAACAATATCTACAATATAATAGGGAATGCACTAGGTTTGATAAACAGTACAACGAGAAGAAAGTCAGTGCCACGGATGACCTGGAAAATTTCGGTTTATCTACATCTATTTAATACCCCGCAAGCCGCCACAAGGGTATGTGGCGAAGGGTGTTAGGGCATCACCTGCAATTAGGAAGAAAACGCATGCAAAAGCCACAAATTTATACAGTACACCAACAAAACATAGTATACATTCATACAAGAACCCTTTCACCCCACAAATATGCAAACACACAAACTACCAACTAACATACACATGCACCTACTATTCCTAATGTCTTTGAAATGTTTAATTTTGCACCGACTGGTAAATTACATGTTTTTAATATTTCTAATGTGACTTCGTTGTCTTATTATTATGATTACTGATTGTTCTGGGTAAGAATGAGTATTTGAATCTATCTTCCTTGTTTTATACTTGTGGTCTGATCTACCTAAGTACTGTGGGGCCATTATAATTTCTTTAGTATTATCGTTAAACCTGTTGCTTCTGAATCTTTCTGAAAGTGTAAGTCACGCTTGTTCTCTCCGTATTTCAAGTGGCTCCCAGCCTAAATGTCCTAAGAGTCCTGTCACACTTGTGTTCTCATTACGACATTTTAACTCCTGCGACATATTCCAAATGAGGTCCAACTAGAGCAAAATAACGCCTTTCTTTAACTTTCTTATTACATTTCCCCACTACTCGTTAAATGAAGCTCAGTTTCTTTAAAGCGGATCCGCATATTGTCCTGATATGTGATCCCCATGACAGGTTGGATGTCTATCGATTAGAGAATAGAGTGGGGAAGATAGGCTTATACATAAGTAGAAATCACCCTAATTTTCTAACGAAAGCAAAGGAATAATCATGGCACCAAACTATACAGGCATATTCAACCATCGGGACAAAATATGAGAGAGAGACCTCATCACAGACGGGTCAAGTATTCGTGTTCCCTCACATCATTTGCAATCCATATCAAAATCAAATCGGGATCCCGAAAAAATAAAATCATCTTCACTATGGAAATTAAATCAATTCCTCAAAAATAACATTAATTGTATGATGTTGATGGGAATAAACATTTATGTGCACGTGGGTGTGTGTGTATGGCTAGGAGTTAAATTATTTTCAAGTGTAGATGTACCCTTTGCATTGCTTACAGTGATGGTTTCACTTTGGTATTGTGTATTTCCACGGTAATTGTTGACTAAAATCTGCACGAAAGACGAAAGCAGGGCTGGACGATCAGATTTTCGATTATTGAATGGGTTGTCAGATATCAATAGGAGTGACGCTGGGGTAAAAACCCGAGTGACGTCTCTGTGTATCCGTCTAATCTCACCAATCCTACATATCATTTCGTGTGGATCTAATTTTTGGAGAAGTGTTGAGGATAAAATGGATTAAGGTCCAAAACTGCACCACTTGCCTTTGAATTTCGGCAGCAGAAAGACAATTACCAAGTTATATCGGGAGTGGAAATAATTGGTCACTCTTAAGTTCTCTACTTGTAATCCCATCCCTTGCTTCCCAATTCTTTCCCTCCCTTCCATGATCTTCTTTTCCCGCTCATTTCCCTCTTCAATTTCCTCCTTAACATCCACCCTGGGAAAAGAATCTGCAATTCATGAGGAATCCACATTGTTGGATTTTGTATAGACAACTAAATACCCTGGCGCAGGAATATTAAAAGAGGATGGGAAAGATGTATGTGTACAAATCCAAAAACTCTCTTCATATAAATTAATCTACATGGATAACTTAAGACTTGAGTACCTTTACTCAAGCAGTAGGAGGAGAGAATCAACCGTAAGTCTTATGGTTTCGGATTTACAAAAAAAGGAAAAGAGTTCCAATTCAAAAGAATATTAAAAAAAACAAATATTTTCACCCATATAGTTTTATACCATGGACCAAAATATATTATTTATAAAGCACAATTTAATGAATCAGCCTATGTCCAATTTGAATTCGTGTATAGACATGAAATAATGTGTGTACGTTTTTTGTTTTTGAGTAAATGTGTATTTATATATGTAAGTGTGAACTCAGACTGACCATTAATCTCTAGTGTCCTAACACCCCCCGCCAACACTCCCGCAGCGGTTTAGAGGATACTGACAGAATATAGGTGAGCCTCATAAAATAACTGGGGATGAATTAACAATTGTAGCTGAATGCTCGTTCGATACACTAGGTTCTGTCCGTTAAATAAAAACCAAATTTTTAATCTCAATTACTTTCTCCGCCAAATATCGCGTAGTGTAAATTAGAGAATAGGTCCATTCATCTTGGGGATAAAAATCTTAAAATTGTTGACATGTCTATGTGGTGAAAAGTATTACAGAAATGTCTCGTCTGCAAAATAAAAAACAGCTCAGATGATATATTTTCAGCCGATTATTATTTTTCATTAATAATGTGTCCCAACCTTCCTCGACGTGCATTTAGCGTGATGGCTGCTTCCTATTATGCTACAATAACCGTGGTCTTACTGATCACCGTTATTTAATAACTTATCAGAGGGTGCGTTGAAGATAGAGTTTACACCTTACATGTAAAAATCGAAGTTTCCACATAAGACAATACACATAGATCTTCGTTGCTTTTATTTATACCAAAATTTTAAATGGATATTTCCACAAATAGCAGACTTTTAGGTATTCTTAGAATGAAAGAATACACTATATACTATATAAGATATTTACGCTTTTTTTTGAAACTGCGCAAATGACCTTAGCTGTCGGTCGCCTCCCCAACAAAACTACTACTATTTTGAAAGATTGCCGTTAATTTCAATCAGAGGTAATATTTATCAAACCGGAAAATTTTACATCAAGGGGTTAAAATGAAACCAAAAGTGGATAATAAAGCTGTCGTACATAATACACTGAAAATGAGTTTCCTACACGCCTAAGTTACTAATATAAATTATTTTTAGTGGTTTTACTAGCTTATATATATCTGTATATATACCTGTACATATATATAAATATATATATATATATATAATTAAGTAATCTACCGGTTAAGGTAGGTTTTTGGATGGACACAACTATCAAATAATTATTTTGTGACTCCAAAAAAAACCCAATCCAACAACCTAATCTACATCAGGTCCTTCTTCATTTCTGTGTACTTCTTTCCTCCCTTCATCCCTTCCAACATCCCTATCCTGTTCCTGCCCTTTCCTCGTTTGCCTAACATTCTCCCATCTATTACCTTCTTCAACTTTCGGCTACCGCTCAATACGCCCTTCATCCATTTTTCCTGCCTCCAAAGGATTTGTCTCAACAAACCTCTCTGCTCACCCACCATCTCTAGTACTTCCTCATTTGTTTTCTTTTCGGTCCATTTCACTTTCTCCATTCTTCTCCAAACCCACATTTCAAAAGCCTCCATCTACGTCTATCCTCCTGCTTCAAAGACCACGTTTCCGCGCCGTACATAGCTACGCTCCATATCAGAGTTTTTACGAGCCCCTACTCCTACCCTCCCTACTCAACGTCCCCATCATTAACTCCCTCCTCCTTGAGAAAGCCTCCTTGCCTAGCGCAATTCTTCTCCTTACGTCCCTACCAGTTTGACCGTATTGTTCCAAAACACATCCGAGATACGTGAACTGTTCTACCTGCTCTATTTTTTCCCCTCCTATTTTAATGTCTAGCTTAGCGTTTTTCTTTCTGGAAAATCGCATAACCTATGTTTTATTAATATTGATTCTCAACCCATATCTATCGCACTGAACCTCTAATTCACTCAGCAATGCTTGCAATTCCTTGGCTGACTGCGCAACTAATGCTCGGTCGTCAGAGAACCTAACCCATTTTACGAATTCCCCTCCGACTTTCATTCCTACCTCCAGTTCTTCCCATGCCTCTTTAATCATTTCCTCTACATATACGTTGAACAGTACCGGTGACAATGGGCAACCGTGCCTTACACCTCTTCCTAACACTGCCCATCCGGACTCTCCGTTCCCCACTCACACCTGAGCAGTCTGAGACATATATATAGGTTGCGGATCAGTCTTCTGTCCCTCCAATCCATTCCTATTTTCTGCAATACACGCATTATTTTTCCCAATTCACTCTATCAAATGCTTTTTCGAAATATACGAAACAGGCAAATACGTCCTGATTGTATTCTATATTCCTCTCAAATGGTGATCTTATTACTGCAATGACAACACGCCTCTCCTCTTCCTAAAACCAAACTGATCATCCCCTAAGTAATAATTTGCCCGACTCTGTATCCATTTGCTGACGATGCTGAGAATAACTTTAGCTGGAAATCAAACTTATTTTTCTGTAACGCTCACATGATGTAGCCTTTACCTTTTTCAGAATAGGAACTAACACCGATCTCACAAAATCTTCCGGCCAGATTCCTTCCTCATAGATACTACGAATCAGTCCATATATGGCCTTCTTCCCACCTTTCCCTAACCATTTTAACATTTCTACAGGGATGTTGTCCACCCCCACGGCCTTATTTGCTTTCATCTCCGTTAATGCCCTTTCTATTTCATCGTCGAGTATGCCTGGACCTAAGCTATCTTCTTCTACCTCATGTTCCTTTTCTATGTCTAACCTTGTCGACCTAAGTTCTTTACGATACAGTGTTTCTATATATTCCTTTCGTCTCTATTGGAGTTGTCCCGATTCAACTATTATCTTACCCCGCTTATCTTTTACTGTTAGCACAGTTCTTGCCTCCTTACTTTCCGATAATAACTCAACCCTTCTGTATAGAGCACCAATTTCACACCTGGTCTGTAAACTTTCCATATCCTCGCGTTGCGTTTTCCACCATTCTTCTTTTGCTTTATTTGTTGCTCTTCTTAATTTATTGTTTAACTCTTTGTACTTCATTTTGCCTAAATCTGTGTTTACATTTTTCCATCTTCTTCTCTCATCCATCTTTTCAATCATCTCATTTGTGACCAATGGTTTCCCTATTCATTTCCCGTTAACGGTTCCTATAGTGTCTTTTGCTGCTTCCGATATCCCTTGCTTGATACATTCCCATTTTTTTCGATAGTACTCAGTTCTTTACCGTTATCCGTCATTTTCTGCAACCATGCCATCTATCTTCAGCAACTAAGTTGTGGTCTGAGTCCGCATCCGCTCATGGGAAACTGCGCGAATTTATCACACTGTTCCTAAACCTGTGCCTAACCATAATATAATCTAACTGATACCTTTCTGAGTCACCTGACATTTCCCATGTATACCTCCGCCTTTTGTGGTGTCGAAACCATGTGTTGGTGATGACTAAGCCTGTCTCCTGCAGAATTCAATTGCTTTCTTTCCGCGTTCATTCTTGTGCCTAACCTATTGTCCCCCACTTTACCACCATCTCTTCCTTCGCCTACCCTTGCATTCAAATTCTCCATCACTATCAAATGTTTCCCTGCAGGAATACACGCGATTATATCCTCTAACTCATCGTACATCTTATCGACTTCTACCTACTTGTGGTTTGTTCGGTGGCTTGTATACCCGAACAATGATCAAGTTCGACGGCTCTATCAAATGATTTCTATTATTGCAAGTGTATGTCCTAGTTATTTTCTGTTAAATATAGTTACAGTAATGTTGAGAAAAAATCAAACTGAATAAGCTGGCTGACAACCATATGTTTTTATTAATAAGTTAACGTTCCGAATATCTATTTTGGAAATATATTTTACATGAGCCTATGCTCCCAACATATGCTCATGCTTCGATAGAGGATGGCTCAGTACCGCGCGACTTGAAGCTTACCCAAAAACCCCTTTTATGAAGGCGGGGATAGGGATAAACCAAACAATTACCAATCCATTTCTTTGAAATCGATCCTGTAAAATATTAGAACACATTATTGTCAGCAACATAATGAGGTTTATTGATAGTAGGAAAATACTAAGCCACCACCAGCACGGATTTAGGAAGAACAAATCTAGCGAATACAATTAGGTCTTTTCATTCACGATATACTTAGATCGGGAGAAAAAAACACACAAGTCGACGCAATATTCCTACATTTCAAAAAACCCTTTGATAAAATCCCACACAATAAATTGTTACGCTAATTAAGATCCTATGGAATCAATCAGAAAATTATTAGTTGGATTAGAGACTTCCTGTCAAATCGCAAACAAATAGTAGTCATCGATGGGTTGTGCTGAAAGGAAAGAGATGTAACAACGGGCGTCCCCGAAGTGTAATAGGGCCTCTTCTATTCTTAATATACAGTAATGACTTAAGCGCACACGTTAGTAGTAATCTCAGGTTATTTGCTGATGACACGGTGGTATACAGGGAAATAAGGAGCAAACTAGATCGCGAGCTACTCTCTCGAGACTTAGGACACAATCTTGGATTGTTGCATGAAGTAGGGATTAATACTTAATATAGACAAATGTGCAGTTTTGAAATTTTGGAACAAAGGATGTGGCGAACAGGACATAAACTACGAAATAGAGGGTTCAATACTAACTACGGCCAAACGAGTAAAATATTTGGGGGTAGTTCTAACACCACACCTTTCATGAGGAACACACATGGGGACAATATGCGGATCCGCTTTTAAGAAACTGGGCTTAATTAGACGGGTGGTGTATGCCGAAAGTACGTCGTATTTGGGATCCTTGGGAGAAAATCTGGCAAAAATAATTAGATAAAGTCCAGAGAAAATCCACCAGATTCGTTAAAATATTTATAATAAGAAAACAAGTATAACAGGTGTCTTAGGGGATTTAGACCTTGAAATACGAAGAGAAAAGCGAGACTTAGACTTTTAAAAAGATCCAAAAGCAACGATGACTCTAAAGAAATTTTAATGGCCCCACAGTACTTAGGTGGATCAAACCACAAAGAAAAAATAAGGGAGATGGAATCAAATACTCATACTTTCCCAAAAAAATCAGAAATCATTGCAATAAGAAACCGAAGTCCCGTTAGAAGTATTAAAGACATTTAATTCACAAGACGGAAAAAAAATTAAAATTCGAAAGATATTAGGTTTAAATGTAGGGGCATGTGCATGTTTGTTGGGAGTTTGTGTGTGTGGGTTGAAAGGGTTCTTGTATGAATGTACATATACCATGTTTTGCTGGTGGACTATAAATTAGTGGTTTCTGCATATGGTTTTCTTTCTTTTCAAATTACGTGTGGTGCCCTAATACCCTCCGCCACCCGCCCTTGCAGCGGCTTGCGGTGTATTGAGTAAATGTAGGTAAGCATACGTTTTGTTGCGAACGATTTCCCATCTTAGGTAATTTTCTTCTATGGTTCTGTGCTGACTTTCTATATATTTTTGTCATGATTTAATGGATACACGTGCATATTATGCCAGTTGTATAAAATTTAAGGAAATATCAGCTGCGTGTTTTGGTCAAAACGGTATCATAGATTAAAACCCCGTGTCCTTTGCTCAAATACAGCACGGGTAATTGCGTAATCCCTCTAAAGAAAGGTAATGATTTTAAACTATGTAAAGGTTGGAAATATAATGAGCAACATTCTACATTTACTTATTATTGAACAAGATGTTTCAGTACTGTATTATTGTGAATCTCAGAAATAATTTTCTCTCTTAGATTGATTCTTAAAATTACGTATTGATATGCAGAAAGGAAATGATAAGAGGTGAGTTCGACCTTCCGATTCCAACAACTGATTAAAAATGTTGTCATATAGTATCCACAATGAATAATGCTTGTTAAAACCTCTATCATTTATCATCACTGTTTGATCCAGCAACTGATTTCCCTTTCGACAAAATATACGAACCAATGATCATCAAATTTCACCAAATCATTTGAAAAACATGAAAATTAAAGTATCAAGTCTTCACAGAAATACCTTTATACTAATCTCTGTTAGACTACCACTGGTATATAAATCAAAATGAACTTTTTAAGACAAAACGAATATATTATTATAAACAAAACGAGGATCAAGAAATAGAAACACAATCGAGTACGTCAGTAAAAGTTGACTCTGAGTATTACGTAAGTTCAAGGAAATAGCGGTCATAGTTTAAAAATATGAAAGAAATATTAAGGCCATGATTTACAAAATAGCCCACGTTGTTTTTGAAAGTAAGTTTTCGACCCCTCTCTTGAGCAGAGTTAAGAAGTTCGACATTTTTGTTTTTTCCCTTTCCCGGGAAGCGAAGAGGGGGGAATGAAGAAGGAGATAGTCATGTTTCTCCCTCACCCCGGTGCCACTACTCTACTGCGTCCTTAAGATGGCGATCCCTCCGGTGGAGGAACACCGTTTACGGAGAGGTATTGGAGGCAAAGGTTCGCATTACGCTGAGCTGGAAGATTAAAGCCATCAACCCGTTCGTCCAGGGCTTCTCTCTTGCACAGGGGACGAAGGGAGAGGCAAGAGAGATCGAGCACCCTCCCAGAAACCCTGGCAAAATCCTATCTCTGCGGAATCCCGCACCACCGCCCCTCATTCCCTCCGCCGCTCAGCTCGAGACTCCGATTCCATTGAATCCGAGGCTTCCTGCTAACGACTGACGGAGCGGGCCTTCGATATCTCCCCGACACCATGCACAAAAAGATAGGCAGTCGCGCGGAAAGGAAGCACGATTTTCCCAAGAATACATTTTCGGAATATTTTGAAACGGATTTCTCCCGAAATGAGTTTCGTTTCAGGATTGCAAACGTTTGTTTTCCTGCAGGCCTCTACTATACACAGCGCACGAACATGCGCGAGACAATTATACGTAACCTGCCTATAACTCGAATACATTTGCATTGTTTTACACAACTACATTTGACGGATCAATCAAGAAATATACATGAAATCACTTCGAGTAATTCAATAAGAAATTACGAGAAATTAACAGATTTTATGATTAATTTGTCACTTTTTCAATAATTCTTGCTTACAACGGTTTTCAGAAATGTTTAACACTTACTGCGACAGAGCAGTTTCAATGAAAAATATTTATTTACCAAAACCAATACCAAGATAACTGATCACAAATATTAAAATGAAGTGCAATAATTTGCGTCATCCCGTAAGTTGCTTCGTGCCAACTAACAACAATGGACTAATGATAAAAGTTAATATGTTATTATATAATACATTTTGGATTTTTTATCATTCTTTTCTAATGAAAAAATATATATAATTTATTTTTGGATAATGATCAAAAAATATAAAGTGCTTCAAAAAGGATCACTTTGGATTATATACTTTCAATTTAAAAGAATCCTTCATATGATCTCCAATTTAAAGTCCAGCTTCCCGACCTTCTTGATAAACTTTAATCATGATCTTGGCAAACATAATCTATCCTTAATTACACATTTACTAAAATTAAAAAAATATTCTCTCATAATAAATGATTTCTGGCTTCAGAGGGATTTTTTAGTGATTAACCTAACCGTGTCACCAAAGATTACTCTTTGTTTTAATTGTAGAAATGAAAATAATGGCTTAATTGGGAAACAATCGGTGATCAAAATATGATCTTTGTTGGGGAAACGGAGCAATAGCTTTAATACCGTAAAGATAATTTTATCAAATGAAGAGCTTCGGCCATTTTTATTACACATTATTTGAGCAGGTGTAGGTCAGATAAGGGTGAAATGTGGTCTATGCAATTAGCGATTTGATCAAATAATTATTTTCCATTTAGATGTGGGTATTTGAATTTGTATCGTGGGTGGTGAAAAGCCCTCGTTAAAGTCAGATACATTTCAACAGCATCATATATTTCAGAGACGTTCCATAAACTATCATAGGTACAAAAAATATACAGAGAGTATTGGCATTCATATAATGGTTTGAATGAAATTTAAGACCATCTTATCAATTATCAGCAGCGAAAGAAGCGTTGAAGGGGTTATGTTATTATTCATACAGGGAAAGTATTAAGGTAAAAATTCTTATACAAAAATAGATACCAAGCATACACGAGTTCCATCCAAAAAAGAATATTTATATAGATCAAGTAGGACGTAACCGAAATTTGTCGAGGATAAATCCGCAATGAGAAGTTTGTACGTTTTTTACGGGTTGGTTTTCCAATCACAGGGCCAACTATAACTTCCACGGCTAAGAAAATTTACCGATTAAGGTACGGGCACTAATTTTGTTATAAATGACCTATCATTTGACTAATGTTTTCCCTAACAATTCTAGAATCCCTACCCAATTCAGCCACCAACATAGGGGTGAGAACTCGCGAATCCACATATATCCTAGCTTTCCGGTCCTTTAAAATTCCCACCCTTAACCTCCATCTTTAATTCCCTTCCCATCAGTCCCTAAACCTTCCGCCCCCTTTTTCCCTCCCGTCAAGATCTTTCAGTCTGACCTGAACAAGGTCACGGAGTAGGCCGAAATCTCAAATAATCTACAATGTGAGTGTTCTTTATGAGTTATCTGTTTTATTCTGTTCTATTGTGCCGTCCAAAACATATATATATATATATATATATATGTTGTGTGTGTTTATATATATATATATATATATATATACATGTATATGTGTGTGTGTATAGATGTTGTAGTATCTATGGACGAAGTATTAGTGTTCTGTGTTGCTTGGAACTATTTCCACATTCTCCCACTCATTCCTATCCCACCTCCGCCCCTCTGGCCTCCCTTCTCTCTTTCCCTATCCACAACCCCTTCTTCCACCTCTCCCCCACCACTTCTTCTCCCCTCCCCCGTCTTCTTCTCCCCCTTCACAACCCCTTTCTTTACACCTCCACCCCACCCTCCCCCTCAAAACCCTTTTCTTCCGTTCTCCCCCTACATGGTCCCCTTCTCTGTCTGAACCACATACCTCTTACAGTTAGTCCCAGCTAATCTTCCGAAAAAGACGGAGTTCGAGTCCGTCGAAATTATCAAAACAAAACGTGTGAGTGTTCCTTTTACGTGTTCTCATGTTGTGTGTTGCTGTCTAAGTTATATATATTCATATAATATATGAATATTTGTTCGCCGGCGGGATACTGTTGGCGGTATTTCGTGTTTGAATGTGTGTGTGTGTGTATATATATATATATATATATATATATTAGGTAATCTACCGTTTAAGGTAGGTTTTTGGATGGACACAACTATCAAATAAACATTTTGTGACTCCCCACCTAGCAAACTAATCTATATCAGGTCCCTCTTCATCTCAGTGTACTTCTTTCCTCCCTTCATCCCGTCCAACATCACTATCCTGTTCCTGCCCTTACCTCGCTTGCCCAACATTCTCCCCTCTATTACCTTCTTCAACATTCCACAACCGCTCAATACGCCTTTCATCCATTTTTCCTGCCTCCATACGATTTCTCTCAACAAACCCCTCTCCTCACCCACCATCTCTAGTACTTCCTCATTTGTTTTCCTTTCGGTCCATTTAACCTTCTCCATTCTTCTCCACACCCACATTTCAAAAGACTCCAATCTACGGAATAAATACAAATTACCCAAAGCCGTACTCTTAATGGGTAATTATGGTAATTTGTATTTATTGCATTCATTCGGCCGTAGTACGTTCCCTTTTGCTTTACTCCAATCTACGTCTATCCTCCTGCTTCAGTGACCACGTTTCCGCGCCGTACATAGCTACGCTCCATATCAGAGTTTTTACGAGTCTTGTCTTAACATCCCTAGTCAACGTCCCCATCATCAACTCCCTCCTCCTTGAGAAAGCCTCCTTGCCTAGCGCAATTCCTCTCCTTACGTCCCTACCACTTTGACCGTATTGGTCCAAAACACTTCCGAGAAACTGTGTACTGCTCTACCTGCTCTATTTTTTCCCCGCCTATTTTAATATTTAGCTTAGCCTTTTTCTTTCTGGAAAATCGCATAACCTTTGTTTTATTAATATTGATTCTCATCCCATATTTATCGCACTGAACCTCCAATTCACTCAGCAATGCTTGCAACCCCTTGGCTGACTGAGCGACTAATGCTTGGTCATCAGCAAACCTAACCGATTTTACGTATTCCCGTCCGACTTTCATTCCTACCTCCAGTTCTTCCCATGCCTCTTTAATCATTTCCTCTACGTATACGTTGAACAGCACCGGTGACAATGGGCAACCCTGCCTTACCCCTCTTCCTAACACTGCCCATCCGGTTTCTCCGTTCCCCACTCGCACCTGAGCAGTCTGAGACATGTACAGGTTGCGGATCAGTCTTCTGTCAATCCAATCCATTCCTATTTTCTGCAATACACTCTATTAATTTTTCCCAATTCACTCTATCAAACGCTTTTTCGAAATCTACAAAACAGGCAAAACCGTCCTGGTTGTATTCTATATTCCTCTAAATTAGTGATCTCATTACTGCAATGGCATCACGCGTACCTCTTCCCTTCCTAATCCCAAACTGATCATCCCCTAAGTAATCATTTGCCTTACTCTCTATCCTTTTGTTGATGATCCTGAGAATAACTTTAGCTGCGTGGGGTATCAAACTTATTGTTCTCAAATCCTCACATGATATAGCCTTTATCATTTTCGGAATAGGAACTAACACGGATCTCACGTAATCTTCCGGCCAGATTCCTTCCTCATAGATACTACGAATCAGTCCATATAGTCTCCTTCCCACATTTTCCTAAACATTTCAACAGTTCCACAGGAATGTTGTCTACTCCCACGGCCTTATTTGCTTTCATCTCCTTTAATGCTCTTTCTATTTCATCGTCGAGTATGCCTGGACCTGAGCTATCTTCTTCTACCTCATGTTCCTTTTCTATGTCTAACCTTGTTGGTCTAAGTTCTTTACCATACAGTGTTTCTATATATTCCTTCCATCTCTCTTGGATTTTTCCTGGTTCAACTATTATTTTACCCCACTTATCTTTAACTGTTAGCACAGATTTTGCCTTCTTACTTCCCTTACATAAATATATATATTCACATAGAAATAGATATAAGGAAAGGGTAAAGGAACACACAAAAGACGAACACAGGAGAGGTGGGGAAGGCGGATTTAAACAAATCACAAATATAAAAATATTTTCCTCGACCGGGACTTGAACACCGGATCTCACCACTTGCCTGGAGGATGCTCTTACCACCTGAGATATCGAGAAAACCTAATTTACGTCAATTATGTCAATTTTTTACAGGAATTGACATTAAAATACAATCTCAGTACAAAGTTAACTAGGCAAACTCGAACGATGTGAATTTATTCGCATGCGTAATCGCGCCTTTCAAATAAATCATTAAAAAGCTTCTCGAAATATGTAACTTTTCAGGAGAAGGAAATATAACCTGAGAAAATAACCCGAGTTTCCTTTAGCATTCCATGCACATACCATACATAAGTCTGAGGAAGACACGCGTCTTGAGAGAAACAATGATTTTTCCTTTTCTACCAGCGTCTCATTTCCACAAAATTTGATGCATCATCCTTCATCCTGGTCAATATTAAATTATCAATTAAAAACCGAAGCACTAATCGAAATTAGCGTACTAATCAGACCCTTCTGACTTTTAGCTGGCAATGTGGTGAAATTCATTACTTTATCTCCAACGATTCAAATTACTTCTGATGTGGTAATCTAAGGTATCATTGACAACGAATGAAATGTAAATGATTCAAAAAAGCAGTTCTTAAAATTGATTGCCTAGCGTGGACAAGAAAAACATTATTTCTGGTGAAAGCAACCGTTAGGTCAAATGTATTCATACCTTAGGTAAAACCTTAATTGAGGAGGAGCTCCAAATTACTTGGTGTGCTACGCAAGTGAAAAAGAAATTAAAATTATTATAGTTCCTCACTCAGACCGGCAGTTGAACAGGAACGAGGCACAATTAAGAAACCGAGCAACAGAGAGGCATGGGGGAGCTGAAGGCAATGAAATCTTGATGCTTTCGATTATTTTCTCGCGTTGATTACTCTCAAGACCCACCCTTCCACTCTGCCCGCCACCAATGAGGTTGTTTATTTCGCGGCAAACCTTTAATTAGAGCCCAGCCTGCGCATAAAGGAATTTAGCTACGTTATGAACTTAAGGGCCACTTATTAAGAAAATAATGGAAATAAAAATCTCGGCCCGTTCGGAAAACAGGAGAGCGTCGATTTGCGCTAATGAGATGCCGACGCTGGTGTAGGCGGGGGAAGTTGGGAGGGGGGCGTCAGGCAGAGGCGAGGACTGCGCCTTCTCTCCTCAAGACTTCCGACTGACTCCCGGTATCCTCCCTGGGAGCCGCGTAATTACATCTCTCCCCCTCCCCCATCTATCCCTCAGCGCCACCCTCCACGTCGCCCTACTTCCTAAACCACGGAGGCCTCTTCTGCCGCTCGCTTTTCCTTTTTACCCTTCATTTTTTTGTTTGTTGGCCCTCGATCCCCTCGGCAACCAAGCCACTTCCAACCTCCGCAACCACCCCGGGCGTACGCAACGAGTTTGCTCGGGCGACCTTCCCCCTTATTCGATGTAGACGTTAAAGCGCTACTCGGCGCCCAAATTGGGTTACGCTCGGAATTTCGGAGGAGGAGAAGTTTTGTGTTTCAATGGGGTGAGGGGAGTCTGGAGGAGGAAGAGCGAGCATTACATTGTTGTGGGAGATGACGTGGAATGGGAAGGTCTTCGTTCGTAAAGGAATTCACCAAAAAAATGACCTGCGGGCACCCTGTCCTAAATTATCAACACAACAGGGCTAAAGGATAAAGTCAGCGGCATCAGTAGGCTCAATTGTGTTGACTACACATTTAATCTGCCGGCAGATTAAAAGATTTTATGATACAAGAGTTCATGAAATTGATTCCGAGTGAGGACGGTTTTAAGTAGTCTAAGACATTTGATTGCTAAGTAACGGAACTGTATGAAGCGGCGAAAGAACCAAAAAGTTTTATTTGGAGTCTCTCATTATTAACTGGAATTAGGAATTATCAAATGTAGTAAATATGCAAAATACATGCCTTAGTTTAAATTTTAAATCATATTTGTTTAGGAAAATACAAAAATAAGATAAAATTTTATTAAATTTAAACCTCAGGACTCTTTAGACTCGAAGATCCGAAGGAAGGAGCATCCTAAGAATTTTTTCTCTTATGACTTTGTTAGCTCGATTATTTTTAGTACAGATTGAGATGAAGTATGGTTATTACTGATTTTGCAAAATAAATAAATTTGGTATCCTAGTAACATGAGAAATATGGCACCTAAGTACCTAATATTATGAGGGAGAATCCAATGAAAGCATTAAAATTTAATATATTTTTTATCTCGCGATTTGTTGAATACAAAAGGTTCCACTATAAAATTTCCATGGGCAGTATTATGGTTTCAAGTGCCTTTAATGCTGCCACGACCTTTGCTATCACTGCTCGGTGCGCCTTACCTGGTCGAGGGAAGCATGTAAGGAAGTAAGATTGTTTAGGAACTTCCAAATCCACACAATCACTGCTGGAGTGATATTGCAAGTGGAATCATCATGTCTACACTACTGCTGCGCCATATTGTGTCGTTCTGGCATTGTGCTATCAACTGCGGGTCACTCCTCTAAACCAGGCTCTCAATTTTCCAATATGATGTCAATATGATATTGACAGTGACATGACAGTTCAAAATTTTAGGGTACTTTTAAGATCTTGACCTGAGTCGATGTTGATAAAGTTGTTGTAGACGTATTTTTCAATGAATGTCCTTTACACTTTTTTCGAATGATTAACCCGGATTAACGCCGGCATTGAGGGCAGCGGGTTAAAGGTTTGCGGGTTCGAATCCCGCCTAAGTGGGTTTTCCTCCACTTAGGACTTGGATACTGGTGACTATCTTTATTGTGATATGTAGGGATTAGGTGGAAGAAGGGATTATAAAATCTCATTCTCGCCCCAAGTGGGTCATTGAATAAATAAAATACATAACATTGAACTCCGTCATAGGGCACCAGTAGTGAAAATTCTGGCAACCGCTTCTAGTTGCTAGTTTCATCACTGAGAGTTAGTTAGGATGATAATATGATTTTGATTCTGATAATGACGCCGAAATCCGTAAAAACAGTAATAACATTAAGGAAAACACATTCATTTTGGCAATTGCCTGATGATTTTTAACCTGTTCAAATTGTTTGAAAAATAATAAAGACGTTATTTTTTCAATCAGTTTATACTCTTTGTTTATTATCCTCGCACAATTTCGACAAAACTATCAAAAGGGAACAGTTAACTTTCATAGAAAAATGGCTGACTACTTATCTGTCAAAACCGCATTTCTACGACGTACACAAACATTAGAAAATCAAAAAGAATGCTTCCTGCATAATTTTTTTCATTCTTGTGTAACTCTTATAGACTTTTCTACGAAATAACACCGTTATTTAAGTAACATGAGGCAGTTATATGAATCCAATGAAATAATGATAATAAAAAATAGTCTTTTATTTCAATAATTCCACCAACCATCGATGAAGACATATGCAACTGAAACAGTTCGAAAACAAAATAAGTAGAGATTCTGATAAAAAGTAGCTGTGGAGTAACCATAAACCATAAACACAGTAATCAACCCGAAGGTCGGTTTAGTAGGTGATGGTAGAGCTCACCCGAGAAATCTTAAATGTAACACGAAGTTGGATGAGCATTTACCATTCTATCAAAATAATTGAAATAGAAAAAAAGAATAAAATAAGGTGGTAAATTAAACAAAAACTTAAATTTATGTTCTTTGTGTTAGCTCTGGCACTATATAATTAGATATTCGTAACAGCTCGCATAAAAATGATATGTTATTAATATCAAGGCGGTGACTATTAAGAATGAAATTTATGGGTATTAATTCAGATGCAGGGAAGTACTAAATGAGGCTAGTACAAGACTCTGCGAGAGAGACTGAGAAAGAGGGAGAAATAGAGACCACTGCTCGAAGAGATTTATGAAGCAAACGGGCAGCCGAAGTGTATTCAGCAGAGAAGCCACTCAGGCGATATAGGCGAGGGGTTCGCGCGCGGTCGGGCGGAAGAAAAACACGGAGGAGACATCTCCGCAGGACGCAATCGGGAAAATAAAGCATAAAAATAGCGGTCGAGAAGTCAGGCACGAATAATGGATACGTTGGAATACCCTCCATATTGAATTAAAATCGGGGATACCGTTGAGACGGACAGGAGTTGCGCTAAGTTGAGAGGTGAAGAAGTGAAGATTATTTTCTAAAAAATCTGGATTCAAGAAAGCGTTCAGGAGAGCAAGGGCCCCAGGCGGATGATTAAACACAATCTAGATTGCTAAAAGGTACGGCAGAGGATGGGGTGGGGGAGGATGTCGGAGGGAGTTGGAGAGAGAACCCTCCAAGGAGAGATCCCCTTTCTTCCTTAAAAATATGGGAAATTCCAAAATGAGAAAATTCGCACAAATATGGAGCACTCTAAACAATATATCCAATTATCCTTCATGAAACAGATCCTAAAGATCTTGTAGCAAATTTAAAAGTTTTCCATATAAAAATACCATATTGCTCGCTTCAAAGGATTCGTGCGTACTTTCTCTTAAATGATTCTTGAAATAAATAATGAAATGAAAGTTTCATAATAAGAAGATGTGAGCGCGATTATAGTATTCCTTCAAATTCTTGAAGGAATTTTTGAACCTACCTTAAGGCAATTAGATCTTCCTCTTGAAGCTTTCGCGTGGAAATATCTTTTTATTTTATAGAAGGAATTTTGCTAAATAACAAACCTGAATCACAAGATTTTCTATCTGAGAAAAGGGAAGAATTATTTTTACCTCAGCCTGTTTTTTTTAAATTTAAGGTGATAGTTAGACTTTTCGAAAATCTCCAATACATTTAGAAATAATCAGAACGTAATGAAAATAGTAATATTAAATTTATAGTTTAGGCAACTATAGCCATGGATTTTGGAAATAAGTATACCCTCAAAAAATGCTACATCCAATCAGAGTTGCCATAAAAGTGCCAACCAGAAATAATGTAGTTTAGTTTAAAAGCATAACCCTCTCAACATAATTCGACGAACATTTTGAACCATATCGAAGGCGAATTAACTTTTCTTCCATGAACAGTTCACATTTCCCAAGTTTCATGTCTCTAATCCGTTGAGTGTTCTGCGCTATACGAACGGAGTCCACCTCATGAGGATCCCATTCTTACTCTAGGTAGGGCCTAAAATTAGTTGCCTCTTCTTTATGATTGTCTTTAGCTTTTCCTTGATTCGTGTCCTTCGACTGTCCAGACATGAAGGTACTCATTTGCTCCATCCAGTTGCACTCATTAGAGTATCATGTCTGCTTTTAGCTCTCCTCTTCCACTTCCAAGGATTTACTTCTTGTTGATCCTCATGTTATATTCCCGAAGTACTTTCTGTATAGTATTCAGAATTGCTCGCATATTCTCTTGCGTTTCCCCGAATACTGCAATGCTATCGGCGAACTGGGGGATGTTAATTTCTTCACCATTCACCTTGATTCTTCTGATACCCAGTTCTTATACTTATTTGTTGTCTATTCTAAATACTATATACGTTGAATATTTTAGAGGTTAAATCGTAGTTAAACAAACCCCTTTGTTTGTTTTGCTTCCGTTTTCCTTTCATGATTTTAAGCTTATTCTTGTTGGAGTGATGGATTATTCTTCTGTCGTTTTAGTTCATTCTAAGCGTTTCTAGTATCGTGAAACCAATTCCATGTTAAGGAAGGCCATTCGACGTTATCGAAGACCTCAAAATCCACGAATGCCATATAATATGACTTGTATTGCCTCTCTTTCTTCTCATATTTTATTGAATACGATTTGATTTTGCGTATAATTTTCTTCTCTTTTTCCTTCTTTCTTCGACTAATCATCTGAGTGAATCTTTTCAATACGCGAGATATCAGGCTCAAGGTTATATGCTCTTTTTATTTATATGTTCCTGTTTTCTTCTGTATTGCAATCATTTTCACTTTTCATAAAGTCCTCTGTTCATTATTCTCCAAATATCGGTCCAGTAAATCCTCGCTACCCTTCCTATTTCAACTAGAACACCCATGTAGTATGCCTAGTTGGTCTCTAAATTACCCGCTTTCAATTATCTTATTCTTTTGTTCTCAAACAACTTGTGTAGCTTCAGGTGTAATACGTCGGAATACGAAAATAATAATGAAAAAATAGTAACAATTTTCAATAGATATTGATTTCACCCAAGAACAGTTTCGATGTTATTCATCATTTCCAGGTTAAGGAAGGCCTAAAGAAGATGAACTACATTGAAACCGGTCGTGGATTAAATCAAAATCTATTGGAAAAATATTACTATATGTACATTATCTTCTAGTCTCAGCATGATTTCAAACATTCAAAGTCCCTGCTTTCAATTTTATGGTCCTATTATATATGTTTTGTGGGGATGCTTAATGATGTGCTTAATTTCACTTTGCGAAAATTTCGTGAGATGATGACCGCGAAACCTTACCCCCTCTCGTTACCGGCCACGATACACGGTCCAATCTATGACACAGATATTCAGAGATAAATTCACAGTAACTAAATTTTTATTACATGATAATTAAACGTTGCTTTTTCCAGAGTTCTCTCTATGGCTGCTATATATTAGCTTTAATTCGGCTACATTATAGTATGACCGTAACAGATCTTCTTCAATCCAAACTGGAAAAAGGAAAATACAAATGACAAAAGTGTTCTATAAATTTCTTTTCCAATATGAAAAGCATTCACAAAGTGAAGCCTACCATTGCAGGATTTGTTCAATCCAAATTTTCAATTGACTTATACACCTCTTACGTCAGCACAGTGTGCAAAAATCCATTTTTTTAGATGGTACCCGCTTCGGTAAATTATTAAATATTTCTGAATATACATTATTATAATGTTAATTTACAGAATCATAAAGAGTAAATTAATATGTGCAAGCGTAATTCAACCAATAGAATTGTCGAAGACGTACATTCGAATTTCATCACTGCGCGCCGACAGTGATTATTATTCATTACATGGAGGAGGGTTCCTTAGGGGAAGAAGAAGGAGGGCCAGAACGAAAAGAATCACTCCATCTTCCGTCCTGAAGACCGGCGAGGGTAAAGCAACTCGGAGGAGCGAATGAAGGGCCGGGGGGACGGACGGGAGGGATACTCTCTTCTGGGTCAAGAAAAGAGCGCTAATGAAGTGAGCAGGAAGGGTGGAAGAGGAAGGTGAAGAGGGAAATAAGAAAAGAAGTGAGGTCGCCGAGGGTTGAGGAAGAGTGTCCGTGAGCGCGGGCCGGCCCTTATCAGGGAAAAGGGAGCGAAAGAGTTGGGCAGGTAAGGGAGGGAGGGCATGCAAGGCTTTTTCAAAGGCGGCGGAGGAGCCAAGGATGGGAACAACGATTTCGCTGTGACGCGTAGGGATGAAGTGGTGCGTGAGAAAGAGCGAGGGGGGAGTGGGCGGACGGGCGGAGAATGGGGCGCGTCGTTCGAACCACGGAAATGTCTGAACGCGTTAATGCAAAAAGAACCGTTGGGGGTGGAGGGGGTGTGGGGGTGGGAAGGGATGATCCCAGTGTGCAAAAGGGTCAGTCCACTAAGCAGCAGAGGGGAAGGATCTTTCCGGAGCGGTCAGTACTCCAGATTAATGATAAATACAGATTTCTTTTTAAGTGGTATCTTCCTTACATTTCTCCAATGCATGGCAAAATTATTTTAGGCATTTCTATAAAACATTCGTGCAGAAACTTGATATTAATTCAATAGGGTAGAGCTTTGCGCGCAGCTACTTTTGCTTGCGGATGAGTTTCTCATTTGAATCGTCCCCTATGTGTCATCGTTATCTCTTAATGCACACTCAAAGCCTGGTGTTTAGTAATATTAACTAACTTTAACAATGGTATTAATTATAGATAGAACTTCTCCAGCTCGTCATAATCCGTAAAAACTAAGTATGCGTATGTAATACAGCGTGTAAGTATGCCTTTCAAGTAAATTCACGGATAATATTATAAACCTCTAGTACAAGTCCTGATAATTTATCATTATTTATTCATCCTCCGATCCACCAAAATTTTATTTGTTACGAAGGGAATCCTTTATCCTTTCCTAATTCCATTAAGTATTTTAATAGAAACATTCGCTATCTAGGAATTTCCTATTTAAAGAAACAACGGGGAAAATTGCGGAGTCAATTCCTCCTGCCGATGTGTACAAATATGTGAGAATTTTGCAACGTGAAAAATGCAGAATAATCCTGGCCCAAGACCAACGATTTTGCGTCGTACGGAAATGCTCGCTTTTTGCGTCGTACGAAAATGCTTTTTGATTTTGATTCGGTGCCTTTTTTTACAAACTAGCATAGTGATTATTCATTTATTTCCTTTAACCTTTGTTTGTGATTATTTCAGGTATATGGTGAGCTTGTATTACATCAAATACATAGCTTCTAGACGGGATTTAAACTGCTTTTTATTTGTTCTCCTTGTTTGTACAATTATGCCTTTTAAAAGGCCCGGATTATGCAAAAGGTATGTCCACTAATTGGAGATTTATTGATATTTAAACTCCTCAAATTATCCTCTTAATATATTCCGAGATAGAAGTTGATAAACGTATGGACGTCGAGAGAGAGCATATATACACACCTGCAGAAATTTGATCTGTAAAATATGCTAATACGTTTTCAATCGTATTATATGGTATTACAATAAAATATTTGCTTTTCATTGACATTAATCAATTAGCGGTGAATAATTAATTACCTATATTAATTAAAAATAAAACACAACAAAACCATGTTTAGAAATACTAGTTCCTTTCTTAAGAACACAATCAAATTAAAAAAACTTACATCTACCTTATAGATTCTGCCTGAAAACTTCCTCTTACAAGGATTTGTTGAAAAAGAACACGACATTGCATTACTAGGACCACGGAAAAGTCGACCGCAGTGCGAAGCTTAATTTCTTAATAACTTTGCAAAGTTCATTAAATTTGCACACCATGGGTAAAGGATATGGAGATCGTCTTCACTGACTTAGGTTTCGTGATCTAGCATTCACAACTCGACAGCCCACGCTAGCGTGAACTGATGCCTATGGACTCCAAAACCAAAAGAATTTCTTAAAATGCTAGAACAGTGGCCTAAATATTTTTAGATCTGTCAACGGAAAGCGGATATCTTATTTTTTCTTTTACTCAGACAAAAGAGTAGAAAAATGTAGCAAATATAAGACTTGAGTCCCCGGGGCAATTCATTTCATGACAGCCGAAAGAACGGGACACGCCAGAACTAAGTTTTGTGACTCCCGCATTCCACCAGCCTTAATTATGTCCTACCTCTAAATAGCATAACAAAACTTTGGCCTGTCTGTTCCTTCCGTCAGAAATTAAGGACGATATAACCGACATTGATGGGTGCTTCATAGTATGTTAGATTAAATATAAATCTCAATATAACGTCACGCTACGAGTACGGAGGTTATTTCACAAAATTAAATTCGGGTGACGATTCATTTGTGGATAATTTTTTAAATAAGCTGGCTAAACTGTAAGAAATTCATTTGTGCAGATCAAGGATACAGGATGAGCACACATGTGGCTTGAGTTTTAAAATAATTCTATTATGAAGTCTATCAATCACTAAAATCTGTAATTTTATTTTTATTTATTCAATTGATTTTGAAATTTTATTAAAGCACCAGCAAAGAAATTTTCACCGAATTTGTACCACGGCAAATAGTTTCAATAATGCTAGCATAAAAAATAGATAAAAGAGAACATTTTTTTGTGAACTGAAAAGAGATTGACGGAATGTATGGGTGGGAAGCGATTGTTGGTGATAAATTACCTTAGAAGGTGTTGTTTCGAATCCATAGCTCCCTATCCGAGTGTCTGCTAAAAATGTGTAGCCCATTTTGCTATGATTTGGCTAACCTAAGACTTAGGGGTGCTGATCGTCAAACTTTTTGGAATTTTACGTGGAGTGTGCACTGTTTACATCTGGTATTTGATATTTTACCCTCCAGCCAAGTAATCCCATAACCATATGCTTTAAATTAAAATGCTTAGCAGAAGAGATAATGCGATTGGTAAAATATAAGCGTGTACAGACTGGACCAAAAGATATTTATACCTTTATTGAAGTCTTTGTTTTTGAAAGTCCTCACAGTAGAACAAACATGATTAATATCAATATGATACACCGAGTGGTGCACCTGAAATTCTTATTTTACAGATTCTTAAAACGGCAGAGTTCTTAAAAGCTAATATAAACTTCAACTGATCAAGGTAATTAGAAGACATCAAGGATAGTACTGTGACAGTGGCATTACCAGATTCATCAGCCGATGTAGGCACAACTGTGAGAATTTCACGTTGGAAATAGCATTCGCGTTACGCGGGATCGAAGTCAAGGAGAATGATTTATCAACTGTAAATTTGTAGCAATCAGGTAAATACAGGGAATGTCGGGGAAAATTAATCTATAGAAATGATAAAAATTTTCCCAGTTCCACCATTCTCTATTTCATGATAAAATATAGTGTTTCACCAGGCAGCAGAATTTCCGATTAATAAGAAATAAAATCCCAAATTAAATATCTATAAATTCGCCCAAAGTAAAGATAATTTTTCTTTTTCATGATAGTGATGTTATGGTGTGTTCTTTTAGAAGGACGAAAGATAATTCAGTAATAGAATAAGATAAGCAAATCAAAGGTTTCTTATCCCAACATAATGATCGCGACGCCAAAAACAGTGGAGATTTCATTGTCCCATCTATTGACTGGAGCACATGTACGAGCTCGTAGTTTTAAAACGGGCGCTAAAGATAAAGATATCTGCGAATCGCCATCGAATTCTTTTGCCTTAAACTCACTGAATGAACTTGACAATTAACCAACCAGGAAAGGTAATATTCTTGATTTGTTAGCAACTAATATTCCAGAAAAGGTCTTAACTATCGGAACTATTAACGGAATTAGTGAGCACAGGGCAGTAAATGCAAAGTTTTCGCTACATGGGGTCCGAAATAAGATGCCTAAAAGAAAAACTTACTTATTTAAAGAAGGGGACCACGATGGCCTAAAATATGTGCTACAGAATCAACTTGCAAGTTTTAAGAAATATACCAATCACCGAAATACTGAGAATACGTGGAATCACTTTCTTGGGATCACGCGCTCAGCAGTCAACAAGTTCATTCACAGTAAATTTATAAAATATAACACGGAACCTAGATGGATAACGCGGGAGTTAGAAAAGCATAGCAACGTCGAAGGTTACGATGCAAAGATGAAAAATATTAGGGATGAATTTTATGGCGGTAAAATGAATGAGATCTCTTATGAATACAAGATATCTAGGGCAAAGGATGAATTTGGAAAAGCGTTTGGCGAATTCAAAAGAAAAAGTTAGCGGAAAATTTGAAAGAGAATCCAATAGCATTTTGGGTGTACGTCAGAGAGGTTTAGGAAAATTATGCAACTCTTAATTCAATCAAAAAGGATAGAGGCGAAAGAATAACCAGCAGTTTGGAAAAGGCGAAATTATCAAATTCCTTCTCTCAACGCGTCTTCACCAATGCGGCACCGAATGTCTCCGACGACTTACCAAATCGTGCCGGTTAATCGATGCCCAAAATTGAAATTTAATGCAATGGACCAGAACTTTTACTGAAAAATACAAAGCGAAATATCCTTCGGGTCCGATGAAATACCCACCCGTATATGCTTCGGGAATTTTACCGTATCTAGAAATAATATCGAAGAAGTCGCTGATAGATCACAAGGCTCCCAGAAATGGAAAAACGGCTGACAATATTTAAACACGGAGGCAAGGAAGGACCGAGGAATTACAGACTAATTTCCCTCACATCCATTCCGTGCAAGGTTATGGAGCATTAAGCTGCCAGTTCGATCGTGATACACCTCGATAATGAGCTATTAATTAAAAGTAAACACGTTTTCCGAATGGGTAGAGCCTGCGAGACACATCTTGCGCTTTTTGTTCATGATATTGTTAATTCGGGAGAGAGCAATATTCCAGTGATCGGGATTTTTCTAGATTTTAAGAAAGCCTTCGACGAAGTACCTCATGGTATACTACTCGCATATACCTATATGCAACTTCGAGTATATACATGAAGATGGCAGAGATAAAAACATCCGGGTTTCGATTAAAGAGTTTTTGAATGGTCGGGTGAAAAGAGTAGTGACAGATGGAGTTAGCTCAATTTACAGTAGAAGGTACCGCAAGTGTTCCCCAGGGAAGTGCTATCGGACCTCTTTTATTCCTACTCCAAGTTAACGGCAATGACTCCGTAGTCACTCGTAAGATAAGTTTTTGAGACATAAGATACATTTGCCGACGATGCAGTGGTTTACGTGGTATTCGTGTTCCTGAGAACACAGCAGATTTATCATATGGCTTTAATGCTATACAACGTTGGTGCGACGCTTGGCAACTAAATTTAAACTTAAAAAAGTGTGTATTGATACATTTTTGGAAAAAAGCAATTTCCTTCCTAACGTCTACTGCATTGGTAACGCCGAAAATGATTGTGTATACTCAATAAATACCTAGGCGTTACTCTCACTCGCGACCTCTCCCAGTGAAACACATGCGGGGAATATGTGGACAAGGTAACAAAAAATTAAGTTTTATTGGATGAGTATTGGGTAAATATGATGAAAAGATCAAAGAGAATTGATATCTTTCGTTGGTTAGACCTTATTTAAAATATGCTGCCAATATATGGGATAATTACCAAATTGGATCGCGTGCAGCGTAGAGAGAGTAGATTTGTAAAACGTTGTTATGATAAACTTAGTAGCGCATCGAAAATTTTAGAGCACCTAGGTTTGGAATCACTTATGGACTGAAGGTTAAATTACAGTTTAAACCTCTTGCGTAAGTTGGATGTCTCTTTAGCTGTGATTTGTAGCATGTTATATTGCCCCATTCGTGCTACGGAAGGATAGATCATGCAAATACAATTAGATAGATTAAGGTTAGAAAAAAATTAGTTTTGTAAATTTCAACTTTTTTCAATTTAATTTTTATTAATTCAATTTCATTTCACGATGTAATTATCTCCATGAACGATAAAGGATCAGATAAACATTCTCCGACTACGGTAGAGTCATATTCTGGTCTGGTGTGTATTCACCCCCAGTCACACACCCTCGCGGTGGCTTGCAGGGTATATAAATAAATAAATATTAGAATTATAATTTAAAAAGTTCCAATTGAATATTTCAATGAGGGAATCAATGATCAATAATTGAGGAAACGGTTCAAAGATTTATAACTTGCGTTACAAATCTCAGTTTGTACTTCTTCTGTATGGGCAGTAGGATATGCTAATTTTTTTTAATGGATACCTTCAGACAGTCTTTCTTCAGACAGAAAGTCTTTCTGGGAAATAGCTCAGCTGTTATCTTGACTAACTAAGGTTGGACGTCCTTAAATATAACCTAAGGTGCATTTGTTCCTCCTCGAGCAGAAAATGAATGGTTATTTTTTGCTGTGCGAGTCTAACACTCGAATATATCTCCAAATGATAAAGACGGGATTTGGAAATAATTAACTCAATGGCTTTTGATCAGAATGAACTTTCAAATTTTCTGCCAAATGAGTAGACTCAACCGTTCCTGTTTATCAAATTTATGTAGAAATTTCCCTATTTGATTATGAAAAAGATATTTGAGTGTAGTGGCTGACCAGTAAATGATTATGCTTCATCCTAAGTAATTATTGATTATTTCAGGTTTGTCAGATATTAAAAGTTACAAAAAAGATAAGAAATCAGATGATTAAATTAAATTTTAATACTCGAAAGATAAGAAACACCGGAAAGGTACCATTCTATGGAAAAGTTTTATTCCACGATTGACCAGGATGATATTAACCTCTCACGATGCCACTTAGCATTAGGATGTAAATGAAAATGTCATTTAATCGTCGAAAGCGAACATCTTTACATAGTTAGCTGAAAAACTCGCATTTGCAATTTCTTCGTTTGGCATGACTGGATTACATTTCTAATCCGTTATGAGGTCGTGCCATTTATGAAGTGTAAAGTAAAAGTTTTAAAGTCTTAAAAATGGAATCATTTTGTGGATAGTGTTTTTCTGAGAAAAAACATTTCATAAAGCAAATTAATTCCATGTAGTGTGACTAAATTTTTCTGGTCTCTGATCTGGTACGCTGATACCTTGGCTTACAGTAAATAAAAAATGAGCATGTCTGGTTGAAACGCCTGCGGTTTGTAGTTCAAATGCTCGAAAGCCTCAAGAGAAGGCCGGTGATACGCACCGAGTTGAGGCAGAATAGCAACTGTTTTGGCAATGAAATTTGGCGTATAATAATTTAATCCAATTAACGTGCCTTTTTCCCCCCATTGCTTCATTTTTAAGTGGAAATCATGGGATTTACTTCTTTATACAATGACCATGTCTCCGGAACCAATCTAGCGTTACTATAATTCGTGAACATCAATTCTATGAGAAGACAATCATGGCAATATGAACGTTTCTCTATTGTACACTAGAGAGTTTTAAAATTCGTATACACGACATACTTTTAAATCCCTTAAACTTGCGGTGTTAACAGTAATGCTAACCCCAGACACCGGTCAAAATTTTTTTTTCCTTTATTGATGCTTTATTCTTTAAGGTAATTCGTAGTGATGCCACAAACACTGTTGCCTTCAGTATGGGTAATTTTATTACACAGATGAACTCCGGAAGATATCTCAATTTAACAATCCTGTCCGAGGTTTTTAGTTGTGTCTACCGTTGAACGTCGCGGTGGCTCAGGGTTGCCCTCCATGGGAGAGAGAAATAAGTATACACGCAGCATCACAAAACTGGAACAGAACTAGGAGATATGAAGGTAGGGTATAATGATTCAGTACATTTCAAAATAAGATCATACGGAGTTAGGTTGTAACTGGGTTAGGTTGACCGTATTACAGCGAGACAGTAAGGGCAGGCTCATAGGGCATGCATTCCAGAAATAGTTTGAAAATATATCAATCAAATTTCTCGTTAATATGCATAACGAAAATGTAACGTAATTCCAACATTTTGTGCAACATTATAAAAAGGTACGTTTTTTAGATCTTGAAGGTCCGTAAAATAAAGTCGTGTTTAGACGAATGTTAACATGGGTTTAATAAAGAAACATACTAGCCATATTGTGCAAAATCTAACTTTCTACCACATCAGAACTGGCCATACTTCTGAAAGAATGTACCCCTTCTTCATCAGATTTTATGCAGTATTAAGTGATTACTCAAAACTCAAAAGCATTTTAATGGTGGAATGACTCTGCGGGACCACATTACGCCGAATATCGAAGATAGGCGGTCTATGAAATTCTCCCATGTTTGAGAGGTATTTCACCCAAGTTTTTATTCGTACTTTATGAGCAGTTTGAATGAGGATGGAGGGGAGATGCAATGCATTTGAAGTTTCCAGAGAGAATAAATACGCTCAAAAATAAGTCCTCAATGAGTTTTGCAATGTATGGTCGAGAAGTAGACCAATTAGCTATCATCAATTCAGGCAATATACGCTTTGAGTTCTTAAGATGAAAAGTCATATTGGTCATTTGAAAACATGTTTTATTGCTCAAGAAAATATTAATTACAGAAGATTTAGAGGATAAAAATAATTTGGTTAAAGTAGACAATTGTTTTTTATAGTTTGCTGGGAAATAACGGCACGGAAAACTTTCCAGAGACAATATATCACGCCTAAAAAAAGTGTCTCATTCCCTCTAAGGGATACGGCAACGGTCGAAGTTTTATTGCTCTCTTAAAGCAGGCTCTCTTTGGGAACCGATCTTTAACGGGTGCTCAGTAATGGGCACTAATGAACACATATGCCTCATTTATTTCCCTCAGTTGTGAAATTTCGGTTGAAACAAGGTTTCGATGTAATTAAAGCTTTATAATAGCCTCTATTTCACAGTTTCGGGCTTGCAGTCGTTAACTAGACTTATATCTTACGAGAGAAGGGAGACAATCGAGGAGGCTGAAACTACCTTATCTCTATGTAACTATCCGTGTATAACAGAAAAAATCAAATTAACCTGAAATGGAAAATTGATGATCGAAACATGTAAATTAGCGTGTGCTCCACTCTGGTGGCTTGTACGCCAAACCATCTAGGTATCTTTTGACCGAACGTTCTCAATTCGAAGTAAATTTTCACAGATTTAAATTAACAGTTCATTAGTTTTCAATTGCCCGTCTCGCTCCTAGGAGCTTGTACATTTGGAAGTGTTACGCGTACAATCTGAATTCGCAGTTGAAATTTTAGAAATGAAAAACAAAACTCAACAAAGAACTTGAGTAAATGCAACCATAACCAATGAATAATGCAATATCACATTTTCCTCGTTACTTATTGTCGTGGTTTCACCTCCATTTCATTCATTCACTTACTTTTGAGATATACATCTCCAACTAGGTCTTACAGGTAAATTATTGCATTGAAACTAGGCAGGTGTTCTGGTACGCACGCCGTAAGTGGCAAATCTTTTTCCTTTGCAAAATCTGCTAAATTATGATCTAATTTTAATTACTTAATCTAATCCTTGTGCAACCCTTATTTGAACTATATTTGATCAAAACAAAATTTCTATTTTTTTAAACTTAAGAAAGAATATTTTTTTAATAATGTATAATATATCAGGTAATTTATGATCCATATTTTGATTTAAAGTACTGAATGCTAAACATTGAGTTTTGTCTGATTAAAACGCACATAATTACTAAAGTTATTTCTATTTTATCAAAAAAACTAAAATTTGTCATGTAAAAATGTTTAATTAATTTTTTAATTTTTTTAATAATTAAATTTGTTCGCCGTATGGCGGGATTTTCGTGTTTGAATATATATATATATATATATATGTATATATATATATATATAATATATATCAATGTATATATATATACATACATAGTTTTATAATTGTTAAAGTGGATCTATATAGTTCTTCCGTCTACCAAATGACTTTTAAACTTCATTGTAATAATTATCCGTTATTGATGATACAATTTAAAAAATCTCACATGCATAGGCTTACAACCTTCAGTTGATGGCCTTTATATTTAAAAAATGTGGGTTAAAACAAGATGTTAATTACGATTATTATGGCAATTTTACGTAATTTTTTTGCTAGGAAATATTCTTTTTTTTTACTAACCGAAACGGTAATCATACTAAAATATTGATGTAGATTGGAATAGCATTATATCGTACTTCGAAATGAAATGTTGTGATCAGTGAGGAATAAGGATGATAAATCAGTTTATAAAAATTGGGTCCCCCTTAGGCACCAAGTGTTCCTACGTAAATAAATTAAATGTTTGTCATTGGATGTGGGAGAGAATTTAAGGAAGTAATGGCGCGCTATCGGTAAAAAACAAAAATCAACATGCAGAAAAATATAACTAGTTCTAAGATGAATTTTAATTGGTGTACATTAAAATATGGATAATTATCTCACAGAATAGCCGACTCTTTGGGGTAAGGAATCTTTTTTATATAGATTAGTCTTTCTCTAACCTCATTTTTTACTTATGTTTATTTTGACAATTTTTCCACGATAGATAACAAGGGTATTAGCGAGCATCGTTGGAGCTTCCTCAGGTCTTAATGCGATTATAACCCTGGCACACCGCACCAGCTGCTGTCTCTGTCTTTCCCATGGTGCGTGCAAGGGACGCAGATGTTCCTGCAGCTCGTTCACGTTTCGCTGGAGTAGTCTGCTTGGGTCAACGGAGAGGTTATCGGGGAAGGGCATAGAAGTTTTTTTTTCGCTTGCGATTTAAAAGTCCCTTCGCACGACTCATCACTTTCACTGTTCGCTTTTTCTCTTTTAAAACAAGAGAGGAAAAACAACGACACATGAATGGGGAATACCAAATTTTTTTCTTCTTAATTTGCAATCCAACATTCCCCAACCCTTTTCTCGTCCACATATCATTCGTTCCTGCCCTTTCGAATCCCCCGTGTCTTCCCTGTCCATCACCCCTGCGACACCCTTGTCCTTTGAACGCTTTCATTTCTCCTCCCTCTCTCACTTTCTCGATCGCTTTGCCCTTTTATTGGCTTAATTTGCTTCGATAGATCCTCTCCCTAACCCTTATTCGTTCGACCGACCTCTTTGCCATTCCAATTTCAAGCCGACACTTTCCCTCCCGTCCCACCTCAAAACCAACTCTCTCAACTTCCCTCCCTTCACAAAACTCTCCGTTCCAACAACCTCCGCCACAATACCAATTCACCCCACCCTCCTTCAGCTGTTTCGCTTCCGACCGATTAATATTTCAGTCATGTTGGAGTACTCAGAGAGCAGATGTCACTCCAGCGTCTCTCCTTCGATCTCTTGTTTAGGAACCAAATCTGAATTACTTTCCAGAAAACACCTATACCTCTCTCCCAATATCTCCATCCACGTGTTATTGCTTAGTTTTTTTTAAATCTGCGCTACGGATGGAAATCTACATGACCATTATTTTTAAGTGTGAATTATGGCCCGTGGGTTCAATGAGGCTCGAAGAGTTTTCAATGGTTTGGTGGAGTGGAAGGAAAAAATTGAAACAGAAGAACGTAAGTTAACTTATTCAAATTCACTCCAAAGTAAAATCCCAGTAAAAAACGAGGCTGCCGGTTGGTCGTTGAGTTTGGTTCCAATGAGATCACCGATTCTTTCAGCGCTGAATAGGACTTCAAACTTTCTGTTCGGCATTGTTTACATGGGTAATGCTCACCTCGGTTGTGAAGATTGGTAAATATCCATAATGGATCCATTCAATCGAAATGAGCGCTCACCGACAAGGTAAGCAAAAGAGACAGAAAGCTGGTGATGTATATTGGCTCACGTAGCGACCGGTCGTTCGCCGGTCACTTGATCACCAAAGGCTCAGTCTGACCGAAGTCACCCGAATACACAGAAGTTTCAACGTGAGGAAACCTTCATCAAGGTGCGCGCTAAGACGCACGTATGAGACATAGAGTCAATAATTTCAAATGATGCTGTCACATATGCAGTATCTATTGATTGATTGAGTCTCTTTGGATTGATTTCCAGGAGGGAAAAAAGAACAGAGAAATATTTGCATGCAGAAAAAAATACAAACGTAGAGAAAGGTTACTCGAAAGCACCGATTTATTGGTACATTTTGCAAGGTTCCTAGCTATTTAGCTCAGGATGGGCATGGTAACATACAACATGATCATCTAAAACTCCTTGGTATGAAATCCAAACGTCAATGCTAAAGACATTTTAAATGAAATGAGAAGTTTTTATCATGCAAAGGAAATCTTGAATGGATTATGGAGGAAATAAAAACCATCCGAATATTTTTAAGTTTGAGGTACAATAGAAAGATTTATTTGTCATATGTCCCAATTGATGAACGGAAAATTAGCAACGATTTGTTGATTTGATGCGGGTGGGAAAACGATATTAGGAAACCTACAAATTAATTTGTCTCACCATGCAATTAATAAAGTAATACCTCTGCGGTAGATGTTGTCGTGCTTTGATGCAGATTCAACTGCGATTCTCTGAATTTAAAAGTAAATGTAAAAGGTGGGAAAATTATTTCTCTGCATTGATGTAATTGGATTATGGTTTTGGAAAATTAATGTCATTATCCCCAAAAGAATCCTCTGGTTTTGGGTATGCACAAATCCCGATTCGATGAGATTCTTTTACTGAGTACACTTCACTATATACATGGCCTGTCCCAAAAAGAATCAGAATAAATCTTGAAAAAATGATCACAGGTAAAAGTACAAATTACTAAAATTCCTCAAAAGAGCAACATTGTGCATTTCATACCGATGCCAGTGCATCTGCCAGTCGCGGTACTCTTCCTGGCGACGTCTACGGGAACCTCGCTTTGGCACCTACTCACGGCATTTTTAGCGTTGTTCAACGTTTCAAAATGATTAAATTTCAAGTTTCTTTTTTTCTTGGGAACAAAAGGAATTCCAGCGGTGCCACATCAGGGGTTTTGGGCACCTTGGGCAGCGTTGTTTTCTTGCACTTGACCAGATTCTCGGTCAGGAAGAAGGCTGCGTGAGACGGCGCAAATGTTGTGGTGCAGCCTCCAGTTGGCAAACATCTCCTTCCTGATGCGTGACAATCTTTTATGCAGCCTTTAGAGGACTTTCACGTAAACTTTACTTCTCACTTTCAATCCCAGAGGCACAAACTCTGTTGATATCGGCTTTTGAGTCGAAAATGACAACGAAAAAATATCTAGCTGTCTTTGGCACAGATCTTATAAGTTATATTTAACATGTAATTTCCTTCCTATTTCATCCTTTGACACCAACACCTCAGTCAGAAAATTGCTCACTAGTAACTCTGCGTGCACTGTTAAAAATTTATAACTGTAAAAATTACGCCTATGATTTATATATTTCAATATATCGAGAAAATTAAAGCAAAAACTAAAATCATACAATAAATAATTCTCTCACTCTTGTGGACTGAGAGCGTTAATGTACAAATCGAGTCGCTTTTTGAAGCACGCGTAGTCTACACTTCAACGCGACACTCATGAAACAGCCGTTCGCAAAATGAATTCTACTTTTTTGGGTATTTTTCCCTTTGTGAGCGCATTCGTTTAAAATTTCTACATTACGGAAACCACATCACCAACAAAACTGTGGCGGCATGAATGCAATATCGAAAGATTATCTTCCGACTTGGGCGTCGAGAGTAATGCATGACTGTGTGATGTTTACAATGGGATAAAAAAACCGTCTGTTCATCTCACAAAAGCGAAGCCTCGAGGCACGTTTAATATTCATTTTTAACGGGAGTTGATACGCGTTTCATCAAAATAAACCCGTCCTTCCGCTCCATGAAACAAGCGGGACGAAAAAGCACGAATAAAAAGCAGCACGCGATATTGCAGTTAAGCCATATGGGCGTGAGGGTTTACTCGACGACCGACCTTCTCACTTCCTTCCCCGTCGATACCCTCCCCTCATCTTCATTCCTTCCCCGTCCACACCGAGACCGTCCCGCATTACCTGAGCTCCCACCAATCAGAATGCTCATGTCATCCATGCCTCCGTAATCCTAGTACTCCGGGGCCTCATTAGTTTATCACTAGGACCTAGCACAATATTTAAATCGTTGAAAATGCTGAAATAGCTGAAAATTGGTGTAAATAACTCTCAAGATCGAGTTGACGCAAATCTCCCCTTGTGTCTCCTTAGGGTTATTCCCTCCTGGTCCACCTAGTTATATCTTCCTTTTGACAGCTGTCGTGTTGCCGACATTTGTGGAGACTGGGTAGCGTTCCTGTCTCCTAAACCGGAGGTTGCGAATTAGATTCACGCCCTCGGGGTTTTCATCCTAGGGTGTTTGCGATTGTTCTTTTCCTTGTTAACCCAATGCAAAATATCAAATTTTTTTTGGGTGTTTTATAAATGAATGATACCCTGATTATTTTACACGTAACCTTTTTGTTGATTCGTCCGTAGCTTCTCCCGTTCAATTTTCCCGTATGGACTGTCTTCATCAACCTGTTTTGTTTAAATGTATCCGATAATGCAACAATTTCAAAGCGTAAAACTCATTCAATCTTCTTGAATGGCATTCGAACTGGCTGCTCGGCTGAGGGTTTTAGCCAATTAAGCTACCGAGGTCGGGTAGACCGGTTTGCCTCTACCAAAAACCCTGGGGTCCGATAAGTTTATCCCCCATTACTTTCTTAATTTTCCTTTCAATTCTTTAATTTCATTCTCTTTTTTACTCTTAGGTCAGTTATTTAGTCATTTCTATGATGAAAACCATGATCATATAACCAATATTTTTGTAAAATTACTATGCTAGAATATTACTGGATGTTGATTAATCTTTGATATAGTTTGCGCACCATTCTTAATTTTGATTTTCTGCTACTGAAAGTTCTCGTTTTATCTTATGCAGTTCTCTCCGCCCTCCTAATCTTCAATCCTCTCTCTACTTTTGAATCCAATCGTTTTCTTACTTTTCCTTACCTTCGAATTCGCTTCTCTCATCTCTTAGTAAAGGCTTCGCTTTTGTCGAATTTATTCACATTCCGCTCTGGTCTTGTAGTTTAATAAATGCTGCACTTTCCTCTCCTTGTTTTGTTCCATTTCTCGGTCGTCAGACGTTAAATTTTTTCTTCAAACACTAACCTCTTCACTCGCTATCCCTTCTAATTTATGAGAATGAATTTAAAATATAGATTTTGAATAATGATTAATTTGATATCGGAATAAGATTGGCAAAGTGCACCGCTACATCCATCGTGAAGTTATGATTTTTCTTTTGAACTAATCTTCCTCTTTACGCCTCGATCCAACATGAAGGTATTTCACGAGCAGATAAAATGGATATACCGAAGTTTTATAGCAGGCAAGGCACCCCATAAGATTCAGGGTACTATTAACTCACCTAATTATTTTACATTGTATAAAATTTCAGTATTGAATTTTAGTGAGCAGAGCGTTGGAGTATTAACCTGAGGTCCCTGGTTCGATCCGGTTGACGCCTCTAGGTAGGCTCAGTTCCACCCCAGCTGTGTGTGGGCACCAGATCTTTCTGTGAACATAAGGTGGTCAAGGGAAAGGAACTGCTCCCGTATTCTGACGTGTGAATTTAATACCAATGGGCTTATCATTAAATGAATGGTACACTCATCTATCAAAACAATCTACGAGGGTCATTAGAAAAGTTCCAGGATTAGAATAGATAGAAACGACTGACCTCAGTGAAACATTTTTATTTTTCAGTCTAGTCTCCCCTTACAATACTGCATTTGGTCCTGCGATGTACCAATGAGTTGATCCCATCTTTAAAATTGAATTCCTTCAGGCCCGTAAAATAACCGTCTACTTATAATGCTAGTTCTTTTTTTGAAGAGGATATCCGTCCACTGAGGAAAATTTTGATAGACTGGGGGACAGATGGAATTCGGATGGAGCCAAATCAGGCGAATAAGGTGGGTGTGGCAACAATTCGTATCTTAGTTCACGTATTTTTGCCAAGGGGACGACACTTGTGTGTGAGAGTGCATTGTCTTGATGAAAGATGACTTTCTTTCTTGCAACACCTGGCCATTATTTGTGTACATTTGCTATAGTTTTCCCAAAAGGTTAGCGTAGTATTTTCTAGTAATTGTTTTCCCAGTGTGAAGATAATATTTCCGCAGAATCCCTTTTGCATTCCAGAAAACTGAAGCGATCACCTTTCCAGCCGACCGTATTGCCTCTGCTCTCTTTGTTGTTGGTGAATCAACATGTTTCCTCTGTTTAACTGCTGTTTTGTATAGTAGTGGACCCTAGTTAAATCTATGGTCACAAGTCAGTGGCGTATTAAATCTTGTTGAGTGCTCTTAAGACCGGTCAATTATTGTTCGGAAATTTCCATTCTAATGCGTTTGTGATCCTGCGTCAAGAGTGGCGGCACCCATCCAACAAATAATTTTCTGATATCCAATTCCACTGTTAAAATATGATATACCATTAAAAAGACCCCTACAGCTTCATCGATTTCTCGCACTTTCAGTCGGCGATCCTCCATGACCATTTTATGCTCTTTTGCAAGAATACCTGGGTGGGGTATTGGCACATTTTGGCCGACCACAACGTGGATCATCAGAAAAGCTGCCCCAACCAAATTTAAACTCGTTGGTCCACTTGGTAACAGTTAAATATTAACAAGCAGAGCCCTTAGTGTGTTCTGGAAGTCGGCATGAATTTCCTTTGCTTTTATATCTTTCTTTACGAAGTATTCAATCACTGTTCGAATCTTAATTTTTTCCATCTTTATAAATCACTACATGGTAAAAACAACAAAGAGGCGTTCGCACCACATGTCCCTGCCCAAAGCACTGACGCGTTACGTGCTTTCTCATAAAGGATTACCTATTACTACGGGGGAAACTCCTTTAGTTAGCGCCGACATCTCGTGGTGATTCAAAGAAGCTTTCTAAATAATCTCGCATGATTAATGTGCTTTAATTTAAATATACAAGGAACGTAGCTACGGTCGTGAATCAACGTAAACAAAAAATGCTGGGACCGTAAACTTGAATGGCACCAAATAATAATAAAAAATAAAAATAATTAATAAAAATAAATAAATGGAATAATAATAAATAATAATAATAATAATAAATTTAAACAAATAAATAATAATAATGAAATTTATAATTTAAAAAATAATAATAAAATTAAATTAAATTAAAAACACCACACACACACAAATTTGAAACAAATAATTAAAGAAATAAAATAATATTAATAAAATAAATAAAAAATAATAAAACAAACTTACAACCACTCAATCACTAGGGTGAGTTACAAAATAACTTTCACTCTCGTGAATCACATTCACACACACACTCAGGGTTTGTAAGGATCCCTCCTATGTCAGTGACCCGTCAATCACACCAATAAATGAAAAGTATTGAAGGATGTAAAGAAATAAATCAACTTACGTGAATACACAGTCACTCAATCACTCAGGTATGCTCGAAAACATTGATCTTTGTGATTCACATATACTCACACGTTCAGGGTTTACCAGGATTCCTCCTAGGCCAGGGACCCGCCAATC
The DNA here is from genome assembly GCA_037158775.1 of Hetaerina titia. Lineage (NCBI taxonomy): Eukaryota > Metazoa > Arthropoda > Insecta > Odonata > Calopterygidae > Hetaerina > Hetaerina titia. The sequence continues at coordinate 109,034,839 of CM073772.1, forward strand.
ACACGAAAATAACTAAACGGAAAATAAAGGACTTCGGTAAAAACGCAATCACTCAAACACTCAGGTGTATCGGACCTTTGTGAAATTAATGAATAAATATGAATGAATAAATTGTGAGATTAATATGGTAGTGTTAAGTTTCAGAGTTAGCATTTATGAATCTCCTACCCATTCTATAATAATGGGGTTACAAAAAATATCGGTAAATAGGACTAAATATTTAAATTTTTTCTAGCGGTTTACGATATGCACAAAACTACTTTTCGCTATCAAATCTCCGTCCGCTTTGTTTCTCGTCGACTGTTTCGTTAATGCGTTATTCCTTATCCGACGGGATTGAATTCTGGCATACAGGTATTTGAAATAGAAAATAATTTTGCTAAGAGTAACGTTATTCATGGTATTCTCGTACTCGTGTCAGATTCTAATCCCCACCTAACACCCCCGGCTATATCCTTCCCACGGGCACCCTAAATCTCCCCACCCGCCCGCCCCACGCAGTCCTTCCTGATCTGAGCCATTCCCCCCTTCCTCGCCCGCTCTGGATTTATTCTGCAGCCGCGTGAGGGGGTTAAGGGCGTGGTGAGGTGGGAATGGAATCCACCCTCACTACACTTAGTTCCAACGCGGTGGAGGGAGGAGTTACGGAGGAGCCAGTGCTGGGTTGGCGTCAAAACGGGGATTGAATGAGCGGAGAGAGCATATTTCGGAGGGGTGGGTGGGCGTTTAACTATATAGCCCGCAGGATCCCCCCTGCCGAATCCCGGGTTTAACTCCCGCCCCGCTCAATATGAATTTGCGCGCGCGTGTGGGGAAGAGTCGGGGTGGGATAGGTAAGAGGGATACCTGGACAGGCATCGCTCGGAAATGCGGTTTTGAGCGGGAAATTTCGTGTGTGCATCCTAGTATGAATAAAAACCTCCTCGGCTTCGCTCATACCTGGACAGAGTGTGGGACTTAACCCCACATTCACCTCTGCACATCCCAAACACTACCCCGTCCCCTCTTGCGTATCAAATCCTCATCCCGCGAACCCATATAGGAAAAGAAAGAGAGAGAGATAGGTGGGAAGGAGTCACCGGTGCTGGCGCTACAGGAAGTTTTTTTTACTTACGGGGAGTAACACAAAGCACCGTCCGCCCCCCTTCCACTCGGGGACGAACTACGAAACCTATACAGTAAATAAACGGAGGCGGTATTTTAGGACTCATTCACCGTAAAATGAATAAGATTTCTTAATTTAAAATATACCACAAAAGTGTACGATACCTATCGCAAACATCACGGTGTGATCTCCAAAGGACGTTGTATCTGTCAAAACCCGTACATATTACGCTGTCATATATGTAATGAAATGGAAACATTACAAAAATGAATATATTAGAATGGATTCTTCTCTGGTATGATTCTAAGTATCCCTTAAGATTTGAGGTAAGTTGAGAAACTATGAGGGCAGCCATCGAACGTGGACCCAAAAACACTAGCTTTCAGAGGATAATGGGTGCCTTAAAAAACAACACGTCTTTGAATGCCTATGACCAAAATTCCTGCGCATAAACGTATAAAGATATGACAAAGAAATATTTTCAATTTCTGAAACAAATGAATAATTCATGTGCTTGTATCGCTATGGAAGTTGTCCGGTCTAAAATTGAACCGAAACGTGAAACAAAGTCTATTCCACGAGCTATATTGAAGCTGCAACGATTTAATAAAGAAATATCAGTTAATTTATAAAATAGTATACCATGCATAGCGGGAAATATGCTGTCATCATTGTATTGACTAAATGAAACAATAGCCTTTCACCTATACCCCTTAATAATGTAACTCAATATTTCTTAATACAGGGCTAATAGTTATTTTTGGCTATTATTCCGGAGGCGAAAGACAATTGTAGAAAAATTGCTTTTGTAATTAATACATTGATACAATATTACCTAAATGTTTTTTTGCGGCACGCTCACATCTTTACAGCTAAATTTACTTAAAACCCAACATGTCGCCTCAGGGGCGTATGGTGAGGAGTGGTAGGGCCCAACCCGTAATTAAGAAAAAAACGCATGCGAAAGCCATAAATTTCTACCATCCCCAAACAAAACATAGTATACATACATGCAAAAATCCTTAAAACCCACACACATGCACCTAAAAAGATACCTGACCTCTTTGCAGTACTTAATTTTGTTCCGACTTGTAAATTAAATGTTTTTATATTTCTAAAGTGAATTTGGTTTCTTACTATTATGATTCCTAATTATTCTGGGAAAGAATGAGTACTTGAATCTATCTGTATTGGAATCTATCCCCCTCATTTTACTTTTCTGGTCTAATCTCCCTACGTAATATGGGGCCATTATAATTCCGTTAATGTCATCGTTAAACTCGTTGCTTCTGAATCTTTCTAAAATTCTTAGCCTTTGCCTAGCTCTCTTCGTATTTCAAGTGGCTCCCTGCCTAAATCCCCTAAGAGATCTGTCACACTTGTGTTCTTATTATAACAATTTTTAACGCATCTGGAGGATTTTCTCTGGATTTTATCTAATTATTTTAGCCAGATTTTCTCCCAAGGATCCCAAATACTTGCAGCATATTCCAAATGTGGTCTAACTAGAGCAAAGTAACATCTTTCTTTAATTTTCTCGTTTAATTTTTCCACCACCCGTTTAATAAAGTCGCGGTAGTGCAGGAGTAGCGCTTTGGACTAATGACCTGAGGGCGAGGAATTGATTCCCGGGTACCCTCAGCTGCATCCGGGTGATTTTTCTGGTGCCAGATCTTCATGGGAAACCAATGAAACCGGCACGGAAAGAAACTGGACCCCCTACCCTGATGTGTGAATTTCACACATCGCTGGGCTTATTACTGGTTAAACTATATCATAATCTACCAAACCGGCCTTCGGTTTTGGTACTGTGTTTAAGTTTACATTATTTTTCTTGGAATCGTTGAAACTTACATGAAGGAGGATTAGATAACATTAAGATGCCAAGTTACTGTCTTAACTTTGTGGTAGCCTTCAAAGGACACCGTTTTTCTAGAGCTCACACATTTTTTCATCAATTGGTATTACTAATGGCATCAAAATCATGAATTATTCCACGGTTTCGTCTGCGTTAGTATTTAAAACACTCAGAACCCTGTAATGGAAACCAACGCTGAGGGGCATCGTGGAGGCGCCCACTCAATTTTTCAACCAACTTCACCGGCACACACAAAAAAAGCAATGAGACGGGATATTCAACTCGGAAGACTTGCACCTGCACAGACCCAGGGTGTGGAACGGCGAGTATTCGTACGTGCCCGACGTGACCTCACGCCAAGAAGAAGGCGAGAGAGATCCTGTCCGCGGGCACGAGGAAGTGCTGGAGCCGATCCCGTGCTAATTCAACCGCGTCGACGGGACTGCGATCATGGCAGCTCATAAAACACTGTCGCAAACAAAAGAAGGCGGAGCTCGGTCTCCGAAAGGGTTTCGCTCGAAGGTTTATAACGGAATTTGGTCGCGAACAATATTTCCCGGTGTGAATCTCTGCACTTGGCTGCGATTTTGAACTCCAAGCGCAGTTACCCCCAAAACACTCGCACGAATTCTTAGATGCGCCACGGTAACGAGCAAAGGATTCACGAGGGATCTTGGTGACATTTGCTAAGTGCACGTATTAAAGATGGGAATTACGCACGACACAATACCACCAGGGAAGTGCTTCCTAGGAAAATCGTCTCAAGGAATTTTCCGAAAATTCATACGCTACCTCTTCTTCATACCATAAAGGAAAGAATTGCACATTTCCGAAGTGCTAGGAAAAAAGAGCCTATTCTTTTGAAAAGCAAATGGTAAATCACGGCAGCGCAAGATATTTCTGAATTTTTTTCAGAAGTGAAAAAAATTTTACCAGAGATGGAAAGGGTGTTTCAATAACGAAATTAAATGCGTTCGAGGTAATCAAAGAGTTCAACTCTCTAATCTCTACATGCAAAATACAAGTAATAAGTTCAAATTTGGTTTAAAATCAACGACGTCTCTTGCAATGTTTTATGATATTCTCTAGCGTTAAAAAGCAAAATGAAACTTGAAAATTTACGTCCGAAATATCTATTGACACATGAAAAACGCTTTGATTATTAAGCTTATACAAATGTTGTTAATTATTTGATAGTTATCAATTTACTTAATATTCTCTCTTTCTTATTTTGCGCTACAGTTTTTTCTACTTTCATGGCTATGCGAGCAACAACTCCATCACTAAGCTCTATTTATCATTCATTGGAAATATTTGTTATACCTAAGTCATGGAAGTCATAGCCATATGGAAGTCATACACATACTATATACTACGCATCTGTAGAGTGGGGAACGGAGAGTCCGGAAGGCCAGTGTTAGGAAGTATATGTGGACGTATATGTGGAGAAAATGATTAAGGAGACATGGGAAGAACTGGAGGTAGGAATGAAAGTCGGAGGGGAATTCGTAAAATCAGTTAGATTTGCGGATGAACAAGTTTTAGTTTGCCAATCAGCCAAGGGGTTGCAAGCATTGCTGAGTGAAATAGAAATTCAGAGCAATAGATATGGGATGAGAATCGACATTAATAAATCTAAGGTTATGCGATTTTCCAGAAAGAAAAGGGTTAAGATAAACATTAAAATAAGAGGGGAAAAAATGGAGCAGGCAAAATAGTTTACGTATCTGGAAAGTGTTTTGAACCAACACGGTCAAAGTAGTAGGGACGTAAGGAGAAGAAATGTGCTAGGCAAAGAGGCTTTTACAAGGAGGAGGGAGTTGATGACGGGGACGTTGAGTATAGAGTAGAAAAGACTCGTCGAAACTTTAATATGGATTGTTGCTATGCACGGCGCGGAAACGTGGTCAATGAAGCAGGAGGATAGACGTAGAATGGACATTTTGAAATGTGGGTGTGGAGAAAAATGGAAAAGGTGAAATGGACCGAAAAGTAAACAAATGAGAAAGTATTAGGTATGGTGGGAGAGAAGATGGGTTTGTTGGGAGAAATCCTATGAAGGCCGGGAAAATGGTTGAAAGGTATATTGAGCGGTAGTGCGATGTTGAACACGTTAATAGAGGGGAGAACATAAACATAGATCGTAATAATTAAATATATTCCAATAGTCTTGTTAATCCTAGTACGAAACAGTTTACATTTTCCAATGGTGGATTCCCTAAAAGGCGGATCGTAAGGCTGGTGGAGTGGGTATATAATGGATATATAAGAAGAACATGAGGGGACGGGAGACGGACTAACTGCTGAGGAGTGTGAGGAAAGAATCGCGGCGGGATGCTTGTAGAGGGGATTGCGAGGAATGTGAAGTTTTGAACTACGAGCTGAGGATGTTTCCTAGAGCGGGAACTAAATGTCGTCCGTGAAAGACTACCGAAGCGGCGGGGCACCGGAAACCTTGTAGTACGAAGTAACAATATACCTCCCGGGTCATAGCTAGAGAGGAGGGTCACTTTTGGTTCCAGAAAGTTTGATCTAAAGACTTTTAGACTATTGGAGAATCGAGTGGAGTGAGAGTCACTTGCCTCGTAGTGACCCTGGTTAAGTTTAGCTCAATGTAATTTCTCAGTTCTTCTCCAACAATCATATGACCTCGGTGGCTGGAGCAATATTTTTTCATTACTCGAAATCCAAATGAACGAATGTATTCTCGGCATTTATTTTATGTAATGCCGTAACAGGGGAAACCAGTTGGATACACCGTTAAAATATTTGAGGCATTCTATACACTCTTTTTATTACATCCGTTAAATGCAGATTCTTTCGGGTAGTGTGAGTTTTTCAATCTGGAGAGACACTACCATGTTCTTGTTCCTCCTTTGTTCCTTGAATTTATTTACAAATTCTTTAAAATGAGTTGCTAATAGTTGTAACACTTCACAAAACGCGTCCTGTGATAATTAAATGAAACGCTTTTATTGCGAAAGGGTGCGTCATGACGAGATCAATTATTAATAATCTATGAAGACTTGCATTACTAATTGCGTTTTAGAAATACGGGTCCCAATTTGTGAGTCATTTTCTCAATATTAGAAAATAAAAATTTTTGCAGTGTCCTATACTTACGAAATTGCCTTCTGTTTATCGATTTCCGGTAGCAAAACATCACTTCGTACGGACACGTAATTATGCGAAATGAAGAACATATCGTTATTATTGTAAACTTTAATATTAAGAGTTTATTTGCTGACATTCTACCAGTATATTGTTATTTTTTTACAATTAATGCAATCTTTTATTCCTTAATTCAGATATGAAGCAAAAAAGGATAACATTTTGTTTTCTAATCATAATGATTTGAGTTTTATGATATAAAATACGGAAAGTGAAATTATTTTGATGTTTGTATTTTATACTAATACTCTTTGCCGAAAATGTGCATAAAAGTAATGTTCAAGCCAAAAAGCATCAACATATATTAATCGGAATCAAATACTTTGCATGCGAATTTTTTAGCGTCCACCAATATTCACTGTATGAACTACGGCGAAAACAATAATCTTTCCTTCTTTTATCACATGCATTATTGGTAAAAAAAATACACATTTTCGTGTACCTTACACTGATGATTCTCAATCCAATGAAGTTACTCATCAACTTGATTGCAGTTGTGCAAGCGTGGGTGGCGATCTAACATCCCCACGATGGCTTCCAGAGGGGGCCGGGATTGTGTAGATGTAGAAGTTCAATCGCAATTTTTTCTTGAATTAAAAATTCAAATTGAAGTGGATTGGATCATTTATACTTATTTCAGTAAAATTAGGAGATTCCAAATAGACTGCTGTGGAAATGATAATGCAATGTTATGGATATGACAAAGACATTTGCATTTTTTGAGCCAAAAACTAAATGTGGGTGGTAAAAGACGGTGCTGGGTGTTTACACGGTTACATCTGAAGTCCTTCTTTATTAAGCACGTCGGCTGGTCCAGGTTGCATTGGGAATAAACAACTTTGATAAGCAAAGGACTCTTATTGGATTGCATATTGAATTCACCTAACTTTTGCAAGAGATATTTCTTTCTGCTATATTATTTCTTGCTTCAACCCCCAGGCAGAAAGTTACGAAACGAAATTTCTCCTTCCAAAATACTGTATATTGTCAAGAAAACATTAATACAGTGCACGATTATTTAGAATAATATCGCCATATTTTTGCGAATATGGTTTTTAAATGGTAATATTATCTAGCATTATCAATATTATTATTATTATAAAAACTCTGATATGGAGCGTAGCTATGTACGGCGCGGAAACGTGGTCACTGAAGCAGGAGGATAGACGTAGATTGTAGGCTTTTGAAATGTGGGTGTTGAGAAGAATGGAGAAGGTTAAATGGACCGAAAGGAAAACAAATGAGGAAGTACTAGAAATGGTCGGGGAGGAGAGGGGTTTGTTGAGAGAAATCCTATGGAGGCAGGAAAAATGGATGAAAGGCGTATTGAGCGGTAGTGGAATGTTGAAGAGGGCAATAGAGGGGAGAATGTTGGGCAAGTGAGGTAAGGGCAGGAACAAGATAGGGATGTTGGACGGAATGAAGGGAGGAAGGAAGTACACAGAGATGAAGAGGGACCTGATATAGATTAGTTTGCTAGGTGGGGAGTCACAAAGTGCTCATTTGATAGTTGTGTCCATCCAAAAACCTACCTTAAACGGTAGATTACCTAATAATGATATCAATATTATTAACTGCTCCTTATATTTATGATTTTTGCCGAGGAAGGTCAGTTACGGGATGTACCTGACTTCGGATGAGGTAGGTTGCCATTAATGTGGTTGAAAGTCACGCGGTCGCCAATGCATATTGATTTAAGTTAAATATGAGTGATTTGGTAAGAAACGATCATTTTATCGCTGCCTGGAAAACACATATAGTCTCCATGCCTATCTATATACTCAATATGCCATTCTATTTGTGAAACCATCGAAGACTTGCAGGAACCCAGAATAGAATAAAATATCTTCTTAAAATTATATAATTTCAATTAATGTAGCCAGTCGCTATATGAGCTCCTCTGAAGCTTTGATTTTTATACTTCTTGAGCGCTTGACGGCGGACAAAGAACCAAATTATTAAAATCGATCTTCAGCTTGAGTCTTCTCTGCTTCATTAAATAAAGGCGTTATATGAGTGAACATCATTCTCTCACCATGTAAGAGAAAAAGGTACCCTAAATTGGACTCTTATTAATTTTTATTCCCAGAAAAAATATAAAATTATACGCCACAGGGCATAGGTCAGTTCTTTTCGTCAATTCACGTATGGGCATCTTGGTAAGTTGCGCATTTCATATAGGTTTTAGCAACAAAATGTCATTTTGCGTCATCTCTTTTAAAATTAATTAACTTAAAATATATTTCCATTTGAAATTATGAAATAGCAAGTAAAAGGCCAAGATTGAATAGAGATTTACTATCTTTGGATTTTTATTGTGCCTTTTGTTCAAATCACAGTTCAGGTGCATAGGATTTTAACAGCTCTTCTTTTACAAGACCCTCTGATATTATCCTTATTATATCTTGGCATTATGCCTACACGCACGTTACAAGTTGATTTATGAAACTTTTTATTCGAAAGAATGCCTACCTATGGTTGATGTTATAACTTGCTTGGGTTTCGCTCTGTCCGCTTGCACAATAAGTGAGCGAGCGAGCGAAACCCAAATGGTACAGTTCGTCGCTCACAATGGTGTGCCTATGAAAAAGGCGAATTTGTATGGGGAAGGAGATTTTTTCTGATACGCAATATTATTCGACGGAAGGCGGACGTTACATGTAATGCTGATTAACTTCATCTATAAGAGCCCATTATACTTCTCAGTTTATCGTCGAGTATCTTAGCGCCCGATGAGAAACAATTGGTTCCGCTTCATCCAGCATATCGTTACATCAAAAAATCGTTCATAACTTAGTCTAATTTTTAAATCAAAATTCACTTAGGAAAATAACAAAAAAATTGCAATAGGGAAAGGAAGATTAGTTGTACATTGGAATTAGATTTTAACAGTTATAAATAGCCACATGTGGCAAAGTGGTTTCTGAATCCTCTATCATAATATAATTAAAAGGAGAAAAAATTAACTTCTCGCTAGCAAATGATTTAAAACATGCAATATTTTCCTGTTTACCTTTTACATATGTTTATCGTAATGATGTCGGCCAAAACTTTGTAACCATCTTAAAAGTCAACAACACAGGTATCATATGCAAGAACTCCAATTTCACGATGTGAAATTGTAGCTCTTACAAACTTTCTTCCGAATTTTCGAAGTTTACATAAGAAATACAGAACTATATGTGATAGGTAGGAATGAAAATAAGAAATAAAATAGTACTGTGTTTACATTTTTATCGGCGAAATATATTTTTTATTCTACATTTTTTTTCAAACTACTATGATGGCTGTAATTAGATGACACATCTAATTTAGATTAGAAATCATATACAATCTAACGCTTTGCAGCTCTATTTAGACTCCATTATTTCATTTATATTTAAACAAAACTCTAGCATCGATCTGATAATATCTTTTCCTCCGTCAAAATCTTCATTAAATGATGAAATATAATTACTATCGAAATGTTACGTTGCAAAGGAATATCACGAAGAAACTATTCAAGTCATTAAATGTGTTTATTGGATGTCTTGATGCCAATAAAATATGCAATACTGTGTCTCAAGCTTTTGAAGATTTGATTTCGAGAATAATAAATTCTCTTCACGTCCATTCCAATCTACTCGCAACCCTCTCCGCTTGAAGAGTGGACTCTCCTTTTGCGTGGAATGTCCCGGAGCCGTAAAACCAAGCGTAAACCCAAAAGGCGGAGATAGAAAGGGAGGCCGGGTTGTTCCCTTGAATGTGAGAAGAACGGGGAGGGGAGTGTGAGGAGGAGGGGACTGCGGATGAAGGAAAAGGTAAAGGAGGCAGAAAAAGGAAGTGCTCAAGATTTTCAACCTCCTGGGAGGATGCGTGTGTGTAGGTAGGAGAGGAGGAGGGGGCGTCCGTTGTCCGGGTGACGTTAAGGGAGCGATGTTCCCTGCGGATACGTGTCTCGGTCCACACGCAGAGGAGGAGGACCTCGCCCCCCGCCCACCTCATCTACCCGTCACTCCTCCGATACGTAAGCGACGTCGGGCCACCCCAGAAAGAGTACCCAAGCAGTTCGCTACTCGTCCGGTTCAACTGGAGTATCTTCCACACTGTCTCTTTCCTCTTTATCGCTCCATCTCAATCTACATCCGAAGGTTTTCTCCTGACGTCAAAGAACACGAAAAATAATAATCATTTGGGTCACGTGGTTGAATCTGTTGGTTACGGCATTGAATCATCGTCAAAAGAGGAACAATTAGAGTTTTAAAAACTTTGTTATCCGAAGATACTTCGATCCATCCCAAACATCGCAAACTCACTTCCGTTACCTCCTCCTTCCACTCCTCCCTTAGAGCCACTAAATGCAAGAACTGTTAATTTAACGATTAAGTTAGTGATTAAAAAAATCACCCGGGTACAATTTAAGTAACCAAAACGTAAGAGAAATATTTCCACTGATCAATGATTAAATGCCCTAATTTGGCCTAATCTGTTTTAGAATAGCTATAATACAAGGTTTATCGAGGCAAATTTTTTCATAGGTAATAACCTCACTGTACTCTTATGTAATGGCCCACATCCTATATTTAGGTTAGGAATGGATAAATTATGAAATGCAACTTGTATTAACCTCGAACTATCTATTTTGGTAAATAAAGTAAAGACCAGACAAATTCTAATGCTCATGTGCCAAATCCTGAAGTCCTCAAAGAAGTCAGACAATATTGTATGCATCATTTTAACGAGATAAAGTGAAAGTAGAGATGATTCGTCTTACCGCGTCAGGCTTAAAGGACATTCACTAGTAAATCTAAATGGGATCCGAGCATGTGTCGAGCAAGTAAAAATCCATGCACTGAATAATAAATTCCATGAAACACAAAGTCACCTTCATAATTTGCCCGCAGTATTCATCAAAACCATATCTATAAAAACTTTTAGCCTCTTGGGGACTTTAGCCTCTCACAGTGGATTTGGGTTATCATGTATGTGTTGGTTTTGAATGCGGTTTTCTTTTTTCCATTTTGTGGGTGGTGACCTAACACCCCCGCCACACGCCCTTGCGGCGGCTTGCGCGGTATTATGTAGATGTAGATGAATCTGATTTTTCTAAATGTTCCTATTCTAATTGTTTAGTTTTAGTCGTAATCGCGAATGTCTCCACCTTAAAGAATGGAATCTAAAAAAAACAACATCATTGAAATAAACATAAAGGTAATAGGTACTCGTAGCTGTAAAATTCATTGGTATTTGCACAAAAATGCTTTTGAATTTGTTTAGTATGAATATTACCATATAGATGAGTTTCGTTTCGAATTATTATTATTATTAAAATGTACATGTGCAGATAGACAAATGTTAGATGGCAGACAAGTCCCAAGTATTACAATAAACTTGCCTTGGAAAAATAACATGATTTCTGAAATCCAATCAATATCACAAAAGATAAAAAATAAAATCAGTCTGAAAGAAAATACAATTTAAGTAAACTTCCAAACACCAATCTCTAATAAATAAAAAAAGAAAATCCCCATGTCATTAACATTTGTTTCCCAATCAACAAGAAAAAAAATCAAGCTATTACATTTAATTTTATGCAACACATCAATCAAATGATTACAGAAGTTGTTCACATCTTTTCTTAAAAGTTTGCACTCTGGTAGGAAAGGGCTTAAAATTTTTGCAGGTAAGTTGTTCCAATCAGCAATTGTTTTATTTAGAAAATATTTTTTTTATTCGTTCTTTGTGCCCGGCATTTTACCTTAAAATTGTGGTCATTTCTCCCGATAAAATTCGGGTTCCCCGCTTCTTTCCTAAGATCTGCCCAAGCTTTCTCCCCATTCAGAATGCGGAACATTCCACAAAGTCTGCTTACTTTCCTTCTTGTTTGTAAAGGTTCCCAGCCCAGCGTTTTTAGCATGTCAGATACACTATCCATCCTCCTATGCTTCCCCAGTACATATCGAGCAGCCTTTCTTTGCACCATTTCCAGTTTCCAGTTTCCAATTAGAGTGAGAGCTCGCCATTAACTATGGTACTGCCTATCGTCTCCAACCTAATGTCACCATAGAAATTTAGTCACTACAGTTGGAACAGTTACAATGTAATTTAAAATAACTCGGACCATGATCGAAATCTCTAGCTTCTGAAAATCTCTTTCACACGAGGGTAACGGTGGCAGGGACTTGATGCCTCGAAACGGTCCGCATCGGCGTCCCAGAGCACTCACAATGTAATCTTCCCCTCCTACGTTCACATGAAATATGATTCTCATGTGCAAGCATTCCAGCAGGCGAGGCTAAACGGCGTGGCATGAAAACGCTCGCGTGAGAAAGACGTCTGGTTGCTCTCGGGAATAAGTCTCTCAGCACTACAGGCAGTTAATTTCAAGTCAATCGCATCAATGCAAGATTTTGTTCAAAAAGCCTATTTGTAATTGGAAATCTCAATTACGAACACATTGTATTTACCTGAATTAATTCGAGCCAAGAGTATCTCCATACATGTCCATTCACACGCACCCGCGATCCCTCTCCAGATATAAGGTTGATGTAGATACACGGGTATAACCTCTAAAGGGAGGGAAAGAAATCTGTGAATGGGAGATATTTATTTTGTCAGAGTTTTGTTCACTTTAGTATTTACTCATATGATAGTTCATCAGGTATGGTTAACAGGGAGGGCTTACTATATTGTTTGATATTTTTAGTACCCTGCAAGCCACCGCTTGGGTGTGTGGCAGGGGGTGTAGGGTTTTGATGACCAATGGTACTCTTAAAATTCTCGTCTAACACAGCACAAAACACCATAACTCTCTGCACCTCAATAAAACATAGTTCAAATCCCCATACATTCTCCCTTCTTTCATTCAGTCCAATGTACTTATCTTTTATTTCTTCAAACCCACAGGTTTTATTTTTAGATCATGAAAAAATCATCGCAACCAGTACGGAGTATCTCGCGATAAGCACCGTACCCGTCTTTTCGGTCGCAGGAATTTTCGTGCTACCGAAACGACAAATTTTCCTGCGGTGGTAAGGAGCAAGTAATGCAAGCAATCCGGATTCATCCCAAACCATTTCTCCCCCTTCTATCTTTTCTGTTTCCTCACTCCCGCGAAAACTAACTCTCCTACCACACGAGCACGCCCCCTTTCCCGACCAAACGCAATCGTCCGCCTTCCCAGCGACCGCATTCTGTCCCCTTCCCTCTCTCCTGAGCAATTTCCAATCGCCCCGAGACGCCCTCCCTCGTCCCGCAATCCGACCAGTGAAGTGACGGGGTCCGCCGGGGGAATCCCTTAGCCGCAGCCGTCGAGCGGGTCGGATGGAGTGCCTACTCTTTTCCGCTCTAAAAGATTCAAGGGAGGTGAGCAGGGAAAGAGGGTGAAGGGGAAGAGGACTGGAGAGGGCTCGCTTTGAGGCTGACAGATGGAGGTAGCAGGAGGAAGTGTTAGGGAGGAGGGGAAGAGACCTCGAAGGGGAGGGTGGAAAAGGCGAGGGCGTGTGTGTGTGTACGTGCGAAAGAGTCGTGGAGAGGGGGAAAGTCTTTCCTCCGAGCTTCTCCATCCATCTTTCCCCCTCGGCACCTCCTCCACCTCGCACACCCTCCCCTCCCTCGTCGCATTTCCACCTTCTCAGCATCGTGTGCGAGCACGAACATACATTCTCCTGCGCACGTTCGAATCGCCCATGCGAAGGATGACTGGTGGTTTCTGTGCACTCCGTAGAGGTTTCCACTACACAAATTGTTTTTATAAAATACATGGTTTTTAAAATAATTCCTGGATAATAATATTTTTTCGAAAAAGAGAGATTTAAAAACATGATTTATTAAGGGTTAACATGTTGTGCAAAATTATTATTTCACCGGATTGAAAGAAATGATGACTGAAATTGTTGCCTATTATCTGTACTCAGGTTCTACTAACTGTGATTCTTAGATGCCATAGGACTTACTTACAGCTATATTCTTTGACAAGGAGACAAATGTTCAGCATCTAAAAATAAGGGTATTTTCGCCTCTATTTCTTTCCAACAAGACACTAAAGGGACTTTGGGTCCAGAAATAAGGATTATGAAAATGTATGTTTTTTCATTGCAATTAAACCAAGGATGTTGAAAGTAGCACGCCTCTCTAGTTAAACCGCAATGAGTTATAGAAGTTTTAGGGCATATTTTATCTAGGCATTTGGAGCGCAAGCAACTAGATCAATCATCCCTAGCTTCGGTCTATATCTTTCTTCCAAAAAGGTGGTAGTACTACTTAGTTTAGTATCCTGAAATTTTAATCTCATTTTTAAAAGATTATAGCATTTACTTTCAACACACATACATAACAAATTGGTAATCTTAAATTTTATTATATTATTGATTTTAATAATGCGTTCTAGAAAAATACACTATATTAATAAATATGTTTGTTGCGCTGTCACAATTTCTTGTCTTCCCGCCATTTAACCACAAGAACAGCCAGGCACTTTTAGAATGCAAAAACTCGTGTCAAGTAGAACCTCCTTCGGCGACGCTAAGCCTAAGACGTGCACAGAAATAAATCTTTGGGATAAGACACCAGAGAAGCGCGCAAAATCGTGAATCCATGCTAAAAAGAGCGCTGTGAGAGGTGTAGATATCAAAAACGAGGAACTAGCTTCTCGTTCGAGAAGGAAGATTAAATTCACAAGGGTACAGAATTTCCGCTCCGAGTTATCAAATTCACCCCTGGCAGGTCGTTCAATCAGATAAGTTTGAGTCCCTCACATTCCAGTGGATCACCAATGGCGCTTCAGGGACATTATCACTTGTGTTTCCATACTAAAGAAATGACACACGGTTACCGTGAGACCTAGTTTTTATCTCGTCTTTGAACTTTCTAGATTTAGGTTTCCTGGTAGTATCCAAAAGTTATGGGCGACCTTTGATTTAATAGTGATAGTTTAATTTAAAAAATGGCCCGACAAAAGGGCTTACCGCCTAACCTAAAAGCCTAATTTTTCTTTTTATAAAAAGTGCAGAATGTATTACTTTCCTACTGTACATAAATATATTGAAAGATTGTATGAAGATCTTTTCAATTGTTAACGAAATTCTGACACTTTCAAAAGTCACCTAAATGCAAAATTTACGGAAACGCTCAAATTTATATAATTTGCATTGAATTAAATACTTTTACTTGAATGAAAAAATAAATTAGGTGATTAAGTTTGGAGAATATCCGCCAGATTTTCTATGCATCATTAAGAGATCAGAGAAAGTGTGACAGGAATATCGAAGGGATCAGGTTGAGAACCTCTTGATTCGCGAAGAGAGCAGGAAAAACGAACATTCATTGAGGGACATGACAGCTGATTTTTTTTGGTTCATCGAGACTAATATTATAAATAGTATTGATATTCTACTATCTATGAGACTTTGGTTGGACAAAGACTATGCACCACAACGCATTTCTTGGCCTCTTTTACAACAACAAAAAGTGAGAATTCAACAAATTCTTCTTCAATTTCACGTAACTTCTTCCTCCCATCATTTCCATCCAACCTATCCCTTCCTGGTTTAACTAAAGTTTTCCATTCTATCGCACTATATATGATCCCATCGCTAATCCTAACGTTCTGTATTCATCTTCCCTGTGTCCTTTGTATTCTTTACTTCACTAATTATTCTTGCAGTTCCGATAACTGAGATCATTTAAGAAAGATAAAAATAGTCGAATCGACAAATTTAAATAATCGTTCTTCCCTTGTACGATCCGAAATCATAACAAAATCGAAACACCCTAATATACTCGTATTTACTTAATAACGTTTGATTTTTCAGTCAATTTTTGCATAACATATAGTATGTGGAAATCCATAAAAGGTCTGTCCCAAAAGTAGCAGGAATGAGTCGATTAAAACACTTTAATGCTAGAATTGTTACATTAACTCAAAAGTCTTTACAGTAGCACCCTTGCGTGTCTATATACTCGTAAGGCTACCGGCAAATTTTACACACCTCGTACGCCTTCAGGAAGGCGGCTCTCGGAAGTTCCCTGTTCACGGCCTGTTGTAACGCTTTCACCGAACCGTGGTGATGTCCTTTCAGCAAGGATTTGAGGCAGGGGAAGAGAAAGAAGTCTGGTGGCGTAATGTTTAACAAATTTGGAACCTCACTCACATGGTCAAGAAGCTCTTGGTAAATCCGCGTTTCCTTTTCTTCGTCCGAGAGCACTCGTAGCGCCAACTTGCACACACATCTTTCCCTCATGTTCCTGTTCCCATATTTTCGGTTAGTAGTCGATATACATCACTTTTAGGAATACCAAGTTCATCAGAAACCATGCAAACACTAATTCTGCGATCCCTGTCAGATAAGGGCTTCATTATTGCAAGATTTTCGTCAATTTTTGAGATCGAAGGACGTCCTGAACGTTCGGAATCTTCAACATCTTCTCTATCCTCCCGGAACTACTTGTGCCACTCAAACCCCATCTACCCATGGCGTTATCACCATAAGCTGCCTTGAGCCTGTCGAAAGTCTCTTTCTCGGTTTTATCCAGTTTCACGCAAAATTTGATGGCGTAGCGCTGTTCCAATGACCGGTTCTTGACGGAGCGTAACGAGGTCACGTTATGGAGGTATTGCAAACGAACGATCCGCATTCCGCAAAGACTGGGAGCCAACTCTCATCGGTCTCCAGCCTTTTTCTGAGACTCTACTCTCTCGAACCCAGCCAGAGAAATCGCCGCCCGTCCGTCCATCCGGGAAAAAGTCATACTGCTTTTGGGACAGACCTTGTATATTCGACTTTTTTGTGCATGGGCTACTACGTGATGAACTAATATTTCTGCATGTATGGCTGTTGCTTCAACCCCACACCCTGGGTACTTGGGCGGTATTGTTCAGAGTAGTTTTATAGTAAATAGCAGGAAGCATGGTATTGAAGTCGATCGAAAGATTAACTTGCTAGTTTCTTTTATATTTTATCCCCGCTGATACCTCCACAGCCTTTGATCCAGCGGACGACATCTCGAAATTATACTTCGCCCAAACTATACGTACGCGGTTACTAGACCAGAACGTTATGTTTAAGCCTTTACACGTTAGAGTGAGAAGATGAACAACAAGTGGAACAAAATTCGTCGTTTGATTAATTCAATTTTCTGTCAATGAAATGAGGTGAAACGAAAAGAAACATGAATCGCATGACATATATTTCTTACGATAAGTTCTGGAAAAGGCTCATTTATGAGTGTATCATTGTAAAAAAATGTAACAAACCGTTTAAACAGAAACGAAATACTCAGGAATTTGACTTGTAATTGAGATCCGATGTTTTCTTCCAGAATATTTACATACATTCCAACTCTTTTTTAATCACCATTATCATTGGTAACAAACTTGGAGGGACTCGTGCCATTCCTTCAAGTTAACCTGTTATTTTCAATAACTTCATTTCTTTCTTCCTTGTACTTCCTTATATTAACTGACAACACCTATTTTTTCTGTCATCTATGCCATACTTTGCCCCATTAAAGCCTCCGAAGTTTTCAATTTCTAAATATTCTGGTCTTCAGAAAATATTTTTTAAACCAGAATGTTTTATTTATTAATAATTTAGAGTGAAAAATTATTTTTCCGTTCCCCTTACATCCCTTTTCTGATGACCTCTCCCTTCATGCATTAGTTATTATTTATTTACTAAAGACTCCATCGGGGCGAGGTTGAGACTATATAATCCCTTCTGCCACCTAACACCTAAACATAACATTGAAGACTATTCCAAACACCAATGGCCTATGAGGAGGATAACCTATCTTGGGGGGAATCAAACCCATGATCTCTTGGTTGGTAGATGACGTTTATACGACACCACCGGGGTCGGCAACTTCATAGGACTTCTCAATCAGCCACTCACCCTGTCAACTTGAATTTAATCATTCTTCTGCAGCACCCAATTTCCATCGCTTCCAATCTTTTTTCTCTGCTACTTCTAACAATTGCGACGTATCTCAACATTGGACAACAAATTCCATTCACTTTTCATCCGAACTCATTTTGATTACACTTTTCTTTTATTTTAAATTACCGACTATCCAATTTTGCGACCTGTAAAATGTATTTAATTGTTCAAAGGCATAGTTTAAATGAAATTTACTTATCTTAAAGACCGTTATATAAATTTCAACTTATTTGCTAAGTATTAATTCAGAATTTATCGAAAATTTACCATAGCTATCTGAACATTTATACTTACCTGTATATCGTAAGGCCATATTTTTAATTTTTTGTGATAGATGAAACGAAATTACAACATACACCTCAAGGATATCTCGCATCGCACATTTCTTGACATTAAAAACGAAGTTCTAAAGCATGCATGGTATAGTTTGCTAGCAGTGACTTGATTTTGTCCGTCAGAAGTATCGTAGTTCTGAATGATGCGTGGTCTACACTTTCCAATGGCTGGCATTATCTACATCTACATCAAACAAAGGAATAAAAAAATAGCTTTTAGAAATTCGTTCAATCGTTACAAATTCTCAGGCTTGCGCTTGGCTCAGAGTGTAAATATTCGCGTTGATTCGAGGGCATAACTCATAAGTTTACCATTGGTCGCACAATTTAAAAATCATCTGGTAGTTACGAGATCCTGACATTACAATGATTCACAAAGTAAAAAAATTAGAAGTTAATGGAGATAACACATAAGAAGGGATAATTAGCAATTAAGAGATCTCAGTCACCAGCAAATTGCGATGCTCTGATTGATTATTAAAGTTGAATGTGAATTCGGAGTGAAAGGAGAAGAGTCCATGTGATAAAAAGGAGAAGACTTATTTAGGGGAATTGCGTACGCACGTATTTTATATACTTGGCTTCATTACGGGCGCCAATGGAGTGAAGGTCCTTAAAGGCGGCGGCAGTGGGCACTCGGCTCGCCATATATACGTGCATCCGTGCAGTGATGCAACAGATTGCCACCAACGTCACCCTTACTTACGAGGCCTACGGAAACCAGCACCCTGATGCCTCATCCGGGAGTCATGCGGATGGCACTTTTTATCTTTACTCTAATGTATGAATACCCGAAGCACTGTAAATTGGAGATGTATTAGCGAGGTAAGAAATTGATAATGAAACCGATTGGCGGGATTTCGTATTTTGGACAATGTGGCTCATCTCTTCTTCTGGCTATGCGTGCCATGAAACGTACTGTTCCTATTCTCTATGATGCTATGTGCTTTCTAACCCACTGTCCTTTCTTCTTGTGTGTGTTGTCTATTTCTCCTTTGGTGGGTGAAACAGCTCCCGAAAAGGCATCTCTTGGCCAAGGAGTCGGAGCACCTGGTCGCTTTAAAAACATCGCAGATTTCATTATTTGTAGTATATTAGTATATATTTGGTTTCTTTAATAGCGTAATTGGTAGCGCATCCGCCCGGCAAGTGGAAGGTCTGGTGTTCAAGTCCCGGTTAAGGAAATATTTTTACATTTATCATCTGGTCAAATCCGCCTTCCCTACATGTCCTGTGTTCGTCTTTTATGTGTTTTCCTATTTCGTTTCTTTATATCTATTTATATGTCTGAATGAATATAAAATATACATATATATATATATATATAATTATATATAATATATATTTTATATATTTATGGAATATACATATATATATATTATTATTAGGTAATCTACCGGTTAAGGTAGGTTTTTGGATGGACACAACTATCAAATAAACATTTTGTGACTCCCCACCTAGCAAACTAATCTATATCAGGTCCCTCTTCATCTCGGTGTACTTCTTTCCTCCCTTCATCCCGTCCAACATCCCTATCCTGTTCCTACCCTTACCTCGCTTGCCCAACATTCTCCCCTCTATTACCCTCTTCAACATTCCACTACCGCTCAATACGCCTTTCATCCATTTTTCCTGCCTCCATAGGATTTCTCTCAACAAACCCCTCTCCTCACCCACCATTTCCAGTACTTCCTCATTTGTTTTCCTTTCGGTCCATTTCACCTTCTCCATTCTTCTCCACACCCACATTTCAAAAGCCTCCAATCTACGTCTATCCTCCTGCTTCAGCGACCACGTTTCCGCGCCGTACATAGCCACGCTCCATATCAGAGTTTTTACGAGTCTTGTCTTAACATCCCTACTCAACGTCCCCGTCATCAACTCCCTCCTCCTTGAGAAAGCCTCCTTGCCTAGCGCAATTCTTCTCCTTACGTCCCTACCACTTTGACCGTATTGGTCCAAAACACTTCCGAGATATGTAAACTGTTCTACCTGCTCTATTCTTTCCCCGCCTATTTTAATATTTAGCTTAGCCTTTTTCTTTCTGGAAAATCGCATAACCTTTGTTTTATTAATATTGATTCTCATCCCATATTTATCGCACTGAACCTCCAATTCACTCAACAATGCTTGCAACCCCTTGGCTGACTGAGCAACTAATGCTTGGTCATCAGCAAACCTAACCGATTTTACGAGTTCCCCTCCGACTTTCATTCCTACCTCCAGTTCTTCCCATGCCTCTTTAATCATTTCCTCTACATATACATTGAACAGTACCGGTGACAATGGGCAACCCTGCCTTACACCTCTTCCTAACACTGCCCATCCGGACTCTCCGTTCCCCACTCGCACCTGAGCAGTCTGAGACATGTACAGGTTGCGGATCAGTCTCCTGTCCCTCCAATCCATTCCTATTTTCTGCAATACACGCATTAATTTTTCCCAATTCACTCTATCAAACGCTTTTTCGAAATCTACAAAACAGGCAAAAACGTCCTGATTGTATTCTATATTCCTCTCGACTAGTGATCTCATTAGTGCAATGGCATCACGCGTTCCTCTGCCTTTCCTGAACCCAAACTGATCATCCCCTAAGTAATCATTTGCCTTACTCTCTATCCTTTTGTTGATGATCCTGAGAATAACTTTAGCTGCGTGGGATATCAAACTTATTGTTCTGTAATCCTCACATGACGAAGCCTTTGCCTTTTTTGGAATAGGAACTAACACCGATCTCATAAAATCTTCCGGCCAGATTCCTTCCTCATAGATACTACGAATCAGCCCATATATGGCCTTCTTCCCACCTTTCCCTAACCATTTCAACATTTCTACAGGAATATTGTCCACCCCCACAGCCTTATTTGCTTTCATCTCCTTTAATGCCCTTTCTATTTCATCGTCGAGTATGCCTGGACCTAAGCTATCTTCTTCTACGTCATGTTCCTTTTCTATGTCTAACCTTGTCGGCCTAAGTTCTTTACCATACAGTGTTTCTATATATTCCTTCCATCTCTCTTGGATTTTTCCTGGTTCAACTATTATCTTACCCCATTTATCTTTAACTGTTAGCACAGCTCTTGCCTTCTTACTTCCCGATAATAACTTAACCTTGCTGTATAGAGCACCAATTTCACCCTTCTTCTGTAAGCTTTCCATATCCTCGCATTGCGTTTTCCACCATTCTTCTTTTGCTTTATTTGTGGCCCTTCTCAATTTATTGTTTAACTCTTTGTACTTCATTTTGCCTAAATCTGTGTTTACATTTTTCCATCTTCTTCTCTCATCCATCTTCGCAATCATCTCATCCGTTACCCATGGTTTCCTTATTCTTTTCCCGTTAACGGTTCCTATAGTGTCTTTAGCGGCTTCCAATATCCCTTTCTTGATACATTCCCATTTTTCTTCGATAGCACTCAGTTCTTTACCGTCATCCATCATTTTCTCTACAGCCTCCTGATACTCCTTCCTCGTTAATTCATTTACTGCTTCTAAATTCCATTTTTTAACCCGCCGCCCTTGCCTTATCTTCTTGAAACGAACATTACATTTCATAACAACTAAATTGTGGTCAGAGTCCGCATCCGCTCCTGGGAAACTGTGCGAATTTATCACACTGTTCCTAAACCTGTGCCTAACCATAATATAATCTAACTGATACCTTTCTGAGTCACCTGGCATTTTCCATGTATACCTACGCCTTTTGTGGTGTCTAAACCATGTGTTAGTGATGACTAACCCCTGTCTTCTGCAGAATTCAATTGCTTTCTCCCCGCGTTCATTCCTCGTGCCTAACCCATAGTCCCTCACCTCACCACCATCTCTTCCTTCGCCTACCGTCGCATTCCAATCCCCCATCACTATCAAATGTTTCCCTGCAGGAACACTCGCGATGATATCCTCTAACTCATCATACATCCTATCGACTTCTTCCTCCTTGTGGTTGCTCGGTGGCATGTATACCTGAATAATGACCAAGTTCGTCGGCTCTGCTTTAATCTCTACGAGTAAAATTCTATCTGTCGCTTGCTCTATGTTGACTACGCTTCTTCCTACCCCTTTATTTAAAATTACGGCAACCCCTCGTTGGCTCTCATCCCCGCCGCTGTATATTACTCTATAATTGTCACTCCAGTAATCCCCGCTATCCTTCCATCTCACCTCGCAGAGGCCTAAAACATCTATGTTACCTCTTTCCATCTCTCGCTTAATATTTTCTAATTTGCCTCTCCTCAACATTGTCCTGACGTTCCAGGTTCCTATTCTAACTACTTTCGCCTTCTTCTGAGTCTTCTGTCCTGCTGAAGTTATTTCTTCCCTGCAAGGGTTTTGTGGGATGACGACCGCGGAAGCCTTGCCTCTCCCGCTGCCGGGCACCACACACGGCCTCTTGGGCCGTGTCCCGTAGTTGCCAGGACTCATATTATCTATAGTGCCCATCATAATATTCTTGGGAATCATAATTGAGGTGGTTTCCCGTTGCCTTCCTCAATAGTGTTTTTAACGTGACACCATCACTTAATGGCCGCCCCACTGGGGTCAGACGCCATTGCAGCCGCCTCACTGAGGAACAGACGCTGCGTGGACTACCTTTCGTCTGGCTCCTAACCTTCGACCTATCTGGCATGGGTGACCCTTCCAGGAGTAATTATTATTACTCCCGCCAGCACAACTCTAGGGGTCATCGGAACACACAAGCCCTTCCACCACGACAAGGTTGTAGTCCATGGGAGGGATATATATATATATATATATATATATATATATATATATATATATACATATTTCTAATAAAATATATATTATATCTATATATCTTAATGAATATTTTATATTCATTCAGACATATAAATAGATATAATGGACGTGTTCGTGCCAAGGGCAATCTTGTTTTTTTATTTAATCAGTATGTGTATGGAACTGTTTTGCACCAATTTTTTAATTCTGTCGTTTGTATCGAGAAGAATTGACATGAAACTCAAATATCTAAATCGATGAAGATTATACGTCTCAGTATGGAGAACGGTCAATGAGCGTCAATTATGCTCCGCTGCGGCAATCGTACTTGGCTATTTAGGAAACTGTAAAAATTGGAAGGATTTAACTTAGGACCTTACAATATGTAACATTATAATAATGCATTATTTGGTTTTATATACTACTGGCATGGTGTTAAGTACAATGTGAAAGTAACATCTAAGCAAAACTTAGTACAAGTTAATCAAACCGAAAGTCGTGCCCGTTTGTGATTTGCTTAGTCATTGTATCTGGGTTGAAAATTAAGTTCATCACGATATCTGCAATCGCAAGTTATAACTAATGACGCAGTTTAACCAGTTTTTGACAGTTACGTTTGATCGATTACGAATAACACATTAAATATAGACTAGGTACATATAGATGCTTGGGGGGGGAAGGTAGCGTCACCCATCTCATCCAAATTTTCCAAAAATCATCTTGCGAAAAGCCATTTTCTGGAAAGGCACGCCTCATCTTCACTCGAAATTTTATGGTAGGTGAATTCAATATGAAGGCTGAATCTTTTACATTCTTAAATCGTTCGAATGAAAATGGAGTTTCAAGGTTTAGGGTCACTGTCGGTTCCTCTCTTCTTCTGAGATTCATTTATTTATTACCACATACATAAAAAACAGAAGCATCTTTACGATTTGTTCTCAAAACGGCATAACATATAAAAAATATGGCAGAGAGTTTTTACGATTTGTTTTTGAAACGGCTTCCCATTTGTAATGAAGCTATGAATATAGGTTCAAACTTTCCCCTTTATCAATTTCCATATGATATCGTTAATGAGGTGTCATTTATTGTCATTCATTTATCCTGATACTGTTGGAATCTATTGCATCATTTAATTGTTTCTTCGCCGTGAAAAAATTTGACGGACAATGTACTAAATGGTGAAGCCATTTCATCCTTCATCGTAATATATTTTTATAACCCATGACGGTATGCCGTTTTCTACCAAATCACTCTTCAAGCACTATTTCAAATAATATTCCAGGCCAGACATTATCTTCCTTCTAGTTGTACCTACTTTATAATCTGAGATACCAGAGATGATTCATGGGTGAAAAAAATTGTGAAGTGGAGACATAGAAAAAATGTAATGAAAATGAATCCTCATAAAACTACTTCTTTAGTTTTACATATCTACATACGTTTTATATCCATTTTCACCTTAAAACGCCGGCGCTGTACTAAAGGTGTTTTAAATTTTCTCAAGCTACATCCAGTCTTTCAGTCATAATAGAGTCAACTTACACGCCAAAATAAGACTACCACATATTCCAAGACCAAATTCAGACAATAAAAAATGAGAAAAAGTGCTTTGGAACATAAAACTGAAGAATTCCGAGGCGTACTTTGTCAAGGGCGGGAGAAAAGGAAACTGTTAGCATTGAGAGAAATCTTCAGGAAACAGTATGAAGTAATGTTGTCTACCTTTCAAGCGAAATTTAGAGGATTCATAATTGTTCCATAATGAAACTTACAATTTGTATTAACTTCTGACGTAAATCTAAAAAAAAGACGGGAAGAAAGGAAAGGAAGTATACATACAGTATAAAGGAAAAAAGAAGGAAGTATGCTTGTAACCATTTAATTCCACATGGTTTCTTTGGAAACAAATATTAATTGGATGAAATATACTTTTATAAGAAATAAATACTCGTGGAGACTCAATTAAAGCACTAAGAAGCCTTGGATAAAATATAGAGGCATCAAATATTGTTGATTTCCTTATTTTCCTCGTTAATTCTGGTGCAAAATGACTTTTTCTTCGCTATTTTTACGAAGAGTAAATTCAAATGATATCTTTGATTGGAAGATCCACCACGTGTTATTTTTATGGACCTTTTCTAAAATATTCACTAATAAACTGACTTCTTTCAAGTTTCCTCTTCCTTTACTCCGTCACTGCCGATCGCCATCCATACTTGCGCCCGCATTTCTCGACTCGAAGAATATCTCCCTCTAAAAATAATATTTTTGAACATGTTTCTCCTAAAATACAAAATACATAAAGCTGTAGAAGATGAAACTTTTTATGTCAAAGATACTTTCTTAAAGAAACCAGTGTGCCAGTACCATGGAGGGTAGAAATTTAAGAAATACTTCAACACTGCAACATCCGTAATCAGAATAGTGCAATTTATCATGCACATTGATGAAACTACGTAATAATGTAATAAAGGATACCGAATTCAGCAATATTTATTTCAATAATAGCAGGTGACATATCATACTCTGCCACATGTCTTAGTGGTGGATTGCGGGGTGAGATCTACGAGTACATCCCGCCCTATCTATCGTTGGCCCAGCCGGGACCCTGAAATCATGTCATATTATCAGATTATGAGGCCTGCATTTAGAATTTCATTAATGTATTTCCAAAAAAAGTAAATTTCTCTAAATATGCATATAAATATAGCACTTCCATTGCACACTTTAGTTTTAGTAGCTCCGGGTTATCAACTTTCCAAGGTTGAAAGTTTACCCCGATTACATGAAACGTTTACGGTGTCCATCCAGGGCATAATTAACTGGTAGTAATAACAAATAATAATGTTACTTTTTTAAGTGAGTAAATAGGTTCATGCATTAACCTCGGCGGGATTTATTCCCCTACATTATAAAAGCAATTTTGATGAATCCTGCATTTTCTACCTATAAGGTATCTTTTCAACCCATCCGTTGTAAGTTGGAAACTATTTTGCAAGAAAATTTCAATTCAATATCGCTATTCTCAGGCATGTTAATACGGCCTTTGGTATTCGATCAGGAATCAGAAACTGATAGTTGAAATTCCACTTGGAGATCGCTGCTAATGGGATACAAAATAGAGGGAATTTCTATCCCAACCTTGTGCACCAAAAGTCGCCGAACCGACGCCGGAGTGAGTTTATGGCGCAGGCAAAGCCAATGCCTCGGCGACCCAGCAGGGGTCGCATAATGAGCGCTCGTTAAACCAAAGGGGAATAACGCCTATTCCCATAGTGCTGTAATCCACGCGTCATCTCCACCTCATTACTGCTAGCAGCCGTTCCCACTTAACACCCGGATTCTTCGGCTATCGCTTACCGCCAACGCCCCATGCACGTCCGGTTTTGCGTCATAACGTGACGGCCATAACCCACGCCGACCTTGAACGACTCCCCCGCGTGGAAATCCTTTCAGAGGCAGTAGAAGCTCGAGGGCGGACCTTGGCCGTTCACGGCTATGCATTGAAGACATGTATTATGATAAGTCGCGGCAAATTCATCGCCCCGGGTGCCGACAATGACCCTCCCCGCCGCGCCATCGGACCAGCTTCCGACCGGGCTCACGATAAGACCATCTAACCTGTTGTCCGAGTCTGCTCCCTAATCTCCATTCTCTCTCTTCCTCCTCTGCCGTCACACGACCTCTCGCTTCCCCACTCGAGCCCATAGGAATAACCACGCATGGCCATCGACACCCTTACGCAGCGCCGGTCGCTCACTTTGAATGCGACACCCAGCGTTCCAGTCCCTTGGCCGAGACCGTTCTGTAATAAGACCATCGCCTCATATATCCGCATATCCACTCAATGACCCCGCCGTCTTCGACTCGAGGGTGTGTTTGGTCCCAAGCCCTGAAATAAGGCAGGAAGGATTCTGGAACTCTGTTAGACACGTTTTAACATGTTGATCTGTTTATTTTCGAGTCACGATGTCGAAATCAGTGTTAGTTGGCTATTTTAGTATCCTGCAAGCCACCGCTAGGGTGTGACATGACAGCAATCGTGTAGGAGATAATTAGAATTGATTGTGTATATGTTCCTCGATATCTTATCGTATCGATCCTCATCCCCAGATATCTCGGGAGATATCTGGGGATGAGGATCGTTTAATTCTAGCACGTTATTTAAATAGCATTAATGAATGGTGTTCAAAATGGGGATTGCCTTTAAATCTTAATAAATGTTCGGTGGCAAATATATTTAAAAGATCCACGGGATTAGTTTACAAATTAGCTGGAGTTGACCTTGAAGTAGTTGATACGGTGAAATACCTAGGTGTTGCATTCACTAAAGACTTAACTTGGGGGACCCATATACGTAAAGTCTGCGGGCAAGTATATAAAAAATTAGGATTTATTAGACGCATTGTCGGCAGAAGTGACTCCAAGGTCACTTTTGCGGGAACGTTGTCATCACGCTCTTGTAAGGCCCCATTTAGAATATGCATGTAGCGTATGGGATCCGTGTGAAAAAGGCCTCATTCGGGAAATTGAGAAGGTCCAACGCCGGGCAGCTCGTTTCGTGGAGAACTGTTACGATAAAACGAAAAGCGTCACTGAAATGCTTATGAAGTGGGGATGGGAATCATTGGAAGAAAGACGACTCAATGCTAGGTTAAACTAACTAAATAAATTCAGATCCGCATGTTTCAGCACCGAGGTCTCGAAAATTATTCGCGCTCCAACATACATTGGTCGCTTGGATCATGTGTACAAAATTCGGGAAATAGATGCCAGGACTAGCAGACTCAAGGACCCCTTCTTCCCACGGACAATACGGGATAACAACTGTAGGGTCACACTCGGAGATAAGAAAAATGCCACTTGCCACCCTCGGCGTCTAGGTAACAATTAGTTCAACTCAATTGCATGCACTTTCACTAACCTCCTGTGTGTTGTGTCAAAACCCTTCCCGCATGCCATTAAGTAATGTATTGCTGTTTACAGTATTGTTTTCTCTTCTTTTGCTACCCTAAATTTCCACTTCCATCACTTGTCCCTCTCCGTGGGTGTGCCCTACTCCCACCTGCAGCGTTAGGCCAGGTTCTTCGTCTTGAGTAGGAGAGATTTTTATGCGGAACGTTCTTGTGGTGGTGGGAATTCGCCTGGCTACTTGCTAGAAACTAGCTTGCACGTTCGTGGTAAATTTCTTGCTGCATCCTGGGGTAAAATTATTTGTTGTAGTTAAGCGTATGTACTTGCATGCTTGTGGAGTGAAGGGAGGTAGATGTGTGTTTGCATGCGCGTCGAATGATGGGATGTTACGATGAATGTGTGCACTGCTGTGGATTGGGGTTTGCATGTGTGTGTTGGTTTTGAATGCGGTATTTCTTTTTTCCTTTTTTGGGTGGTGACCTAACACCCCCTGGCACACGCCCTTGCGGCGGCTTGCGAGGTATTATGTAGATGTATCTTGAATTATCCTTCCTGTGTGTTAGTCTTTTTACTTAATAGAATTATCTTTTTAACAGTTGTACAGCATGATTTGAATGTACATTGTGGGTCGCGGTAGTTCTGGGGTAGAGCGTTGGGCTACTGACCGGAGGGCCCGGGTCGGAATCCCAAGCAAACCTCCCTTGGTACCTGCAGCTCCACTCAACCTATGTGATTTATCGGGTACCAGATCTTCCTGGGCACAGGGATAGGAACTGCCCCCCCTATCCTGATATGTGAATTTCACACGTTGTCTCGGGCTTAGTACTGGGTGAACTCTACAATCACCAAACCGATATTCGGACTGATTACTGTGTTTATGGTATTTATCCTGTTATTAAATATTTTTGCATGTAAATACTTTCTTTTGTGATGTGATTAAGGCGTGTCGAGTGCATGAACTAACTAATATTTGCGTAGAGGTAACAACATTTGATTTTGCAGGTGGTTTTATTCTAGTTTACGCGTGGCCAACTAACAACCCTAGCCACACGCCCTTGTGGCTTGCGGGGTATTGTGTAGATGTAGATGCGGATGTGTGTGGCAGGGGGTGAATACACACCAGGCTAATTTTGACCCGAATATGACACTACCGCGGTCGGGCAATGTTATCTGATCCCTTATGGTTCGTGGATAAAATGGAATGGTGTAGGGAAAACAAATCGGCACCGAAAAAAAATCCCCGTGATTCACCAAAAAGGTGTGCAGCGGGGATTTAAGCATCAGGTGGGAAATATAGGTACTCAGGGAGAATTTAGGAGAAGAAGGGGAAAGGAAAAAATATTTTTTAAATTTCCAAGAAATAACGTGCATATTTCTATACATGCTGCAGGAAGACTGTGGCTGTGGCATGAAGCAGAAGCTGTGTGGTTGCATGCGCGTCGAATGATGGGGATGTTACAATGAATGTGTGCACTGCTGTGGAATGGGGTTTGCACGTGTGTGTTGGTTTTGAATGCGGCATTTCTTTTTTCCTTTTTTGGGTGGTGACCTAACACCCCCCGCCACACGCCTTTGCGGCGGCTTGCGGGGTATTATGTAGATGTAGATGAAGACTCCAAAAAACTCATAACATGGGTTAATTAACCTAGTAAATTAGTTATTTGGTGTACTAAAAGAGGGAATTAAAAATAATTACAATCATTTATAAGACAGGGCTTCATCATAACAAGACAGGCCACGAAGAATTGAAAAGCAAGAGGGGGAAATTCTACTATCACATGGACATGCAACTCACAGCTTCCGCCCCTAAAGTCACAGCTAAGGAATGTGACACACCGAAGCAGGCAGAGGGCGGCGTGAGGCTCTCCACGAGAGAGAGATGAGGGATGCAAAGGGAAGCTTGAAAACAACAAAAAACAAAGAAAGACAGGCAACATTGTACCGAGCACTACAAGTCTCTGGGAATATATTTGTTTGACAGGCTCCATTTCAAAATTAGCCAAAGAATTTTGAGCTATCGGTATAGTTTGGAATGATTTTACCATTTTTTCTTGTACAAAATAGCCAGTAGACTATTCGGATTTGTTCCAAGTGCCTGATTTTGACTGTAATCGTGAACATTAGTTAAAAGGGTTATGTTAACTTTCGCTAGCTAGCCCTCTTGGAATATTGCCTAGTTTATGAATAACAAAAACTCGAATTTTGTGTCCTAATCAGATTGTGAGCAGCCAAGAACTGGCAGAAAATTGCTATAATGTAATATGAGCCGTCTCTGCTTGGCGGATGGTCGACCTGTTCTTATGGTGTCAGTCCTGTCGCCCTTGTTTTTACTGTTTTTCGAAAATGGAAATTGACGAAATCACGGAGAAACAAATCAGCAACAAAACAGTTTTTGGTGAAGTGTGGTAAAAGTTATCAAGAAATTACTGACATTTCAACAGCTGTTTAAGGTGACATTGCTCTGAATAAAGCATCCGTTATAAATTGGATTAAGCGACCCAAAAAATCAGGAAAAAGCTGATCGAAAATCAAAGCCATGATCCTGGTTTTCTTTAATGTCGAAGGTGTTGTTCATCATGAATTTCTTCCTGAAGGACAAACAGTAAATTCTGAGCTCTACCTTACAGTTCTCTAGCGTTTGAGAGATCAAGTGCATCATGTGCGACCAAATTTGATTCAAGGCGATGGATGGAGCCTTCACCATGACAATGCACCTGCACATTCAGCATTGCTTGTTCGCCAGTTTCTGCCAAAATATTCAATCACCATCCTCGATCATCCTCCTTATTCGCCAGATATGGCCCCTTGCGACATTTTCCTATTCCCAAAATGCAAAAATGTTATGAGGGGACATCACCGGGAAGATGTGGACACAATAAAGCAAGAAAAGACGGGAAACTAAAAAGCCTAATTGCCGAGGACTTCCAAGGGTGCTTTAAACATTGGAAAAGAAGATACTAAAATAAGTGCATAGCAAGGAATGGAGAATATTTTGAAGGAGGCAAAATCGATGTTGACTAAATTTTTCAAAATAAAGGTTTTTTGGCCTCAGTTCGCGTATTTATTGGACAGACTTCTTAAATAGCAATTCGAAGGCCTCAGAGGCACTTTCTTTTGTCTCTCATTTTCCTATTTGTTACACCATCTACATCTAATCAATACCCCGCAGGCCGCCGCAAGGGTATGTGGCGGTGGGTGTTAGGGCCCCACCCGTAATTTAGAAAAAAACCGCATACAGAAGCCACAAATTTATATCCCACAAACCAAGCATGGTAAGCATTCAGGCAAGAACCCTTTCACACACATGCAAACCCACAAACCATCTTTAACGTCTGCTCTAGAGAAGAGTAGACTCCCCATAAGCCTCATCTGCTGAAGCCCAAGATAGGCTTCAGCAGATGAGTTATTCAGGAGATACCAAAATTTCAATGGAAAATATTGCTCGGCGCCTGTTAACTCCATCGTTGTTGTACGCGAAGTGACTTTGTTTTAACTTGAAGTGGCCGTCGCTGACGCAATGCTAGAGTCATATGATCAAAATTTATGTCACGTATAATTTGAACATCTATCAATATGGCAAAAAATTTAATGTTTCACTATGATTTATGCAGATGATTTTTAACATTTATGATAACTCTTTATTGAAAAATAATCGTAAATGAGAAGACTATATATGAAATAGCATATTCTCCAATTTTGGCTTAGCGTTTCTGACTATATATTGTTGTGTATATTAATATTGTATGTATATGTTAATAATACTGAATGTTTCAATTTAAAATCGATTTAATTATAAGGTATTTTATTCATTCAAATAGAACGCTTACTCTGATATTGTGAGAAGATAAAAGTGAGAGTACTCATGTGAAACTATGATAATATCGGTACTACTTTCTTAGCGAAATTCAATTGTCTACCTCCAAAATCATGGCTGGTCTCCGCCACAGAATGAGCCGTTGGGAGACTTCGGATATCAAACTAAGATAAAATAAAAGAGATAGATTCTAATACAGACAGATTCAAATGCTCATTCTTCCCCAGAACAATCAGAAATCATAATAGTAAGAAACCGAAGTCCATTTAGAAATATTAAAAACATTTAAGTTACCTGTCTGAACAAATTTAAAAATTCAAAGATTGTGCATGCGTATATTTGTTGGTAGTTTGTGGGTTTGCATGTGTGTGAAAAGGGTTCTTGCCTGAATGTTTACCATGTTTTGTTTGTGGACTATAAATTTGTGGCTTCTGCATGCGGTTTTTTCTAAATTACGGGTACCCCGCCACACGTCCTTACGGCGGCTCGCGGGGTATTGGGTGGTTGTACATGTAGATCAAGTAAATTTTGGTAAACTTGCCCGTTACGGTAGTCGTGACGTAGAGCATGACGAAGCGACTATCCACTGCTCTCGTTCTTTCAATTTGCTGACTTCGACGATTGAGAACGACGTCACTTGAACGATCTTCCCTGAGTGGCACGATTCGTAAATGGCAACGAGGAATGTTATTAACAAGTTTGTGGATAACGTCGTTAAATGATCTAATAAATTCAGGAGATATTTTCGATCAACTTCTTAATATCTTATCACCGAGATACCTTAAGTAGTACTATTATTCGTTTCATCATGGAAACAAAATTTTGTTTTATGGCGTAGCAAAATATGTCGAACAAATGCATCCTTGAACTCTCCGAGCAACGGGAGCCAGGGAAGAGAGGGAAGTTGTGTGGCAACAGCAAGAGAAAGCTGAGGAACCAACTTATTCAAAATTGACTAGTAAAAGTGGGGGGTAACACCTTGAGTTGCAGGTAAACTATCCGAGGTTCCAACGCGATCTACGTGAGAAGTGAAAAGTTGTGTGAAAATTTCGCAGAACTAAAATGATACTGGGATAACATGATCATCAGGGAAAAAATATTTAGCTGGATACATTTAAACTATATTCAGGAAACTCAACTTATGGTTAATCACATGATATTGTTGAAAATCTATTTGTAATTCCTCACTATTAACTAACATTATTATGCCATATTTTATACATATCTTATCTTACACAATATAATAAAATGCAAAATTTCCATGATTTTTTCTCGAATTAAAATCTTCAGGAAAGTCACAATTTCAGTTTACTTAATGAATTAATTTAATATACCTATGTCGCCATTATTTTCAAAATATCAAGTATTCGATATATTTCAGGTCTTAAAGGTGGCAAAGTCACTGTCGCTACAGCTCTAAGCGATTTCAATGCTTGCAGAGTCTCTTTGATCGCATTGACCCATTCCTTTCTCCACTGATCACTTTCTCTCACTTTATTTATTCTCCACTTAATTACTTTTAGAGATTCGACTGCCATGCATTCTCTCCATAAAATCAAACCAGCGTACAGCATTTCTATTATATCTGTCGATTATCGGTGCATTCATTCTTTTACATTCTTTCCAAACTAACTTATATTTCATCCTATCATTCTTCTTTTTAAGCACTCTTCAAATATTTTATCATACACTTATGCTTTCGACCGAAATACTATTCTGCCGTAATCTACGTGTGAAAAAAGTGCCCTTTTGTTTTACTGAAATTATATTTTTATCAAATTAAAATCTTTTGAAATTTATTCTAATGTCTTCAATGATTTCACTTCCATATGTTAGGGTGGGAAGTCAACTTCACTTTCAGATATTACTTAAAATTTTTATGCTCCACAAATAGTCAAATCTTTATGTTGGAATTTGTACGAACTTAGATGTCTTCATTTATCCTAACATCTTTTTCAAATGTTGTTTAATGTAATATAAATATCCGTCGCAAGTCCCATGATATCGTTTTTTGCAATTGATATGCAATCATTATTTATCTTGTTCTCACCAAATACAACTTGTTTTGACCCATGAGCTATGATTGAAAATTAACCCACGTTAAATGAGTAACCTTATTAAAATCATTCTTTAAATTACTATGACTTTGAATGGAAAATTTCATTGATCTATTAGGATATTTAATACAGCAGACAAGTATTTTGCTATTCCTTAGTACATGTAGCATTCTTAAACATTTTAAAGAAGAAACCTCAAGGCTGTGCTCGTTGGTTATCCCAATAATCTGTTTTGATAGCTGTTAAAATATGCTAACGCATGTTATTAATTAATGTATATTTTCTGGATGTACCCTTAGGCTTTACGCGTAGCTAAGAACTAGGCATGTTTGATTACAAGATGGAAAAGGTTTAAGAGGATTGGAATCAAAAAAGGCCATTAGGATTGATTGACAACACTCTGGCAGGTATACGTCATGGTTTAGGAAAATTGGAAGAAAGAGGTTTTAGGAGCTTATCCGTGGCATTTTTGAGAGAGAAATTTGGCTTGAAAATTTCATCAGATCATCGATAGATAACATCTCAAAAAGGGAATACCAGCAGCACGGAAATTGTAGCGCTTTAAAAAAATAAGTTTGCTTTAACTGGAAGCAAAATTTGTTCCCTGTGCAATTCTGAAGGCTTGCAAAAAAGCACGAGGAAACATTCCGTCAGTTTTTAAATAAATCTGGCAAAGTGCGTAACTCCGATCCGATTTTCCGATCATTTAAGAGAAATATGTAGAGCACCATTCTAATTAAAGCTCTAGGCTCACAGTCAACCGAGTCACTCCATAGCTGGTCCTACGGTAAACCTGTTTTTTCAGAGATGAAAATGAATTCGAAGTGAAATTATGTCTTTTGTGTAATAAAGTGACTGAAATTACTTATCACAAGTCATATTCAATCAATCAACGTCTGAAATATTTTTAAAACAAAACTATAGTGCGTGGTAGCTGCTTAGTTGAACCAATGGGCAACTACCTGAAAGAGATCAATAATTTCAGGTTTTACTTAGCGCATATTTATGATCACTGAAAGAGTAAACTTAGTATTTTTTCATAAAAACTTTAAAATACTACTACTAGTTTCGACGCATAAGTGACATTATAGTTATACAGGCACTCGAAGTAATGCAATAAAGTTTTTGTGAAAAAATACGAAGTCTACTTTTTCAACAAATTACCTGAAATGTCCCGGTTTCAAATCTTCAGGCGATCCTATCTAAAATGCAGGTAGTATGACTCTCAGACTGCCTAATCCTCTAGGGCGTAGCTATAGTGACTTCAAGAAGGAACTGGCACCCATAACTTGATCTATATCTGCATAATACCCCGCAAGCCGCCGCAAGGGTGCGTGGGGGGTGTTAACTCATCATGTGGGAAAGCGAATAGCTTGTGTGTGTTTGTGTCAAATTCTTAGAGCTAATTTCGTGGTACCCTCTACTATTTTCTCTCAACCAAGAAGTACAGAAAATTTAACTCATCGAATGTCATTAAGCAACAATTACGAATTGCTCTAAAGGCTGGTGGCCTACTATCTTCTACCGTAAGCACTTGTGAAGGCTTGAAGGGTAAAATATACGTAGGGGCAACAAACCACTCCAGAATTTTTATCTAGATTTTTAGATAAGCTCTACCCCTACTCTCGAAACTTACTTTCGAGATTATCACTTTGATATTTTATGAAAGCATTGGGCCAACTACGGTGTCACGCTCATAGTTTTGTAATGTAAAACCTTAGTTTTTATTCCTAAAGATCACCACGGATATGCTTGGTGGTCTCGGAGATAGCCTAAGGAGAAACCTCACAACTACTCTTCGCGGGCACTCGGAGGCTGAGAATAGGATCAAAATTTGAGGGGCGTAGTATAAAGAAATTAAAGGGGAGGAGGAGGTATATTGGGTAAAGTGGGATTCATGAGAAGAGGCATTCAGTGGGTAGCGGCCTAAGGTCAAGCTTTGAGCAGAGAGGGTTGAAGAGGGGAATTTGATCCCAGTGATCCGGAGGGAAAGCGGCTGGAAGCCTTTTCCGTGGCCACCCTGCCCATCTATCGAGCGCTCGCCTGCGCTCAATTTCGCTTTTTCCCTCCTCGATCACATTACACTCGAAGGACACACTTAACCTTTGAACTCCTCCCTTTTAGATCCACTCCCCTTCCTTATCTGCGTCAGAGGGAACGGAGCAAACATCACCAACTCTCACCTAGGCCAATCTATTAGGGAGAGCAACCGAAACATCATTCGACCTGTTTCCGAGTGTATATTCAGTTGACGTAAAATATCAAGGTTCCTTCCATTCCCCTCTCTCCTATTATTCTATGTAATGTTCAATGGGCGCACGAAATCAGGATATATTTTTGGATATCCGCCCACTCAATAGGAAAGGGCCGTTCGAAAGAGGTTACCTTTGGAGTGATATTACTGGTCTTTCGAAAACTTGTTCTTCATCAAGTTGCATCCTCCAACGACTGAGTGCAAAAATGTGAATTTGTTGACGCTATTAATTTACAATCTATTCCACTGTTCCTCTAGCCTCTGGAATTTCGTTCATACATACTGCGGAAGAAGAGTTCCGGATATGAAAAAGGTATATACGTATATATTAAGCGTTGTTCCGTGTAACTCATCATTTGCCTGATGCTTAACAGGAGTGATAAATATTTAAGAATATATCTGGCAAAAAAAAATCACAGTGATGAAATTATTTTGATAATTTGCGTGTAATCACTTCACTGCACAAGTGGAAACGAGACATCAAAATATTTCTTGAAATCACTAATTGAACTTCACGGTTTATTAAAATTTAATTGCTTCATTTCCAATAAAAATAATTCGATTGAAGAATACAATAATATTTAGTACAGAAATGCTTGCTTACAGAGTCACCAATTATCAATTTAAAATGGGCGGGCTAGTATGCAGATGTGGATATAGATCTTGAAGAAATAAGAAGAAACCTTAGTAAAAGTTCCTACCTGTAAAAGGATTCAATACCTTTACGCATTTGACCGATAAACTACATATTACAAAATAAAAAATGCGTGGTCTTTATCCTAAAAATCCAATAAAATAAGAAAATTACATAGAAGAAGGACAAGTAAGAACTGGGCAGTAAAATCAATAAAAGAGCCCATTGTCATATCAACACGAACACAACCCTGTAAATGTTCTCATTTTAAGTAACTACAGAACGTAGACAGAGAACTTCGCCCTGAAATGATGCGTTTCACAAAACGTGTAGTTGTTACTCAATCATTCAATATTAATAATAAAGATGTGGATGGAGAAGTGGATAGGCGATGGCAGGAAAATTAGCATAAATTTCACTACAAAATGAATTAGCAGATTTCGGGTGCAGAGGTAAATTTCCAAACTCTATGCATTTGTATTTCCTTCGTTATATTTTAATATTTTATTCTTCTGTATATTAAAAGAAAAACTGTGATACTTTTATGGTGATTAATAAATATAATTTTTTTGGTAAACATATGTCATTGAAATACATATTTATGTGGTATCCAGTCGAGGAATGATGCTACATAAAGACATCTTTGTGACAACCCCAGCCCTTGTTGAATCATACACAGAAAGAAAAAAAAGACAGCTTATTTTAAAAATTACATTTTACATTGAAACCATCTACCATATAGAACGGAATTATAAATAAAATCGGGCTTAGGAAATCTCCTGTATTCATTGTAAAGTAATCAGTACAGAGTATTCGCTGTTTATTAAATATTATCAGTAGAATAATATCATTTGAAATTTTCACTAGTTGGAGTCACCTTTCAACTTGCCTCTGACAACCTCAGTTGTTGATTGATGAAAGGAAACATGCTTGCCATAAGTTTATGGAAATATCTCTTTTGATAAATGAAAATCATTATTAAAGCTTACATGTAATTTGAATAATATCTGAAGTTATGGACATCGATAGAAAGCCCTCTCTGTGGTGGTAAAGTGGTCGATCATGTTTCAAGTGATTTAAACCCTGCTATTGCTAAACTTCAAAACATTTGAAAGTATCATTAATTAAAGAATGGGATTCGTGGCGTCATTCTTACTGCAATAATGGCCTGAATCGTAGTCGACGCATAAAATTACCATCTCTCGAAGGTTTCATTATCGCTGGGACGGGACGACCAAGGGAAGCGGAGGTGAGGGAGCACAATTTGATTCCAACTCGCTGCGGGACAGTGGATAATACCGTTAGCATTCGCCGCCGAAACTCTTGCCACTGGGAAATGACGCCTCTTGAAGAGGAGAGACAGGCCTTGCTCGCTTGATGCCACTTTGCATGCGCTAAGGAGGAGTAAGTGATCCACACGCCACCTAGTATGTGAAGCGTGAGCTACTTTACACCCCGATCTTATAGTTCGTCTCTTAACACTTTATTCCTTCCCAATATTAAAACATGTTAATACTCGTATAAGAATCAATATACTATGCATATAAGCGTCATTCTATTTACCTATTACTAATTAAACATAAACCTTGCGTATCATTCTTGCATTTCGGCAATAACAATTAACAAATGACTTTAAACATATTAAAATTGTTTTTATAAATACTGCTTCGTGGAATATGTCAGTACAGTCTTTTTCGAATTAAATGTAAAATTGGCTGATCATTCTAGTTCAACAGAGAAAGTAAACGGATTCTAAATAGATGGGGAAAAATTATTTTTTAACCATGAAATATAAAAACGAAAAACTTGAGTTCGAAATCAGGGAAAGTGATTCACCAAACGCTCAAAAAAAATATTTGGCCTTGCGAAACCTTAAAGGAACAATTCGTCGAATCAATTTTCTATCATCTAAACGTTTTTTGGCTTCATGAAAAGCCATTTCAGGACAAATTTCCACCGCTGATTCATCAAAGAACTAAAAAGTAAAGATTTTCAGTGCAGGCATAGGAAGAAAAACTATCATGTATGAAATTGGGAATGATTCAAAGGCGGGAGAACATTTGTCTACCGATAATTGAATCGGCTATTAATGTAAACAAATATCGTAAAAAATATTTAAAAAAACAAAGTTCATGAAATTACTTAATCCCTATCAACCTCATAAATATCAATAAAAATAAAAATACTGGCCCCTGACTTTACTTGAAATCATATTCAACAATTAAGTACTGGTGATTAGTATGCCGGAACAAGGCAAGACATTAGAATTCACTCTCATCTACAGGAGTGGAAAATAAAAATACCATTTCATGAATGGTTGATGTAATTCATATTTCTCTCATGCAAAATTTGTGCTCAGTTATTTACTGAGACAGAGAAAATGAAACTAAATAGAAGGCTATTTCAGTGGGATTTAGGTAACCCCACTGCAAGATGCTACGAGTGGTGATCTGAGTATGAGATAATGTTCCGAAATAGACTCAGAAGAGGGATGACATAACCTCTGATACGTTGATATTCAACAGAGAATTAACTAATGAAAAAATTGTGATATGAATCCAATTACGTATAAAGCACAAGAATATACATACCTATACGAACTAGAGTATAAAACATCGGGAAGAGCTATGGACAATTTTAAAAGGAACTAAAATAAACATTTTTAATTGCTAAAGCATTGAAATATTTGAAAATTGAATTTAAGTGGTAGTTCTACTTTGTGCCTGAGTTAGAGTATTACGGATTTGCGCTAACGGGTGAGAGGATTGATCGTTGTGACAATGTCTATATGTAAGAACAAAACACATTTGGCATGCTGCCAGTCTACGTGGAGAGCGAGATAAAATTTTGTGAAAAATTAGTCACTCAAGAATTTCATCCCGTGAATGAAAAAAGGAGTGGTAATAGTTGTAGGGCGGAGGAGCCAAAGAATCACGCAGATAGTATTCGTAAAAAACCTGAAGAAAGAGAGTAGAGGGAAAAGATGATCATTCTCTGAAATTACGGTAAGAAGAGTTAAGAAAAGTTGCATCGTAGCCTACACTCTCTGACGAAAGATTTTCGATCAACTATTCATCTCTTACACGGTTTCATTAGCAAATTAGCCTAATTCATGTAGATTTGCGAAATGAATGT
The DNA here is from genome assembly GCA_037158775.1 of Hetaerina titia. NCBI lineage: Eukaryota > Metazoa > Arthropoda > Insecta > Odonata > Calopterygidae > Hetaerina > Hetaerina titia. Next base: position 109,074,771 of record CM073772.1, read on the forward strand.
AATGGATAGAGGCTGAGGGGCCGATTGAGGTAATATTTTTATATCCAAATATGGTAGGGCAACTATTTGATAGACATGTCGAAGTCGGTTAGAATTTATTCGTTTTTATAGATAAACTTGATGTCCCCAAAGATGGACAATATCTGATTGATTTTATTGCAGGAGACAGACGTGAAATAAGACTGACACGTGATTGAAGATGAGAAAGAGAAGATAGCATGAGGACATAATTGAAATGATCGTGAGTGCAACACCTGAGAGTGATCATACAAAATTGTGCGTAAATCAAAAACATGCTTAATCCTACCAAAGAAACCGTATAAAAATAAGTCAGGTGGTAAATCCTTCAGTCACTGCAGTGATTAGAGTCTGGGAAATGTTTTAGTGTAAATCCTGTCCACCAATCCACCGCAAAAGCGTGTGGTGAGAGGTATATCGGCGAAAACGATATATGCAAAATGTTATTTAGCACTTGCATATTAACATTTACAAATGCAAGTATACACAAACCCTTGAACACACACACTTCGTGTAATAATTGGGCTATTTGTCTGTATCATTAAAGTTTGGTTTTAAAATAAAAATATCCGGAGGCTTCGCTTGCACGATGCACTAACCCTGCTACGTTTGTGTACCATGCAAGGGAAGAGCGAATATTTGAATTTATCCGCAACGGTGCCGCTCTCATTTTATTCCGGTGGTAGAATCTACAAGTACGAGTATAATTTCCACCACAGCCATGCCCTCGTTTTCGCAAAAATGATGAATTAACTTATTGTCCCATAGATCCAGAACACTTGCCGCGTATTCCAAATGTTAGATGATAAATGCAAAGAGCACCTCTCTCTTACATTTTCATCGCACCATCCCACAACTCGTTGAGTGAAATATACCTTATTATGGTAATGAATAAAGGCTGACTTACATATTTTTCTGGTGAGTGTTTTAATGAATAAAATCATCGTTTATTCCCAGAATTGGATGAGGAGTTCCCAAGAACCCATGGCGGGACCCTGATATTTTAATAAGACTCCGGTAAATGCCTAAATAAAATGAAAGATCGCAGACATGTTGTGGATACAATATGCTTTCGATTAGGCTACCCTTTTGATTCCATCAGTTGGGACATATTTCAGCGGCATTCTCTCGTTTTATTTTGATGAGATGTGCTTGATGCGCCTCATGTGTTACATTGTCTTTCTGATGAAACGTTACATCGCAGTTATTTTTCAATATTGACAACGCCGGAATCTTCACCACTCTACGTCTCCAAATTTTATACTGTCGTACGAAGACGTAAACGATGTACCATATTATGTCACGCTAAAATTTTCAATTACTGTTTCTAATATCAATAAAAATTTAAATAAGAAAATATCATGATTCTCGAATTGTGAATATTAAGTACACTAAAATATGATAAGTGAGCATATTTACAACCATCTTAATGGCTATTAGAAGTCCTTTCTAAAAGTTCAGTTTCCACTCGACTGCGTGCAAATACCCTCGAAAAACACCAGATATCCTTGTATTTTTGAAATCATAAGAACTTCTCCTACCCTGTGAAAATAAGTACTTTCTGAAAAAAGAGGAGGCCGTTTGGCGAGTGCGACGGCTTGATCTGGCGAAGCACGAGGGGACCGGGATCCTCTTTTGTCCGACATAGAAATCAAACAGCATACAGGGTGGATTTTACTATTTTGTTCAGGTTTTCTTAGCTCCGCATACAATGGATGCCTACTAGGACTTATTCATTGTTGAGACTCCTCCAGGCACTTCAGTCGATTCTTTAGAACCAAATTCGTGGTGAGAAGAACGCGTGTAGGTGGAAAACAATTCGACAATTTTACCACTTGGAAATACTAGTAATATAAAATGTAACGAGTAAATATATTTTCTACTGCATATCAAAATGGATGATGAAATTGGTTAAATTAAAATAAGGTATTTTATTTTAACAACAATACCTTCATTTTAACAGCTGCCACCCCTACCACACCAAACGCTCCCTCCCTTACTCCCTCGCTATCCGCGGGCACCGCATTTGCAACCATCCCGAATCCTTCAACAAATACCTCAACAATCTTCACCATTCCCTCCTCCAACGGGGATACCCAGATTCTCTCCTTCACAAAAAAATCCTAAAACAATCCTTTTAACAAATTTAACTTTCTTCCGCCCTTCCCCCACTCCTCATGCACATCTCAGAGTGTAATCTATCTTCTGACTTGCAAACTCTGCCCGGCATTTTATATAGGCCAGTGCTCTACACCCCTGAACCTCAGGGTGAACAATCATCGCGCCTCATGTAATCCCTCTTCCCCGTCCGCGGGTCTTCCCATCCCAAAACATGCCTCCCACCACAACACCCCCTTCAACCACTGTTACAATGTTTCCGTGCTAGCATCCCTTCCCCCATCCGATAACCCTATAAAATTGATAACGATGGAATTGTCATTTATATGGCTGTGTAAAGCCTATCAACATCCGGGTCACAATTTCGTTCACTAAATGGGTGGGGAGGACTGGGGTGGATGGAGGTGGATTTGTTTCTTGCGAGGTGGTGGGACAATTTATTCATCCGCATATATTTTGTTATCCTTGTCCTGGGTTTTGACTTGTCGAGCCCTTATCATGACTTGGTGAGTTGATGCCTTGGTCATGGGTGTTGTGGTATCTGTGGATGAATTGTTAGTTTTCTGTGTCGTTTGTTACTATTTCCGCATCCTCCTTATTCCATCTCCGCACCCTTCTGGCCTCCCTTTCCACCTCCATAACCTCCTCCTTCACCCCTCTCCCACCACCTGTTCTCCGCTCCGCTTTCTCTCCCTCCACATTCCCCTCCTTCACCCCTCCCCCACTACCGGTTTTTCCCCTCTCCCTCGTCCCCTACTCTCTCTGCCACACATACCCTTTTCCTCAGTCATATCTTATCTTCCGAAGAAGACGGAGTTCGAGTCCGTCGAAATTATCAAGATATTATTGTGAGTGTTCTTTTTATGTGTTCTCTTGCTGTGTGTTACTGTCAAAGTTTAATATATATATATATATATATATATATACATACATATATATATATATATATATATATATATATATATATATATATATATATTCAAACTTGAAAATCCCGCCATACGGCGCACAAATATTCATTCAAACAGAAATAGGTATAAGAAAAGGGGATAGGAAAACACATAAACGGCGAACACAGGACATGTGGGGAAGGCGGTTTTTGAGCAGATCACGAAAGTAAAAATATTTCCTTATCCGGGATCTGCTCAAAAACCGCCTTCCCCACATGTCCTGTGTTCGCCTTTTATGTGTTTTCGTATCTCCTTTCCTTATACCTATTTCTGTTTGAATGTATATATATATATATATATATATATATATATATATATATATATATATTGATATCCCACGCAGCTAAAGTTGTTCTCAGGATCATCAACAAAAGGAAAGAGAGTAGGGCAAATGGTTATTTAGGGGATGAACAGTTTGGGTTTAGGAAGGTGAGAGGTACGCGCGATGCCATTGCAGTAATGAGATCACTTATCGTGAGAAATATAGAATACACTCAGGACGTATTTGCCTGTTTCGTAGATTTCAAAAAAACGTTTGATAGAGTGAATTGGGAAAAATAAATGAGTACATTGCAGAAAATAGGAATAGATTGGAGGGACAGGAGACTGATCCGTAACCTGTACATATCTCAGACTGTTCAGGTGCGAGTGGGGAACGGAGAGTCCGGATGGGCAGTGTTAGAAAGAGGTGTAAGGCTGTACGAGGGAGGTAGGAATGAAATTTGGAAGGGAATTCGTAAAATCGGTTAAGTTTGCTGATGACCAAGCATTAGTTGCTCAGTCAGCCAAGGGTTTCAAGCATTGCTGAGGGAATTGGAAATTCAGTGCAATAGATATTGGATGAGAATCAATATAAATAAGGCAAAGTTTATGCAATTTTTCAGAAAAAAAGGGCTGAGCAAAACATGAAATTAGCAGGGGAAAAAATGGATAAGGTATAACAGTTTACGTATCTGATTGTTAAGAAAGTGTTTTGTACCAACACGGTCAAAGTAGTAGGGACGTGAGGAAAAGAATTGCGCTAGACAAAGAGGCTTTCACAAGGTGGAGGGAGCTGATGACGGGGACGTTGAGTAGGAAGGTAAAGAAAGGACTCGTAAAAACTTTGATATGGAGCGTAGCTATGTACGGCGCAGAAACGTGGTCAATGAAGCAGGAGGATAGACGTAGATTTGGAGGCTTTTGAAATGTAGGTGTGTAGAAGAATGAAGAAAGTGAAATGGACCGAAAGTAAAACAAATGAGGAAGTACAAGGGATGGTGGATGAGGAGAGGGATTTGTTGGGAGAAATCGTATGGAGGCAGGAAAAATGGATGAAAGGTACTATGCATACGAATTCCAATATGGGAAACGCCCGACGAATTGCAGCATCCTGCCTAAATTAGTCCTAAATGTATACGGTTGACATTCTGCATTACATTTGACTATTCTTTGACTTTACACACTTCCTCACCTCCTCTACTTTTAAATAATTTTTAAGCACAGACTTTTTTTATGAATCCATGCTGCTTCGGGGAATTACCTTTACATGAGTGAGTTGACAGAGAACTGTATAACCCCCAGTCCTGGAGGAATCTTGCAATTAGTAAATTGCAAAGCAGAGCACTTTGACCTGAAGACGCCTCCAGGACTCTGGGCACTACAGTTCTCTGTCAACTCACTCCCGCGATGGTAATTCCAGGAAGCAGCATGGATTCATCAGTTAGACGTCACGGAAGCCTAAGCATTAATTATGGACTTTCATTATTCATCTGTATCCCTTCTATTACGGTCCTCAATATTTAAATTTTGCTCTATATGCTCTGTATTATTTTTTAATTCTCTTAATTCCTCCCAAAAACTGCCATGCATGGCTCAAAACTCTATTCATGATCAACCTGGTGGCATTGATTTGCATTGCTTACTGCTAAAACGTCCTAAGCAGCGGAAATACAGCGCGGAACGTGACAGATGTCTATTTATTTTATCTATTTCACGTACTTTTGGTTCAACTCATTAACGTCAAATGTGCCATCATTAAAAACCAAATTTTTCCTGGTGGCGTCTTCCAGAGGCTAACAGATTAGAGCAAGTGCTTTTCGTGAGGGAGAGCGAATCGTCCTTCTGGATCGGCTATTGACGGGATCGAACACCGGTACGCGCCATGGCGATATGGTGGGCATATGTTTTACCATATGGCCTAATAGTCAATGCTTGTAAATGTAAATGTCAAAGATTGTAAAAGCAAGCCTAATAAAGGCTTGTTTCAATGAAAATTTAGTTGCCACTATGATATTCTGTCACTTATGACATCCGGAAATTTTTAGACGGATTGAGGAACGCAAAAATAAGAATTAAAGAAATTGTTTTTAACAAAAAGGAAATAAAAAAATCATTTGAGCTTAGTGCCGACGTAGATTGAATAATTTTTGCGACGCATTTCATTGGCAGAGGGAACCATAAGATGTGGTCGAGGGAAGCTGACTGTGAAACAGGTCAGTCAGTATAGGGTACCTTTTTTCCATCACACAAATCGTGATCATCGTAATAGCAAGGCAAATAAGCATCACGTACAGGGATTCGAATGTCACAAATATGAAATTATACTAAAGACAAATATTATCAAACACTTTAGTAACTCTTAAACTCAATCTCACTTTTGGCCTCCGACTTAATATTCGGGAAAAGAAATAGATTAAGAGGAAGGTAATTTTTTTACCAGAAAATCAAATCTTGAATTATTTATTAATTTAAACCACTGCAGCTAATGTCCAATAATTTAGTTTCCTTATAAGAAGAGGTTATTCGGATAAGGGAGTATAATAGTTTCATTAATAATTTCATATTTCACTAACAAGCTGCTATGTGCATACTATGGTGATCGTGTTCTAGCTCAAGGTATTATTTCACAATTGTTTTTCTAAATCCACGAATGGATTTCGTCCACTAAGGTAATTTGGTTCATGGAGAAAGATTAAAAAAATTTTTAATGAACTAAATCCCATGATTAGAATCATAGAAATGAATAGAAAAAATTCCACCTCCCTCCGCCTTGTTTTTGTAAATCAGCTTTCGTCCGAGCATGTAAGGTGTATTTACACTCGATCGAGCTCTTGCTCTTCGACCGAGGCCGGTTTGAGTGATTCCATACGGCCACTTGTTACGCAATCTTTCGAGGGTGACCGAGTAACCAAATTTACAGCATTTTGGAGCTACAGGCATGCGCAGCACGGCGTTCAAGATGACGACTACAACGGGCAAGTATGGATATCAATCTGAAATGTTATTCGTGATATGTGCGCTAAAGTTAATACCTATATTTTATGATTTTCTACACGATGGATCCATGTTAGCTATTACCACATTACGAAATACAATTTTTACAGTTTTATAAATGGAACAATGCGTCAGAATTCATCCCATCACTAACTGTGATAGCTGGGCAAATGTGACGTATGAAAGAACGAATTTTATTTATTACAAACGTCAAACACGATATTTCACCTGCTACGAAATCGATGAGCCATTTCACTATTACAGTTTAACTAAAATACTCTCTTCATACAAAAACTTGCTGCGTTCGGTTAACTAATGCTCACAAAAATTGCAATTTAGCAAAATATGAGAAAATAACTATTTTCCTATTTTTTACACACATTATAATTTTAATAAAATTTTCTCTGTTTTAGCAATAGCTTCATGAAGTACATCGAATAAAATATCGATTTTATAATTGTATAGCTCTTTAGTTTTCATTACGATATAATGCATTTTTAAAGAAATAGCCTATGTTAGGTACCCATTGATAAATTTTAGCAGTAACATAGCTAAATTTTCGTTCAATTATTGTCTAAGATTTTGCAAGATGATCTGGAAAACATATGCTAACTATCAAACGAATCGTGTTCCAGGCGATTTTCCACAGAAAGAGTATGTTTATTATGAATTGAATTTTCAACTTGATTTGTAGGAATATAACTTTTTTAGCACATTTGTTTGGTTTCCTCGTAGAGAAAATAGAATTTTGCAGTTTTTTCGCGTCCTGAAACAAGAACGTGGACAGTAATGTCACAATTTTATATTAAGACTTACTGCCTATCATCTATAATAAATCTCAGCTTATCACGCTAGTGATTACAAATGCAACTGTAGGGTATTTCGGAACTGCAGAAATTATTAACCAGACATCCAATGGATCAATTTTACAGATTGACCATCTCTCGGTGAAGTGTCAAACCAACGGCTTTACCCAGCAAATTTCCGGATTTGTGTGAGTGGGATAGGAGAATGGGTTTGGTCGGGTGGTGACATAACGGGATTTAGCAGGCCGAGATTATTTCAGAATAGCGGCTGGCTATTTGAAAGTGAAAGGGCTGTTAAAGTTTGTGGCGTGTTACACAGGACAGCCTTTAGCTGCAAGCATTTATTCATTGTATTTCGTGACTCCCTTCATCGTCTTTCAGGGGAGAAATACGCAAAGGATTCATTAAATATAAATGAAAATTAATGACAATTATTGAAAACCGGGGCCTGGCTAATTTCGAGTCAAGCAGACTCTTTTTCTGCATACGGAGAAGGAAACAATGGCTAATTACATATCATGTTCTAATCGAATTGACATTTCTAGTCCATCAGCTCTTTCTGAACAATTAATACTGATTACCTCATCACGTTGATCAAACCTTTAGTGAAATTGAAATATTTTGGGTCGTATTGCGATTAGGATCGATAGTTGTCAGTGATTGCAGTGTGGTGCTGTTTGTTGATTGCCTTTATCAGCTGCATGATGGTAAATCTCCTCCTGCTTGAGGAATTTTAATAAAATGTAAAGTAATACTCGTTTAAAGAGTTGCTAATCCCATAATACATTTAGTGATAATGGTTAGAAAGTCTCGAAAATGAAACGGTAACAATCATTGATAACCAGCTACAATTACCCTAATGGCTGATGGATTAACACCACCTGCCTCCTTACGAGTGGCAGAGTGGATGGTGAATGTAAATGAATACATTGTTGATAATCTCGTCTGTTTCGTTTGGACTTGATTAGAAATGGGATGTTGAACACTGTGATAGAGGGTAGAAAGTGGAATAAACGAGGAAGGAGAGAAATAGGATAGGCTTGCTGGACGGAATGAGGGGAGGTAGGAAGATGCATAATTGAAGATTGAATTGCTGTTTTACCCGATTTCAGGTTCTGATTTTGGATAGAAGAGGTGAAAAAGGTATTTTATACAAGTGTTTATACAGTGTCCATCCAAAACATACCTTAACCGAAAGAATACCACAATAATAATCAAGCCGAATGCGGACGGGCAGGCTTAGATAAAGTTCATTTCAAGATTTTCGGCTTTAATGAGTTGGAAGTACTGTAATTTCAGACGTACATTTTTGGGCTTCAATCCATACACAATCGAGACAGAAACACTTGTTTATTCAACAAAAAGTTGATGAGTTGACAATCCGCGTTTCAATGTAAAACGTAAATATAAAAACATATGATATTGATATTTCACATTCATTCCCCATAAATTTTATTTGTTCACAGTCTCTGAACAAATAAAATTTATGTGGAATAACCAGGCGTTTGTATCTCAATTCATTTTCGAGATTTGTTTCCGACGCTCACGGTGTTGGGTGGGGTATCCAACCAAAGGCATTGGCCTTCATTCAATAGAGAGATTAAATCTCCTAAAGACAAACAAACTACTCTTGAGAGGTAGTTCCGGTCGTCTACGTGGTCAGCGGTCGACCGAGCAGCAAAGGGTTTTTTGAGGGAGGGAGGGGCAAGGGAAGTCTCCTGGACTGGATCCAAAGCGCTAATAAGTGCCGAGTAGAGGATAAATAGAGAGATAGAGAGAGGTAGAGAAAGGCGGAGGGGGAAAAAAGATTCGCTTGGGGTATGTGTGTGAGAGAGAAGAAAAGGAGAGACAAATCGCCCGTAAATCCGCCCAAGATATAGTCCTTGCTCGGCGAAGCACGTGAACGCCTCGCGTCGAGACGGCCACGGGTGGCAAGCGGCCAAATCACATCAATAAGGCGACGATATTCACTCCCTACCCTTTTATGTCACGTCATCATAAAATATCGGGTTTATTCCCGTCCATTACTTCTCCCAACCTCCTCGCCCAAAAACTGGCCATTCTGTTTACGCGAACGCGTCATTCGCTCCCGTTCCGAAATCCTCCGGCCGGTGTTTGAGGAGGAGGCGATATTCCTCGTGTTCCTCGCCGCTTCAGGAAATGTTCCCCGTTCCTGGCCAAGTTGCTCTATCTCCCGGACGCAGATTTCCTGTTTGACGGTCCGTAAAATAGAATGAAGATTCGGAGTTGGTTTGAGATATGCTTGGCGTTAGCAATTCACGTCGCCATCTTCTCATCGCTTTTGAGCAAAATGTATACGAAACGAGAGGGAAGAAGGCGTAAATATCTCGTTTCTCTGTGATAAAGTTTTAATTGGACAAACTTCAGCGGACCAATTTGTAAGATTTTATTAGTAGTCATAATTTTTATCAAGCGTTATGGGGATCCCACAAGCATCATCAGCATTAAGACGTTTTCATTTTTCCCCTTTCCTTATTCAGAAAACGGAACCTGCACGGCGGTCGTATTTATTAGAGTGAATGTCATTAATGCGATCATTTTTTATACGTAATTAAAATGCTTAAATAACTTTTGAAAAACGTAGCATCTGGGTAGTTCATAACCTCATATAACAACTTATTTCCGTTTAGTAACAAATATTTGCAGAAATATTTGTTACCTTGGCGAAATGTGCTATTTTAAAAGCCTCTCTAGATGGTAGTAATATTACTGAATGCAGATAGACTCCAAAAGCCTTGAGTAATTCACAGCGCTAAGTTAATAAAGCAAAAGCTCACTATGCGTGGAAGATTAGGCTCATTTACGCACAGTTTCATTAGTCCAAAGGGAAAGGCAAAACTTACCTGACAATGATTTCCGTCATGAACGCTCCTAAAATGGATCAGATGCCGTATTGGTTTCGTCAAGCATGGTGCGTTAAACCTGCTTTTTGGAATATTTTGACTGTTGGTTCTTATCGCAAACACCTATAAAAGTTCCTTGCGTTAGACCCATGACAATTTTTTCTAAAAAATTATTAGCTTAATTGAGATGGTTGGCCAACTTCGGCATATAAACCAAAAGCAAATTCTTGGTGCATCAATTAATTAAAGTGTGTCCTTTAGAGTGGAAAGGTAAATGACAAAACATTTTTTCAATTCCCCCCTTGACAACACCAACTCAAAAAAGCGTAAAATGTGTTTAAGAATGAGTTTTGATGTTCGTTTAGAACCCAAAAAGTAACTTAATTCAGAAAATGTATTACTGCAACCACAGATGTTTTCGTTTTATTAACGGGGAGGGTTTTACGTCAATCCTTATGCTTTATTTAGAGGCGTATGTAGTAGGCGTTATCACCTCATATCTTTCCCCCCTCTCTTATTTATATTATTCCACATATCTTTCATTCTTTCTAGATGTCGTTTTCTTTCCAATTTCCTTAATATCTTTTTTGGTTTCCTTCAACTAAATATTTTCGTTTTAAGTTTCCCCCATCTCTATAATATTTTATTTACCCCTAAGAACGTCATTTCTGGGTGGGTCACTTATCAAAATAATAAAAACTAATACTTATCCGATAATACCTGTCTTAACATCTCTCACCTTCCTCCTGAAATCCATCAGCAACATTCCACACCCTTTTCTTTAATTAGAGTAAGATTTAATCTGGACCATACTTAGGTTTATTAAGAAAAGAGATATTAAAATACTAACCGGGTTCTGAATAATTTGTGCATATGAATAGATTTTAAGGTTTCATCTAACTGCTTTGTAATACGCTACATTTCTCGCATTCTAAATTACGCATCACCTTAAGGGTAACGTCTAATTTATTCTCCTCTAAGATATACTTTTAAACAAAGCCTTAGCAAAGACTTTTATCATAAAATATATCAAATACTCCGCCGTGATATTAAATACAACTTGAAGCATTCATAAATGTGGAAAGATAAATAAATTCTAAGCAGGAATGGAGAATCCAAATTTAGATTATTAGAGTGGTACAATACACTCAATTAAACTTACGTCACCAAAGAAATCATTTAGGTTCGGATAAGATAAAGAGAGCGCCAATAGATTCAAGATCTTTTTCCTCAGAAATTATGCTTTCACCAAAACAAAGATAAAAAGTGAATAACCTACGACCGATGTACCTAGCTGCGAACCACTAACCTTGAGTCCCCATTCATTTCGTTATTTTAGGCCGATGACCTGAAACCCTCTGTAACATCCGTCCTAGATTGCCCTGTAGGGTCCAGTGTAAATTCCGATGGAAATTGTAAAAGAGGATATCAAATTTGGAAAGCAAGTTATGTAAGTATCTGGAAAGAGGGTCTATGTACAAACAATGAAAAATGTATCAGAGAAAAATCAAAATGTTTAAACAATAATTTAAAATGTTTTAATGATGCTCGAATTGAATACTAAGAGTGTTAAAGGGTGTCAAAAAAAGTCAAAAATTCCAAGGTGTTTTCACGGCCTCACGAGGAAGTTGAGTTACTCCTTATTCTTGGAGTATGCTAGCAAAACAGATACGTATGAACTACCAAACAGCGATTGATGTTTCAAAAGAAACTTAACACTGAAAAAAAATACTTCTGGTGGGATCGATTGAGTGAAGCTCCAAGGAAAAATAAGGGGGAACAATGAACGGGTGTCTCAAACTCTCAAAGAAAGACCTCAAAGGACACTGGCATAACATTCCACGAAACGAAGAGAGCACTTCAAAAAGAGAAATTCTATACGTATTAATGAAGACCATATCAAACATTAACTCATCTAAGGAGACAAAAGGAACCAAAAGTGGGCATGATAAATCAGCGTGTAGGTTCCAACAAATTATAATTCACCATATGAGGCAGGCATGCTTCTATTTGTAGTTAGGTGAGGGAAAAAACGTTTTAACTTAGCGTTGACAGTATATGAGTTAAAATGGGTTATGAGCTGAAAAGTTCAAAAGAGTGGCCTAGTACAGTCGTATATAATAGTGTCTTAAAATATCTCACCCAAATCTGCATTAATACTGCGCTCACTGCCGCAAGAGCATCCACATTTCAACATTTGATAAAATCATTAAATATCTTTATTTAAAGATATTTGGGAGTTTGACTTACGTACTAATATAATAATTCCCTTTTTATTGCCAAAAAATATTGTCCTCTAAATTATTAAAAGCCTAGCCTGTTTTCTTCGTTAATCAAGGGCGTATCAACTTTTTACACTTCAGGCGGCCATTCCCTGAGACGTTTCGAATTCTGGAATAAACGTTAATATCCTAAGATGCAAAGGATTTTCCGCAAATGTAGTCGAACTAACTTAGAGTTACACCTCCTCTTATAATTTATTCATATTTTCCTTTCTTCTGCCAAGTGAAACTTCTTTGAGAGAGCCCGGATATTCTTTGTTATGCCTAACGCCTGAAAATGTTGTCACTGCAATACTTGAGTATTTTACCAGCTCTGAGATTCTTAATTCGGTCCCGGTAATTTTTAATTTCAAAATTTTTATTTATTACTTTTTTCCAAAACTGCAGACCGCACATTTTTTAAATTTTACTTCAACCTCTCATTCCAAACAACAGTCCAATAACTGGTTTTAATCGTCACTGAGTAATCCGCAAAACGCCATTGTTTTTCTGTAGTCACTATGCCGTCTGCAAATCATTTAAGGTTAATACTGCCGTGAGATCTTAAGTCGCTTATGAAAATCAAGAAAAGGATGGACACTATAAGACTTTCCTGTGATACTCCTGAAGATACGTCCGCCTCTGTTTAGCTCATATCGACGGCAACTATTTCTTCGCAGTTGCTTAAGAATTACAATAAAATAATGTCAGAGTGTAAAAATCATTTGCCTTGACCAGGACCCCGGTCCCAATCAAGGCGAACAATTTTCACAATTCAAAATTGTTGCATTGTAATAGAATATGAATAAGCGGAAGACTTCGTTAAAAAGTAACTGTCGCGGCATGTGCCGCAGTTTCGTAGAATTGGATAATAATTCCTTAATCCAGTTGGTTATTTCTTAATACAATAATATCTTAGGTTTTGTGTCCAGGAACCAGGTTGAATGCTTCAATTAAACCTATGAATACAATATCCTTTTGTCTATTACCTTCTCCCAATTTCAGGATATCATGAGCCAAACACCATATTCTGTGACCTATCCATCTCTCTGCAATTGTGTTTCAAAGAAAAGAGCACCACTTCTAGTCTCATTAGTATTCTTCTTTGACAGCGTTGTCTACATGTCATGACCACCTACGATGTATTTAAGATTATCCGTAGCACCACAAATGGAGCATTTCCTTAATTCCAGCACAGCGATTCATAAATTACCTCCGTGCGGTGGTTGGCTCCACACAAAAGCGATGAGATCAGTTTTCTTAGAATCAAGGTGATTTTGTTCGATACAAATTGGTTTCGTTTTGTTTTTATGGGCAGCTTGACCTATTTAGTTCTATAGAAGGAACCATCAGAGTGGGAAGGGGGGGTTCTAGAAATAGATAGTAGTAATATTAGGCGTCTGATTGTCCCATTGCGAAAGAGAACTGACTACGTATGAGAATATGTGCCAGCGCCTGACGACCTGGTGCATTTCGAGTGGTGGCTTTCCCCAGGTGATGAATGTGGTTGGTGCGGTGGCTATTGGCATAAAGTGCTCCATCCTACAGTTCGTGGCTTATGTAGGCATCCACGGTGTAATGGATCCTAGGAGATTCTGCATTCCTTCAGGGAATTGAGCTCCGAAGTGATGCGGGTAAGTGGCGTCGAGGGATTTGAAATGACGCTCGCGATTTGTGTGCTTGAACCATGGATTAATCGTGAACCTCTGATTTGGAGCCCAACGGAAGGCATTAATCAGAGGTCAGGTCATTTCTGCAAGGATATCGGAGCCTCCTTTGTTGACCTTCAGCCGGCAGGCCAATCGCTTAGGAACCCTGAACCACTCTGGTGCTCATTACACGAATGAGGCCTCCAGGTGTGAAGCGAGTAGGGTATCCGAGCGATGTTGGGCATTTTTGTGTTACAGTTTATCATATTCAGTAGGCCGAATAGCGGGTCTCTAAAATTCTCACTGCGAAATAATATAGCTTTAAATACGGTGACTCCCAATGTTAATAATGTATACAATCGGTCAAATAACGTGGATCATATTGTATTTGACGGGAAGTTTCATAATGTATTCGAAAGTTATTTGAAAAAGTATCCTACTATCTATTAAATAATGCCGGATCTCGAAGATAGTAGTTAACTTCCGACGCTTAAAAAGTAAATTATCAAAATATCATCATCTTATCCAAAGCGCAGGTGCATACACAATTATGTACCTGAAATCAGGTAATCTACTGAAATTGCCGGTTGTGAAATTATCTTAAAATCGTTTATACAAATAACAGAATAAATAAAACCGAGGGCTGTATATAAATAGCGGATAAGAATTCTTACGTCATCAGGATCGAGATGACTCCAGATAACTGTTCGGAAAATGCTAGGTATTCAATAAAATATCTTTTATCCCAAATAATCCTTTTCTGTGTATTTTACAAGACAAAGGACATTAGTGATAAATCACTAAAGAACAAGGCAATTTTAAAGATTCTCACCCAGAAAAAAAGAAACATAACGAACGTTCGCGATTTTAGTATCACATTAATTCGTTTGCGAACTTTAAGTTTAAAAGGGTATAAAGACAATGATACCTGCGAGTGGCTTTCACATTCTTTTTTGTCAGGCTCCTAACATCAAGTTGCATTTTGTCGACTAGAGGCTCAAAAATTTAATATTTGTTAGATACAAATCAACCTAATAATATATTTAAAATAAAAACTCTAGCAACGCAGCCACAGTGACCATTTTTGAAAAACAACTAAATTTTCCCTAAGTGGAATGATCCTAAGTAAATTTGTTTAATTTCGCACGGAACCCTTGATGGGACAAGGCAAATGTGAAAAATTTGTCAAGGCAATGAAGGTTATTGTATGCTAAGATGAAAATCACTTGGGATTTAAACTCTGGTGACGGCTGGTATGATATTATTCACGATTACATAGTATCCATGGCGAATTCCAAGAGAAAATTTTTAAAGTGTTAAGCGAATTCAAAGGAAATAAATAGGTGAAAGGTTAAACGAGAATCCAAAAGCATTTTTGTCCAATGTTATGGATGTTCAAGAAATAAGTGAACAAAACGATAGAGATGAAACAGTGTAAAGCAGTTCAGAAGAAGGCAACTTATTAAATTCCTTCTTTCACCAATTCCTTACCAAATTTCTCTTAAATCGTGCGTGAATATTTGCACCATCTCGGCCCGAGATTGGAATTATACACAACAGAATAGAACGTCAGTTAAAAACATTAACCCAAATAAAACCTCCGGGTCGGACCATATACCAGCTCGCATACTTTATTAAATACTTTTAGCGTTAAAAACAGCGCCGTGTCTGTGGACTATATTTTAGAAGTCACTCCCAGATCACATGATTTCCAATGACTGGAAAATAACTAACTGTTACACCTATACCTGAAAGTGGTGACAGAATGAAACTTAGTAATTACAAACCTAAATCGCTCGTATGCATATCATGCTAAGTCATGGAGCATATATTTATTACTAGACGATATTTAGGGAGGATACCGCTAGCTAAGGTCATTTACGCTATTTTGGGATAGGTGGGTTATTTAGTAGGGGTTTTGTACCCAGGTTGGAAAGGTCAGTATATTAGCCACCTTTTTGCCCTGATACACAGAAGATAGAATTGCTACTGCGACAATAAGGCATGTAGATAGTTTAGAATTATACACGAACAATCATTAGGGTGAATTTGATGCTTTTGAGGCTTTTTTTTGAAAATTAATGATTATTGAATAAATAAACTTTTTTTGTAAAAGGCGCAATGTTTATTAATTCAGTAATTATCACGGTTTCCGAATGAATGCATACTGCGGACCGAGATTTGTGATTTTTGCCAATGATATTTTTGGGAGAAAAATGTTCCTGTTGACCCAATGTTTTTAGATTTTAATTATTTTACAAGCCGTGTTACGGCTGCTTCTTCAGTTGTATCCTAAGTTCGTTCTCATATTACATTCCTAAGGTCCTTAAATTCTTTGTATCAGTCCTGCTGAAATAATTATTTGGCCGTACTCGCTTCCGTATTTGTGGTGGCATTCCTTAGTTTCTCATATTCCTGCTTATCTTTTTGCTTAGCAACGAATTTTAATTACCTTATTTGTTCTATCGCAGCTGAATTCAGTCTCATTCAATACTCAATACCCCTTGATAAAAATGGTAAAGATTGAACCAGGCATAAACTAGGACAACCAATTTTGGAAATAAAAAACATAATAATTTTGGTGCGGTGGATATCATCCAATGTAAAATGGAAAGAATATGTGCATTAACCGTATTCTGAAGTTAAATTCGTGCTCAAGTAGAAACATCTAATTTATACGCTAAACATGATCAACTTTAAACAACAAAATGGAAATAAATTAATTTATTCAACAAGCATTTGAATTTATTATAGGATACAGATAAATTCAATATCCGTTCCAATGATTCCACAAATAAGTTTTAGAAAAAAGTTCTGTTTTTTTAAGTAAATTATTTCCTACCACTCTCAAACTACGCCCAAACGTTCAACGAATCTCGATCCTTCTCAGCTGCCCATTCTTTGTCGTCCAATTCTTTGACTGTATTTCGTCACTAACCCAGTTGCCACTCACGGAACCTGTTTTATCAACACTTTGTCCCCTACGTTCATCAACTGGTTGCCACAGCCTATTTTGCACGATGCAGGGTCTACTTCGAGCGCGTAAGTGGTTACTCTTGGCGCCAACAGAGAGCGCCTTCACCAATGAGTTTGTCGAGTCTGTTGACGCTCCTTTGATGAACCACAATATCCAGGGGGAACTCAAACTCCTACTCGGGTACTGAAAGCCATTGCAAAATAGTACACAAAACGATAAGGAAGAAATCATTTAGTGGGAATTTTATCCCATGGAAATTATTAGTCGTTTCCTCTGGTGTCTGAAAAGTGGAAAAAAGGTTTTTGGTAGGAACAATCGTTGGAAGAACATATTAGTTCTAAAAATCATTTTATTTTCCTTGTATTTCATGTACTACAATAAATATATATCATAGCCACCTCTGAAAACTGGAATTTTCTAAAGGAGGAAAGGGGGGGTCGCGATGGTACAGTGAATAACGTACAGGCTTTCAACCGAGAGAGCCCGGATTCGAATCCCTGAGACGACAGATATTTTTCGGTGGTATCCCGACCCCTATTTGAGGGGCTTTGTGGAAAGCACTTTGAGTGAGTAAGACGACGGATACGACGTTAAACTATGGACTCCTTGGCATCTTTCGACAAGAGTAGGCTAATGCCGCTGCTTGGTTTCTCTCCATCCTTTCTTCTTTCCCATCCATCTCTAATGGCAAAAATTAACCAAGCTGTCGGTCGCCTCCCCTAAAAACTACTAGGGGGAAAGGAATTAACTTAAACGTTGAAATAGATGAATTTTAGTTAAAAATAATTGAGCCTTGGCATAAAACACAAGTAATAAATGACAGAAAGACTTTTATAACAAAAATAAATTGATATACTTTGTAAAATATATATCAGACTCGTTGGTTATGAAAAGGGTGTCCTGATCTTTTAGTAATTTTAAGCGCAATAAATTAAAATAAAATGTAGAATTCATACTTTATCCTTGGAATCAAACTAAAAAATATACATTTTTTCTCAAATAGTTGTTTAATCATCATGCGCGCATGAATCTTCAAAAAATTCCGAAGAATTTTAGGCCGAGCCATAATATTCTATAGTTCATTTTCATTAGTGAATATGCACATTTCATCAATAACTGTCATGATACGTAGATCGTCTATAAATTCAAGAAATGCATCATTCATGGATAAATTATTTGGGTTAGCATTAACCTCTTTTCATATTAAAAAAATATTTTATTGAAAGAAGTCAGGAAGTGCTTCTTTAACTATCTGCCTTCCAAATGGAACTAACCCGGATGAGAAGGATAATGTACTCATCCATGTCTGAAAAAAGACTATTACATTTTATCCGAGTGCGAGTAGGGTATGACATGTGAGATTTAGGTCCGTATGACTTTGGGATACAATCCGGGTAATCCTTATCATTTCAAGATGCGAAGCGACGGTGACACTTTTCCAGGCCTCTCAATCTCCATGTAAAAAATTCATGGATCCGTTGCGATCCATTAATCGTATTAGGGAGTTAGAGCGGAATTACTACGAGGGGAGTTAGAGAAGGCAAATGAGGAGGATAAGTCAGTGTTTGTTATGGAAATGGAAAAGGTTGAGGGATGGAGGAGATCATGAGCTGGATGGAAGAGGGAAGAGGTTCGAGAGAAATTGCGATGGGAACGAAAGGGAGAGAGAGAGCGATAGGGAGATAAATATGGTGAATGCAGAGGAAGATGAGGTTGGATTAGTCCTGCGATGATGTATGGTCCGCACCATCATTATGATATGAATTCAAACCAAACACCGAGATGTTATCAAAACAAACAAACAAAAATATTTCGCAAGTAAGGCATACAGAGTTACCCACCTTTTATTGAGTAAAATTTACCAATTATGACGGACCTACCACAGCTGTTTTTGATTTCTTTATGTTTTTTAATTACTGAAGGATACTTTACTGATTAATACTTAAGGGTAAAGAAGACTCGAGGAATAGTCATGACCCCACGAGAGTGAATTACGAATATGATGGTTAAAAAAGAAATCCCACCTTAATAAACGCTTAAATTCTACAAAAAGCTTCAAAAAATGTATCCACTGCGATTTGGTTCATTCAAACGCATCAGTTAAATAAAAGTGACCACTATTTACATGCATGTGTTGCTTAATCAACAAAAAAATAATTTAAATACTAGATGGTACACGAACTGTTACAAAAGGTGGGTCGGAATGGACTCCCTATTTTGACGGGTGAATTGTTAAAAAAACAAAAATATAATTAAAACAGGTTTTAATTTCTAAAAACTATGCATCGAATGCCATTTTATTTTCATTAGGTTTTGAAAATTATTTCATCCAGGTGACGACCCTGTTGAGCGATGTACTTGTTGTGTCGTTTAAAAATATCTTCAAAAAGTCTTCTTAGCATATCGTGCGTTATTCCAACAATGACATCTGTAATTGCCTCCTTAACATCTTCCAAAGTACTTGATCGAAGATGGTAAACCTCAGCTTTAAGATATATCCAAAGAAAATAATCACATTGGCTAATATCCTGGGAACGAGAGGGCCATGGAACAACCCCTAGTAATGAGATTGAGCGGCCGGGAAATATTTCTTGCAGAATTTTGTGTGAACGACGGACGGTATAACCCATGGCACCATCCTGTTGAAACCAGAAGATATCTGTGCCATATTCCTCACAGTATTCTTCCATTTTTGGGAGTAAAAAGTTCTCTATCATCTCAAAATAGCGCACAGAGTTCACAGTAATAGCTGAACCTCGAAATTAAAAAAAGCAAGGCCCAATAATGCCTATGGAGGACACAGGGCACCTAAATGTCACTTTAGGGCTATGAAGGGGTCTTGGATGAAGTTCGTGAGGGTTGTCAGTCGCCCAGTAACAAAAATTTGCTCATTTACTGAGCCGAAGAGGTGAAAATGTGCGCCATCGTTGGGCCACAGCAACCTCTGCGTCACCTCCACACTATCATTGTTCTTAAAGAAATTTTCTACGACAAAGCCTCGATGCTTACCAGGCCACAAAATGATAATTACTAAAAACGGCGTTGTTTTCCTCTGCTTACGTCCCTACTTTAACTCCGCTAATTTATCTGCGCGGTCATCATTGATTTTTGGAAACTAGGGGGTTTATTATGCGTCACCCTGTACTTTCATGAAATAGATGCTATGGAAAATCGGATATTTTCATGCCAGGAGAGTAAAGTAAGGAGTGATCGTTGAAAGCAAAATATACTAATGTGGAACCGAGGAAGAAAACGTTCTGGTAAACCAAAATATGTAAAAACATATATTGTGCGGAGATGTTTCCATTCAATTATTTATTTAACAAACTTATTCATTAAGGAAGGAATTTTACCAAGTTGTCTCACTTCGATGCGTAAAATATTTCAGTGGATAGGCAACTATCGTAATCAACCAAAAGTTTGGCTTTTGGTAAGTTAGTATTCAGCTCTATGATGTGGGAACTTTTCGCATCAGAGTATAAGAGCAGTTCTCTTTGTCGCCTGTGGTTTCCCAGAAAGATCTAGAACTTGGAAAATCAAAGAGCCTTGATAAAGCTGAGAGTATACACAAAACTCATCTTGGCTTTGAACCCGACCTCCAGGTCTATAACCGAGTGATCTAGACTAACAAAAGACCTACGCAATCTCGTATATCTCCCACATATATAAGATCCCACTCCATATCTATGGATATAATTTTTTAAAATTTGATAGGACAAAGTTTGCTTCGAATCCATATTGTAGATTTTCAAATTTTTTCTTCAAAACATAACGCTGGAATGTCGTCCAAATAAGATTAATTCATGATCATCTTATAACAGATATTAATTCAGACGACTGCGTATAATATAAATTGCAGCTGCAGTAGTAACTTGACATAGTCTCTAAACAGATCTTATAACAGATATTATTTAACAGATATTATATAACAGATATTATATAAC
Organism: Hetaerina titia; assembly: GCA_037158775.1. NCBI lineage: Eukaryota > Metazoa > Arthropoda > Insecta > Odonata > Calopterygidae > Hetaerina > Hetaerina titia. The sequence goes on from CM073772.1 coordinate 109,095,613, forward strand.
TGATATTCAGATGACTGCATATCATATAAATTGCAGCTGCAGTAGTAATTTGACATAGTCTTTGTTAAAAGTAATTCGGAACGGGAAATGGTTTACAGTGGAACATTTCATTACAGCTGATTTGATTATTCTTACACATTATAACCAACTTGTATTTTGCCGCTTGGATGAAATTTGGTGACTCAATTTACACTTGGCTGACATACTTGACTGTCTGCTTTACTTACGTAAAATTCATCCACTTCTTGGAGTTTAATTTCAACGGGGCTTATTTAACACTCCTTCAAATTGCAGATAGGTCGTATGATATCAAATAACTTCCACAGATACATTTTAAACAATAAATGGCGAGCTGGTCGGATACAAAGAATAAAGTAGAGAGTTCATGACGATCTCGTAAGTTTACTGAATGGTGCATTGCCGAATTTGAGAAAAGATCAAAATTTCAAATCCAGCAAAAAATCATAACTTTGAATTTATTTCAGATGATTACCTATGAAAGGAGATTACACTTGCTTTCAAAAGTAGGCTGTCTATTCGTAACGTAGGATTATGGAGAGAAAGAAGAGTAAACGGAATAGTAAAGGTTTCCTCCCCTCCCAATACACAAACCAGCATTCAGAGCCGTTTTGTGCTTTCACTTTTAGCTTGGTTATTGGGTACATAGTAGTAAGTATGGCTGCTTCACTACCGCGTTTATATAGCCATATTGTATATTTACCACACAGCAAAATTATAGCTTACGTTTTAATAGCTCTAGAATGCTTTTCAATAAATAACATTCTAACGAGTATACGCAAAAATTGCACTCTTAAATCAAAGTCTAATTTGTATTTCTAATAATAAAAATCTAAATGTTTAACAGTATTTCTCAAAATAAAGCTCTGCGCTCTTTTTAAAAACTTCAGTTTTAACTTGAAAATTATTTTACAAAACTTCGTTATAATCAGATCAAAACAATTGTGACGTAAACTGTGTTTGCATTTTTAGTTTTTTTTTGTAAACGTCTCATTACTGTCTTCCTCATAGATACCAATAATACAACATATATATTACACTTTTCATGCAGCTAAAACAAAACTGCACTTTGCCTCAAATTATTTTTTTTCAGACAACCCGTATTGACGCCAGGACATATCATGTTTTAATGGGATATTGCTATTTTCTGAGTCCTATATAGTATATTTAGCTGACGATAGCACTAGGAAAAGAGTGGGGATTGTTAGAAAATGGATAGTAGAGATAGGTTATTGTAGACTTAGATTAATTTAATTAAAAGAAAATGTGTTTATCAGCGCTTAAACAAGTCGCTGCCCATGTATTGGGAAATAGATCACTAATTACACGTCAATCAATTGTTGCCCTGTCCTCCCTGTCGGTTGGTCCTGTATTATCATTTGATACTCTTTCCAACTGCTCAAGCACATCCAAGCCGAGGTCTTTAGATCGGAAGAGCCTAACCTCAGAGTACATGATTGTTAATCCCGAGAATTGTTTAAAATATTTTGCCTTTTCCACTAGCTATGACAGCTCATTTGGCCACATTTGTCGTTATAGCTGCGTTTAAACTGGGTTTACAAAATACCCGGACGAATTGCTAAATAATTTTAAATATATAATGAAGTTCCACGAACCCGAACCTGTCACGGTTACTTACATGCTATCATGGCGTGATGCGAAATTTCTTAATTCTGCTACTAGAGGGATATATACCTTGAAAAGGGAAACGGGGTCGAAAAAGAGAGAGGTCGGCTGCCGGTGACGGCGCCAGAATTGAGAAGACGAGGCGAGGGGAGAGAGAAGAGGAAAAGAAGGGGGAGAGCAGAGGGGTAAGATAGTGGGGTAGAGGAGGGGAGGTGGTTGAAATCGGGAGCGGCAAGAGAAGGGACAAGCGAACCTTTTTGCGGGAGGTATCGCCATAATAAATATCGAAAGTTGGGATGGTTATGGTGAGGGATGTTTGACGGGGAGGGGAACGAGATGCACGTGGAATGGGCCCATCTCTCCCGTCCTCTGCCATCCCTCCCCCAACCCGTCGCACAACTCCTAATTCTTATTTAATGAAAATTTGACGAGAGTCTCCAAAGACATTCAAGTCGGAATTGGATCTCGAATCCAAGTTTCCAAGTCATCAAAAGTGCCTTCATGGATTGTGCATCAAAAGAGACCGTCAAAAACCCAAACGTATAATCATGGACTCTTGGAAAACCGGAGCAAACCTTGATGGTTTCAGTCGTGGAGCGTCCCCCTGTTGCCGGCGAGGGACCAGAGCGGGAGGAGACGAAAGATGAAGGAGTGTACGCCCGGAGAGGTGGGGGGGGAGGTGGAGCGAGAGCGGCACGTCGAATTCCAAGGCTATCACCAAACCCGCCCCATTCCTCCTCAGCCTACCAAAAAACTACCTCCAGCTGCTTTATTCCCTCTCCCCCTCCGAATATCCTCTCCACCTCACATTCCGCATCCATATCCGGCCAACTCATTCCCCACTTTCCATTCCCCAATTAAAGCAACAACCCCTGCTCCCTCCCATTCCTGAATAGTCAGCTCGCTTTCCGTCACTCACAGCCTACTCCTTCTTCGTTCAATCTCCGTTTTAGACCCTGCTTACATCAAATGCTACTGTAATTTGTGGACAGAATTAAATATAATCGATTTCTACAATAAACCTCATAAATCTAAATATTGAAATGTATTTTTAAATAGTTTCATTAAGGTAATTAGATGCATTGAGCGATTAGGGCGGGATCATTCACTTACTTTTAAGACTAAATCAATGTTTAAACATTTTAGGCGTATTTGAGTAATTTCTATTTCATGAAGATACTAATGGAATTTTGTAATCTCAAACATACTTTATTAGTTTGGTTAATTAAATTTAAAATTTTTATATTTCGGAATTATTAAAAATATCACTTACGACAACGCAATAGGAAGAATTTCACTTAAGCTATTTGTGTATAACTTGTTACGTTAGTTCAAAGCAATAACTGTAAAGGCCTCTTATTTGGTTGTTGGGACTGTTAATAGCTTATTTTACATGAGATAGGTACTCGATATTATTGATTTTGAGTGTATAATGCTTTCAAACACTTTTTATTATAAAACTAAGACATGCTTGGCAAAATTAATACAGTATTTTTTGTATTTGATAAATATTTAGGGTGTATCTGGCGATGAATCAACTATGTAATCAGGCATTAATTTAAAAAACAATAGCACTTAGGTTAATAATTAAGTTGAGATATCATATTTCCTCTTTCAGCAGCTAATTGTAACTCGATCAAATATGAACCGCGTATTTCATTTATTTAAAACCTTTTTAGTGTAAAAGTCATCTTTGGTCGTGTATACTAAGGTTGACAACAAAACTTACAAGAATCGCTATTAAGTCCCATAAACTAATGTGACTTTAAATGAAAATGGCTTTTTTCTAGGAGTAGGTTCTGGATAGTTTAGAAGGAGAGATGTTCTAATTCTTATAAAAATATTATTATAAATACATATCTTCAATATAAAACTCATACAATTAGTAATCAAATGAATTACAATAAGCGTGCATGGTATAAAATTCGGGTAGGCACCTAGTTTCCTGTTCACCGCTTGGTCCTAATCGTCCATTTAATGATTTTCTGTAGTGGGATTCACAATGCTTTGATTTATCTAACTGCTTAAGTACATAATGTGACAATTATTATTGAGAGTCTACGATTAAAGGTAGTCATCGGATTAGCACACTTAAAACCCTAAATTCTTAACTTCTTCCATCAACGTACAAACTATGAACCCACTACAAATAAAATATTTCTTCATTCTGGGTACTTTCAAAATACTTTCACTCCTGTCAACGTACTTATCATTTCCTTCTCTTTTCCTTGCTTGCCTAACTTTTTCTCCTCTATTAAAGTTTAAACAATACATCGCTGATAAATATACTCCGATTCCACCATTCATGTCTCATTCGTATTTCTAACAATTCCCTCTCCTTCCCAGCTATACTTCCTCGTATGTGTTCCTTTCTGAACATTTCACTACTTTTATCATTCGTTTGAACGACCATATTTCAGCGTTACACAAAACCACGTTTCATATTAATAGTTTACCAAGGCTTTTTTATTAAATCTTTACTCAACCTCCCTGGCACCAAATCCCTCCCCTTGTTAAAATCATTCCCAAAGTAATTTTTTTGTTGGATTCAGACCACTTTGACCACCAAGATTTAAAAAAATACCAATAGAACATCGCACTGATCTTTGGTATGCCTAATATTTAACTAAATAATAACTAATTAACTCCCGACATCATTCTTATTTCCAGTTCTTCTAAATTTTGCTACACCATTTCCTCCACATTTGATGTACAATTTTCTCCTTGCATACGTTGTAAACCAAGAATTATAATAGACAACCCTGTCTTTTTCCTGTCGTTAAAACTGCCAATTATGACTCTCCAATCGGCGCATTAAACTTGAGAACTTTGAGATGTGTCCAGTTTACAGTTAAGTCACCAATAAAAACAATCTACTATTATTCTCTGTAATGCATTCATTTATTCTATTGAATAAAATCTATTGAACGACTTCTCGAAATCTATGAGAAAAATAAATCCTGATTGTAATTATATTTCTCTCTATTAGTCATCAATTTTCATTATCTAATATTTTAATAATACCATTATCTAATTTATAATATATACTAAAGTGTGTGGAAGTGCAAAGGTTTTTTCTCTTTCCTTTTCCCTAATCATCTAATATTTCGGTCAATTTATTAATATTTGATTGCACCAGACAAATATTTGAAGTAGGAAGTTGTGTTCAATGAAAAATGATCGTTCCGTTTCTCCGAACTCTGACATCCAAACGTTTTCACATTATACGAACTGACCTATATGCCCACTAGCTTTGAACTAGTAGAGATGAAAAAGCGAGACAGATGAGTGAAAAAAAGACGGGAGGTCAACAGAGGAAGAAGGGGTGGGAGTAGTTCTAGCAAGGCCCTTCTCCAGGGCGCTGGGGATATCCCCTCCATGTCTGTCTCTTATCTCCACCGTTTCCCCTATCCTTCACTCCCTTTCTACCCGTGCCTCTCTTTCACAGCCTCGTCTTGACGGTTTTATCCCTACCCTCAACCCCATTCACTCTTCCTCGCATGCACACCCTTTTCGCTCGGCCAAAGAGGTGGGGGGGACATAATACCAATCCTTGGCGGAGGCGCAAGGGGCGTTATGTCCGCTGTCGGCTTAATTATTCATAAGATGCCCAGAAGAAGGAAGGACGCCGCTGAGTCGTCTTCATTGCCTTCCTCATCTCTCCTCAGCCACCTGTCCCCACCCAAACCCACCCGCTCACACTTTCCCATGGCCAGTCCCGCGTGCAAAGGTTTTCACCCTCTTGCGTACTTCTCCTCCCTCAGAAATCCAACTTCCACTCCCCTGTTTTACTCCCTCTCCCTTCCCTTCACTTCAAGACCGTGTACATTCAATGTTTAGGTAAACAAAAGTCCACCTACTCCTATTTTCACGCTTCGAATAGAATTGAGCCTTGAATCAACACGCGATAGTTTCCATCGATCGACCTGAGTGATTCGACGTTAATTGTTTTCATGACTCGACGGTAAACACTGATTTTAATTCCTTGAGCTGAAAGCCATCTCGGATGTAATTAGACGAATAAACCACCATTTTGTGCTAAAAGAATAATTTAAAAAATATTATGATATGAGGTTCATAAAACTTTTGAAAGTCATTGTCCAAATGCAGTAAGTGAGTAATTATCCCAATTTTTTTTAAATCAGAGTCATTGATGGATTAAAGTTATATTTATCTTCCTAGTGGTGCTACACAATAAAAGTTAAGTTAAAAATTCCGATAATTTTATTTACCTTAATTTATTATCACCAAATGGAATTTATCAATAATACATTCAGTAATAAATTCTTCAATAGCCAAGCACCGAGGGAGCAATAGACAGTTGGTCTCCTATCCTCGAGAGACGACGAAATTGGTGATTAGATAGGATTAACGAGTAATATGCAATTTTGAGTAAATAAATAAAATGCTGTTACAAGTCAAGAGAATCTTTTTTTAAGATTTATACTCACTTTTCCTCGTCCAGAGTTCGTAATAAGTGGTACATATTAATTCTGCTATTTAAGAAGGGAGTCACCTATTTGCTCACTCACTTGGTTACTTGCCTCGGGTGTCTGTTGATTCTGTCGTTACTATTGACGAAAACCATATCGCTTTAGCCTAGACTGTTTGGAAAAAGATATATCGCTCCAGAGGAAATACAGGTACAGGAAATACCTGTATACCCACCACTAAAAAAACAAGAAGGCTCAATATGGTTGGTAATATTCTAACAAATCGGGAATAATGATTTATTAATATTTCCCATAAATATGTGGGTGGTTGGAAAAGTTTTTGAAACAGAAAATTTCAGAAAAAATATCTTGTATCTTTGTTAGGTCGGAAAATTTTCAGACCACCCTTGTATAATGCCACATCTTGGGTTACTTTTTGCTACGAAGTTTTCTCTCTGGCTTTTTCCATGGACAAATATTAGTCACAAAACTCTTGATATTAGCAGAGAAACATTACGGTGAAAATAATAATAACTAAAGCCTTACAAGGGGAAGTGCAAATTGCGGGGACCCTGACTGATGAGGGATCGTCAAAGAAGTATTTTACGTTTCCATTTAGGACCAAACCTGCATAAATGTTAATACACGTTTATCAAGTTAAATAATTACAAAAATTCAATAGAATCAGCAGATTAACCGAAAGGCATATTTATTTATTCATTTATGTCACAGTAATCTGAAAACAGCAGTTTGGGATTCACATCGGACTTTTAACAATGTTGTAACAACAGAAATAATTACAAATAACCAAGCTCAAGATGAAGAAAATCCCGCCTAAGCGGAAATCGAATCCGCGACTTCTGGGTTAGCAGACGAGGACGTTACTCCGCCGCTACCGGGGTCGGAAAATGCAATATGCAAAACCAATGTAAACAAAAAATTTCCGAGACCGTAAATTTGAGTTTACGGTCTCGGAATTTTTTTGTTTACATTGATTCACGATCGTAACTACGTCCTTTGTATATTTAAAATGCAAAAACAATTCAAATCAACTGCTAAACCCGGTAGGGTTATTTGAAGCATTTACTGGAACTATTACATTGGACACAAAAAAACAATGGGCATCAAGGCTGATATACTGGAAACCAAATATTCTATCGGCCACAGCTAAGGAAAAGCTGGTCGAAACCATTTGGATCTACTTCCCCGCACCGAAATTGCATTCAGTTCACTTTAGCTTGAGAAACTTCGCACACCGGTTCCACTCGCCCTCTCTTCCAAGGAAGCATTGAGGACCCTAGCAAACGAATCAGAGAGAGGATTGAAGGACACCAGAATAGCAAGGGAATGAAAGAGAAGAGGGCAGATAGACCTTTGGGGGTGGGACGAGGGTGGGTTTACGAGAAAGTACAGAATGCCTTAGGAAAAAGAAGGGGGAAATAGTGGATTCCGAAAAGGTAGTCTGTAGGAAGGGTGCCAGAGGGGTAGTTTTTCGCTCGGAGAGAATGGGTGGAGGTTAGGTATATTTCCACGGTGGCGGGCTGCGTTGGTGTGGGGGAAGGACGATGGGTATTTGGAAGAGTTGAGGAGGTAGGTGTGGGAGGAAAAGAGGGTCGAGAATGATTTCGGGGCGGGAGGGAAGGGGAGAGAGGATCGCAGGGAATCTGGAAAAGGCAGAGGGTGCAAGCGACAATTTGCGTGAGCGTGGAGGAATGAAAGGGAGTGGCGAAGGAGTGGCAGGAATGGGTCCGGCGTGGAAGCCGGTGGGTGAAGGGAGAGAAGAAAAGGGCAAAGAATGGGAAAGGAGAGAGGGAATGTGGAAATCCATTCTTTCCCCTCAGACTGCGATGAAACGAGGAAAGATTGTGAGGGGTTGATAGAACTGAGTGGGCGGGAGTGAGAGAGAAGCATGTTGATGGGTTGCGTGCATCTGCTGTAAGGGCTGTACTCACGCGACGTAATTGGTTACAAGACTGCTCATTACTTATATCCTTCACTGAAAGCTCTAAATTATCATATCACGGATACGTGAAGTGATTAAATGTATTTCATTACTTAAAAGAGTTGGAAAAAACCTTAGGGCGTCTCATTCCCTTGCAGATGGATACGCAATGACAATTATTATTATATAAGAAAGATATTTCCAGATTTTCAGATGAAAAATATATATATGTAGAAAAACATGTATATATATATACGTATTTATATACATGTATATATAATATAAAAACATATATATAAATATATATATGTATATATATCTATATATATATTATAAGCAATCTGAAAAAAATATTTTTGTTGCCATAGGAATTATTACAAAAAACTATTTGTATTTCTGAATATGTCTCATAAGTAAAACAAAAAGTACAATAAAAGAAAACATCTATATTACCTCTTTCCATCTCTCGCTTAATATTTTCTAATTTTCCTGTCCTCAACATTGTCCTGACGTTCCAGGTTCCTATTCTAACTACTTTCGTCTTCTTCTGCGTCTTCTGTCCTGCTGCTGTTATTTCTTCCCTGCAAGGGTTTCGTGGGATGACGACCGCGGAAGCCTTGCCTCTCCCGCTGCCGGGTACGGCACATGACCTCTTGGGCCGAGTCCCTTAGTTGCCAGGACTCATATTATCTATAGTGCCCATCATAATATTCTTGGGAATCATAATTGAGGTGGTTTCCCGTTGCCTTCCTCAATAGTGTTTTTAACGTGACACCATCACTTAATGGCCGCCCCACTGGGGTCAGACGATATTGCAGCCGCCTCACTGAGGAACAGACCCTTCGTGGGCTACCTTTCGTCTGGCTTCTAACCTTCGACCTATCTGGCATGGGTGACCCTTCCAGGAGTAATTATTATTATTCCCGCCAGCACAGCTCTAGGGGTCATCGGAACACACAAGCCCTTCCACCACGACAAAGTTGTAGTCCATGGGAGGGATATATGTATATATATATATATATATATATATATATATATATATATATATATATATATTCAAATACGAAGTCCCGCCATACGGCGCACAAATATTCATTCAAACATAGAAATAGGTATAAGGAAAGGGGATAGGAAAACACATAAAGGGATAAAGGGCTACAAATTCATTAGCATGGATCAAAGCACGAGAGAAAACATGTCCAATCAGCTGGAAAAGGGAGATGGAGCATACAGATTCCCTGCCGGAGAGTGAAAGCACGAGATGGGTAAAAATATCCAAAGGAGAGGCGTCGAATGGGAAGAGAGGGAATGAGCAAGGCCGGAGGGGAGGAGAGTGCGTGGGGAGTAACAAAAAAATGACGATGCAAATTTTACCTTAGGTTTCAAGTGTTTGGAGACTTAAAAACATGCCGATAAACATATCAGTTATTTCTTGTAAACACTCGGCTAAATGGGTGCCAACTGACGTCGTCAAATATCTTCATTTATTTTTATAGATAGGGAACTTTTCATTCTGGACACTATAAAATGAGAAGTGGATCAGCAGAAAATTGGCTTTGTGTACATTTTTCCTTGAGAGCAACGTAATCTCCTGAGATCAATTAAAATGAAAAAACAAGACAGATTTAAAAGAGCCTCAAAATCATTACTTCCTTAAATGGCATATGGGAAATGGAAATGTAGCAAAATAACTAGGAACAATAATAAGGAAGAGTAAAATAATAATGAGCGGCCGATACATGAAATCTTTCCTCATTTTGAAGTAAATTGATAAAAGGGTTCAATCGGATTACTTTGGTTATGAGACAATATCGTCTCACAGCAACCAAATTAGTCGCTTCTCAGATATTTTAAGATATCAAGAATTGCTTCTTGTCCAGCTGCACCCCACCGGTAATATATCGCGACCAAAATGATTCCCTGTCTTGAAGGCAGTCAACGATCGCAAAGTGCACGCCTGAAGGGCAGGTGTGGGTTGCTGGCGGGGGAAGTATGTAGAGGAGGAACAAAGGGGAGGAAGGGAAACAAGAGAGGGTAGTAGACGCGCGGAAGGGTCAGGAGAGAACCAAAGAGGAAACGAAAAACGGGCCAGAGTTTAAGTATTTTCTTTTGGCCTAAAGAAGAGAAAGATTGCGAATTTTTTCGAAACGAAACGAACGAGAGGACGAGAGGGTGGTAAGAGAGGTAGGCCAGTGCTCAAGAAGAGCGGGGAGAGAATGCGGGGATAGAAGAGTGGGGAAAGAATGAGAGGGAAGTGTCCCTAATTAAAGGAATTCACCTCTCCCCAATTCGAAGGGAGCGGTTGTAGAAACGCGATTGCCCCCGCGGCACAACCCGACTTTTCTTCTTCGGCCCACTCACACATCCACTAGCTTAGCAGATACGCCTCCTCCTCCTCTTCGATGCACCTTTCCCTCCTTCAAAGCCCCATCCTCCGCATTAACATTCATTGCTCTTTTTGTTGATCGTTCCTCCCGTTGTTCTTCCGACTTATTTCCCCCCCCTCCTCCATTACGTCTTTTCTCAATCCTATTCTTTAACATGTTCAGCGTACTTCACAAAAATGAAGTTTAAGAGATTAGGAAAGAGGCCAATAGTCTAAAAAATTCCCGTCATTCGCTGGATGACCAGAAATACTTCGAGTAACAATTGGATTGACATGGATTTAAAGCAGAGGCACGGAGGTATTTTTTTCCATGAGATTTAATGAAGTCTGAACTTGATGTGTATTTAAGTGGCCATGAATTCACTCTATAAATTTTCGCGATATGGCTTTTATCGAGCGATGGCAGACGTTAATTCCTTCCTCTCTTTATAAGATTCTGTAAAATTCCTCACAGAAACGACGGATTCTACTGTTCTCTGCTCAAAAGATTAATATAAATAGTGCATAATACAATATCGTATTACGTGTGCTTTATGGTAGCATTAATTTATCCAATAAAAGTAAAATATGTCGAAAAAAGTTTATAAAATTGTCGGTAGGGTATGTACTCCTGTAGGGTCTACTCCTTATGCAAGTAAAATTATTTTTACATTTTTTTAGGCATTCGAGGAATTCCTCGAAAGGATATGGAAAAGAGTGCAACGTGTCCGGAAGTAGATCTTTGTCACTTTGAGGATGCACCACTACAAGGCGCCGTCGTCGTTACTTAGTTAGCCTTCCTCGTTAAGCGCCGAGTACCTGGCCAAAAACATTGTGGCAACGATGCTCTAAGTGAACGGCAACCCCAGTACTATGGGGTTTTTGTTCCCAAAAATAAAAAGTCACTTGAACGGCAAAAATTTCAGAACGCAGGATAATGTCATAAGGCTGTCGATTGGTCTGGAACGAGGTTCCCGTCGACGCTTTCCAGGAAGAATACTGCGACAGGCAGAGGCGATGGCATCAATGTGTCGTTGTATATAGGTGTTATTGATGAATGTGAGCCATTTTCACTTTGATCTCCAAAACATTTTTCCAGATTTATTCTACTTATTTTTGGGAGATACCCTATAAGAGGCCTGTTAAAAAAAGGAGATCCTGCCTCTCTATGCTAACGATACGGCCTTCCTGTGCTGTTCCTGGCAGAAGGTGACTGCGATGCGAGGACTGCAGAGCGCTGTGGCGGATCTCTTAGAATGGTACCGTGGATAGCGCTTTGCTGTTAACGCACAGAAGACGAAGGCGATCATCTTCCATCCGGGAAATGGTCGGCCGCCAGGAGTGAACCTAACTGTGAATGGAGTCGCCCTACCGTGAGAATCCAAAGTTACCTACCTCGGAGTGCTGATGGACCGGATACGCCTTTGGAAAGCCCAAGCGCTTCGTGTACGTAAAAAGGTATTCGCGGCGCTCAGTCGGCTCCGGCCGATTATCCGTCCGCCGGTCCTGAGTATAGAAACGAAGCGTAGACAGTACCAAGCGTGCGTGCTGCCTGTCATCACGTACGCTGCTCCGGTATGGTCAGGAGTGTCGCGAACGAGCCTCGCCCAAATTCAAGTGGTGCAGAATTCTGCTCTTCGTAGCATTTTGGGACGCAGCAGTTATGCCAGCGTTTCTGAAATGCACGAGGACGAGAGGCTGGAACCCCTGGACGTTCTTTTCCCTAGGATCTCTGGAAAAGCCTTCAGAAAAGAGGCAGAAGCGGACGTAAACCTCATCCGCCGGGTTGGCGACATAAGGGTCTGGCCATGGGACCGCTACAAGCGCCCCATAGCATCCCAAGACGTACAAAACACCCTTCCGGCAAAGAAGAAGCCAAGGCTGCTCTGAGCAGGAAGAAATCGAACGCCTGACAACGCAGAAGAACTCTTCCCGCCTTAGTAGCCTTGGAGGCTGTAAAGGCGCAGTGTAAGGGCTACGCAAGAGCCCTTACATGGAGCAGTAAAACTTTCAGCTGTTTTCATTGAGGACTTCGTCTGTGATAGCCACTAAAGTTAGACGTGTTTTATGAGCTTTGGGATTTTCGTTTGTTAAAAGAAATGGATCAAAGAATTTGTATCAAATTTTGCGTCAAAAATGAAATAAAGTGGAACAAAGTGTGTGAAATGTTAACGAAGGCCTATATTGAGTCTGCTATGAGTAAATCAAGTGTTTACGAGTAGTATTAGCGTTTCCAAGAAGGCCGTGAAGACCTTAAAGATGATGAACGCCCATGACACCTCAGCACATCAACAATCAATGAAAACGTGGAAAAAATTAAAGAAATGGTTATGAACGATCGCCGAATCACAATTAGAGAGGTCGTTGATGATGTTGGTATATCGATTGGATCGTTAGGCCATCACATTTTTTCCAATTTTTTGGGTATGAAACGCGTGATAGTAAAATTCGATACATATCGATTGAATCGTATCATAACATTTTGACGCGTGGCAGCACAATTCGTTCCAAAATGGCTTTTGCACCACGATAATGCACCAGCTCACACTTCATTGCTTGTTCGTGAAATTTTGGCCAAAAACAATACTGTAACGATGTCCCAGCCTCCACATTTGCCTGATATGGCTACGTGTGACTTTTTTCTATTTCCAAAAATTAGGATAACCTAAAGGGTTCTACGTTTTACAGCCGTAGTTGACATAAAAAGCGCATCGCTGAAAGAACTAAAGGCTTTCTCAAAGATCGAGTTTGAGAAGTATTTCGGGGATTGGAAGAAGCGCTGGCACAAGTGCATAATCTCCAATGAGGACTACCTTGTAGGAGACAACATCAATGTATAAGAATAAATAAATATTATTTTCCGCAAAATTAAAATTCCCTTTACTTTTTGAACACACCTTGTGCATATACATATGCGGGGTTCGATTCCCGCCTTTGTGGGTTTTTCTCCATCTTGAGTGTTTATAATCGTCTCCATTGGTGTCTGTCCACTGTTAATAGTCCAATATAATGGCCAAAAATTGTTGTTTTTTGACTAAGAATAAATAAAGAAATAAATTTATTTATTTACGGCCCAGGGAAAGGAACTTCCCCCCCTACTCTGATGTGTGGATTTCACGCGCCACCGTGCTTAGTACTGGGTGAACGCTACCATCACCTACCAAACCGACCTTCGTGTTGATTACTTTGTTTATGGTTATATATATATATAATTAGTATGGATGTAAAAATACTAATTTCATATCAGGAGAAAGGATGCTACCCCATATGTGCAGTCGTTGAGATTGGCATGAAAAAGAAGAAAAGGAAAACCAGAGGAAATGGAATTGACTAAGAAGTAGAGAGAAGGATCTAAGAAGAAAGAGAATAACAGCGTTCCAAACATGATTATGGGGAAAGCTACTAGGAAGAAATAAAATGAAATAGTTTTCTAGTGCAAGTTGCTTTGCTTCTTTCATCTCAACAAAGGATCAAAATTATCAATTAGCAAGTGCATTGCTGGAGAGAAGAGCGTTTCCTCCGTTCAATTTCGCAAATTGCACGTTCGGATCCCTACGACAACAAGGTCCGTCCCTTCAACCACCCGACTCCAACCTCCCAAATGGGCCACGCACCGTAGGATCGCGGCGAACCGTTCCGGAGGTCATCCAATCAACTCCCTGTTCCCTCATGACCGTCACATCCCTCCTCTGCCTCCCGCGTCCACCCTTTTACTCCCACCACCGTCCGCTTGCAGCCGCCGTGGGTGATCCACTGGAGACTGAGGGATAGGAGGGAGGAAGGGGTAGGATAAAGCAACACCTAGAGCCAAATCCAAACTAAGAAGTAGCGACAGGAGACCCGGAAGTGCAATATCCCCCCCCCCTCCGAAGCCGGCCGGGGCAGAGCGGAGAAAAAAATCACCCCGTCGCTAGGGAGCCAGCTTCGGTTTGGTACGGGGATTGCGAGTGACGAAGAGGGAGAATGGAATAGCCCCCAGGTGGGAGGGGGGTGAGAACGTTGGGCGGCGACGGGCAGAATTTTGGCAGCGTGACCCATTTGCGGTCTGTGTGGAAAATGTTAAACGTTCCTGTGTTTTTTTGCAAAATATCCTTTAGCACTTAGCCGATTGATACCCATGATAGTTCCTTCCTACGGTAGATTTTATTCTTGGTTGGAAAGAGCATAAGTAATACAGACTGTCCTACGATTTTAAATAAATTTAAAAAGAACATATCTTCATATCATCATATCAAAGACATATTTTCCTTGTAAATAACTGAAGAGAAAGCCCTTCAGTGTTGATTTTTTCTTACCCTTCTCTTTACAGCTTTTGGGATGAACCAAATCATCTTAGTTACCAAATTGGAGTTCACATTTATTCGACTCCGAACCTAAAGAAGGGAAGCCTTTTTAATGCGAGCATGAATGACAGCAATAGCTGAAGCATCAATTGCCAGCGTTTGATTTTACATAATCTTAAAGGAACAAACTGATAAAAAATTAATTATTCTTAACAAACGAGCATGACGCTGAAATCAAGGAGTGCAAGACATTTCCTATCAAGTTCTGAGATTTTCTGCGGTTTTTTGATGTGTGTAGATTCGTATTTGAGTGAAAATATTTCAGATGAATTATATTTCAATAGTTCTTAACTGATTGTACTCATATTAACAAAATGAGTATTATGGATATTATACTCGCATAGAACGTTAGCTATCATATGCATCACTGTCTTTTAGTGCAAGCAACTACAAAAATCAGCCTAGTAACATATTAACCATACAAAGGACAAGCATTCAGCGGATTGTGAAAATTATCCAACTTTAAAGTGAATTAAAAGTACTTATGTAACTGCTTTGAGCTGAACATAAAATAAGGCTTTCTGACGAGATTTAAATATTTTATAAAAGTATTTTTATTTGTTGTAATTATTTGCTTTAGAAGACTATATGAAATTATATTTTAGCTTTCACCATTAAGAGAGGTTTATCTGGATGATAGAATCCTGAAAAAAAGTTGGAGAAGAAATTGTAAGCAATATATTTATATAACTTCCAAGTGACAACGAACGTAGAGGGGATACAGAGAATGACAAATGAGAAGTTCCTTGGGAGGGAGAGGCTCCTTTTAAAAACGTCCTTTGAATGCAGAACCTATGGAATACATTAAAACAATGATGACAAAATTAAATGAACTTATTCTTACGAGAATTTCTTACTGAACACATTATAAAAAAGCGAAAAATTGGAGAACTATAGAGGCAAGACAAAATAAATGATGACACAATTCAGTGAAAACACTTGAACAAATGAAACAACGAATGAAGAATGGTAATGAGATGGCAACGAGTAAATTTTAGAAATGAAGATTTATGAAGACACAAAACTTTTTCAAAATTGTTTTCCCAATGTCCGAGGAAACTAATATTTTAAATTGATAAAACTCTTTGATTTCAATGAAACTCAGCAGTTTTTCATAGTTTTGAATTTAGTTTCACTCATTAAATGCAACTTTACCATCCTGTTGTGAACCTCATTAAGTTTTTACCCATGTCGTATTTCAATTCGTAAATCGCAATATTTCCGTTGAATTGGGCCACTTTTTCATCCATTCTTTCTTTTATTCAATCGCTTTTCAGTCACTCAATAAGAATTGCTTTGTAAAGTTTAAGTGCGGAAAAGAGATGAAATGGTCCAAAAAAATCCTTCTTCTTCTACTCCGGCGGTCGGCGGCTCTCCTCGCTTCACCATTCTCTTGACTTTTCCATGGGAACCCTTCTCCCGTTGCTACTGCTGCTTGGGTGTTTGTGCGAGCGCCAGTGAACGAGAGGAGCTCTACTGAGTGCGCGTGAGTATGTGGGTGCATGCACCAGGCGTTTACGCTCTCTTTCTCACGAGTATGTGCCATTGACTAGGAAAAGGCGTTTCGTCGCCGCCGAGTCTCTGAAGGTGATTGATGCATCGCGGGATGGCAACGGGGAGGGTGGGAAAGAAGTTGAGATTGCAATGGGCTCCGAACAAAGGGGACTCCCGAAAATAAAAGCGAAATAGAGAGAGAAGCACACGGAAGGTAAACAAGGAGAAAGAACTTGAAGTACGGTGGAGTCGGGAGTTCTTTTAAAACCCAAAACAGCATTGAATATATCATAATTCTCCATGCACTGACGACTATCCTTAGCTATAAATATTGACCAAGGTGGGCGTCTAATCTATTAGTGGGCGTGTTATAACGTAGGATTAATATACGATAACCTTTTTGAAGTAATGAAATTCAAATTCGTTACATTGCCCTCTTGATAGACTAGACGTATCATGACCTGAGATTTTCATAATATTTGCATTAACTATCCATTTGTAGGGTAAGAAATTTAAAGGCTCCAAAATAAACATGGAGTTGTTATAAGGAATCTTGTCGGAGTGATAGTGGCAAAAGTATATAAAAGAAACATTTAGATGCTCCTATTCGTTGGTTAGATCTGACCTTGAAGAGGCGTAATATTTGCGGTTATATTGAATTTTCAATTTATAAAAGGGTCATATATTTATCCATAAATATTTAAAAAACCATACACAGTAATTAACCCGAAGGTCGGTTTAAGTAGGAGATGGTAGAGGTCACCCAATACTAAGCCCGAGGGCGTGTAAATATTCACACATCTGGGTATGGGGTCAGTTCCTTTCCTTGTGTCGGTTATGGTTTACCAGGGAGATCTGGTACCCGAAAAATCACATTATCCACCATAGCTTGGGTGGAGCTGCAGGTGTCCAGAGTGCCTTGCCCGAGAATTGAACCCGGGAGCCTCCGGTCAATAGCCTAACGCTCTACCCCTGGACTACCGCGAGCTACCCATAAATATTATGAAATAGTAAAAAGCGTTTGATTTTTATTAGAAGTTATTCTTAATTAGGAGCCATCGGAAGGATGAATATGTGATGTACTCATAAACTACTGCTATCGCAAAAGAAATAATTTTAGCAATAGAAGAAAACATATCCACCAGCAAGGAAATTGTCTGAAGACCATTCTGTCAAGCAAGAAATTATTTCTTTTTTAACCGACGGATGATTCTTGATCATAACTGTTGAAAACATCCCTTACGGAAAATCTTAATACTCTAAAATAAAATAATGCTGAATTTTCACAATCAACGGTTGTTCCAACTATGGTGGCATAGCACATTCATTATGACGGTTTTCATATGATAGATAGAGACCAAAGTTCAGCCCTGAAGTTACACTCGGTAATATTTTTAAGGATTCTATTACTTTTAGAAAAATTGTTAACATGGAATTCTCGTCATTTAGTTTAACATATGCTGATGCTCTTTTATATTTTTGTATACTCTTCTGAAATTCAGTCTGTAATGACACAATCAATTGAATTTTGGTTCGCTTCATCATTTGCCCCAAAAATTCGGTTATACTAAATAGGTACGCATAAAAAAAGGAAAATAAAATTGCGGAAGTGAGAATGCTGTATATTTTTTCGGGTAGAGAAACCTTGAAGGATAGAAAGATAGAGGGATAGGAAGATGCGGGGTAGAGGAGGTGCCTGAGTGAATATGATGGGGCCGAAGAAGGTATGAATCGCCGCCAGGGGGCGGGGTCGTCTCGGATAACGGATAAGATGGAATATTTGATGCAAAACTTAAAAGTGGGAGGATCAATACGGAATTTGAGGTGAGGAATCAGTCCGTGAAGCATCGGATGCCTCCGGTAATCTTGTGAATTATTATTTCTTCATCTCAATATGTCGGTTGAATTGCTGGTGACGGTAGAAAAATGCCTGAGGGAAACGAGTTTGAAGGGCATTACCATACGTGACGCGCTTCTTACCCTATGCCTGCTGGGCCACTCGTTCCGCTCTTCACAGATTATCCTGAGAATCGCATAGACCTAAACTGTCACACCATTTCGGCCTCGCGCGAATATAAACGTCAACCTACTCTCCTAGCTCCGCGACGGAAAACTCTTTGCGTCCCACCTTCCTGAATGCCATCCTCAATTCATGATTTCTCGGAAGAATACCCATGAAAGTTTTACAAAATTATGTGTTGATTATTGGTTTTTGCTAACCCTTATGCATAAAATAAAGAGGGATAAACTTAAATGTGACAAATGGAAAAGTGCAGAGCCACAAATTAGGGGTGTCATGTGATGATTCCATTCAACCAACAAGAACCGAACCCTGCAAAGAACATATTTAATCATTGATAGACAAAACTATATGAATTGATTCCATCAACTGCAATCGGATACATAACAGCTAGACTCAAGATTGAACGAATATACTCATTTTTATAAATTTTGTTCCAATGCATTGGACTGTACCAAACATTATTCCTATAACTTTGAATTCATTCAAAAATTATTACTTTACTTAAGATGCTGAACAAGTGAAATAATTTTCTGAAATATTTGGCCTCCTAGTCCTTTGTGAATACTCATCCTATAGGTAAGGCAATGCATGTTACAGATGTGTATATTAAATTGCATATATGACAGGATGTACTTGTCTGATAGCATGTTTTCAACAAGGTTTGTTCACTTTTCACACGTAAATGGTCTTTTTCACACAGTAAATACTCCAATTATATAGTTCCCTAAGATCTATACACCTATTACGTCCTGCAAGGAAAATAAAATTTAAAGCCACGGAATTTTGAATTCATTCATTATTTGACATGAGAAAATTGTATTTTTAATTAGTTTCTCTACTTATATATTTATTTTAAAGAATATATTTTTATTATATATATTCTAAATAATATCATTTATTCATTTAAAAGTATTACTTTTACTAAAACTAATATAAATAAATAAACAAATAAATAAATAAATATATATATATATATATATATATATATATATATATATATATATATATATATATATATATATATATATATATATATATATATATATATATATATATATATATATATATATATACATTTTAGTAAAAGCAATACTAAAATAATTATATATATATATATATTTATGTATGTATTATATTTATATATGTATATATATACACACACATATATATATATACATATGCATAATTTGTATAATTAAATATTTATAGCTTTAAATTAGAAGGGAAATATTTTTATAGTGAATAATGCGAATGGTTTTTTTTTAAATTCAACCATATCTCCGACGAATGAATTACACTATATGTGACGGAACCAGAAATACACGTACTTCATGCTTCTTCAACACATTAACAAGTTCTAAAATAGAAAATAAAAAAATAAGCTCCATGAGTTTAGACAACATCGGAAATTCATTTATTTAACATGAGATATTAATTGTTGAACTATATTATTTCTCTACAATGTGTCATTATTTTTAATGCCTATGTAATCTAAAAGGTTTAATGTTGGTATAAAAGTTTCCCTCCTTATTACATTTGGTGAAAAGACAGAGAGAACTGTGAATAAATGGAAATTAGGAACACACCAAAAAACAAATGTGTTTTTCACTTTCTTTAAGCAAGAGATAAATGACTATCACAGAGATCTGGCACACGACAAATTCAGAGGGCAAACTTTTCGAATATTTTTAACTCCCTGTTGACCCCACGGATGACCCAAATGGAATAAAATATCCTTTATAACGAAAGCCATCGACAATTTTTATCAAGACTTACATGTTACTTGACTTTTCATATTTAAATTTTTCATTGAATATTTGCATCTTTTTCTCATTTTTATCCTTCCAGCCCCTAAAACTAGCCTCCCAAAAAAATTAATAATGATAAAATTTTGAGAAATCATTCTGAGGAATATTTAAAATACTAAATATAGGAGTAGTTAATTTTTACGTGATGAATTAACCGAATGCTAGAAAACTTTCTTTCATACAAAGAAATTATAGGTGTCAAAGCAACATTGCATAGGTACTGTGCATATATACATTTTCCTTGACACGTTATCGATAACAGTATTTTTAAAAATTCTTCTTTCTTTTTTCTTCATTTCTTAGTAACCATTTATTGCCTGCCTTAACTTTCTCCAGAAAGCATATTCTTTGCCTTTCCTTTAGTACGATATAGAACATGTCACCACCTATCAGTATTAAATCCATCCACTTTCTCTGCCTTTTTTGAATTTTCCCAGAATTTTCTTTTTCACACATCGTGGATAAAAAATCTTTGTTGGACATGTTGGATCTGTCTGTCCTTATATCTTAAAAGTCAACATTCATCTTCTTGCGTCAAAGACCAGGCTCAGGTTAACAAAGTGTGGTTAACTAAATGCAAATTAAGGCTCTCGTATTAAAGTTTTTACTTTTTTCACAATTTGAATCAAAGTAGCTATTGTATTTGCAATATTTTCTTCATGCAAATTTACCTTTTGCAAATATTATTTCTCTAAAGCCTATTATTCATTTGTCTTAGATTTTCTATTTTGATATTCTCATTATTTTTTATCACCTAGTTAATCCTCAACCCACCCCTCTTCCCCTCTTGATTTTTTTATTTAAAACCCACAGTATTAACTGCAATTGTTTTGCAATCCTACTCACAGTAGTTTGACCATTTAAAAACCTAACTTGCTTAATCAATGCTTCTTCAAGTTCCTATTCTCCAGAGAACTGCATAAATGAGGCTACCGTGTTAAGTATAAAGTTCCCTGTGTGGCTAAAGCCACCATTTTTAAATTTATTCTTGAAAATAGAGTTTGATGGGAAAAAACATTTAATATTTATGTGCTACGTGATGTGTTTTTAAGTGCTTAGTTGTTTTTTGATACTCTCATACGTTTTTACTTTGAACGCGTGATTTTATTGCAATTGAGTAACGCAGAGCCGAGTATTTTAAAGTGATCATGAGGTGGCTAGAGATGGTGGGGGATGGAAGTTGTATGAGGGTGGAGGTAAGGACGTAGTTGTAGGGGGGAGGGGAGAAAGGGAGCGGGAATAAAGGAGAAAGCCAGTCTGTCTCCTCTCAACGGCCCTCAACCCGTCGCGATAAAAACTCATTGCGGGCGCTCCTTGTCCGGACCGACGTTTCCGTTGCCATGGTAACGCGTCTCTTCAATCGTCCCCTGGCGCGAGACAGCTGCGGTGGATTGTCCCTCAAGTCGATTGCCACATAATACACGAGGACTCAGTCTCTCTCCCTCCTTCTCTCGCCGTCTCTCTCTCTCTCTCTCCCTTATCTTTGACAGCCCTCCGCATTCACTCCTAGCTCTCTTCCCCCAATCTCTCTCTCTCAATCTCTCCATCTCTCTCTCTCTCTCTCTCTTTACTTTAGCCCCTTCCGCTCCCACACAAAACCCTCTTCCCTTCCGACTGACTCCGCACTCCTTCGTCCACCAGCTCCCGAGACCACTTCCGGGTCCACGGGCACGGTACCCGCCCAATGCGCGCACAGCATGGGCTAAGAGGATCGGCCTCTCAAATAGAATACCCCACGACCACAGGCGATTCGTCCGAAAGACTAAAATGAAACGAAGCCTTCATTTTATATTTTAAATTTTTTTGGTTGATGGAGCAAAACTGTGATTGTTTTTCAATTATGTTTTTCTAAAATCAGATTTTTATTCTTAAATCGAAAATGAAAATCACCGAATAGATATTTCTTACTAAGATACTTTTCCAATTTTCCCATTATACAGGATTTAATGATGACCAAAATCGTTTCTTGAATGATTCTCAAAATACAAACTTATGTCAAATTAAACGTAATTAGTTCATGATTTTTCGAGATGAAATTGTGATTCAAATTTACAAGAAGTATAGATTACTATATAATGTGGTAATCAAGAATTTCAAAGAATTAATAATAATCCGAACTTTCCTCGAAAAAAATACTTTCTTGATTACGTGTATCAAAACACCTACAGCTAATAACAAACTATTTAACGGCGTTATAAATTATTCGTTTGATAATTGTTGCCAGAGCAAAAATCCTACTATTGTATTTATAGTCTTTTTCTAGAAAATGTTCTTCTTCGTTATGAATGGTGTTGTCTTAGCCTCAGTCTCAAGAATATATCGCCGGAGCATATTTATTAGTCAAATGATGACAAAGAATGTGAAATATGGATTAAATTTAAACTTAAATTTATTTCGTTTACTTGTGAGGTCATTGCTCCGTCTGATAATAATCATACCGACGATACTCGCGTCACTTAACTTCCTCTAAATATCATAATGCAGAATGTAAGGGTTAAAAGTTTTCTCTGACAATTATAAAATATCTCATAGCAGGAAAAGGTCTCCTGTAGTAAATTTTAAAATGATAAGCTCCTTTTTTCCCTTGGGAGACTTTTAGCAATGTTTCATCCACATCTCTCTACATAATTCTATAAAAAATGGGGATGCGATGAAAACAGTTTTCGACAAACGAGCGACAAAATATAAGATATCCGAGGAAAAATAATGATTGCTCAGGCTTGGATAAAATAATTATCCCTCCCTCCAAAATTCAAGAAGATAAAGAATTAATGAATGAGGAAAAACTTTTTATAAGTTTAACTTTACAGGGAAATATTAAATTTTGGTAAAAATAAATAACAATATCAGGAAAAAATCATTAATTTCATGACAGATAGAAAATTTCACATTCTTTAGTCGTTTTTTATTTCACTTATTGCAATAAAGTAAATGGTACAATAAGCTCTATGCTTTCCAAGTTTAAAAGTTTTCCAAGAGACGTTACCGGCATCAGAGAGATAGATTAAAGCAGTTTCTCCTGAGGATGATAAAGTGGGGAAAGATACTCAAAGATAAAGTGATATTGTGAAAGCCATACATAAATACATACCTGTACCTTTACCACCCGTGAAAGAACTAAGATGTATCACTTTTGAGTATTTATTTTGATAGACGGACACTACGGGTAATTAAAATATTTCATATCTAAGTGAAACAGATCTAAAGTTTTCTTAAATAGGGTATTTCTCTCAATTTCTGAATCTGTAGCAATGATAATGTGTGCTATTTATTTAATACATGTAAATTAAAGGACAACGTCTTTAGGCTTAAAATTTTAAAGGGATTTTGAAAAAGAAAGCTGAAATTAGGATAATGAATCGCTGAAAGTGATATTCCTTCATTACTTATAAATGAAGAAAATTATTTACATTTCCGATTAATAACATTTTTTCTCTTTATAAGTTGACCTTGATTAATACATAATTTAAATATTAAAGGACTATTAGTGAATACGCTCACATAGCAGGCATATCATATCGCATGTAAGGATGAACATTCTTTTGAATGATAAAGCGTAAGGGTGGGTGGATTCACTAGGGCGGGTGTTTCCTTAAGGTATCTCTTTTTAAGTTACTTCGAGAAAAAAACTCTGGATGCAACTTTTTCCTCCGCTACGCTTCAATGCCCATACCTTAAAAAATGTGTGGCTAGGATATGTATCACCTTATTTTATATGCGCCTTGAACTATCCTCAGGATTGATTAGTCTTCAAATATCATTCAAAGCCACCTATCCCTAAGGATAAATTTTCTTCACAGAGTTTCTGCCGGTATATGATGTTCCCTTTGTATTGCAACGGTTATACAGTAATTTGGATACATAATGCTGTTAAGAGTAGCAACATATGTGTAGGTGACACGCATATGGTAGAATAAAAATGTCAGTTCTCCTATATTTTATTCCACATGCTGTAGATACATAATTGAATTGACAAACGCAGCCGAAAAGAGGAACTTGAAATAAATACCTCATAAAAGTCATATTATTTGCAAAACTGCTAATGCCTATCATTGTAATGGTATGAATTTTAAATTCTATTCCCTCTGTCATATTTTTATTGTTAATGTTAGTACAGAATTTCTTTTCGTAAATTATAGTTATTTATATGCGGAATCGTAATAAAATACATCCAGTGATGCGTCGATGACTTTCTTTCACAGTACATCCTGAAAATAACGCAATTATATTTATAAAAAGTGTCTTTAAAAGTAATGACCGTTATAATCAGCAATTCGTAGCACTGAGCACTTCAAACGTGCAGATTATTTAAACTGAAATATTTTATATATGACGTCAGATCTTTGTAGTTTTCGTTTTGGTGACTATGTCTTATAATAGGTGTGTCAATTACCAAAACCGGCACATGCGAATACTGATTTGTGAAAAGATTTATAAAACTTAATGCTGCATCAGTTTATGGTGAATTAAGTTAAATATATTGGTTTAACATAAGTTGTGACAGGATGTGGAGTTTTGAAGAATGCAATGGAGAGGCTATGACGTTTTGAATTCAGGAAAGGTCGGTAAAATATTAAATGAGCAGAGGAATGGCAGATTGACTGTCATCTGATGGTCTTTCTGAGCTTATGAATGCGATACAGAGAGAAAGTTGTTACTTGACGGCCGCTGATACTGCCATATATTTTTTAAAAGTCTGAATGGTAGCATTGTTTAGAAGAGTGACAAAAACTCTTGGATATAGGGAGTGCATGTCAGGACAATATGCGGATCTGCTTTAAAAACATTTGGTTTTATTATATAGGTGGTGGGGAAGTGTAATGAGAAAGTAAAAATGAGGTGTTATTTTGCTCTAGTTGGACCTCATTTGGAATATGTCGCTAGTATATGGGATCCTTGGGATAAAGTTCGGTTAAAAGACTTAGAAAAATTACAGAGAAAATATAAAAACTAAAGGAATTATCATACTTCCACGCTATTTAAGAAAGCTAGACCACAAAGATAAGGAAAAGGTTATAGATTCCAGTATAGGTAGATACAAATATTCGGTCTTTCCTCAGACAATTAGGAATCATAATAGTAAGAAATCGAAGTCATCGTACGTAGTAATAGTTAAGATATCCGATTAATAAGTCAGGACAACATAATTAACTCAGCGCATACATAAGGTCTAATCGTAGGTGCATGTGTACATCAGTTGAATGTATGCGTACTTGTATGCGTGAAAGTTAAAAAGGTTTTGCATGAAAGTATACGCCTCTGTGGGTGCATATTTGCATGTGATGGTGTTAACCTCCTTTACGAGTGGTGACTCCGCCCTTGCGGAATATTATGTTGATGGTATCGTAAACTACGCCCTTGATGGGTTTCAAAAATACTGACACAGGCAGAGAAAGGCATATATTTACTGCTTTCACTGCTTTAAGCGTAAGAGCAACGTATATTTTCCCTATTCCAATCAATACGAACGAAACGTGATATTTGCAAGTGAATGAGCCTCAGAAACAGGTATGCATCGAAATATTTGGAGGAAAAGTAGAAAACCTTAGTGCAAAACTGGTTGAAATACATGGTGTCAAAATTGTATCCAAAGGGTCTGAGGAGACTTGTTTTGCGGTATCAAAAGTCAAACGAAACGAAACGAAAACGAAACGAAATGTTACCGACTTGAATAATAAAGTTAACATGCAGGGAGTCAGAAGTACTTATGCATTACGAATTGATTTAGTTAACTCATTTTATTGCCGACTATAATTCTATTGAATGGCATCTCCCATCTATCATGGGTACAATATTAAATATTAACTCATAATGTGGACGACTCCAGTTGTCGGAGGTAAGAAGGAATTTCCTGGTTAAAAATTTTCCGACATCCATTCTTTCACTTTTGAAACATTTGTGAAATAAAGGTTTTTTTCTAAAATTTATTATGAAAAAAGTAGTTAAGACTTAAGGCCGTAACCTAGCTGTGTAAGCATAACTTATTAATGCTCTAGCTATCATTTACTTGGTATACTTCATATTTTTTAACTTACCTCTCGTCAAAGTAACGCCAATTTTTATAAACAAACTTAGGTCGTCCAGGAAAATTATGCATTGGAGTTTTTAAGGACTAATTCACCATAAGGTTGAGATATTTTTGGCACTAATTCTCAATTACATTTATCTCACGCAAAGGCATACGGAGATATGACATTTTAAGATAACATAGGTACATTATAAAATACTATATGTTTTATAAGATGTTCAATAAAGGTGCTAATGATTATTTCCTAAGCAAAATTTATGGCAGTATTTATGATTTAATATAATTTTATTTTACAGGAAATATTGAAAGCTTAATACGTATGTATTGTATATATGGTGCAGTTTTTATATATTCGGCGTCAATAACCCGTTATTGGTGATTGCAATTTGTAAAATGTGCAGTTCACCACGGCACCGATGGTAGTAGCACGTTACTCTGCAATATATTACCTAAAAACATTTATGACCGGTGGAGGGTAATCAAGATTCCTTTCATTTATCGGTGCATTTGAATTGGAATGATTTTAAATTATTAAATCCTAATGAGCACAATAATTCCGTCTCTTTTAAAATTGGCCCCGAGATCTATTTAAAACTCTTTGAAATGCTCTCAAAAATATCAATTTAGCACTCTAAAAGACGTTCTTGTAGAAAACTTTGCAGATAAAGATGAGTGCCACTGTACCGTAACGAGATACCCCACTTCCGATTCGAAGGCCCATAAAAGCAATATTTCATGTGCGGTTGAAAGTGGGACGACCGAAAGGGAGCAATGAGATTGGAAAGGGTGCGATATCTAGTCGTGGTAGAAACTGAATGCCGTAGGGCTTAAGAAGAATTTCCAGTGTCCATTCGATGCCAAAGAATTCATGTGGGTTCAGGAGTCATCGATGACTGGAAGTTAATTAAATGAAACTCCCCCCCCCCCCAAAGGGGCTGATATCTAAAATAAAAATCGTAGATAAAAATGATGATTTTCCGAGGCAATACCATACCTTTGTATCTAAAATTAAACACAATAAATTAAATATATTAGTGTAACGTGAAAGGCATGAAATAAAAAGACTCACTGTACTCTTGTCTGAAAAGAAAAATGCACGTTTGAGTCAACGACGTGATATAATGATCTTGATATAATTAAATCTTTCCAATGTAGTCACAGCCTTTGAGGAAAGACATAATATAGCACACATCAAAGGGGCCTCAATAATGCTCTCTTTTGTAACAAAAGAATTTATAACAAAAAGAGCCCACCTCGTTCTAGGACATATTTTTTTTTATATGTACGGCATGTGAAGTTTATACAACATGGTACGAGGGCCGTAACTAGAAAAAATAACTGGCCCCCTTTGGTAGAAAGGTCCGGAACTAGAAAAGTCATTTGGCTTGGAGAGCTGAAAGAAGCAGGTTTCAATTGAAATTCTCTATCTCCAGGCCATGATTTTCTTGAATTAATGTGACGTAATATATATTTTTGTAAACAAGTTTTAAAATGTTTACCTACCTTTATCTCATATCGCTATTATGTCTATGCATGTGCTTTTAGAATTCCCTTTCCTCTACTAAAACACTATTTTTGCTTTCCCTATTATTCCTATTCATATCTTGAGTTCGACTACATTATTTGGTTGCCTGCTAATTGTCTTTTTATATGCAAAAATAACTTGAGCCGTGGTGCCGTAACAATCCAGATGACTCTGGATTAAACAGCACTATCTACATCTCCAGACCACAAGTTAGATATCGGGTTTCAAAATCAGCCTCCTAACAATGGCCTAGGGCCGGAGTGTATTGTTTTAGTAAATGGCAGCATGTATATAATATGTATGTATATATATATATATATGTGTGTGTGTGTGTTTATATATATATTTATATATAATGGGAGCAAAAATCTACATCGAGATATTCCCAGTCATTAATAGTTATTTATTTAGCCTGAATCCAAATACAGAAATTTTTGGCCTTTTACATTGGACTTTTAATAGTGATAACAACGGATATGATACGAACACTCAAGCTCTAGGTGGAGGAAAATCCACCCAATCGGGAATCGAATCCAAGACCCTTTGATTGGCCGACGAGGAAGTTACACCACTGCCAACGGGGTCGGCAAACGGCATCTGCTCAATGAAATCTCAGTTTTCTCATCACTTTTAAAAGGGATTTTAATCTTCATTTTAATAAAAATATGTTATTGTGGTTTATTGATTTAATTGAAATAACTTTTAACTCCATTTTGCGATTATATCCACGAAGGGTCGAAAATTGATGGCTGATCTCGTATGTTTACTCGACCACAATGGACGGAAATATTGCTATTGGTCAGTTATGGTATATCTATACAGACATCAGCGGGTCGCGGTAGTCTAGCGGGTAGAGCGTTGGACTACTGACCGGAGAGTCCCGGGTTCGATTCCCGGGCAAGGCACTTTGGGCACCTGCAGCTCCACCCAAGCTAGTTGATTTTTCGGGTACCAGATCTTCTGGGGAAACCATAACCGGCACACGCCGTTGGGCTTGGTACACGGGTGAGCTCTACCATCACCTACTAAAACCGACCTTCGGGTTGAATACTGTGTTTATGGTTTTTATACAGACATCAAAATATTCCCATCCCTATAAAATCTCAATCAAATTTCTACAAAATCACACCAAAATGGAGCACGTAGCTGAAATATGGACAAATTACGGTATTATATAGAGGGAAACACAAAGTTTGATAACATATTTAATCTACTAATGGATCATCATGTTGAAAAAACCGCAGGTACCTTCCATAACTCTTTTCATTTGTCATGCCATTCGAGGACACCTCAGTCCTAGACACCTAGTCACCTATTTCTGTGAGCAACAGTCGTAACTATTGACTCAAAAATGTAACTACCAATGCGAGAACTCTCCAACTTAACCCAAAGTTGAACAACTTGTAACACAAATCTCGAATGGTAAACCATCAATTAATCAACTGTCGGTATTGCCCACAAAAGGCGATTAAAATAATTTTAGTAATTTAATATATAAAGTCTTACAAATCAAACGGCAAAAATATTAAAGCGCACTTCTCAAGGTGAATACCAATATTTTATACTAGCAATGCCATGAATACAGCGAGGCTCATAGCATCGGAATTGAGAGGCATTAAAAGTATTAAGAAGAGGATATTATTTATTTATAAAATCTAAAATATATAAGGACGATATTAGGTACATCATCATGTAACTATTATACCTTCAATCAACGGAATTATGTAAACGCCTTTAGAATTCGTTAGAAAATAAAACATTTCTAAATAAAAGTACAAGTTATTAAAATAATTGAACACTACAACAGATCAGAAATGTAGGCTTTCCTTTAAATTTTAAATTAAAAAGAAGGATACGAAAAACGAATATTTTAAGATACTATAAATAGCATGATCCATATGGAATAAGAAACAATATTAAATAATGATGATGAAAATGATTAAAAAATTTATCTATCAGTAAGAAGAGTGACGATTAGATTAGCTCTGTGATCTCATGAACAAATATTGACTGGCTGGGGATAACAACTAGAGAGAGGATACCTTAATCAACATCGGAGACGCCAAGTGGAACTAGTCATCAACGTTCCCCCGGTTCCCGCTTTCATTCCTCCCACTATATTTATAATGGTGATTGACTTTCGGACACGAACCTTGTACGTTCTGTCGTGGATACCCCTGTATCCCGTAATTTCGCCGGCAGCAGATGATTGAAGTGGGAGTGTGGGTTTATGGTATGCTCTAAGGAGATAAGGGGGTATAGTCTCAAGGGCTGTCGCACTTCAGAGAACGTAGCAGAGAAAGAGGAAGTGAAAGAGAGAGGCTTCATATTTCTCAGGACGATCAATTCATCGGGTAGAGAAAAGAGCAGGGAGGAGAAATCGTGTCCTTCCTTCATGCCGACCATATCCTCCCACGCTCTCACGGGCAATCCCTCTCTCTTATTCAACCCCCCCCCCACCCTCCACACCTTCCTCCCTTCCCCTCCCTACTCTCCTTCTACTTTTAAGCGAAACCCCCCCCCCCGAACGTCAAATGTCCTCCGACTCCTTTAGCGCGGCAGAAGGATTCCAGGCGAAATTCATAGAAAAAAAGAATCATGGGGGAGGAAGAGGATACAAAGAGGAAAGGGAAAGGTTTCTTCTTCGTAGACCCGTAGATGCAAGAGTGGAAACGTATATGCGTAATATAATGGGGTATTTGGGGAGGGGGGAGAGACAGGATGAGAGTTAGGAGGGAAAGGATAAAGGGCGAGTTTGCGTAGAGCCGATGAGAATTGGCGGCGGGGAGGAGTGGAAGGGAATGAGGGAAAAACAGGGAAAGGATAAAAACTGTGCACAAGGAGAGAGAACCAATCAAAATAAAATCTAGCGATGGAATCCACGTTTCTCCCAGAACCCAAAACAGTCAAATTTACGAAGGGTGCAGGAGGAGGGAACGATTCCGATGCCGGTAGGAAAAAAAGACGCCGTAGGCGTCGGTCGGTCGGTCCGTCTCCTCCATCGCTCCCCTCACGACTCTACAGCCAAGTCCACAGGGGGTGGAAAGAGGGGTGCGGCAACGAAACAGGATTCCCTTCCGCGGAGAGAGGTGTAGGGCGGGGGGGTGTTCTCTGCTCCTGTACGCGCTTTTGTGCTTTTTGCTCGCTTGCGTGTGTCCGCGTTTGCTAACTAGCGTCTACCCACTCTCTCCCTCCTTCCCCTTTCACCTCCCCTGCAACACCTCCATCCCCCCTCGCTGAAAATCCCTCCATCCCCGCATCCCAAACCCCCTCCTTTCCATCACCCCCCTCAAACCGCCACCCCCTCCCCAACCGGGTCAGCATTTGGTTCGCTGCAATGGGAATGAGCACCGCCAGGGGGCTTCCCACGTTTTGCCCGGGCAGCAGCGAGGAGCCAATGAAGGGAGGGGCGAGGAATTGGAGGGGGAACGAGGGGAGGCAGGATTAAGGGCGGAGAGTGGTGCATGCGAGGGGGGAGATGGGGCAGTGAGAGGGGGCGGGGAGGTGGGGGGAGGAGGGTGGATAGGGGGTGTTCCGGGTCCTATCGACCGGGCGTCAAAACACGGCCACTCCATCCGTAGCCGTGGAGATGGTTTCGGGGGCGGAGGAGCGTGTGCGGGTGGTAGGATGTGGAAAGTTGCGATTGTGGGGGATCGTGAGTGGGAGGTGGTTCCCGGAGCCGGAGGGGATTCAGGGGTGGGAGGACTCAGGAGCGCCGGTTTCGGTCGGCGGGTCCAACGGGATGGGAAAGGGGTTGGTTGGTTGGCTGGTTGGTTGGCTGGTTGGTTGGCTGTGGCCTAGAAGACCTATACGAGTAGGGTGCAGAGGAGCCACGGGAAGGGAGATAGGGGTGATGGGGTCTCGGTTGCGGCTCGTAGTCGGCGGGCCGCCGCAAGTATAGAAGGGGGAATAGGGAAAGTGAAAGGCGGTAGAGGTGAGTCGATGAGGCGATACCAAGAGGGAGCCGGGGGGTCGTGGTCCCGTGGAGAGGACAAGACTGGACTAGATTGGGGAATCGACGCTGCAATGCTACATGATGGACACCATTTATTCTGACCGAAAGGCTTTTTTCATCTCTTGGAAAAATAATCAAGACACTATTGAGGATTTTAGGATCCTTATTTAGTTAAATAGCTCCATTATAAAGGAAATTTTGTTAAATAGTGGATGGCATATTGCACTCAAGAGAAAAGACTTACCAAGATAATATGGCAGAGAATATTATGAGAGTTTCTACTTCTTCTTTCTTTAATCTTGTCATTTAGTAAAATGTGCATAAATAGAATTTAGAATTTAAGAAAAAACTTATGGAGCATACGATATTTTAATGGGGTATTTAATATTATTACAAAAAAGTTATGAATCACTGGTTGGTAGTGTCTCCGTTTCTTTAAATACCAATGATCCTTAAACCACGTGGATACATGTGTGTGGCATTATGCTCAAAAAGAGCCCCTTCTAATTTTGAGATGGAATGGATTCATTTTCAAATAGATAAGCGTATATTTCACAAAAAAGTTAGATAAATATGTCCAGTAAAACATATATCATTTCAATTTTGACCGTAACGTAGAATGCAAAGGATAAATTGTAAAGGAAGCAAGCATAAGGAAACCTAAATTTTTGAATAAATAAAAATTTAATCCTAATACAAACAAACTTAAGGACGTGGAGGCAATACAAACCAAACCAAAGAAGAAATTCACCACCCTGAAAAAATATCAAGTAAAATTATTTGGTGGTGATTCCATGGGGAAATAAACATTCATAATTAGAACAAAACATAGTACTTGACATGAATGTTGGCTTGATCGTTGAGGCTTAGAGGCCTTCTAATTTTTAATGGAATACAAAATGTATACGTCTTATTAGGTGGTAATGCCATTTGCGGTTTTTGTATTTTGAAAACCGTATTTATTTCAAATTAGAGAACCCAAAACCTTCCCTCAGAATCATCACATCAGCATCTAGCCAATCTATCTAATAAACTACTACGCCGTATTCCATAACGACAGTATGCCTACGTACATTAAAGATGACAAACGCTCTAAGCGATCCATAAAAAATAACGTATTTGTGGTATGTTACGTATGCCCATTGTTGGTAGAAGTAATTTAGTGATAAGAGATGTACATGAACGGTTCCTGAAAACCATTACACTTAATACCCTACCGAACGACATAAACACCTGTTGCCATACAAGTATTTCCTCCTCAAGCTGCGCCTGACACTATATCTAGAGACAGCGGCTGCCTTAAGATTTTTTGGAAACAAAAACTTAAATAATAAAGGTGTTTAAGAAACTAATATTTGCAAAACGAATCGAAAACTAATTGTTTGCGAAATAAATGGCATGTAACAATTAGCATACAGATTTTATTTTTAACTCCACATCACGTGGTTTTGCTGAGGTGAGAATGAATGTTGGAAGAATGACTACTGACATATATCAGGGCCATAATATGGGTGTTTCTTATTTCTCAGGATTCCTGT
The DNA here is from genome assembly GCA_037158775.1 of Hetaerina titia. Taxonomy (NCBI): domain Eukaryota; kingdom Metazoa; phylum Arthropoda; class Insecta; order Odonata; family Calopterygidae; genus Hetaerina; species Hetaerina titia. The sequence goes on from CM073772.1 coordinate 109,128,711, forward strand.
TTAATGTTGTGCCATATAATGTGCCTACGTCATGGTAAGCATTTGATTATAGGGAATAAAACTTCCCGATAATATTCCCTGCCAACTGAAACCGCGTGCTCCTTTCATGTTTCAAGAAGCTCAAGAACAAGTAGTTTCAACAACAAATTCTTTAAAGTTTTCTTTCCCAAAACGTTTCCACAGATCTAGTGTACTATATTTTCAATCTACAATGAAGTCATTATTGATATTTCCTCTAACGGGTATAAATATCTTTTTTCTAATGTGGCTTCAGCATTACGAAATAAAATGATTTCGAATATCTAACTATTTTATTTTTGGAGGTTGAAATTCAGGTTCTAATAACCTTTACCTAATTCACTCCAAATTAAAGGTTTTAGATAATATGGACTTTAAATTGCTTAATTTGTTTAGAAGATCAAGTAACAAATAAGATTTAGTTTATTTTTTATACAATGATACCCCACTCGTATCCGAATGCCTACTATATAGTATTACCATAGATAAGAATGTAAATTATTTTGTTAACCCCAATCAACATTGTCCAAATCGCATGAAATTGATATGTTAACTAATAACAAGACTATTTAAAAATATGTTAATTAAAAACAATAATTTTTAACTCTTCGTTAGATACTGTTCAATTGAAAAAAAAATATCTTTCTTATTTATAAAAGAACCTAAGTCACTCCTGTTCATTTGGAAAATCAAAGACTCCTGCTTTTTTTAGTATCTTCCTCTTGGAATTTCGTGCTGATGAAAGCTATCTAATGCTGACGCAGTTAATATGCCTTTCGAGTTAATAGCAGCATTATAAATATCAGAGTTAATCAAATATTTCTAAATTTGTTGATTGGATGTTACCATATTGTTCACTGAAATTTTATTCCATTAAGCTTTCCTTTAATTTTAATATAGAATGAACGCTTCCGCGTATTTTTCAATCCGTAATACTGCGGCTAAACACGTTTACTATGTTTGACATTGGAAATTCATTAATTATTGGCATTAATATTCTTCATAAATTAAAAAACATTAAATTAATTTCAATTAGGTATGTGTTTGATTGGATACAATCAGATTTATGGGCATCTGGATGGTGCGGAGGCTAACGTACAGGCTTCCCACCGAGAAGACCCGGGTTCAAATCCTACAAATATTTTTCAGTGGTATCCCGATCCCTACTTGAGGTGCTTTCTGGAGAGCACTTTGAGTGAGTATGACGTACGTCCGATGGGACGTTAAACTGCGGACCCCTTGGCACCTATTGACAAGAGTTGACTAATGCCGACGCCGGGTTTCTCTCCTCCCTAGCAATTTCCCTTTGGGCCTTTTGCATAAGTACATGATTGCGGATTGAAATATAACAAGGAGAAAAGCTAAAGGTATTTTAAAATATAATTAAAAATGAACAGAAAACATCGTATTTTTTCAGGAAAAACTTAACTGAGAAATATGGAAACAGGAAGATTACATGTACGACTTAAATATTTAGAAGAGCACAACCCATTGAAGTTCAGCGTGGACCCAGAATGAATATTACTGTTCCTCATTGCACTGAAAGAAAGGACCATGGTGAGGCATTGAAAAATAAATTTATGTTGAGCCGATCGATACAAGGAATCATTTTTCCACACATAATTCTAGGTTATAACAGGAGATATTATTATTTACACTAGCTCCGCAATGCAAAAACTCAAAAAACTTTAGCTATAAATGCTAGTAACCGAACACTCCCTGCCACAGTCAATTAAGGTAGCTTACAGACTAAGATGTACGTAGATAATTCCTCCTTTTCAATGGAACTCGTATCATCCCACACTGCGAAATCGCGAAATATAGTTGCAAAGTTCTTCAGCCGCCCTTACATTTTACTCACATTCATTCTGTTGACAATGCTTGCCTTTTTTCACTCTCCCACGCTAACTCAAGCGTTTATTTTCTATCAAAGGGCTAAGCATCGTATTATTTCCTTTGAACTCCCTCATCCCTCCCTCCCTCACTTTTTTCCATCTTTCAATTTCACCCAACAGCTTCATCTCTTCTCCAATACTTTTTCGATTGTGATCCTCTTCATCAATTTTTTTCATACTCTTCTAAAGACATGCCTGAAAAATTCTTTCTCATTTTACTTTTCAGTTTTCTGGACTGCAAAACGGCACGATCAACTTTTGAGTGTTTACTTATGTTTTCTCTGGCGCTTCACCTATATCACCCATCATTAAATCCCAGATCTCTACTTTTGTCCTACTCTATTCACACAATTTTTCCTATATGACATTGCCACTATGTCCATTTTCGTCTAAAAGGTATGCACGAGTTGAATCCTTCTATGCTATATCACTCACATTCAGGTATACAGTCTTCGTGAGTTTTAGGGTCACACATGCCAGATAGGTCTACGGTTAGGAGCCAGACGAAAGGTAGTCCACGCAGCGTCGGTTCCTTAGTGAGGCGGTTGCAAAGGCGTCTGACCCCAGTGGGGCGGCCATTAAGTGATGGTGTCACGTTAAAAACACTATTGAGGAAGGCAACGGGAAACCACCCCAATTATCATTCCTAAGAATGTAATGATGGGCACTATAGAGAATATGAGTCTTGGCAACTGCGGGACTCGGCCCAAGGGGCCGTGTGTCGTGCCCGGCAGCGGGGGAGGCAAGGCTTCCGCGGTCGTCATCCCACGAAATCCTTGCGGGGGAGAAATAACAGCAGCAGGACAGAAGACGCAGAAGAGGACGAAAGTAGTTAGAATAAGAACATGGAACGTCAGCACAATGTTGAGGACAGGAAAATTAGAGAATATTAAGCGAGAGATGGAAAGAGGTAATACAGATATTTTAGGTCTCTGAGAGGTGAGATGGAAGGATATAGGGGATTACTGGAGTGACAATTATAGAGTGATATACAGCGGCGGGGACGAGAGCCAACGAGGGTTTGACGTAATATTAAATAAAGGGGTAGGAAGAAGCGTAGTCAACATAGAGCAAGCAACTAATAGAATTTTACTCGTAGAGATTAAAGCAAAGCCGACGAACTTGGTCATTGTTCAGGTATACATGCCACCGAGCTACCACAAGGAGGAAGAAGTCGATAGGATGTATGATGAGTTAGAGGATATCATCGCGTGTGTTACGGCAGGGAAACATTTGATAGTGATGGGGGATTGGAATGCGACGGTAGGCGAAGGAAGAGAGGGTGGTGAAGTGGGGGACTATGGGTTAGGCACGAGGAATGAACGCGGGGAGAAAGCAATTGAATTCTGCAGGAGACGGGTTAGTCATCACCAACACATGGTTTAGACACCACAAAAGACGTAGGTATACATGGAAAATGCCAGGGGACTCAGAAAAGTGTCAGTTAGATTATATCATGGTTAGACACAGGTTTAGGAATAGTATGATCAATTCGCACAGTTTCCAGGCGAAGGCAAGGGCGGCGGTTTAGGAAATGGAATTTAGAAGCATTAAATGGTTTAACGAGGAAGGAGTATCAGCAGGCTGTAGAAAACATGATGGATGACGGTAAAGAACTGAGTACTATCGAAACAAATGGGAATGTATCAAGCAAGGGATATCGGAAGCAGCAAAAGACACTATAGGAACCGTTAACGGGAAAAGGATAAGGAAACCATGGGTAACATATGAGATGATTGCAAAGATGGATGAGAGAAGAAGATGGAAGAATGTAAACACAGAGTTAGGCAAAATGAAGTACAAAGAGTTAAACAATAAATTGAGAAAGGCCACAAATAAAGGAAAAGAAGTATGGTGGAAAACGCAATGCGAGAATATGGCAAGTTTACAGAAGAAGGGTAAAATTGGTGCTCTATACAGCAAGGTTAAGTTATTATCGGGAAGTAAGAAGGCAAGATTTGTGCTAACAGTTAAAACTAAACGGGTTATGTAAATAGTTGACACAAAAAAGATCAAAGAGAGACAGAAGGAACATACAGACACTGTATGGTAAAGAACTTTCAATGTGCAACCACACTTCAATATCGACGTAAATTTTTGAAGGATTTTAATAAAATCGGCAACCTTGAACCTCTTGAACTATACTGTCAAGGCGTTGAAAATGATGACCATAGAAGATATCTACTTCTATGCTATCACGATAACTTCAACATGACAGATAACACGCCAAAGTCAAATGCTAATCACATAAAATTCGTATGTAATTTTCACGGGATAAATGGATAGGTTTAACACGCGTGAATTCCAAAAAAGTGAACAAGGGTTGAGGACGGGGGGCGTGAAAGTTGTGGGTAATGGAAAAGTGGACAGTGTGGGGAGGGAAAATTGTAATGTCATCTATAAATAGATAGTACGGGAATTAACAAGCACGGGAATGGAAAAAAGAGATTGGCTGAAGATTGTTTACCGAGCCAGAAGAGAGAGATAGAGAGAGAAACCGAGGGGAGAGAGAGATAAGGGCGATTCATTCATTCTGTTCGGCCACCCTCCCCGAGTCGAAATCCCCGAACTTTCCGAGTGAATAGTCTGGAGTGTTATGCCATCCACTGCTGCCAAATTTCTCTTCGAGAACAACCGGTCATGTCGTAAACTTATTGGCACTGGTGTGATTTCTTCCAACAATGGCAGTCTCATCACTCGAAATGAGATAGAGTTGGAAGCTCTTTGTACATGTACACTTCAAAGTCCCCGAAAGCAATAAAGATACGTAAGAGAAAAGCTAAGAGATGGTTGTCAACCCAACTTCTATATGGCATCATTTATTTATTCTCTTTTCATTTCACATAAGTCCATCTACAGTGCAGAAAATAGTAGTTGATCTTTGTGAAATGGCAACAAAGCTACTATGAATAATTATTGGTCTTTTAGGCATATTTATCAAAATAAAGGATATGACAGTTAACATCCAGCTAACATTATGTCACTGCTAAATTAAGTTTTAAATGAATTCGTTGTGTTATATTGTAAACAAATACATTAATTTAAAACCAGCATTTTTCATTCAGCCCTGCGGAAAAAAATTCAAGAACGTTTGAAATTGTATAAAAAACTCTTAACAAAATACTACACAACTAGACGTAGAGATAGTTGTGAGGAAAATACTTCAGCGCTTATTGTTATCATACAGAAGAAGAGTTAATAATTATTGTTGGTGATATAGTGGTAGTGGTATTTCCTTGGGAAGAGTTCATAATTCGAACAGACAAAGAAGGAAAGAAAGCAGTGAATATATTACTCTTGGACTCACTGTCTACATTTAGAAAATCGAATCTCAATGCTTTAGAGCACAAGCATGAGAGGTGTAAAAATGTGCATAGCTAAGACTAGCTAATTCAATTAGCTAATAATAGCTAATTCAAAGACTTGCAAATTACCTGCAAATTATTTTTTAATGAAAATAGGGTGAAGAGAAGGTTTAGTTAAGGTTAAGAAGAATTACTTTTTCGATTTTATAGTTAATTAAATCTTAATATATCTGATTAATTCAGTAATAAGATTTGTCACCAATTATTCTTCCTTACACATTAGCACTCGACACATAATTCCAACTTTCAACGAGTACACAATTAACATGCATGTCTATGATACGAGAGTTGCTACGATTATATTTATAGCCGTGACAACACTTTTTAGGTGCCATCTGACGTTTTCATCTGAAATTTTGACCCTTTTAACGCTGTCTTCAGGACATTTTGTCGTTTGACCATAATTTGTGTTGTTTACAGTGACTTGAAAATTTGTCTCAGCAAAAAACAGAGTTGACTCGTGAACGATACGTGATTTCGTGCGATGACTTTTTACCACCTTCAGCATGGATTATAAATACAGGAGCGCATCGATCAACTTACTTCCACTTTTGACGATGAAACTTTATCTTTTGACACTGTGGAACGCTGGTATAACAAATTCCATAAGAGCCACCGATCTCAAATCGCGCTCGGCGATGAAAGTCGTGAAGGTCGTCCAAAATCAGTTCTTGTGCCAGAAAATATTGAAGCTGTGTAAGAACTAGTAAAAGAAGATCGTCATGTGACTTTTCGTGAGATTGAGGTATCCCTGGGGATTAGTATTATCAGCAAAATAAGATATTGCATGAACATTTAGCTGTAAAACAATTTTTTTCCGTTGGATCCCGCATAATTCGACAAAAGCTCAAAAAGATGCTCGTGTCAATTGGTGCAAAGAAGCGCTCAAAAATTACAACCACGGAACTTCAAAGCTGTTTATAAAATTTACATAGGTGTCGAATCTTGGATCTATACGTATGAGCACGAAACAAAACAGCAATCCACTGTATGGGTCTTCCAAGACGACCCAAATCCGACAAAAGTGATTCGGGCAGGAAGCACATCGAGGCAAACGATCGCCTGTTTATTCGGAATAACTGGAAATATAGTAACCGTATGGTTAGAGCAACGTAGAATCGTGAATTCTCAATAGTACACAAGCATTTGTTTGCCAGAAGTTCTTTTTGAAATAAGGAAAAAGAAGCGGAAACGTGGATCACTCATTATCATGACAATGCAAGCTCTCACAGATCGGCTGAAACAACATCCTATTTGACTAGCCAAGAAGTGGATGAAGTTGATGGGTCATCCTCCATACAGCCGTAATTTAGCACTAAATGACTTCTTTTTATTCCCGTTTATCAAGAAAAAATTGCGCGACCAACGTATTTCGGCGCCTGAAGAAGCCGCTGATACATACAAAAACCTTGTTTTAGTGATATCTCAATCGAAGGGGAAAAAATGTTACGAAAATTGGTTCGAGCGCATGCAAAAGTGTATTGATTATCATGTAAAATACTTCTAAAAACAAAAAAGACATTTTCAGCAATAAATTAGTGTCTTTTAATTGCTAAGTCAAAAATATAAATAGCAGTCCTCGTAGAATAAGAGCTTACAGGGCCTTCGTCTATCTGAAAAAAGCTCTTTATGAAAGGGATGATGTTAGCGACCATAGGCCGCCGAGGGTATTTGAAAATTACATTCCGGAAACTAAAATAACATTTAATTAGTGGTAGTTCGATGGTATAATGTGGTAGGTACTTATTTGATGACTGTCAAATATAGTCAAAAATATATTTTTTACATTTTTCCAGCGGTTATGTATGAAAATACATTTTTTAACAAGTGGACAAATGACATTTACTCTTTGAGTGTCGAATGCAAAAGGGCAAATCTTCTTTAGTAAAAAGGGAACGGGATCACATTCCCCAAAGTTATAGTTGTATTTCATTCAGAAATTTAACTAGCATTGGGTGACTTGGAAAGCCACAATGATACATGCTTAAATCACCACGGTTGTGGGAATGGGGGAATAAATGCCAAAGGACGACAAGCAAGTGGGGGGGTGAATGCCGAGAGGAACGGGGGAGGCGAAAGGAGGAAAGCGAGAGACGAGGTTGATTCAATAAAGAGATGGGCTGGGATGTGACACGGGAGAAGGGTAAAAGGGGAATGCGGCCGTGAGGAGGAGGCTTCCCTTGTCGCCATGTGAGCGGGAAAGTAGGGGGTGGCGCGTGTGTGGACCCTGTGAGGGCGACTCGTGGGAATAGTGGGGAGCGAGACGGGGATGACGACGACTGCCGGCCTGTGAGGACGGAGAGCGTGGAGCGAACGCTGCGTGGGCAGCCTAGGGATATCAAAAAGGGGGGAGAGAGAGGAGGGAGAGGGTGGAGGAGGAAGAAGAAGGAACGTGTGGGATTAGCAAAAACACGTGGAAGGAGGACGTGGGGGGAGAGGGCGTGGCGAGAATGGAGCGTGGGACGAATGGAGGGGAGAAGGGAGCTGAACCCTTTCTGTTAATTTCTTCTACCCCCGTGCCCGTCTAAATCACGACCCCAGACTGCCTCATAGGTACGCTTGAAAGCGAGATATACCGTTTAATCTTCGCCGAAAATGAACATAAAATAAGTTACCGGCTCCTTTCAATGTCTAGAGCACTGCTATATTTTCAATATGTACGTACATTCTTCTTCTGTGCAGAAAATGTACATTCTATCCCAGCATTTGGTTATTTCTCTTTATCATCGGCTTTCAATGATAAAGTTGTTTTGGCACAGTTTGATGCAGTCTATTCAATTCATTCGAGGTTTATGCTCTTCATGCCAGAACATTTCTTCTCTTTGACCTTGAGACATGGCTTTTTCGTATCTTTTCATGGGTATCTTCCCAGATAAGATGCACCCTGGGATTTTTATACTCTGTAGCTTGTAAGATAATTCTTACACAATGTAAGGATGATTCACCTAATAATTTCGACTATCTCCCAGGGTTAAAATGATAGATTCCTATCTTTAGGCCCAAAAAAGTGGCTTGGTAGGCATTTAATGGAAGTTTCCTACCATATTGAGAAATACCGAGAGCAAAATGTGATTTCACGTTTCAACCCGGTTCGATGCCAGGAATTCTAAATATCTTAGCTTCTCCATACGAGACTACGGGGAAGAACAAAATATATAGTATGCCTGAAAAGAGTGCCAAAGATATTGAACAAAAATTTATCTAACAATATATGAGTCTACGAGGTAAACTCAAAACCTGGATCTTCGAAGCATTGAGCAGAAGTATCAGAATATCTAAAGTTTGTAATTAAATCATAGCAGAAACAAGTCTACTAAGTTTTATTCCTACTTTAAAATATGTAATTGACGGAATAAATATTTAGGAATGATATGAAGGAATGAATTCCCTAGGCTATGAAACTTTAAAATTTAAATTAATAAGATACCATATACCCTAAATTATATTTCCTTAGTATTTAAATAATCACTAATATCGATTGATCTTCCGCGGCGTCGATCTGATGAATCCATGCTGTTTCCGGGAATTACCGTCGCGTAGTTTAGTTGATGGACAACTGTATCGCCCCCAGTCCTGGAGGCGTCTTCAGGTCGAAGTGATCTGTATAGGAGATATGTATAGGAGCCGATATGTATAGGAGACGCTGGCTGACTGGGAGCTCTCTGATTGGCTCTTTCTTGGGTGAATGGGAATCACCCTTTTTCATGTGGAAGTCAGAGTGTAGCCCTGAAGACGCCTTAAAGATTGATCCAGAACTACGCGACAGTAATTCCCGGAAAGAGCATGGATTCAATCACGAATATCATCCGAAATTCGTCCTTTTTTCTAAATTTTCTCTTTTGAATTTATTTCAAACCCCAATTCTATAGTTATATTTAAGTTGTAGTAGTTTTAGGGGGGGCGACCGACAGCTGAGGTAATTTGAGCCATCAGGGATGAACAGGAAAGAATGAAGGGTGGGGACCTGGTGTCGGCATACTCTTAACGAAAGATGCCAAGGCGCAGCTCAACGTCCCATCCGGCGGAAGAAGTGCTCACTCAAAGTGGCCTCCACAAAGCACCTCAAGTAGGGATACCACTGATTTGAACCCGGGCCCTCTTGGTCGGAAACCAGAAAGTTGACCACTGCACCATCAATTCCTTAACTATCCGTTTTACGTAACTAATCCAGAAGAATCATCTGTTGAAAATAAAAAGTACAAACATTTCCCTGAGGTGGCTGAACGAGGTTGCTGTCGACACCTTCAAGGAAGCGTACCGCGAGAGTGGCAGAAGCGCCTTGTGTATTGGTATATCGATGCACAAGCAGAAGCTACTTAAAGTAATTTAGAAATGATTTCTCCTCTCTGAAATACAATTTTCCCAGATTTGTGCTACTTCTTTTTGGGACGGACCCTGTGTGTATACGAGTTGTATTCAAAACATAACGGGAATTTTTTTCATTTAGCGGGCTTGGAGAATCCGATTGTCAGAATTTTTTTATTGGTATACCTTAAGTATGATAAAACTTTAAGCTGTTTTCATTGTGGACTTTGCCTGTGACAGCAGCTAAGATTTGACGTGTTTTATAAGCTCGGCGATTATGTTTTGCTTAAAGAAATGGATCAAGGAATCTGTATCAAATTTTGCGTTAAAAATGAAATAGTGTAACAAAGTTAACAAAGTGTGTGAAATGTTAACAAAGGCCTATGGTGAGTCTGATATGAGTAAACCAAGAGTTTACGAGTGGTATAAGCGTTTCCAAGAAGGCCGTGAAGACTTTGAAGATGAAGAACGCCCTGGACGCCCCAGCACATCAACAATCGATGGAAACGTGGAAAATGTGAAAGAAATGTTTTTGAACGATCGACGAATCACAATAAGAGAGGTTACTGATGATGTTGGCATATCGATTGGATCGTCATGTCATGACATGTTTTCCAATATTTTGGGTATGAAACACGTGGCAGCAAAATTCGTTCTAAAATTGTTGAATTTTGAACAAAAACAGCGGCGAATGGAAGTTGCTCAGGAGTCACTAAATGAAGTAAACTACGATGCAGAATTACTGAAACGTATTAAAACATGTGACGAAACATGGGTTTGAACATGAATATGATGTTGAAACTAAGGAGCAAACATCCCAGTGGAGGCATTCTGTCTTGCCAAGACCGAAAAAGCCTCGACAAGTGCGGTCGAACGTGAAGCTTTGTTGCTCACTGTGTTCTTCGATTTTAATGGCATAGTTCATCATAAATTCCTGCCGCCAGGTCAAACGGTCAATAAGAAGTACTACCTACAAATTCAACGCCGTTTGCTTGAAGCAATCCGAAAAAAAACGCCCGGATCTGTGGCAAAAAAAATTCATGGCTTTTGCACCGCGATAATGCACCAGCTCACACTTCATTGCTTTTTCGCAAATTTTTGGCCAAAAATAATATTGTAACGATGCCACAGCCTCCATATTGGCCAGATATGGCTCAACGTGACTTTTTCTTATTTTCAAAAATTAATAGAACCCTGAATGGCCGTCGTTTTACAGCCGTAGATGATATTAAAAGCGCATCTCTGAAAGAACTAAAGGCTATCTCAAAGATCGAGTTTGAGAAGCGTTTCGGGTATTGGAAGAAGCGCTGGCACAAGTGCATAATCTCCAAGGGGACTATTTTGAAGGTGATAACATCAATGTATAAGAAAAAATAAATATTATTGTCCGAATTAAAATTCCCGTTAATTTTTGAACACACCTCGTACACATACACATACATAAAATTATATTTTTTGGAAAACTAACAGAGTATTAGGTAATAACAAATAGTTTTTGCTAAAAAAATTTAACTGCCAATACTTGATAGCATGATTAATGAACCATCTACTAAAAAGTTTCGTGAATAAACTGGTTTTCATTCAAAAACTTTATTACGACATAAACCTCCAAAAGTTTGAATGCATTCATTACACTGTTTACATATTTCCTTACAGTGAAGATATCCTTGGGGCAGAATTTTATTACGACATAGGAGATTAATTCCGAAGTTCTTTATCGCTGTCCCAAATGAAGACATGATACAAAAAATAATACAAAATACAAAAAGCAAAACGAATGCATTAAAAAATATGTTCATGGTAAAACGTTTTACTGTTTTCTATTTGCTATGACAGCAGAAAAAAAGCAATCCCTAGTAGTATAAGAAAATCAGGGAACAATAATTTACTTCCATTTAAAAGTTAAAACTGTTCTCAATCCTCAATTTTTACTTTCTGTTGAGAGTGTAGCTTACTTATTACTTATGTGCACCGCAATAAATTCAAATACTGATGGCCAGTTTCTCTACTATCCCGCATTAAACGTTTTCTGGAGGTTCTTGAACTCTAAATTTAGATTCCTTGTTGGGAGTATCTTAAGGCATCACCATTATTTGAACCTATGGTTTAATGGTTAGTAGATATAAGTTCAACAAACTAGTCAATCACATCTTAGGTGTAAAGTGTGGCGTGGATGGAAATGGCCGAGATGTTAGAATGGAGGGGCCTGGTCCTTGTATCAGTGTACGGTTGTGTGATCGAGAGTGATAGAGACATCCGGAGGGGGAGGAAGCTTATGTTTTAGGTGGAAATGGCGCGAAGGGATAGGTGGGCTGCGAAGGCTTTAGAGAGAGAGAGTAAGAATTTGTAATGGATGACTCTCCTTTGAAAGGGAAGAGACAAGGAAGGGGTCACGCGATGGAAGTGGATCACCATCGTAGATGCTACAGGTGAGACTAGCAGACGGAAAAGCCTCCAAAATTCCTCCTGGTTCTGATAAACTCATAACTCTGTAACTAAGTAATGACCCAAATAAGGGGTAGTTCTGGGGGGGAAAATGGATTGCTTCTCCCGATTTGGTCAAAGGATTTTTCTTTTGTGAAATTTCTCTCATTTTCGTGCATGTAACCGGGTGACTCCGTCAATCAAAGGAGTTAAAGTTTCCCGGCGGTAGTACTTCCCGCAGTTTTTTTAAAATTCATCCGGTATTTAATATCATCTTGGCAACCAAAAGAGCGGTAATCAAGAAAAACTAACGTTACGCTTACTTCGTTATTTAGTGGTTTAAGGAACATTGAAGGCGAGGAACAAGAGTTTAAATGGATGAGTACACCAAATGGAGTTCAGTGATTGGATAATGGTAGCGGTATGGGATATGAGAAAGAGAGAAGACTAAAACAATTATGAATGTAAAAATTTATTGCTGCCAGTATACTGAGCTTTGTTGAAATAATAACGGACTTTAATTATTGTATCAATTCGATAGATATGCATCAGGTTAGCTGTTTCAAGATATTCCAAAGCTGAATTTTTCTCATCGAAAATTTAAACTTCTTACATACGAGAATTAAGTAATTGCTTGGTTTTTGCTGATTAAAAGGATCACTAGAATAAAAGTATCTCGGTGTTACTTTAAATTTCTGACGGGTTTCTGCCACTTATATCTATAAGAAATATTTTTTGGATTTTAGGGATATCACCGTTTTTTAAATATACAAAGAGTGCGATAGCTTGCTGTTTGCCAAGTCTGAACCAAAAAAACAGGAAAATAGTCGAGATAGCCCTTATAATAGAGAGCTCGTGTAAAATTAATTGGCAAAATAAAAAAAATGATGGAAGAAACGCGTGTAAGGGGCTAAGAAAAATATACCTGCGTACGAAAAATGAAAGGATAAGTTAAATTAATCTTCTCTTTGAAATACTTATGAATGAATGACACGATTCTAAAGTGAAGATTGTTTATGAGCAGTACCTTGTGTAAAACAAGTAATGTGATACGTGAAGACAGAATTGAAAGCAATTATATTAGGAGTTCGACGCAATCAACCCAAGACACGAATCAATTCTAAGGATATTGACACTTGATATTCATGAATATACGGTTTATACCCTGTAGAGGGATGGAGTTCCCATCCGCTCCCATGATTTGCAATTCGCATCCAATGCGGATGTAATTTCAAAGCACTTAAATATGGCGTTATCGTCCTCCTGGACAGTAGAGAATCGATGGAGCTGCTGCAATTAAATTCAGGCGGTTCTCGACCCATCTGTTCGAACATAATTTTGAATCCACTGAAAAGAAACATCGCTTGATTGGCAAACGCAATTAAACCATTCGGAGTTTTTCCTTTTAATAGTGTTCTCGCTTGAAATTTCTTTGCGAATCCTACGCTTGAAGAGGAAGAGATGCGAGAGAATCAGGCGTTTAATTGCATTCAGTGACAGCGTCTGAGTTTGACGTGCCGAAATTTGCAGAGAAGCGTTTCAATTACACTCGTGCCTAAAAAAAAGGAAAAATCAGTAATCCCACATAAATTTCATTTCCCAGTATCGGTAATTTAAATCAATCTACTATCTTTTCGTTATTTGTTGCCTTCGCCGAAACATATGTTGCTACACTCGAGCGCGTTTTAATCTTATATTAACTCCGCCGAATTCTGTTCAAAAACATAGGAATGTGGAAAATATTTCGCCTGGCCCCGTCGAAAATGCGAAAAAAAGCATGCGGCCATCCGCTCACCGTGAGCAGAGGGGGTGGAAAGAAAGCCAGAGGGGTGGAGGTTCGTGGAAGAGCGGGGTGGTGGGGCTTGGGGGAAGCTGATGGTGGAGGGAACATAGAGATGGGGAATGTTTGGTGATTGAAATGGGATTGGACATAATGCTGGATTAGGATAGAATGGAGAAAGGGGATAGGCCTGAGGGGGCAGAGGGAGATTTGGTGGGAGTGGGAAACGGAGTGAAGAGGGGAAGGGGACATAATAAATGGAAAGGACCGAATGAATAAACACAGGAGGGGAAATAACTCAAAAAATGGAGCTGCAAAAGAAAAGAAAGGGAGGGAGAGAGAAAAAGAACACATTTCCTGTTGTCTAGAATTAATTCGGAGAAAACGAACGCTAATATTGTGAGCGCACTGCCTCTGTATCGCACCGCTGGTTTTCGCTGTGTGTCGCAAAGAGAAAAGAAAAAATCACTGGTGGTAAATGAGCGAGTGGTCACAGTGGCTTGCGGTGCGAATAACACGACCAAAATGTCAAAAAATATGCAAAAAGATTCCCTCAAATATAAAAAGAGAATGTGACAGCGCTGTAGAAGATATCATCAGTATCTTTCAAAACATATATGGGATCCAAAATTGTGAATTTACATACTTATAGTTGTCACCTTACTTTCAAATGGATTGATGTCAACATTGTGGATAAATCAGAGGTTTTAAAAGAGCCTTAAACTTGCCACGACCTTAAAATCGAACTCGTTATACAGGTTAATTGCAATGGGGTCTGGTGAAAAATATTAACTTCATCCACAAGATTAGACTAAATTTAATGGTGTAGTCAAGATGAAATGGTGGCTAATTTACTGGATAACCACACCGAATGTCCAGTTAATTAAGGAAGAAGCAGATTTTTTCAGAGGTATCCCTAATTTTACTCAATGGCTCTATACGAGAGCACCTCAATTAGATAAGGCCGTCCGTTTGATGAGAAGGGCATGGACCATTTCGCACCTAGAGATAGGAATAAGATCATGCGGACTACCGGTTTCTTTCCATCCTTCCTTTATTTCTTGAAAATTACAATGCTACCAAAAATAGCCACCAATCCCAAATTATCCAATCCATATCCTTTCGTCACCTCCCCTATTCCGCCTTTAATAAACATTTTCGAGGATTTTTCTAAAATATCACAGTGATTTGTATGTGAAAGCTTCCGAGTGCTACGACTAATACGGTCCATTATAAAGAGGTCAAACTAGGAATAGTTACTAGATACATTTACAATAAGCCACCATTATTTTCTATTTAAACCCATCTATTTCATGATATAGTGGAAAATTTCGAATTTTTTTCAATTGTAAAAGTTAAAATATGACCTAGAGGACCTAACTTTGGTTACAATTTTTGTTACAATTGCAATTTTTACAAATAACGGTGAAAACGCTCTGAAGACAAACCAAGAAATATCATATTTATAAACGGTTGTATTGCTATCCAAGGATAGTAATGGTCAACGAGTTAATCTAGAATGAGGCAATATTGAGTCAATGCTGGGGAATATTAAAATTTAATTTTTAATCTAATAATTTGGCAAATACGATAAATATTTTCTTATCTTGAAACTTTTATATCAGATCATGAGTCCTTGTACAACAAACGACTATACAGTGACTTCTGAGAAAAATTCAGAGAAAAGAACTGGACATTCTGATTACATATCCATCTAGGTGCGTGAAGTAGGTGAAAGCAGTTTCTGAGAGAAAATTACCAAAACTTACTAACTTAATTTCTAACTTCGCCACTTGGAAGTGAGGTAGTGTGAAGGCGGAGATCGCTGGAGGTTTGGCCGGGCCCGTATCATCACGTAACGGTCGCCTCCTAAGCAGGCGCGGCTCGGCGTCTTTGGGAATTCATATGGACGTGTGAGACGGTGGAGGAGAGCGGGTATGTTTTGGACGGCGGGGGCCCCGGGGGGAGAGGTGGAAGGTGGACCTGGAAGAGGAAGTTGATGGGAAGTGAGGGCGCATTTCGCTGAGGGAACGTATCGCCGGATCGCATTATGGATTGGATGAGAATCAGATGGAAGGCGAGGAGCGCGGGCCGTGGTGGGGGCTGCGCTGGGTAGATCGGGCTGTTTGGGGGGAGGCAGGCGGAGTGGAGAAGGGGGAGGAGGAAGGAAGGAGAGTAACCTCCGGAGATGATGTTTAGATAGGGATGATGGTGATGGGATGGGGAAGAATTGATGGATCGGAGGGTGGGGGGGGGCGAGGGAGGAGGGCGCAGAATTTCGGGCGAGTGAGCCCTGATCGCCTAAATGGATGGAGCGGCCGGATAAGATGCAAGGTGGGTCGCTGCTCCACTCGGTGGAAAATTGAGCGCATCTACATGTCAGCACTCGCTGCAAAGCAGCCTCAGGGGTGTGCCGAGAGGGCGGGTGCGCAGATGCACGAGATTGATACAGGGCACGTGCAATGATTTCAAATATTTCCTTAAGAGTTGGCCGCACAGGCTGTATGGTGGATAGTGATATGGAATGCATAATATTTGCCAATAAAATAAAATGATAATGCCTAAAGATATGTTATAGCATAAAATAATAATGCTTTTGATGTGGTGTTTATGAAACTCAACATGTCAACTCTACATCAACATGTAAGAGTTTACCTATTCTGCTATTATTTCACAAACAAGAGACCCACTCTGTGTTCTTCTGATATTATCCAAACATTTGCATAACAGGTGTTAAAGATAATTTTAATCTATTCCTAAAAACCAATACACAATGATTTATACTACCATTGCCCTCCACAACATATAAATTCATTCCGTCCTTCTTCGTTTCCCCCGGCCTTTTTAATATTTTCCCTCCTCTTTATATCAGACACACGCCTATTATTTTCTCTCTTTCCTCCGCTCAAACAAGATACTATCCCTTTGATCAATCCTCAAAATACACCCACGTCTCAACCAACGCTTCCTACTTTCTTTGAACTTCGACAACTTCCTTTACTACGCAAAACTCTTCGTCTGTCTTCTGAATTCAGTTTATTTCCTAGAGGATTTCCCGTGCATATGATATATATATATATATATATATATATATATACATTATAGATAAAAAAATATATACATTATATATGTATATAAAATATATACATTTATATATATATTCATTTATATACATATATATATTTATATATTAAACGCTTTTCGGCACGGCCGTCATCAGAAGTCCATGCTGTCGAAATGTCAAAACTATACATGTGAGTGTCCTTTCCTTACGTTTCTATATTGTAAAAATCTATATCAGTGTTTATACATACATATACATTTTATAATAACGTGTACGATGAAATAAGTGTATTGCTCACCAGGAATACTAGAAGTGACTGTTACATTAAATTGTAATTGTTATTTATGAACAGAGAAGCGATATAATTTTTAAGAATATTTTTTTAGATGCTGATGCTCCCTTTGTAGTGATTTTCTCTTACCCAGGAAAAATAAAGAATGCTATTTACTTTTTGTTTTATTTGAAGTTAAGATGGGATTTTTAATTTATTGTTTTGAAATTAACAATCAATATTGCAAGCGCAGAGGCAAAAGTACATTCTATATGAGTACAAAAATTAAACCTGTTTTCTCATTGGTCACGGAACACACGTTATAATATCACAAACCAAAACAAATTGCACTCAATCCATTGACAATACTCAATTGGATTCTTGTTGCTGGACATTTTGAAGAGAAATAATCAAAATATCTTCCCCTTTTCACCAGTGAATTAGAATACCGTCATCACAGAATTCCCTTTCGAATTAAATCCCACACAATCGCGAAATTTCCACCAATAAATTGCAATGTTTGCATTCATGATCTCCGAAACTGTGAGCAAGGAATTTATTTGGGTTACTTTAAGTACGCAAAAGATCTAGAAGAGCTGATTGTAACACACTCAAATTATATTTCGGAATCAATGAAGAAATTTATAGATAAGAGTCGGCGTCTATATTATCTATTTGTTGCTCCTTGACAAACGCTTATGTGGTATCTCATTTAAAGGAAAATTGGACAATATTATAGTTCTATTCTCCCCTTGAATACCTAAACAAGTAAGTTCGTCGAACCTCTAGGGATATGAAGTAACAGACGACTTGTACAGCTGAAATTATATATTCCCTTCTCACTGTCTTCTCGAGAGAGGAAGTGAGGGCCCATGCTACGCGCCAGTGTTTAGTCAGGTGGAAAAGCCGACGGGGATCATTCATGCTGTCCGTGTGTGAAATTACGATACATTTGCCCTTACCACACCCCTCTCCAGCAAACTCCATACAGTTCTCTCGGTGTTATGGTCGTGGTTATTTTTAAAGAGAAAGGCGAAGGGTTAAAGAGGTCAAGGGGTTCCCGAACGACCAGGGGTGGTTGTCGAAAGAGTAGCATAGCATGCGAGAGGTTCAAAGAAGTCGGGTGGTGTGGCTTCGGACAGGGATTTAGCTTGGTGTAAGGAGCTCATATCAGTTAATATTGGATAATTATTGCCAAAAAGTTCTTCTAAGAATGCCCACCAATTTAAAAACTGTAGTTGCATATCTTGATTAAATATATTTTCAAAGGTGGTGGGTGCCTGATTATAAAACGAATCATTATAAGTAAGATTAGAGTAATCGATAGATTTGACCAAAATTCCCAATAAAATTAAATAATTCCTTTTCAAAGTAAATTCACACATATTTAAAAAAATACACATTGATGGCCAAGACCACGAGGATTATAGACTTAAAAATTATAACAAATAACGAAACGCCTACATATTAGTACTAATGCACTCATCCTGGAAATATACACCTTAATTTCTAATATCTTAAGTAACTCCGCACCTTCAACGCTAAGCTCTTAGAAAGCCTTACTGCTACATACAGTTTCATTGCGTTATATTTCGTATGTAATCCCGAGATTAATAAGCAACCAAACGACACACGCACGGGGATAAAATCGCGAATGAATCATTCCATTCTCTAAAATTCTAGATCAAAGAGACTTGGAAAATCATATTTCTTAATCAGGAGCCGTTTTATAGTACCATACAGGTGCTCAACTTGATGTGTTCTACAATTAGAGCTATGGGTGAGGAAAGGATGAAAAAGGGAAGAAGACAAAGTGGAGTGAGGAGTGATAAACTACACGTAGGAGGAGGTAGAAGAGATTCGGCTCCTTTCAAGGAAGTTCTCCTTTAGTTCCTATTATTTGGTCTTAAGCTTTTAAATTCAAACTTTTAAGCAATTTCTCATCGACGAAAGAATAATAAACTAGCATATTATTATAACAGTGCCTTGATATAAAGCAATTACGAATATAGTTCGTGAGGAAATTAATACAGGGTCCGTCCCAAATATAAGTAAAATTATTTTTTTCCAACAATGATTGGGGTGAAGTGATTTCTGGAGGGAAAGGTAATAGGAGATCATGGGAAAGCAACGTGACCCACCTCATCTAACGGTGGGAATTTACAGTTTGCGGATTATTGCTAGACTGGACTCCTGTTCGACAGTCACGTCACGAATTCACGATGCCACTTTCCATGAGGCAATGATATGTGATTCAAGTGTGCACTAAGCTTGGAATTTTGGTTCGGAGGCCATGACCATGGTTATAGATGCTCATGAAGATGAAGAAATGTCTCACATATTGGTTTTCTGTTTGCACAGGATGTTCTGGGAAGATAACGAGGAAGTTGACGATGAGGGATGCCCTGGACATCCATCAAAAACACAGTGTGATGGCAATGTGCAAAAAGTGAGACACATGCTCAATTCTGATTGCCCTCCTAGTGCCAGGATGTCACCAGATAAGTGTAATATTAGTCATCAGTAAACCTCATCAGTCATCTCATTAGTCATCAGTAAAGTATCAGTAAACCACAGAGCATTGCATTCTAACAGAAGATCTAGCCATGAGAGAGGTGTGCCAATATGGCCCCCAAGGTGCTGTCGAAAGACTGATTGTGTGACAATCTTGCCTTGAACCTCTTAGACACGGTGAAAGTTTCCGAAGTTTTTAAAATGGGTGGTTACTGGTGACGAGACATGGGTCATTGAATACGATCAAAATATAATCCCTTTGAGTACCATTTTGGATCACAAGGTTTTGCCAAAAAGATTTAAACGAGGGTCCTGTTGATGCCTTACAGGAAGCATACCACAACTGGCGGAGGCACTGTCAATGGTGTGTCGATAGGTAAGGGTGGTATTATGAAGAATTTAAGCAATTTGTACTTTGATCTGGAAAACATTATATCCCCTTTTTTATCCACTTATTTATGGAACACACATGTAACATTGAGCAATAAAAATACATATTAGACGCGAGCCTGTCTTGGTTCATATCCGGTCATAAAGACCATCACTAATATCTTGTTAAAATTTATGATGAACTTTGATGGACCGGATATGAACCACAAAACGATGATCACACGTTTTTTAAATGGCTTGCAATAGAAGTGAGAAGTTTGTTTGCATAAATTGAGAAATAACACAGTTTTGGCACTTAATAGTTTATAATAGACAATTATAATTTTAAATATTCAATACTAATAAAAGATTAATATGCCGTAAGTGAATATGAGGTATGCTATTTTCCCAAAGTTCGTTCCTCTATCGGAGCCTTCAGCATCCCATTACCAATCAAAAGGCTCTAAATCCAACTCTCTTGCCTCCATCTGCCCGCCAAAATAATCTTGAAACATCCCCTAAGAGTCAGTCTCCTCTCACCATGCCTAGCAGGTCCATGCTCGTTTTCCTTTCCGTGCATATCACCATTTTTCATTCTTCTCCGCACTTATATTTCAAAAACCCCCAATTGACACCTATAATCTTCCTTTAACGGCCATGTTTCCTCTCTTTGAATAACCACGTTCGATATCAAAGTATTGATGAGTCGATGAGTCGTTTGTTAACAACCTTACTTTACTATGGTCAACTCCTTTATTTTGTAACAGCTTCTTCGCCAATCATAATTCTTCTTCTCATGTTCCTACTACTTTGACCATAATGGTCCAAAACACTTCCGTAAGTAATTAAACTGTTCACCCTTCTCAAGTTTCTGAGATCCAATTTAATGCCTAAATACAAGTAAGCTTTTCTTTTGATCAAAAATCGCATAACCTTTGTACCTTTGTTATGTTTATATTTGTGGAATTTGCTTTTACTCCAATGTTCTAGTAATGCTTGCAATCCCTTGGCCCACTATTAAACTAAAGCCTAATAATCAGCAAGCCTAATTGATTTTAAGAATTATCCACCAAAATATACTCCCATCTCAAGTTCTTTCCACGCCTCTCTAAGTATTTTCTTCGGAAAAACCTTAAAACACGGGCGAAAATCGGTACTCTTGTCCATTATAAGGAAGTACCTCTTACCAGCACTACTCATCCTGACTCTCCATACATCACTCATACCTGAGCAGTCTGAGACGTGTACAGGTTACGGATAAGTCATCTATCACTCCAATCTATGTAATACTCCCATTTTCTGCATTATATATGAAAAATGGTATCCAAATAACTCTTTCTAACGATTTTTCTAAATCTAAGAAAAAGACGAATACATCCAGATTGTATCATACGTATGTTCCTCTATATAAGGAACACATTACTGCCATGGCATCACTTGTTCCTCGCTGCATTCTAAACCCAAACTGATCATCCCCTAAACTATCAATAATCGTTTTCCCCATTTCCTTATTGATGATCCTCACAACCTTTTTAGCTGCGTGTGAAATTTAACTTGTTATTTTCAAGTCCTCTCATATGGCTGTGTTTCCTTTGTTTGGAATATGAACTATCACCGATTTGACGAAATCTTCCAGCCAAATTACTC
Organism: Hetaerina titia; assembly: GCA_037158775.1. Classification (NCBI taxonomy): domain Eukaryota; kingdom Metazoa; phylum Arthropoda; class Insecta; order Odonata; family Calopterygidae; genus Hetaerina; species Hetaerina titia. Next base: position 109,150,363 of record CM073772.1, read on the forward strand.
TCTCATTAACGCTACGAATTAGTTTATTAAATCTCTTCCTCCCACATTCTCCTAAACCTTTAGGTACTTCCTCGAGATTGCTGTAAACCCCTTAACGCAGTATTTAATTTTAATTCCCTTAATGTCCTTTCTATCTCGCCACTGAGTAAACCTGGACCTAAGCTATCCTCATCAACGTCTTAATCTCTTTCTATGTTAAAGTTTCCTGGCGTAATGTCTTTACCGAATATTTTCTCTATTTCACCATTCCATTTTCCTTGAATCGTCCTGATTCAATCAGTAATTTTCTTGGTATCTTTGTTTGCATGAATTAACGCTTCTTACTTTTTGAAAGTACTTTCACTATTGCAGTGCACCGATTTCACCATCATTTATAAAATTTCCTTTCCCTAGCCCTACCTGTTCCAATACACTTATTTTTCTCTATTTGTTTTCAACCTCAGTGTGTTATCCAAGTGAGAAACCATAAAAAATATCAAATAAAAATATACAAATCCGCCTACCTTAGTGAATTAGCAAATAGTTGAAAACGACGCAATGTTTTGGTGTCGAAGGTTCAAATTCAAATAGAAGCACATGAAACGAAATTACGGTTACGTAAATTTCAAATTTTTATCGAGTGACTTTGAATTTGTTTTCCTTCTTTATTTTTTTCAGGATAAAAGAACTATGATTCATTCGATTCACTTTGCCACGACACCCCAAAACCAAGTGGAAACTCCCTGAGAGAAGAGGCAATGACCACTGTTATGTGGCTCTACGAATTGTAGGCAATCAGTATGTACTAGTGTGCGATGTGGGCTCTAAGAACGGAGAATGAGGTCGAGGAGGATATAAGGGGAGGGAAGGGTCGGGAGCGTAGACTGGCATTCGGACGGCGGAGGGCCGACGTGAGATCTCAGGGCTTGAGGAGTTGAACAATTTTTCCCCACTGGGTCGTATCGAGGTTTTCGTTAACGGTTCCTTCATCCTTATCGTCCTTTTCGAGTGAAATACGAGACGCATTAGAAGATTTAACACCCTCACGCACCAGGACGATCAGATTGGTTCAAGCTGTTGCCATCTCACTGTTCAACGCTTGTTCTCTTGCCTGAACCTTAAGGTAAACGGGGATTCGTAATGTCCAACATGTCCGTCTTACCATTGGAAAATCTACTCATATACATGCCGTGATCCATCATGAGTGTTGAATGATAGCGCCTACTCAGTTTAAATAATGAGTGAATTGATCTTCGGGGGTAATATTATTATCAGGTAATCTACCGGTTAAGGTAGGTTTTTGGATGGACACAACTATCAAATAAACATTTTGTAACTCCCCACCTAGCAAACTAATCTATATCAGGTCCCTCTTCATCTCGGTGTACTTCTTTCCTCCTTTCATCCCGTCCAACATCCCTATCCTGTTCCTACCCTTACCACGCTTGCCCAACATTCTCCCCTCTATTACCCTCTTCAACATTCCACTACCGCTCAATACGCCTTTCATCCATTTTTCCTGCCTCCATACGATTTCTCTCAACAAACCCCTCTCCTCACCCACCATCTCTAGTACTTCCTCATTTGTTTTCCTTTCGGTCCATTTCACCTTCTCCATTCTTCTCCACACACACATTTCAAAAGCCTCCAATCTACGTCTATCCTCCTGCTTCAGCGACCACGTTTCCGCGCCGTACATAGCTACGCTCCATATCAGAGTTTTTACGAGTCTTGTCTTAACATCCCTACTCAACGTCCCCGTCATCAACTCCCTCCTCTTTGAGAAAGCCTCCTTGCCTAGCGCAATTCTTCTCCTTACGTCCCTACCACTTTGACCGTGTTGGTCCAAAACACTTCCGAGATATGTAAACTGCTCTACCTGCTCTATTCTTTCCCCGCCTATTTTAATATTTAGCTTAGCCTTTTTCTTTCTAGAAAATCGCATAATCTTTGTTTTATTAATATTGATTCTCATCCCATATTTATCGCACTGAACCTCCAATTCACTCAACAATGCTTGCAACCCCTTGGCTGACTGAGCAACTAATGCTTGGTCATCAGCAAACCTAACCGATTTTACGAATTCCCCTCCGACTTTCATCCCTACCTCCAGTTCTTCCCATGCCTCTTTAATCATTTCCTCTACATATACGTTGAACAGTACCGGTGACAATGGGCAACCCTGCCTTACACCTCTTCCTAACACTGCCCATCCGGACTCTCCGTTCCCCACTCGCACCTGAGCAGTCTGAGACATGTACAGGTTGCGGATCAGTCTCCTGTCCCTCCAATCCATTCCTATTTTCTGCAATACACGCATTAATTTTTCCCAATTCACTCTATCAAACGCTTTTTCGAAATCTACAAAACAGGCAAAAACGTCCTGATTGTATTCTATATTTCTCTCGACTAGTGATCTCATTACTGCAATGGCATCACGCGTACCTCTTCCTTTCCTGAACCCAAACTGATCATCCCCTAAGTAATCATTTGCCTTACTCTCTATCCTTTTGTTGATGATCCTGAGAATAACTTTAGCTGCGTGGGATATCAAACTTATTGTTCTGTAATCCTCACATGACGAAGCCTTTGCCTTTTTTGGAATAGGAACTAACACCGATCTCACAAAATCTTCCGGCCAGATTCCTTCCTCATAGATACTACGAATCAGTCCATATATGGCCTTCTTCCCACCTTTCCCTAACCATTTCAACATTTCAACAGGAATATTGTCCACCCCCACAGCCTTGTTTGCTTTCAACTCCTTTAATGCCCTTTCTATTTCATCGTCGAGTATGCCTGGACCTAAGCTATCTTCTTCTACCTCATGTTCCTTTTCTATGTCTAACCTTGTCGGCCTAAGTTCTTTACCATACAGTGTTTCTATATATTCCTTCCATCTCTCTTGGATTTTTCCTGGTTCAACTATTATCTTACCCCATTTATCTTTAACTGTTAGCACAGATCTTGCCTTCTTACTTCCCGATAATAACTTAACCTTGATGTATAGAGCACCAATTTCACCCTTCTTCTGTAGACTTTCCATATCCTCGCATTGCGTTTTCCACCATTCTTCTTTTGCTTTATTTGTGGCCCTTCTCAATTTATTGTTTAACTCTTTGTACTTCATTTTGCCTAACTCTGTGTTTACATTTTTCCATCTTCTTCTCTCATCCATCTTTGCAATCATTTCATCCGTTACCCATGGTTTCCTTATCCTTTTCCCGTTAACGGTTCCTATAGAGTCTTTAGCGGCTTCCAATATCCCTTTCTTGATACATTCCCATTTTTCTTCGATAGCACTCAGTTCTTTACCGTCATCCATCATTTTCTCTACAGCCTCCTGATACTCCTTCTTCGTTAATTCATTTACTGTTTCTAAATTCCATTTTTTAACCCGCCGCCCTTGCCTTATCTTCTTGAAACGAACATTACATTTTATAACAACTAAATTGTGGTCAGAGTCCGCGTCCGCTCCTGGGAAACTGTGCGAATTTATCACACTGTTCCTAAACCTGTGCCTAACCATAATATAATCTAACTGATACCTTTCTGAGTCACCTGGCATTTTCCATGTATACCTACGCCTTTTGTGGTGTCTAAACCATGTGTTGGTGATGACTAACCCCTGTCTCCTGCAGAATTCAATTGCTTTCTCTCCGCGTTCATTCATCGTGGCTAACCCATAGTCCCCCACCTCACCACCATCTCTTCCTTCGCCTACCGTCGCATTCCAATCCCCCATCACTATTAAATGTTTCCCTGCAGGAACACTCGCGATGATATCCTCTAACTTATCATACATCCTATCGACTTCTTCCTCCTTGTGGTTGTTCGGTGGCATGTATACCTGGGGGGTAATATGTATACCTATTTTTTCATTTAAATCGGTGGTATCTTTCGTGAAGCGTAAATATTTATCGGGTAAAGTGGAATATTGCGTTGACTTATATACTCTTTACTGATTAAAATACATAAATCTGCTGTTGAAGCTAATTTGGAAAACACGGAACTGTGAATATTAAACCCAGAATATTTAAATAACGATCCATTCCAATTAAAAAAAGAACACAATAGTTTTTTTTCTATTAAAAGCGGATATAAAGCCTTAAGCGACGTTTGAATGATATGTAACATTTTCGTGTGGCGAATGACCTCGAATGACATACCCTAAAAATACCATATCAATTAGTAAGATGAAACCGTGAGAGAGCAAATAAAAAAGGTGTTGTTTGCGGAAAAAGAAATTGTCAATTTTTGGGCGTTGAAAAAACGTCAGATATTTTTTATTTCAAATATTGCAGCATAAAAATCACTTTCGTAAATCTGTTGCTTATGTGACAGCTTGAACATCAACACAAAGTTTAGCCAACGGTCCTGAAAACCTTTGATCCGGTTCTGATTAGTCTAATCATACATGCGCAATAATGAGAGTGAGGTGATAGAGGACTGAAACCAAAATATTATTTTCCAGCCCTTTTGAAGCTTAACGTGTCTACTACTGACGCAAAAAGAGCAATAATCAGGAAGTGATGTAATTAAAAGTTGGCTGCAAGCATAGGGAACATTTTAAATGGCTACGAAATTAATTATTAGAAGACAAAATTAAATGCGAAAAACTAGCATATTATGGAAACATCCCCGTAGGAAATCATCAGTAGTAACATCAAAACAGCTTAAAGCTTCAATTTATGTATATATTTTAGCCAATCAAACAAAAACTACTCTACTAATTAAGTTGAAATTATTCATTGCCGTATAAAAGCACCTTTGAGGCAACTGATGATTTTAATTTGTAATGCGAAATATTCAGGGAGACACAACAGAAAATAATCTAAACATCCTCCAGAACATTAGTTCTCATGACGTTTATATTCAAATGGAACTCGTTAAATAAGTAAATCTTTACTTTTTATTATTTTTGTAACCAATTTTCATTTTAAGCACTGTACAGATATGTGGATCTCATGTTTCAAATGTTTAGTTTTTTATTGAACATTTTCATTTTTTAGGCTGCAATTTTTTCTCAAACTCAGAGAATTCAACACAAAGTTTTTTTTCTCAAATTTTCGTTTTATGCCCAATCCCAATAAGCCGATATGAAGTTCAAGTTTTTATAAAATCAAAGCTTATTTGCGCGGATGCTCTGAGAGTCATAGGAAGGCAGAGCTGAGGGAGGGCAGAACGATTGGTACCACCTCCTTGTGTGCTCGACGCAGCGAGGTCCATTGTATCTACTCTGCCCTCATACACCCGAGCTTCAGCTGTTTCCAAGAGACGGCGGCACTCTATGTATATTTGAGACTAATAAATGTTCCACTAATTTGAATATTGGACAAAAATAGATTTCTTCTTTTTGGCACATTTTTTGAGAAAAAAACGGAGGAATGAATCAGCAGTTAACACTTCACCATTCATTTAAGCAAATGAAATGTTTGAATACGTATTTCATCACACAAAATCGAAAACAATTGGATTAAGACGGAAGAACAAGCTTTAAATATTTCAAACGGCCGCTAAGATCATCCATTTTTCCCTTTTAATCGACACAACGGTGGAGTCCATTCGTCCCTAACAAACCATTTCTTTCCTTTTTCCCTGTCCCATGCAAATTTTCTCACACCTTGATAAATATTTTGTCTCACACTTCATTTTTTACTTTATTCTTATCTCTTAACCTTTTTTTTGGAACCTCTTTTTCGATATGCCCGTAAAATGTTCGATACCATAAGAATTATTCAATAAATTTATATTTTTAATTTTTCCTTTAGGGAAAACAGGATAATTCTGCTGGTTTTAAATGGCTTTATTGGATATAAAAGTGAAAAAATATGTATCTTTCCCATCATGCAGAATTATAACTTTGATGAAGCACAGGAAATTTTTCATCATTGAAACCCATCCTAAAGCCGGTTAATCATAAATATTAATAATTTCAAATGAATTAATATAGGGTCTAGACATAACGTCCCATGAGAGATTTGAATAAATAATTTTAAGAAAGCAAGACAACAGATTTTAAAGAGATAAGGCAACACTAGCTAACAAATTTACAAATCGTGCGTCGACTTAATTGCGCAAGACTACAGAACTAGCTCTCAGAAGTGGTATTGAAAGTGGAGAATGAAATATTAACCTCGTGGTTGGTGATGATCTCATTTCGGGAGAGAGCAACGTTCCAGTGGACGCGGTCTTTCTAGATTTTGAGAAAACCTTCGACCAAGTACTTCATAGTGTACTACTCACAAAGCTAGAAGCATATGGAAAAGATAAAAATTAACGTAAGTTGAATTAAAGGCTTTTTGAATGGTAGGGTTCAAAGAGTAGTGATAGATTGAGCGGAAGTTACCTCAAATGTTCCCCAGGGAAGCGTCATTGGACCTCTTTTATTCGTACTTTACGATAACGACACTGACTTCGTATTAACTAGTAAGATACCTTTATTTGCCGATTATGCAGTGGTTTACCGCGATATCCGTGATCATGAGGAGAGAGCAGCTTTGTAAGATATCCATAATGCTATACAACGCTGGTACAACACTTGCCAATTAGAATTAAAGTTAAAATAGTGCGTTGCCATAAATATTTGGAAAAAGAGCAATTCCTACCTACGCACCTACTGTGTTGGAAACACCAAAATTGAATCTGTAAACTGAATTAAAGACGTAGGCTCTACCCTCACTCACGACCTCCCATGGGTGAAATACTAACGGAGAATGTGTGGATATGCTAACAAAAAATTAAGATTAATTAGAAGAGTGCTGGTTAAATGTGATGAAAAAGTAAAGTTATCTTTCGCTGGTTAGGCCTCATTATTAATAGAATATTCCACTAGTATATGGGATCCTTATTGATTTGGTGAAATTAGAGTAAATTAAACGAGTTTGATCGGTGAAAATATGGAAGAGGTAGAAAGTGGTGGAGTTCGGGGTGCGTAGCGGTCTATTCTTTGATTTAGTGGTCCAGCAATTCCGCGTATTCTCTGAAGGAGACGTGGCTTGTCGAATACTATCGTTCGCCACAATCTTCATGGCAATCGGAGGGTCGGGGCGTAAATATTAATTACATGAGCGACGATTAAGATTAGAGTGGGATGATCAGTACCTCTCAGTGCATCCGTTCCTCACTAATTTTATATAATTTAAGAATTATTTTGAAAATTCATTCATTTGAATTCATACTCCTGGAAGAATACCACCTAGTTAGAAATCATAAAATTATTTTAAGCATCAGCGTTCAAATTTTTTTAGGGTGAAATTTTATTAATATAGTGTGAGAAGTAATATATAACGCAAAATTGAAATATTATGGTTATAAATTGGCATGATAATTGGATTTTTGGACGGTAACTACTTAAACGGTATATCGGCAGTGTGATAAAACAAATAAAGTATTTGGTTTACCAAACCATTAACAAAATGCACCACTCTCTTGTAGAAATAAATAAGATTGATTCAGGCAACCTTCATGAAATGAAACTGCCTGCATTTAGTTCGGAAGTTTCCGAAAATATTCACAGAGGAGCACAGCGAATTGAATTGTAGGTCAGAGTGAATTCGTGAAAAATGAAACCTAGACCAATTTGAAAGAGCTGATAGTAACCAAACGCACAAAAAAATGCTGATACTCAAACTTGTGGCAGCAGGTTAAGGCAGAAGGAATATGGATAATTCAGAACAATTTTTTTAAAGTAGTGAAAGGCTATAAGCATAATCAGAGAACTATCGCTGAAGAAGATAAACGAGATGCTCAAAGAATAAATGTAGGAATGAATTAAATTTATTTTAAATCAATGCAATAACACAAACAACGTGAGTTAATGAAGTATGGGTTAAAAATCTACCACGGTCCTCGGTAATAAAATGGAATGAATGGAAAAATGGGTCAAATGGAAATATGGATACTTATTGCCTTTAAAATGTACTTCATTATAAAAAATGTCATACGCATATGGATTTCACCGAGCACCTTTCAAATTCATTATTCTTGACTCGATTGGTAACTGAAACGTCCTAAAGGATAAACTCAATCAAAGGATGCATATCAAAATAATTGTGCAGTAAAATACCCACCACTTTCCATGAAAGTCATCTTTTAGGGGAAGGCGACTGAAAACAATTTACAAATTAATTTTCATAGAGTAGTTTTATGTACCTGTTTTGGTTTTTGGCGACATGACGGGTATTAAAATCAATACATAAGCTCGTTTGTATAACGTGGGCTTCTCCTTTTTGAATTCAGCTGATAATATCGCTCCAAAATATTCATGCTTTATTATTATATCTCTAGCTCAATTAGAATCCCAGCTTATATTTTTACTTTGAGTACAGTTTACTTAATTCTTTTGTGAAATTGCCAAAATACCTAAAGTGAAAGGAGCAATATTAGAAGATTCTGAAAATGTAAATGAACGCGCACATAACGAAAGAAAAAAATATCGGAAATAAATTTTCTTCTTGGGTTTTTGTTAAAAAAAATCCTCCGAACGGCGTCTGTAATCGCGAAAATAACAAAGTATCCGATATTCCACCGTAGGAACCCGACTCAAGATTTCAGCAGTATTTCTTCCCCTTCTTCGATTAACATAAGACGGCTTGAACCCGAGTCGAGAGCTATGTTCTTTTATCAATATGAAACAGTTTTGAATCAAGGTATAAGGAAAAGGTTTTCCGATTAAGGAGGTAAGATATGGAGAAAAAATCAGAAGGGATCCACTCAAATATATCGTTTTATTCATTGCTGCGAAGAAAGGTTCCATATTGAGAATGAATACCTATAACTCTTCACATGAAAAAATGTAACGGTATAAATCCCTACTCGGATTTCAAGAACCCAATGCAAGTAAATAATATCCAAATCCCTACAACAATTCAAACTTGTCACCATGGTATGCCATGGAAATTTAATTTTGATGTCCATCTTAAAATTTTAGGTTTTATCTCTTATTTATTGTCGCAAACTATTATTATTAGTCGATGATATGAATAAACAGAAAACGCGAAGAAAGTCCACAGAGTTCAGTCCATCATGTTCATTTAATAGAAAAAATAGGTTTTTCATTTTAAAAATATGAATTTGAATTCATATGCTCTAAGGGTTCTTATTGAAGGTCACAAAATCAATGGAAATTCATTGAATATTTAAATATTTTGAGAGCAGATACTATTTATATTTCCATCCAAGACATATTAGTGAAATAATAACAACATATTAAAACGATATAAACCATAATATTAAATCAAAACATGTGATCCCTTCAGTATTAGGTTTTTAACTTCGAATCATCAGATGACGTAATGGAAAATAATATGCATTGTTATAATTTTACTGAAATTTTTATTTCAAATATTGATTGATCGAGAAAGACACGTGTGGCTCTGTAAACGTAAGCATTCCTTACCATACGTATACCGTAAGCATACTTACCTTGAACAAATATAAATGCTTCAGTCACATAGCCATTACTTTAAAATGAACCGTTAGGAACATTTTTCACTTAATTTTGTGTCTGAATATCTATGGCGTTAAACATCATATGGATTGCAGTACCTACTAAATGGAATTAGCAATCTACTAAATGAATAAAGGTGAGTTGATTTCCTGAACTATTTTCATTCATATCAACCTTGGTTGTATACCATATTTATATCAAATTTAAGTTTTCGTTTGATACACTCTGATGCAAGTCATATACGTATATTCCATGTACCATCTGATATGAGAACTATTTTTCAATATCTTTTTGAGATAACGGAAATGTTGTGCCCGTTGCAGTAATGGTAATAATTTGTAACAAAGTGTTGGTATTGCATCTTTACATCACGCTTTAACTTAAGAGCCAATGGTAATATGAGATACTCTCCAAGACACTATTACTCTCCCCTTTATTTGAGAAGGGTTATGCTTTACTTGGATATAAATATGTTAACTTCTCTCAATACTAGTGAATTACATATTCCTACTATTCCCACTGTTACAGCATCTATCGTATCGTATCGCAGTCTTGTTAAAGCGAAATTGGAATCAAAATTCATCCTGAGGTGATTCCTATGTTAGCTTCTTAAACGTGCGTATAGAAGGGATAATTTTGTAACCGTATTTGTATTTCCAAACAGAATATTTCATTAAAATTTACAAAAGCCTTAAAACATATTAGTATTTCTCTTTTCTGTCAACATTTACTGGCATACGTTCGGAATTTCATTGATGCCTTTTCCAGAACATTTGTGGTTCATAAAATAATTTTTCAAAGGATTTTTAAGGGATGAACATATGTGAGATTTTTATTGGGGCTTATTCCCAAAACCTGGAACAAATTCGAAAAAGCAATTGATTGAATATCTTTTAATATAAGCCCAAAAGAAATAAATCCGGTGAATGAAAAATTGTGAAAACAATGTTGAAAATTGGACAAGAAAAATAAATGTTTTAATTACTCAGAATCATTACTATCAGATTGCATAACAGGGTTAATAAATGATCAATAAGACTGCCCAGTCACTTTACAGATGTGTGGGCCCTTAAGTTTAGAAGTTTTAACTATATACTAATCCTGCCATATACTTCAGGTTATATTCGATCACGCACTACTATTTAAGTTTCTCAGGGCTGAATGTTTTGAACGCATCTTTTACGAACAGCACTTCCCATGCTTACTTTATTCAGGGTTCTCATCGAAGAATTTCAATATTGTTAGTTCATCTGCTCACTAGTTTTGTCCTTTGCCAAGTGTTTCTACGGAATCAGATTTCCGACATCCTCATCTCGTCCATAATTGCGGGTCATATCTCACGACCGCAGGGGAATGGATAGGCACTACTCCATTCGTGAGTTTGGATGAAGAGGTTTCAAACTTTGGGGATCGCAGGTATATCCTTGTGTTAATTACAACTCGACAGATGAGTTTTCTCCGACTGCTTTGCACCCCGTGCATTATTACTTCTTTGATTCCTGACTAGAGTAATTCTAAGAAAATGAACTAGTAGGTGCGTCTATTTTTACTAGTGCTAGGTTCTTACTGAGATGATGTTATTTGACTTCGGTTCACTTCCTTTGTCTTCATGGCGTATATGTATGAGAATATTCTACTGCACACATTTTTAGCAATGCTAAATAAAAACCTAAACTGCTAAGAGAGGCTAAACTGCTTTTTATTAATTTATAAATAAATTTTATCCAAAAACATTAACATTTTTCTTACTGCTTTAAATTTTTCTCTAATTTAATTGTTTTTTTTCAATGGCTTAAAGAAAAGAAAAACAGATTTTTTAAGAATGCAGTTAGTTCGATCAACTATAGTAAATGTTTTACTTTAAAAAATGTAAAGTGGCTGTTAAACGGCATGATGAAATGAAATTAAATCATGATTCAGATATAATTTTGTAATTTACGGTCTAAAATAGATTAGTTGAAGTTGGCTAATTATAGTTTCTGAAGAAGAAAGTTACCCGTTACACTGCTCAAATATTTGGAAAATAATTTTTTAACAGAAGATTACAATATAAGGCACTGGCAGTAGGGGGAAAAATCTTTGATTTCCAAAAATTTAATCTGATGAATTTATTTGTTATTTAAGTGGCGGGAATTACCCAAGGCATCCATCCGAGAAGCCGTTTCTGAAAAGCAAATATATGCCAGGGTACCTCTTTGCCAATACATTAAAAATTCCCCGATTAGAGCTTTAAGCGTGACCAGTGATGTGATGCCAAGCGTTGGCGCCCGAATTCCGTTTGGGTTTCCATTACAGTGACATGAATTCGTGGAACAGTCCTTTTTAAACAGGGCACTTTTCTCTTTGCAAAATTCCGCCAAACATTTTGCCAGCTGCTTTTATCTCGTGGTTTCCCCATCCGATTACATTTCCGCCTCCGCACCCGGCCGGGACGGCCGGCTGGCCGCTCCATTCCATATGCAATCCCCATTCGACCCTAACACGCTCCCCTAACCCACTCCACGTCCACCATTTCCCCTCGTAGAAACACGCGTGGATTTTTTCAGAACTAATATTTGATGCCGAAGCGCACGCCTGCTCCTTTTTATTGCGCACGCGATAGATATTTAGCTTCTCGGATTCCACGCTCTATACCTCTGTCACGAACGCGAGAGGCTTATGGCTATAAACCTCTAAGTCGGAAAATATTTTCCGGGACAGAAATTTTTTCCAGGTAATCATTTTTTTCGAGTTTTTTTTAATATTTCTTAGGTTTTATTTTAAAAAACTAATTTCCTCATCCATTATTTTAGACCAAATACTCTCAACGTCCCGCATCTCAACAACTTCATTATCGTTTGGCAATCTTCCTAGAGATTGGCTTTAAATGAATTTCATAGGGCATTATGGGTGGCTCATTGGGTGAAGGGGTGGATCCTGAAAATTGTTATCTTTGAATCCTTATGGATTTTGGAAATACTTGTCTTTCTCTGTACAAAATTCTCATTATAATAGTGACTGCTATTCCTAAGATTGATGTCCCGGATATCCATGTTTTTACTCCCTCTTCATCGCTCAACCTATTGCTTTACTTTGTTTCGCAATCTTCTACATTTTGATGCTGACCCTCACTCTTGCCTCTATCCACTTCTGCCGTCTTCCATTCCTTCGATGCGGTCGTTCAATTTCCTAAAATATTAGACTTCCTCGAGGAATTTCTTCGCAACGGACCAAATTAGGAAAATACGAATAAGGATTGTACCTAATATATATCGCAAGCATCTTTCTTGACACACTCATTGCTATTATTTTTTATGTTATCTTTTTAACTCCCGAACAAAAATTAGTTTCGGATTTTGGGAAATATATTGACGATTTTTCGGGCAACGTATGTATTTAAGTCCATAATTCAGGTGCCGGATTGGAGATTTTTCCTTACATATAATAATAAACTACAGGGATTTGTAAGGCTTCGGGGGGTGTTCTAAAACTAGCAATGGTCGCTTTTGAACATTAAGTTGCTAAACGCGAAAAGAAAATAAGTTGATAATAAAGCAATGAAAGATAAACCTCTGTTGGAACACCTTTCGCTCGGAGAAAAAATGCCAAAATAAAGCCATAAAATTGAAATAGTTCACTTTTAACGTCGTTTTATGCATTAAATCTTCAACATTTATTCCTGATTTTTGTGGTTGGATCATCTCTGTCACTATAGAAGCACACCATTTGTATTTGATATTTACTTCTGACGATATTTACTTCTCACATTAGAATAGGTGAACAATCCAACGATTGTGCTGCATACATATCGTGTTCAACTATTTTTCCTGGTAAATATTCAATTCAATTTGAAAAAAATACCAAATTTGATATGATACGTGCCAACTCAAGAAGGTCGATGAGAAATATGAGACTTTGAAAAAGACAGTGAGATTACTGAGACAAATAAAAAATGGGGAAGAATAGTTAAGCGTAAATAAATAGCTAAACTATGCTTTTATCATAAGCAGGTAATATACCTACAACCAATGCTCGATATCCATTGACAATCTTTTTCTACTCATTTCAAAAATGTATTTAAGCATTAACTATGAATAAGAGAGATATATACCGCTCAATGACGACCACGTCACATTGATGCAGTATCACATAGATGAGCTGCATCAAATTTGGAAAATTGTTTTCTTATTTGACTTGAAATATTTCTTTCTTGTATTGTGTCACTACAATCTTCTCTACAATCCTCCAAACTCCAAAGCTTTAGAAAGACTTTTTGCTTGGTCGCAGCCTTCGGCCTCATTGAAGAATCTAAAAGAAACTGACCTGAGACGTTCTCTCGTAGAGAAAAAGTCGGGAAATCTGAATTTCAATGAAAGGTATTATTGGTTCATACTTTTGGGCCTGCATGCTTTCGTGACGCTTCTATAAAAAACGTGTGACCTTATGCACATGTACATACAATCTATATAAATATGCTTCCTTCCTCTTGAAATCCTTTCCAAGGGAAATTTGTATTTTTCTCTTTCAATTAATTTTTCCGGATTGCTTATAGTCAGATTTCGTATCCGAAAACACCATTTTGTTGTGCTAAAGGAGATTTATGCATTATTTTATCAATTTTTAATTGTAAAACGTGTCTTTATCGTACGTACTTGAAAAGCATTTCGGAGAGCAAAATCTAATCGGAGTCAATAGAAAGTTAACAGTTTAAGGCTTAACTTTGTGGAATTATTTCATGATGAGGGTAAAAAATAAGGAAATCCTTACACTTCCCCACACTCTTAATGAAAGGCACGGACTAATTCGCTAGTATTAGATAATCCTGCCACATCCGAGACTCTGGCAATGTATACGTTTAAGGCGCTTGCCCTACTTTTGATTAAATGAGCTTTCATAAAAGTAACTTAATACGGTAATTATGATCTATAAAAAATCCATATTTTTTATGTTACTATCCAACTCGAATTGTACGTACATAAATGAATCAATTTTTCACACAAATCATAGTCAATATTATCTGCGTTCAAAAACTGAAATTGTAGAGATATATATTAAAGAAAAATTCGTGCAATAAATTATGATCCAATTCATTCATGATGAACAAAATCAGATTAGTAATTGACACTTCATCGTAATAAAGTAATGTACATTTCTCCCTCTACCATTTCCTGCTCTTTGTCAACAAGATTCTTATAGGCCATACCCATAGTTATAAATAAATGTTGTACCTTCAGAGCTTTGTGATGGCGCATAGTAAAATTTTCCTTTAAAATTGGCTTTTCTACGAAACCTTATTTAAAGATCATATATTGTAACTTCTATAGATATCAATTATCCTGAAATTTTATTTGCAAGTACTTTTTACCGAATTTAAATTTTGTATTGCAAAATGAATGCTTAATTTTGGTTAAATAACATTTGTTTATTGGAGTCCAGCTTTTTATATGGAAGAAAACTGTAAGGTTATTGAAAATTAACTTCTGAGATGCATATTTCAGCTCCATTTCTCACTTTACGACTCCTCGTTCTCCATTTATTTATTTTCACTTCCAAGTTTTACCAAAAATTCACTTCACTGCATATACACGTCGGAAGTTGGCCAATTTTTATTAGCTATGTATGTGAAGCTGCATCGAGTATGAACTTGAAGGTTCCATCACACCCCAATAAAATATTAGGAAAGTTTGCGGCAGATAGGTTACATAGAATTTTTGATGAAAAATTTGTAATTTATAAACTTCAATACAATTTCTAAAAAAATGACAAATAAAATTATTTTATGTACACTATTATATTTTACCAAAAATAAAAGAAAATGATGTAGTCAGTCGATATTAGATCGGTTTAAGGACAATTTCTCAAACAGAATAATTGTAGTCAAGGTGAAATACACATGATACTGCAATTATAAAGAATAAGGTAAAATATGAAGAGCCAAAGGATCTACATTAAGACCAATATTACATTTAATTTATGTAAATGTTACTCACATGAGCAGGTAACATTCCTAAGTTGATCCTGTATGCAAATAACAGTCTAGATAATGTTCCATGTTGTCATTGCGTCTGTAGAAAATATGCAGAAAGATTTTAATAAGTTATTGCGATGCTCATGTGGTAATAAATAATTTATAAATTTAAAAACTATATTTTTAGATAAGTTACTCACTTAGATAAGTATCGGCACGAATCAAGTGACATGCTTATGAGAGTCTATATACAAATAAGCCAAAATGTTATTGTAGTATTTTAAAGTATTGATTATTAGTTTTAAATTTCTAAGTGATAATATATTAATTTTAATTACCATATATATTATTAGGTAATCTACCGGTTAAGGTAGGTTTTTGGATAGACATAACTATCAAATAAATATTTTGTGACTCCTAAGAAAACCAACTCTACATCAGGTCCCTATTCATCTCTGTGTACTTCTTTCCTCCCTTCATCCTGTCCAACATCCCTATCCTGTTCCTGCCCTTTCCTCACTTCTCGCTTGCCCATAATTCTCCCCTCTATTATCTTCTTCAACATTCCACTACCGCTCAACACGCATTTTATCCATCTTTCCTGTCTCCATAGGATTTCTTTCAAGAAACTCCTCTCCTTACCCACCATCTCCCGTACTTCCTCATTTATGTACCATGTATGTATATATATATATATATATATATATGTTAATGACAAATAAAAATTAAATATTACACTTCTTCGGGATTGATGACATTGTAATAACTGCTATTGTGACATTGATTGCGACGTACTGCTTTAGAGCCTTTTTAGGATATAATCTCATAAAGCCGTGCTCCTATCGTGTAACCAATTAAAAATGCTATATTTTCTCCTGGTAGTTAATGACAGCAATGTATACTGCCGTGAATAAAGAGAACATTTTTCTTCGGAACCTATGGTAATATTTACCTATTTTACTATGGATATACAGGCAAAAATAAGGAGTATTAAGCATAGTCTTTGCTATCAACATCCGGGTCTCAATGTCCTTCACTAATTATGGAGGGCTGAAGTGGATGGGTGTGGATTTGTTTCATGCGAGATAGTGGGGCATTTTGTTCATCCGCATATATTTTGTCCTTCTTGGCTTGGGTTTTGACTTGTCGAGCCCTCATGATGACTTTGTGAGTTGACACAAGGGTCGTAGATGTTATAGTATCTATGAATGAATTATTAGTTTTCTGTATCGCTTGGAACTATTTCCACATTCTCCCGCTCATCCCTATCCCATCTCCGCTCACCTCTGGCCTCCCTTTCCCTCTACATAACCCCTTCTTCCACTTCTCCCTCACCACCTGTTCTCTCCTCCCCCGTCCCCTTCTCCCCATCCACAACCCCCTCCTTCACCCCTCCCCCACCACCTGTTCTCCCCCTTCCTAATCCCCTTCTCTCTCTGTCCCACATACCTCTTACTATACTAGTCTGTCCTAACTAATCTTCCGAAGAAGACGGAGTTCGAGTCCGTCGAAATTATCAAGATTTTACGTGTGAGTGTTCCTTTTATGTGTTCACATGGTATGTGTTCCTGTCTAAGTTATATATATATATATATATATATATATATATTAATATATATATAACTTAGACGGAAACACATACCATGAGAACACATAAAAGGAACACTCACACGTAAAATCTTGATAATTTCGACGGACTCGAACTCCGTCTTCTTCGGAAGATTAGTTAGGACAGACTAGTATAGTAAGAGGTATGTGGGACAGATATATATATATATATATATATATATATATATATATACATATATATATATTATAATATGAAAGCACAAAGTTGATTTTAACTTTGGAAAAACATTTAAGGAGCCACGAATGGAGAGTAGATGGCTGCGGCATCACGCAAATTCCGATTCTGACGAAAAAATCTGTCACGATCAGCACCATGTGAGCCGGGCCGTTATCGTGGTGGAAACGCCATGCATTGTTTCTCCAAATGTCTCGCCTCTTTCGGCTCACCCTCAGCCTCTTCATAACCCTTAAGTAGAAATCTTTGTTGACGGTTTGACATTGAAGGACGTATTCTTAACGAATCAGTTCTTGCCAATCGAAGAAACACTCCAGCATGACCTTCACATTGAACTGGGACATGTGAACTTACTTTGGTCGCAGAGACTGAGAACCTTTCCCTAGAGAAGAATGGGCTTTTGTTTCAACACCATAACCATTTACCTAAGTTTCGTCATCGGTTACAATAGTTTTAAGAAACTCTGGGTCGACATTGGCTCGATCCACGTGTTTCTGACAAATACCTACACGTTTTTGTCTGTGTTCATCCGTCAGCACCCACGGGACAAATTTTCATGCGACACGCGCCATGCCCAAAATGTCTGTCAAAGTTGTCTGACAGGATCCAAAACTAATGTTCGCTTCCTCGGCTATCTCCCTAACAGTTAAACGCCGATTTTCCCGCACCAAATCGTTCACCAATGTGACATGCGTTGAGTCTGTTGAAGTGGAAGCCCGCCCCGCTCGCGATACTTCGTATGTCGAGGTTCTGCCCGAAATAAAACGACTGTACCACCAAAAACACTGGCTTTGAGTCATAGCTTCATTAACAAAGGCTTGCTGAATCATTCCAAATATCTCCGTGGCGCTTTTGCCAAGTAGGTTGCCAAGTTGCCAAGGTATTTGATGACTTGTAAGTTGCAATTAAGAATAGAGAGCACTTAAAGGAGCTGGCGTGTACAGACAATCTGTGACTGAAGAAACAAGTTCTGATTTTATCAAAATCGGTTGTGACTTTCTAATCTACTTTATTTTATGAGGAGAAAAATTCATGGAAAACTGAATCCAAAATGAAGCAGGGAAACTCCAACTCGGGAATATCAGTGATAGATAAAGCTTCTTTTTTCAAATTAATTAAATACATATAATTGCCATTGCATCAGTGAACTAAGCCAGAAGTATATACATTTCTATAAAAACGATCTCTCATGGCTTAAGAGCGCAGCTCGAGGGTTTAGAAACTCAAAATCAACATATCACCTCTTAGGTTTCCAGAAACTTGACTTCATAAATATTAATGTTATTACGTGTATATCTCGTTATTACAGGTGAGGAGATCGCTCGAATTACTTTCCAAGATCGGCATGGATTATGCTCCATTACCATGGAAAAGAAATCTACATATATGTACTCGTTCCTAAAAATAATGAAATTCCACCTTTATTTGGTACTAGGCATGACTGCATCATTTCGATTAGTTGTCCGTGTGATAGAACCTATTTTAAATTTATTAATTTAAGTCTCGTTTATTGATTAGGTCCAAATTTACGCCAGTTTCAGATGGTAAAAATAAAACCATACATTTATTAATATAAAATCTAATCCAGAGCGGTACCTTTATAGATAACTCAGTTATGACCCAGCAAGAAACATAATGACCTTAATTACATGATTACTTAGGGTCACCATAGGGACGGTCATTAATGGAGATAAAACGTAGATCAACAATGGAAGTAACATAAAACAATGTCTGTGTACACATTCTAGCGGGAATACAAAATACAAACGGGAATAAACAATTAAATATGCCGAGACGAGGTCATATTTATGTTTTAAGGCAAGTATATCATAAACTTAAGCTCAATCAACACCCAAACATTCCGTCAAACGTATCTATCCTTCTCCTTCCCTAACCTCAATTACCTTACGTCCTTCTCTCTATTACAGCCTTCAGAAATCCATAACCAACCGAAATGCTCTGCATCCATCTTTTCTGTGCGCTTTGGATTTCTCCTTACAACGAACAGTCTCTCATTCCCCACATTCTGACTACTTTCACGTATGCTTTCATATCCATCTATTTACCTTAGTAGCCCAGTAGTAGAGCGTAGGCTACTGACAGAAAGACCCAGGTTCAATTCCCGGGTACAGGCAACCCCAGTTTTACCCATTTTTTGCGGATCCAGATTTTCCTGGGCAACCACAGGTGGCACAAGGAAAAGGTATGGACCCTGTACATAGCTCTGTGAGTTTCATATACCGTTGGATAAATGTTATTTTAATGATGAAGTCACCTTAAAGACGCAATCAAGGAAGGTGACGGGAAACCATCTCAATGATATATCCCAAGAAATTATGAGAGACAAATAAACTATACCATCTAGTATTAGTTGCCTGGTTCGAAATATCAGAAGCCATAATTTGACGGAATAATTTTACGAATATTAATCGACATTATAGGGAAGCGTTGCTGAATTTAATAAAAATTGAGAGTAAATATGACAGAGTAAAGGTATCTATGAAATTGATATAATTTATACCCGATAAAATTTCTTCGCGATAAATTATTAACCTAGCTTCTTAAGGAACTTGATAAGGCGTAAATATAATTAACAACAAAGTAAAAAATTATATTTTCAAGCATTAGAAATTCTATACACAAATAAGGTTCTATTTGGATGAAAATGCAATATTCTGTCAAGTTTCATTTGAATTCGCCTAATTACCCTTCACCAGCAATGGCATAATAAGAAGTCTTTGATCTTCATAAAATTGCATTAGGAAGACACAATGCCATTGAATATAGCAGTCAGTTGATGCTTTAGGTAAGTTACGCCTTAAAGGAAAATCATTTGACTTCAAAGGAATATATCATGATCAAGAAAGTGCTCCAAAGAATGCCAATGCTTATATGGTACAATGTAATTATGGAATATTAATCTTAAAATATGGATTAATATTATAATTTTAAAAACAAAAGTTATGCTAACTCAACATCAAAAAGTCTTAATTATTAATTTTGTGAAAATAAAATATGTAAAGTCTAAAAGATGATTTTGAAATGAAGTTGATTTAGGGAAAACTTTTAGTTTTTATTTCTTACCAAATTCGAAATCTTGTTAAGTTCTGAAAATTAAATCTAGTTAAGTGGGTACGTCTAGATAAGTAAAATTGACAGTTCAGAGGTACACAAGATATTAAATATTGTAATTATGTTGAATACACTACACCTACATGTATATAGTGAAATTGTTATTTCATTAAAATATATTACGTAACTTTGTAAAATCTATTTCTCAGAGATCAAAACAAGCATTATTAAAACTTTTGTTAAGTAATCGACAGGGAAAGGAACTGGCCCCCCTACGCTGATGTGTGAATTTCACAGGCCGTCTCGGGCTTAGCAATGGGCGAACTCTACCATCACCTACCAAATCGACCTTCGGGTTGATTACTGTGTTGATGGTTAAATAATCGATAAACGAAACATCAATAGTTAATGAGTTATATTTTTTTATTTTGTATTACATAACGGTTATCCATATTACTTTTCCAATTACGATAGTTATTTATGCTTCATTTGAACTTCATAACTAATTAAAGCATATTGTTCATGAGTTGGCAACCTATATCACAGTGATTAAATTACCTAGTGAAATATTTCTTACCTAAATTAACAAATAAATTGGAGCTGTGAGCGATAAATACTTGAAACACTAAATACTATAAAAAAAGATGATGTTTTGCATTTCAGGACGGTGAACATCAGCGGAGATCTAGGTAGACTACCATCAGTCACATGAAAATGAGCAAGGTTTCGCCAGGGTGAAGTCGGACTTCTATGAGCAATTCACATGACTGGATATCATCTCAGTCGACGTGAACGTTGAACATTTGTACGAATTCTTGCAATTGACGAAATTCAAAACCTTCAAATCTGCTCTCATCTCTCGAGCTGCTAACAGACCACCATACTCTATGAAAAGATGAGAAATAATTTTCAATGGACAAAATATGTGAAAATTTCCCTTAAATTACATTCTACAGGGTTATATTTTAACAATATTTTACATATTGCGCCATATTTTGCATTAGGTTTCTCTCAAACAAAAGTAGAGGAAGAAATGTAGCTCAAGCCCCTACTCTTGAGAGAATCCAGAAAAATTAAGGATTTTTACATAATCGGCATAGATGCATGTTTTATCATATCTGCGTATATTTAAATACTATATTATACGAAACAATTACCTTACTTGGACTCAAATAAAGTTCAAACACTGACGCAGTTAGCTAATTACCAGATTACCATAAAAACTGTTCATCCACTCCGGACAATTGAATGTAAATCTATTTGGAGATACGAGTTTTGATCATAGTCGATTGAAACGATATTGCCAAAGCAAATTTCCGAATGAATTATTAAGAGTATCATCAACTACTAATTTCTAAATAAAGACTAAATTAGGTCCTACTAATGTCCTTTTATTCTTGAGAAAGAATCTATGTAATTCTAAATCAACCGAAACTTTGAACGCTGATGGGATAGAATGATAAATTTACTTTTCTTCATAAGAGATCGCCCACAAACATTTCTAATTTATTTTTTATTTATTTATTTTTTGTTATGACTCAAAAACAGCACTTATCAGCCTTTTCATCGGACAACAATGACAACACAACAGTAACAACAATACAAATACCCAAGCCCTAGGTGGAATAAATCCCACCCGGGTGGGAATCGAACCCGCGACCCTTGGATTGGTAGATGAGGACGTTACCCCGCCGCCAACGGGGCGGGCCAACAATATTAGCCTTACGGCAGGGGTTGATTCCATAATATTCATATAGCCGTAGTTACCGTTCGCTTCATACAACACTGTGATTGTCTAAGCTTTGAAGAATATTGCTGAAAATCTGTGTATTTTTAATTACTAGTTAAATTGATGCAAATTCACCCTTTTCAGTACAACTCGCGAACGTGTTGGGGTTTTGCAGGTTTTAAGTTTTTTGTAATGAAATCCCCCAGGAGACGGAATGAAATCCTTCAATCAACGGATGAATTTTGCCCTAGCCGTTCAAATTTCATCATCATAGATAGTAATGATATCCAAATTTTGAACAGCTGGCTTCTTGTAACTGTATCCCACCAAAACCATTAAAAAATACTTTTTCCTCTCCAAGAACGACAATTTAACATTAGACTAGTTTCGGTGCAAATACCTCTGCATCATTCCTTTTAGTGAACTAGTTCCTGAGTTATAATAAACGCCTAAATTACACCGAAACTTGAGTGATTAAAGTAGCACTTAAACACTATATTCTAGTGAGTATTTAAAAAGCAATAATAGTGTTGGAAGGCTATAATAATAGTGGTAATAATAATTTCATGCAGAGGATAATAAGATTTTATGTTAGCATGTACATCTCCTCGGCATCTCTATGAGTTCCATATGTCTATTATCTAAATACTATATATGGATAATGAAGATAAAATCCAAGCGCAATAATATCTCTATACAATCTAACTTTGTCATGTTAAAATCATACTCCGTTAATGTGAAAGTGACATCAAAATAATGGAAACTTATATACACATGACAGCCGGTGAAGTCAGTCATCTCTCGCTCAAGTTAAGCGATTCGCACCCTCCTCCTCATTGACATCTTTCCCTCGAATTCCCGGAATGTATGGAAGAGAAGCAAGGAAGCGTACTGCTTTTGATTAGAGATGTCCTACTCGTTCTCCCCCTCGCTCCCCCATACACCGGATGCGACAGAAGCCACGCGTCGAGAATTTCTTCAGTAACCACACGCCTCATAAATAATTCCCAAGTTTTGGCCACAAAGATCCGCAAGGTCCTTTTCCTTTCTACTCGCCACTCCCTCTAATTATTTCCCCTTCTTTACGCCCACGAGGAAGCATCCCCCAACTCCCTCGACCCGTCCGAAGGGCTCACCCTCTCTCGCGCCCCCGGGGAGCTCCTTCCACTCCTTTTCCTCACGTCCCCCTCCCTCTTCTCTTCCATACCGCTCCCCTCCCACACCAAAACATCCCCTTCCCGGAGGCACGGTCGCTTTCCCTTGCTCTCTCTTCCCTTTTCGATTCTATTATGGACAGCCGCCTCTCCCATCCAAAACTGACTGAGTGTTTAATTAAAAGCAGCGCGCGTAATGAATTTTGTGCCCCGGAGGCAGTTTGTCTTGGGGATGAGCCAACAGACGTGTCCGTCTTGCTCATGCCACTGCCTTGGACTCTTGATTCAGTGGCCTTTCCCAACTCGGCTCCTACGCCCACTAAACTTCCGCTATCCTTGCCCACTGATTTATTCCAGTTTTATGGGTGAGATTTCATGCCTCCCAAAAGCGGGGGCGTGTCTTTTAAAAAAGGAGCGAAACAGTGAGTGTCCACATGAATCAACTCGGCATCATTTCATTGACAATTTTGCTCTTCACAAGGCTCCTTGCCCCAGAAGTTATGGTGCGCAAGACTGAATGAACTGAGGAAATGGAGA
Source organism: Hetaerina titia (assembly GCA_037158775.1). Lineage (NCBI taxonomy): Eukaryota > Metazoa > Arthropoda > Insecta > Odonata > Calopterygidae > Hetaerina > Hetaerina titia. Next base: position 109,174,036 of record CM073772.1, read on the forward strand.
AGCCTTGCTATAAAGTGGCAATTATTTTAAACTCTGTGCTATGGATACTTTGTAACACATTTCTAACATGGACCAGATTTAATTTTTGGTTAAATTATTTGTCCAGTAAAGCATTCAAAAATAGATCCAATTTCTCCATACTTTGGAATCAAAAGGATTTCTCTAGCTAATATCCTTATATTCTTATTTATAGACTATCTGTCGCTACTTCGAGGATTGGTTTGGAAGTAGACACACCTGGTTCAATAGTCAGAAATTTCTGTAAACGGGGAATTATCCTTACCAAAATTATTTCAGAAAGCAATAAAGATTTGTTTAGCATTTTAATGACTAAGTTATTTCATAATATTGGTGCATTTATCGTGATAGTAAGATCGAATGAAATTAGGTGTCCCTTGGATCCGTGAAAAATATCAATTAAATTAAATAGTAAAGAAAAAATCAACTGTCGTTCCGCTTTATTCTCCATGGCAATTTTGTCAATTAATTTTGTCCAATTTAAATCACGTAATTTCAATCAGGGTTTTCTGGAAGTGACTTTGAATGGAAACGTATCACCTTAGGTACTCCAGTCTCGCATTACTCTAAGTTAAGGCACTTCATTGTTTGGTGGGAGGGGGAGATTCTTTCAAACGGAGAAATGTAGATAGACACACAGCGGGTAAAGGTATTTTTCAAATCCAAATTGAATTTTATTCAAATACGTTCACATATCGTAATTGAAATCATATAGAACAATTTCAAAAAATGATTTTCAAAAGTAGTGGACTTTAATTTAAAATGATTTTATAATAGCCACAGTGTTTATTTTGTCAAAGTTCATATCATGGTATTTCTTAAAACATCACAAAATGATACACAACGATTTAATGCATGTCTCAAATATAGTGTTTAGAAATGATATCTGAATAATATTATTGTATCATTTACTATCACTCTGATAAATGGTATATTAACACGCGACAGGAAGAGGAGAGTAATTAGGAAGGAGCGTAGTCTAAAGACGAAGGGGATGGAGGTGATGACCAAAAGGATGAGATGGGGGAACCTGACCATTATCGCTAAATATTTCTTTTCTATGCTTACTGCTAAGGATTGTTGGCTCTCTATTACCGTTGAGTCATATTTGAACACGAAATGTATCGTCCACAACTCAAACATTTTGAATTGGTCTAAATACGGTTTCCCAGTGGATCCCTCTTCGATAAACAAGCTTCCTCTACACTTCGAAGGGCGTTGACATTTTGGAAGCCTCAAAATCGTCCACTACTCGGTGACACGACCTTGTCATACATGTCCAAGCAATAAATCATTACCTGGGACGCCAAAATACTAGCCATGAAAATATTGCTATTCCGTCGGTGCTATAACCTCATGTACTTTTATGCTTAATCAACTAATGTGGAATTCCTCAAGGAATGGCTTACTGCTTACCAAACTACGAAACTTTTTCATTAAAAGAATCCAGGCGCAGTTATTTTAGCCGGAAATGATCACATTCCACGGATAGGCCAATACCATAGTTCTACTTGTATTGGATATTTAATTCCCGGGGTTTTCAAGCTGTCACGCATGAATGACTGTGAGCATCACTTATTGGGCAACGGAAGAGAGAAATATTTTCATTTATCAATCTAATGCGAGCCTAAAATTACTCCAGAATTAACCTGAATTGGTTTAGACGACAAAGATAAGTATAACCATGATATAACTTTTAAGCCAGCAGAATATTCTCATTAATTTGAATCAACTTTTCCAATTACCTCATCTAGCTGATTAAATTACTTCCCAGTGGTTAAAAAGATACTCTTCGTGAACAGGAATGAGCAAAATATTCAACTTTAATATGAAAGAATAAAATTAAAATAGTACACAAAAACTGTAAACTATATGAGTACGAGTTTCAGTATTGGTCTCGAGGGAGATGTTTAATGTAGAGGTTGTGCTGATGGACGCGGCTTGTTTGAAAGCCCTCCATCGCATTAAAAAGCGTGTAAACAACATCCCATCTAACCCGGCGCCTGTTGGTAGGCATATGATGGACAGCTCCGCGGAAAGCAAATTACCCCTCGAAAGAAACGAAATTGCATTATGCCTACACCAGTGGAGGTAAAACGACGGCAGGTATTTGAACGCCCTTAATGATATATGTGTGAGCACTGAAGTGTTTTCACTTTATATAGTAGGCGCAGTGAAAACGCAAGCCGGACGCGCGACAACTCTAACACTAAGCTAAACACTTTGCGGAGGATATTCGTGGACTGACGGTGGAGTGGGGCTCGCTCGCGGACACTAAATACCCGCCCTACAAGCTGCTTGCAGAACTAGTGGGGGAGGGGAGAATTTTTTAGACCGCTCCTTCTTCCATTCGTAATCGCCGCATCCTCTACCCGAACAGTGTTGTAAACACTTCCTTTTTTATTTTAGATTTGAAAAAAATGTGATCGTCGTACACTTATCGATTTCGTGCGTATCCTGATATCAGTTGCCGTACAAAACCGTAAAGAAATAATGCGCGATACCATCTGCTCGCTTGCGTGCATATTGATTGGAAAGCTAGGGTATCCTCCGAGGGAAAAAATGACTGGTTTCGATGGAATTTGATATACGGGCAATGCTAAACCTTTTTACGAGAATCGAGGCTGGGAAAGGGTGCAGCGTGGAGCAACCGTTGCTCTCTCACTCTTTTTTCCCCCGTTCTCTCTTCGTTTTTTCTGCTATATTTTATTTTTTAATGCCATTGGAAATGTGAATCGAGTGCCGGGGTTGTGGAGTGGGCGAAAGGGTGCTGTACATACTCCACTCTTGCCACGCCAGCATCCACGAGCGAATCGGGACGGAAGGTGTGTTGGGGACGGAGAGGTGGGGGGAAGGGCCCATTGCCGATCGAGGTTTAAAGAGTTTATCGGTGCCGAAGAAAAGAATGGCCTAGAAATGCTCATACTCTTCCCTGCCGAGGGCTAGGAAAATCCAATGCGGGGTGCGGGACGTGCTTTTTTGTGTATGGGGGGCGTGGAAGGGGATGGAAGGGGCTGCAAATTTGATGGAGCTTACTCCGCAGGTGAGGCGACGCTTTTAATCCAGCTGACACGCTCGGTCCACCGCAGGACCACAAGGAAGGACACTTCTTTTTTTTCTTGTTTAAAGATTAAAAAAAGAGAGGTGAGCGTACTTCACATTCCCCTTGAATCGGACTCGAGCGAGAGGGGAATTATCGGGGTCGCTCGGTCGTCTGCACTGCCAGTTTTGGAAGAGAAGCACCTTGACCCACGGGTCTTCCGATAAATATCGGGGCAAAATTAGCTTCATCTATCGCTACATGGGTGCATAACCTAAAGGACATCGGACAGCGTACGACAATGGTTGGCCATGTTAAGCAGAATTGGCCAGCATTGTGGATGTAAGAGGGAGATAAGGCCGGCAAATTTTGGTGAAACGAGTAAAGGAAATTTTAGGTGTAAAATTTCAAAGTGTGAAAGTCATTCCTCTTGACATTGATTCCCGGAATCGCCTCTATAGCGAATGATTTGTAGCTAAGAAATGCTTGTATTGTAATGCGCATCAGTGGATGACTCCGTTAATTTTACTGTCGCCGCATCTCCCGTAATTTATTTAAAATTTTTAGTAAAAAGTTTTCAATTAACCCTTTTAATCAACTGGAAAATTAATATTATAAAGTCTCTTAACTTGATGCATTTAAGAGTTATTTCATCAAATTACGAGTTCTCGAAACCATGTCACCGGGTGGTTAACAACTTATTGTTGCGATTAAATTGATAAAGTATGCTAAAAAATGAGGAAAATAAAAGAAAAAGTGACTGAAAATGTTACTGTACTTCTCAAAAGACTAAAATGTGTATACTTGCATATTTACAGAATGTCACCAGAAATGCTGAGTAGAGTATTCACGAACTTGCTTCATTTTAAAAGGTGAAATTTTGCAATTGTAAGAGAGAGAAGTCAAAAAATATCCCTAAAATTAAATAATTTTAACTAAATCCTATTCCAGTTATTATAAAATTAATCAGCATTTTCGTGAGTATCAAATTATAAGAGGTGTTTAGGATTTGAATAACTTCAGAATGAAATAAGATGCAGATAATAGTAACTTACCGTTTTCAATATTTTGAAGTAAACTAAAAATTGCTAAGGAAATGTAGCATTAGTTTTTGAGCATTATCCAAAAATGAAACAATCAATGTTGACGATTTCCAAGTGACTTCATTCTCAACCCTGCTGGAATTAATTCTTAGAAAACATAAAACGGCAAGGGGAGCCTAGGGACTTTTTTTTAAATTTTCAAATTTTGAAGCAACTGGTACTGCATTTATGGCAAGTAACTTGATGTGGGGCACCAAGGATAGTGTCAATGCTCACGAGCAAATGATGGTACCTACAACAATATAGAAAATGGAAAATCTTAACATCGTGAGAAAGATTAAGATAACAGGAAAACGGTTACCTTCCACTTATTCACTTTCGATGATATTATAAATAAATTTATAAGAGCCACGGTGAAATATGAATCCATTACCATCAGCATGAAACTACTGGAGTATATTTCAAATGTAATCCATTTGACAAAAATATCTTTCTTCCTCAAGAAAAACATTTTGTTTAAACAAGGAAAAAATCATATAAGGAGTTGCGTGTGTCGTAGGAAATGTTTGAAAATAACTATTTTTTGTTTAATGTAAACTGATTCTGAAATCTCACATTTGTTAGAATCGAAATAAAATCTGGAATGCATCCTCATGTATCACGTGCACGAGCAAATGTCAAATAGAAATGTCGTATTGGAAATTGAAAACTTTAAAGGGAAATTTCTTTCGATATTTTAAGATATACCAATTGCAAACAACAAATAATTTTATAACTAATAGTGGGACCCGTGCGGAACTTATCTTGCAATAGAAAAAGAGAACTAGACGTTTTAGTAGGAACGGTCACGGTAGCAACAGATATTTGAAATAGAGAAGGGGAGAAAGGGGTGAATTTCCAATATGTGTTCTTTTGAGCGCCCTTAAGCGGGGAGAATGTGGAGACACTCAGGCCTCCATTTCTCTCCATTGTATGTTGCAGGTACGTCCACTTCGAATGTTTATTCTGGACCCGCTGTCCAATCCAGGTGAATCTCTCTACCCTGAGCCAGCTGCGTGGAATAGCCGGTCGAGATATTACAGCGACGTAGGACGGTCCTGGAGGGACGACCGGCTGGATTAAAAGCTAAAGGAACATATCACCACGTCACTGATTGTGACGTATCCTCCATTTGGTTAATGAACAATTTTAAGAGTATGGGGTCACTAAAATTGAATCCCTACCACCTAAAAGAGAGAGTAACATGAATAAATAGTCCACATATGCAAATATTACGTATGCATGTAAACAGACGCTAACGTCATGGCATGGGCGAGGGCATAAGCCTCTGGATGTAGATGGTCTTTTCTTCATCAAAATCCTTGATTTCCTTATTACCGAGTTCTTTCGAGGCTCAAATAAAAAAAGAGATAATTGTATTTTATTTAAACATGAATGCAATAGTAAAGAATTAGGAAATTTGTAAATAACAATTAAATTAGCCTAGAAAGAGCTTAAATGATAACTGATTGTGGATACCAAAAGGAATTAACAAAGGGCGAACTAAATGCATATATCATTCATGGCCATGCATGATAACTAAAAATTTCTGCGTATAGTGAAAAAAACGAGAGTAATTTGTCGTTAAGTAGTAATTAAGAGTAATTTTGTTGTTAAGTAGTAAGTTCTCAAAATGGAAAAGAAATAAATGACTTGCCTTAGCAAAACATTGTCATTTTCTATGTACTTCCTCTGTACATTAATGCATTTGGTCCAGCGATGTTCCAATGTCTTGATTCCAACTCGAAAATTAGATTCATTCAGGCGTGAAAATATCCGTCACTTTTGGCTGTTAGTTACTTTAAGAGAATGTCTATCCACTCGGGAAAATTTAGAGCTTGGAGAAGACATGGAAATTTGATGTAGTCAAATCAGGTGAGTGAGTTGGGTGTGGCAACAATCAGTAGCCTAGTTCACGTATTGGCAGCGACACTTGTGAGTGAGCGTGTATTGTCTTGATGAAAGATGGCCTTCTTCCTTAACATACCTGGACTTTTTTCGTGTATCTTTTGCTATAGTTGGTCCAGGAGGTTATCGTATTATTGTCAAGTAATTGTCCTACCAGTGGGAATATAATCTTTCAGGATCCCTTTCGCAACCCAGAAAATTGAAGTTATTGCCTTTCCGGCCGACCATATTACCTTTGCTTATTTTGATGGTGGTGGATCAACATTTTACCACTGATTTGACTGCTGTTTTGTCTCTGAGTTGTAGTGTTGGATCCATGTTTCATCTATAGTCAAAAACTGGAGCGGAAAATCTTGTTGGTAAAACGTTTCAAAATTGTTCGGAAATTTTCATTCGAATGCGTTAATGATACTGCGTCCAAAGTCACGGTACTCATCTAGGTGATAATTTTCTCATATCCAACTCCACTGTTACAATCTGGTACGATCGTACAGATGACATCCGTATATTTTCAGCGAAGTCTCTTAATATCTAATGGAAATATCCAAAGATAGTATTAAATTCATTGTTTGAATTTACATTTATTGGGCATATTACAGAACACTTACATTGATTAACATTCATTATGAGTTATATCCATTGATATGGGTTCAAATCCCGGTCAAGGCGAGTTGTGTTTACACATTATAACTGATTCATTTTAATACACATTAGCAGAAGACTTAGAGAAAGTTATTGTCGTAGCATCTCCCGAAGTTCTGAAAATTCACTGTGGTTATATTTCTGATTATAAATTCATACGGTTATGCTCAAGTTATTTTGTGGCTTGAAGAAAAAAAGCTTATGCAAATATTAAAAATAAATGCAAAAAAATCTTTGACAATATAAGGTCATTCAAAGAAAACAGCGGGATACTCATAATGGAAAATAACAAATAGGACCGCGTAAATATGGTCAAATATGTAATAATATTTTTCAATATTGGCCAAAGTAATACTGCTGAACTAATAACTAACTGAACTACTAATTTTACTGTTATGTATACCTATTTCACGAAGTACATAAAACTAATTCTCAAATATCTGTTAAGTACATGAGTGACTTAAAAAATCGTCAGTAAGAAAAGGCACCCGCATTGAAACTTCCCGAGGAAAGTATTATTTATAGAATTAGATAGTACGAGTAAAATAGACTTACTAGTAAAACTGTAGAACCCTCGAGTTTGCTCGAAGGTAATAAAACTAATTCAACAATGTAATTAGAAACGTGGCATTTTATTGCATGCCGCTCAGTTAACATTTAATTTTTTTACGTTAAGGTCCATAAAAGCTGAGAGAATAAAAATAATGGCGTCCGGCTAATTCCATGACCGCGGCTAAAAGACGAAATATCCCGCTATACTATAAAGTTGAATTGAGTTGCAGCGAAAGAGTAAACGAAGCACCTAATCACACGAATTACGAGCGAAACTTCCTAAAGATCCACCCGTCTTCCACTTATTTTCACTCAATTTACTCGTCATTCCCTCTCCCGTCCCCTAACCTCACGTTCTCATCCACCTCCCCACCATTATGCCGCCCGCTCACTAGTGTCTTCTTCGCGATCTGTTGGTGTTGCCTTCCGACATCATTTCCCAAGAAGACGAAGATGGTCGTACTACAGAAGCGTCATTCATGTTCCTTTCCTTTTATACCTTTTCTTAAACCCGACAACCTCTTTCTCTTCATCCCTTCAATTCACATTTTCTGTATTGTATACTTAATCCTTATCACAAAAACCAATTCCATTTCTTTTCCTTCTGAAATTCCACCCATCAATTTCAACTATATTCTGTATGGACACCAGAATCCTCACCTCAACTATAATAATTGACCATTTTCGCGAATAACCAATTTAATTTTTTCTCTAAAACTCCTGATTTGCATCGTAATTAGGTCCCTTAGCATGTTTCCTTTACCAAATACATATTTTATTTGTTGTGGACGCAAATTATATTTCGTGACTTGGAGTCCGTTGCTTCGAAATTAAGTTGGATTAAATATTACTTCTCTGTAATATTTTATGTATTCATAATCTAAAAACACCAAATTAGTATTTTTTGTGAATAAGGGATAAAATCTCTAAATAATAAAAACACCTTTAATTAATTCTGTCATCCTCCTCCCCTCATGCTATAACCGTTGGCCATTCAATTTTACCATACCATTAAGTGTCGAATACTCAAACACAAAATGCTCCTTCTCGAAATCACATTTGATATTTTTCAAGGTCTTCCACCACCCCTAGAGAATGATCTTTTCTCAACCAGGTAAGACATTGCACTGCTTCACTCGATTCCATGTACCTTCGTCCTTTGTAGACCCCTCTTCTCCGCTTTTTCTTCTGAGCCTGTTTACGCACGTCTTCTTCCACTGATGAGTCAGGTTTCCTCACTGCTATAGCCCTATTCTTTTCCCTATTCCTCTCCACTATTCTCTTTCATTTGGGGTTTCGTTTCCTTTACCCAAATGTGCACTCTGTAGTTTATATCCCTATCCACTACCACCTTAGTGGTTCAAGTCATCCATTAATTAGTTGGCGAAACATACTATCATCAATTAAATCCATATTTATGTGAATGTTTGAAACAAATAATTCTTTCTAATCCTCTGTACTGGCATCATCAAACCGAAGATTGGGTTGGAAAAGTTCTGGACTCACTTCATTTGTCGGAATATTTTTTATATCTAAATGTTTGTTTTCGTCGTAAGCTTTCCCAACGTGTCCAATATTGTAACTTACATCGGAGGTCTTACTCTACATTTATTTCCTTTCATTTTTACAAAAACTGCTGTTATTTTTCTCTCTCGTCTGAATTAAGGAGAGATTAAGAAATCTCCACATTTGCTTATATTTTATGTTTTCATTCTTCTACGTACCTTATGAAAACCACTTTAATTGCTACTTGGTTTGTCTTTACGTTCTTAAAAATTATTGTTCAGTAACCACCTCCATGAGAAGGGCCATTGTTTTCCAAGCTTTACTTTCATGCTAAACTCTAATTTCGCACTATTAATAGCCATATTATTTTCAACTTTCTGACACTTGCCTGAAAATTTGAAAAAATCATAAATATTACATGTCAGAGGACGAAATAAAAAAAAACATACCCTGCTGTGTACTCTTCATGATTTAAATTTTACGAGTCAAAGGGAAAGCAACGCATGTCAGAAAATGGCGGCACTTCTGCGGTTTGACGGTTGTTGCTCCCAATCGCCGAGCAGAGGGGGCCATTTTTAGGACTATATACAGACAGGAAAATACTTTTTGAAGAAAGAACTGCAATTAAATAACTTCCTATAGCTAGTAGGATTAGTTTCCTTTCTTCTATTGTAACTTAAGGTCAAAGCACAAACCATCACAAATTATCGTGCTCGATATCCCGGAGCAAAAAATTAAACGCAATTTTTGCAAAATATTAGGAATTTTTTCAGTGTTTTTGGAAGATGTTTAAGTCATATGACACGTGCAATTACAATACGGGATCAATGAAAGTGACTCCATTGCCTCAATTCCAACGGCTGAAGGGTTTTTCATAATCATATTTAGGGTATTGCGGATCGTAAGTTTCTTAAAACTCAGTATAACCACTTCCAATGCTTGTTTCATTCGTACTAGGTCCTCTAATAAATTCAGTCGAAAACAAATCTGTTTACGAGCCGTACGTTTCCTTTGAATCACTTGGTTATTGCAACAGGGAAATGAATAGTGAAAGGAAAACCGTTCTTTGTCACGTTGGTGTAATTATGTTGACTCAAACTAAATTGGAGCAGCCATTTTCGAATTCGATGATTTCGTATTCCTAAAGGCCTTCCATTGTTTTTTCAGCAAATTCTCAGTACTTTCTAAAAAATAATAGGTGACGGCATGAGCTTTAAGAGAGTAAGTTTTAAATAAAAATTAGAAACCTAAATTATGCAATAGATTATGATAACCCTCCCAACATTTTTCGAAAATTCTATGAGGGCATATTGACAAGCCTTTAAGAACTAGACCACTTTTTCCGAGAAGTACGCAGTAATTGCCCAAAACAGGCCGAAGGTGGAGTTCAGTGAACCAACAGCATTCATGGCGAGAAACATTTTCGATCTCTATATAAAATTGATCACAATTTTCATTTATAGCTTACTCGTCCAGCATATCGGGTTGATTCACTGGCACTCGTTATACATCCCCGATAAAAATCAATCCACCTTCTGCAACTCGAAATAAATAGTGCACTACTAAAGGCTAAGTCATAAACTAGTCAACATTTTTATTCTAAAATTTTACTGGTGTGGAAAGGAATCCAAGAGGACAGTAAAATAATTCAAAAGACGTAAGGAAGGCGCAAGGAAAATAAAAAGACAGGGGAATGAAATTTTTACCAATCATGAATGGTTATGACGGTTTAATGAGTACTTCTGAGAAAAATATGCCATAAGGTTTTCAAAAAATAACTTATGCATGAAAATTGCAAGACGCATATCGGCATCCATTGGCTAATCTAATGATATTTCAATATAATAACACTGATTAGTAAAAATGTTCAGTGACACCAATATATGTTGAAATAAATGATACGTATACATGATAAGATAATAATTATCCTACATTGCAATAAAATATTTCATTTTAAGTCACGAAAACTTAAGGATAACGGCAAATATAATGTTTAGCAGGCCATTTGTGCGGGTAATTTCATAATTTTTTCAAGGGAGATTATCATACTTGAATCTTTTTCGTGTCATAAGCAGACGTGCATAATAAATTTAATTCCCAGAGCGAGGGAAATATATTTTTCATCCAAAATATGCCAAAAAGCATCTTTGCAGCTTTACCAACTCGCTCACAAACATTTCAATTTGGTCCCCGCCGCTCTCCAATTTGGCTTAGTAGGTGCCGGACGAAGAAAGAAGGGCTCCTGGGGGAAAAGGAGAGGGATTAAGGAGGATGGCTGGTTTGGCGTGGGTTGGGGGGAAGAGAGAAGGAAGTAGTGGGGAGAGACGCCAGGGGTTTACGACATAATAGGAAATAAGAGTGAGGTGACGGCTCCACAATGAGGGAAGGGAAGGAAAGGAAAAGGAAAGCGGGGAATTGAGAGGGGTTGAGGCCCGAAGGGCTGGTTGCGACTAGAAGGAAAGGGGCCGTAAGACTCACAGCTGGGGCCCCATGGCCCCCTAACACTCTCTCCCCACAAAACTCACTACTCCTGATGCGGATGATAAAAAAAGTCCTCCGAGATATGGGTCGGGAGAAAAGTGGAGAGGTAGAACGAGGATGAGGAAGGAAAGGGAATTAAGCAGGGGAGAAAGGGGGGAAAGACGAAGAGCACGGGGAGGGAATAACTTCAGGCAGGGCGTAAAGAGGGAGGGGGGAGTGGTAGGAGGTGAGCGGAAAATCGAGGGAGTGGATGGGGAAATACGACATAAAAACATTCCGTGATGGAAGGAGGTGGACGGGGGCGGGAGACGATGAGATTAGTGGGGTAGTGTGTGTATGAGAGAGCGAGAGAGAGAGAGATACGGGGGAGGGGGGTATTGGGACCACCGAGAAGAGTGAGAAGTAAGGGCGGCAGTGAAAGAGGAGGGGTAGTGGGCCGGAAACGCCCATGAAGGCATGCGCCGTTGCTTCCGGGGTGTCAGTGAAGAAAGAAATACGCAACGGGTGCGGAAGGTGGGCATGGGGGAAAAAGTGGAAGGGCTGAGGGTAGATAGCGGGTGGGGGTTAAGCGGAGTGTGACGCACGGAGTGGGGTGAGAGGGGGGAGCGAATGAGCGCGAATTGACGTTGGGGATCGTCTTACGGGTTGCGACGGACGGGTAAGGTGTCTGGTGTTCCCTCCGCCCGGGGATAGGCAGAGAAGTCGGCCGGTATGGCGTCCGTGTGTTCTCCCCAGGGGTCGAACTCACCCCCGCGCTCGTTTCCCACGTGCTCATGTTATTTGATTTAGTTCTGGACCTCGGTTTCGAAACTTTCATCGATTTACACGCTTTCAACCACTCGGTTGAAAACAAAACGGTTTAGCCGTCAGACTTCGTAAAGCGTGACCTCGATGACTCACGGAGTCAAAATCAGTGTCCGCGTTGGTTATGTGACAACGATGGATGATATTTCCCTCGATGCCAATCGATCGGAAAGTTATGGAACAAAGAGCCTAACAGGTAACCCCAGCTCGGTTCAGGAGAAAAAGTCAAAGAACGATCCGCACGATAGGTACTAGGGAATAAATAGGAATTCAATTGAAAAACTTTTACCTGAGGGATTTGAGCTCGATCTCTAGTCTTTAATAGAATCCCGATTCACCACCAAGCCAAAAAATCCACATCCCCTGCCTCTAGAACGAACTCGTCTATTACTTCCTTTATCAAATGCCGCAGTACTCCCATTTCACTTTTCAATGCGTATTCTCTCGTGTCCAGAAAGCTATGCCGTGTGGCAACACTTGTCATTCTGTTTCCAAGCGATTATTCTTCCCGTGATGATCACTTTGCGAGTCTTTCAGTTTCTTTTCAATAGCTGACTAAAAATTCTTATCGCCCAATACTTCTTCAATCAGATTTTGCGATGGCCGCTCAATGTGGTAGAACGGAATGGTATTCACACCGTTTCCGAGAGATTTCGTTCTGCATCCTCTTTGTAAACCTAACTTGGGTACGCAGAAAATCGGGCTTTCTGAGAAACAGCACAGAACGATACATCTTACCTAAGATCCAGTGCAATTCGTAAAATAATTGCACAATGAATACCGGTAGAAAGGCGAAAAATTGGGTGGAGAAGATAATAAAAGTTATCAAGATACTGAAATCCGTCATTGAAGGGATAATTTGTGGTAAGAAGGGTAGAAGTAGGTAGAGTACAGGATTTTAAGCAGTATGACGACAAGTAGCAAGAAGTTACGAAGAGTTGAAGAAAGAAAGAAGTTAGGGAAGACGGAAAATTTTGGTCTTGAGTAGATACTAGTTGTTAAATACGAATAACAATCGATCAGGAGTGACAAAAACTACTTCTAATTAATATAATTCTTTGGATGATTAAAACTCATGAGAAACATGTTAGATGTATTGCTTTTTAGGAGAGGTAAAAGGACACTCTAATGAAATAACTATTTTTTGCGACCAGATCTTCAGTATTCTCAGGACAACACGCTGGTGTACCATAAATACTCACGCCGTTAATTGAACTAGCTGCGGTTAGTTCAATTTTCAGAAATTGTTTTCCGAAAATCGATATAAGATGGCTCTGCTCCTAACGACTGGAAGTTAGCCCATATAACTCCCATTTATAAAGGTGGGGATAAACCAACGAATTACCGACCAGTTTCCTTGACATCGATTTATTGTAAAATATTAGAACACAATATTATCAGTAAAACAATGAGGTGTCTTGATAGTAGGAAAATACTAAGCAACGACCAGCACGGATTTAGGAAGAGCAGATCTTACGAAACACATTTAGGTCTTTTCATTCCCAATATACTTAGATCGGGAGAAAACATCACACAAGTCGATGCAGTATTCCTAGTTTTCCAAAAGCCTTTGATAAAGTCCCACGCAACAAATTGTTTTGCAAATTTAGATGCTATGGAATCAATGAGAAAATTTTTAATTTTATTAGAGACTTCTTATCAAATCGCACAAAACAAATAGTAGTCATCGATGGGTTGTGCTCGAAGGAAAGTGATGTAACTTCGGGCGTCCCCCAGAGAAGTGTAATAGAGCCTCTTCTGTTCTTATATACTTTAATGAAAGCGCACACGTTAGTAGCAATCTCAGGTTATTTGCTGATGACGCGGTATACAGGGAAATAAGGAGCCAACTAGATCGCGAGCTACTCTCTAGAGACTTAGACACAATCTCGAATTGGTGCAAGAAATGGGGATTGATGCTTAATATAGACAGTGCACCACACCCCTTAATATTAGAATTAATAATTATCGAGCCTCATGCAACAATTCCACCCTTATTGGTATGCTCCCAATCCCTAAACATGCCTCCGAACACAACACTGCCTTTGACCAATGTTTTAAAGTATCCATCTTAGTATCCCTCCCACACTCAGACCCTCCACTGAAACTCAAAGCATTAGAGATAGCTTTTATCTGGCTCTTGGATTCCTGGAATCACCCAGGTATTAATATTAGACATTAAATGCCCCCTTTATGCACACAATTTCATCCCCCTCCGCCCCCAACAACTTCCATATCATCCCCACCTTTTTTAAAATTCCCGCGCCTAACACTACCCCTCCAAACCCTTCACCTCGAATACCTTTTCCCCCCATTTTCCCCTTTTTTCCCCCCTTTTCCCCTCTTTTCCCCCTCTTTTTCCCCCATTTTTCCCCCTTCTCCTTCCATCCGCTGCTTTCGGGCCCTCCTCTGCCTCAGTCCTGTTCCTAATTCCTCTTGAGAAAGGTGGTTGCACCACCGAAAATTCGAGAACCAGTGAGTCCCTCTTTTATGTGTTTCAGTTTCTGTGTTTGTGTCGACTAGTTAGTCCATTTACATTACACATTTGTTTTGTATGTATGTATGTGTATATATGTATGTATATATATTTTTTTTTCTTACAGGTTCCCCCCACCTATCCTCACCTATTTAATAACCCCCAACCCCCTCATCCCTTACCATTCCCTCATGATGCTACTCCCCCTGCCACACACCTTTTTTGGTGGCTCGCAGGGTATTTATGTAGATGTAAGGCCAAACAAGTAAAATATTTGGGGGAAGTTCTAAAACCATGCCTTTCATGGGGAGCACACGTCAGTACAATATGCGGATCCGCTTTAAATAAACTGGGCTTCATTAAACGGGTGGTGGGGAAATTTAATGAGAAAGTTAGAGAGAGATGTTATTCTGTTCTAGTTAGACCATGTTTGGAATATGCCGCAAGTATTTGGGATCCTTGGGGGAAAATCTGGCAAAGAGAACCAGATAAAGTTCAGAGAAAATCCGCCAGATTCGTGAAAAATATATATGACAAGAACACAAATGTAACAGGTCACTTAGGGAATTTAGGCTGGGAGCAACTTGAAATACGAAGAGAACAAGCGAGACTTAGACTTTTAGAAAGATTCAGAACCAGCGAGTTTAACGATGATACTAAAGAAATTATAATGGCCCCACATTAGTTAGGTAGATCAGACCACAAAGATAAAATAAGGGAAATAGATTCCAATACAGATAGATTCAAATACTCATTCTTCCCCAGAACAATCGGAAATAATAATAGTAAGAATCCGAAGTCCATTTAGAAATATTAAAAACATTTAAGTTACACGTCGGAACAAAATTAAAAATTCAAAGATTGTGCATATGTATGTTTGTTGGTAGTTTGTGGGTTTCCATGTGTGTGAAAGGGTTGAGGCGAAAGGCTTCTTGCATGAATGTTTACCATGTTCGGTTTGTGGACTATAAATTTGTGGCTTCTGCATGCGGGTTTTTCTTTCTAAATTACGGGTGGTGTCTTAACAGCCCCCGCCACACGCCCTTGCAGCGGCTTGCGGGGTTTTGAGTAGATTTAGATGATAGTGAAGGCTCAAGCCAATACGACTTTAATCCTGTTCGCAGAATGACTTTCGATATGATGAACGCCAACGAATCCGCCAAAGCACTAGCAACGCGTCTGGTGGCGGGATTGCATTCGCCTGTTATGTACCAGGGGCGGCAGGAACAGGAACGAACCGGGTGGAGAATGAATGTAGGGATGGTGGGAGGGGATGACGAGACGAAGTGAAAGAAAGAACAGCGGCCCTCAGATCCCGTTGTTTCTGCGGATTTCATAAAGCGGATTAGGCGATCCTAGGAGTACGCTCTTTTCCGTTTCCACTGTAGGACACCAACCGCTACGCCTCCATGCCATTGGGCATTATAATCACATGCTTTCGGTCTTGAGCAGGACGTAGAGACTCTTATGCCTTTACATTTTCATTGTTTCTGAATTCCGAAAGGAAAACACACGGTTGAGAGTATGGCATCAATATTTCAGAGATTATTTACTCTTGCTGATGTTATATATAAAAAATCGTGGAAAATGTTGCTGTAAATATATTTAAAATTTTAATATTCATATCTTGTAAATAAAATGCGATATAATTGCTTCAGGCGTCTTTCTCAAGCCATTTCAACGCTGATTTCGTGAAATATTAACCTCTTAGGCTGTTAGAAGCTTTATTTATGCCGGTTTATAGGCCCATAATCTTTCTTTGCAGTCAAAATCAACTGTATTATAGTGAATAGAAAATGTATCTGAAACTGATGATGCCAGCAAGTGTTCATTACACAATCTAGAAAGGTAGGGAAAATTTACAATATTAATGCTGGTTTTTGCGAAAATACGAGTAGTCTTACTCATAGTATTGCGTCAGTGTTGAGTTTTTACATCACAAAAAATACATCTTAGCTCTTGTGATAACATGAACGTAATTGGTGATTGGTCCTGTGGCCCTCAGAGAAATTATTTTTCCACAGAAAAGATTTTCCATTATACGCCGGCACCTATGTGGAAAATGCCACTGGGGACAGAGAAAGAAGGAAAAAAATTCAATTACAAGAGGGCAGACTTTGTTCGTGAAACTGACGTGGGGGAAGACGCAAATGTTTATGAACTATTTCGTTGATGACTATTTTCGAGTCGTGGATTCTGAGGATGTGGGGGAGGGGGTGGCCAAATTTGCAGCACTTTCTTAAGTGGCAATCACACGCCTGTTTTATTTTTTTATATATATTTTGCCTCTCTACTTCCATTCCGTCACACGGAGAAAATATTCCAGAACGCAAAATGAAGACTAACTAGAATTACTATTATAAATGGAAGCACTTTCATGGAAATCTCGGTTATATTTTCCTGATACAGACTCACATCGTTGGAAACGGTACCTATATGCATGAATAATGAACTATAATGTATTAGAAACTGCGAGAGATGACGAGAAAGTAACTTTTTTCGGACTCATTCCATAAAAGAGCGTTACAATACAACAATTTCAGATGTAAAAATCTTTCACCTTGACCGGGTCAATTCGGATAATTGTTATGCTCTAGAATTGTTGCATTGTAATTCTCAAGTATGAAATTAAACGCGTGAATGACAAAGTAACCATAATTTCAAATAATTGTGCTAAAAAAGGTGTCATGAATAACTTTATGGTTTGAAATAACATCAAATTTAGGAATGGCGGCTTTTTGTAACTTTAGTGCTACCTGATAACATGAAAGATAAAAAAAAATAAAATGGTACAGATGCAAACAGACCCTACAGAAAATAAAAAAATTGTGATACATAACAGTCAGTCATTCTCTATTCAATTATAAAAACTGTTACGAAAATCAGTAAAAAATAAAACAGTTATAATATTTTTCTAAATTACGCCTTATTTATTAATTTTAAAATGAGCACAACCGTTTTTGGGTGCAAATAACATTTTTTCAAACAGTACCTCATACAGCCTACTTACCTGTAGTTCCATTGTGGCATTAGTGTATGTATTCAAATTTTTATGATAGGATGTAGTTATAGTTTTCAACAATTGTTTTTATTCATAGTTAATGTGTTGTTTCCTCAACAAGATAAGTGTGGATGAAAAATCGAGCCTCTCAACATTTTTGATGATCATCAAGAGGAATGATGAATTTTCATTATATATCCATTTTCAAAGGGTGAGAGGTATCCCCATCCTTTCAATTACCTCAGCCTTAAACCAATATCCTGAAAATTTAATATGAACAGCAAATCGTAACTAAGTTTTTACTAAAATAAAATAATTCAGAATTCACAAAGGTTGGCAGAAAATGTTTCAGCTCGTTAACTCAGGTAGGGTATGCGATTCGGAATGCCATTAACGCCAACCTTTGATGGGGGCGAACGAACACGTAGGATTAGAGCACGGCCCGACGAGCTTGAATCCAAAAGTGTGATCATCCATTTGGGCACTCCTCTGCAAAGGGAACCAGAGATGCGAACAGAATGACACCGTGAGAGATCGTCCCCCCTGGTCGACGTGCGCGGCGTAGCGTACTCTCGTTGGGCAGTAGTGAGGAAACTAACCAGGACGGAGAGACAGGGGTCACATATGGAACGTCCCAAAGGGATAAATAGAAAAAGGATGGACGCTCGGCGATCTGCCCCCAACCGTAACAGCCACACATAAGAGGATCTCACGTTTATGCACGTACCTATACATGCACGCGGGGCGGAGGATGGCCATGCGAGGAAGGGGGTATATAATGCGGGTGGGCGGCCTGCCTCACGTGAAAGGCCTTTTGTGAACACTGGAGCCGCCGCCCTCGCCCAAATCGCTTTATTTGTCATCAATCGTAGGCGCATGGGAGGAGGGAGTTGTTGTTTATCCCTGAAGTATTCATCGGTATCGCTCCGACCTGAAAGGGGAACGCCAATCCGTGATTGAATGGGGGGAAGCTCGGCTGCGATGCGTGCCGCGGCTCGCGGGGGGAGGGGGAGGAGAGTGCATCATGGGCAGAAATTATGGCCAACGAGAACGGAAGAGAGTTTAGTCTTTGATCGAAAGGAAGAAGAGGCGGAGACACAATATAAAGGGTCCCCGATGGCACAGAGAGATAGACTGTCGTCCTTCGAATGATGCGGACAACGAATCACTGAAAATAACCGATTGCTTGCTTCTGTGATCTAGGAGAACCACTATTTTTGGAGTTCTCCTAGCGAGAAAATAATTTATAGTCAACTAATGACGACTGAAACTCTTTAGAGTTGCACGAAGACAGCCGAAGGTTCTTTTGGAGCGAGTAATGAAGCCGAAGAACCGTGTGTCACATTGTGGTTGTCAACCGTTTGCACTCTGTCACTTTTTGTGTAGTTCTTCTTATTTGCCTCGATTCTCAAAGAAAAATATTGCACAATGACATGTTCTCTTTGCGAACTAAAGATATACTTTGCAATGAGGTTAAAAAAGTGTCCCAGGAAAAACCAAATTTTCCATCTAAATTCTCATCAGCACTTTGTAACACCCGTGGGTTTAAAAGTAAATCCAAGCACTATTAGAGAATGAGAAATGGTTATTGTTGGCTTTAGATGCGTACCACTTGGAAACAATAAAAAAACGGAAAGTAAAAAATCACACCATCGATGGTAGGTTCATTACGCTATAGCACGAGATAATTTTTAGTGTGCACCTCAAATATAGTATGAGGTAAAAAGTGGCAATCTCTTGCTGAACCATATTCTAGCCGTAGTAACTTCTCTTTCCCACGATTACGAACTTTCATGATAGCAAATATCACGTTTCTCAGATAATAACCTGCGATACACCTATGAGGATGACTATGAGGATGCCGTGAGAGAGGCTTTTTGGATGGGAACTGGAGGTTATTTCGATCATCCACGACATATTCTGCATTAATTGCAAAGAAGGAGTGCAGTGAGAGGAGTAAGAACGAGTGGGAGGGAAGGAAGGGTGGGAGGTTGAGGAAGAGGAGGACGTTCTGCGGGCGACGAAAGAGAGAAGGAAGGGGATAGGCATTCGGGGCGTGTGGTAGGAGGGTGGGTGGTGGAGGCGAGGGAGACTTGAGGGTGAGCGAGAGGTTCTTGTTATTAAATTTCCCAGAGGGTGAGAGCGAGTTTAATACCTGCCCTCTGTCTCCCACCCACGCTTCTGCCATCTACCTCAGCCGAACTAGTCCTTCCTCTCTCTTCTTCCCCTTCCGTGAAATATCTTCCGCAGCCGACCCCCCATCCCACACACACATACAGCCTTTAACCAACTTTTTCACAATCCATCCATGAGCCTTTTCACCTCCTTCAGCCCTTTTACCCTTCCTCTCTTCCACTCTCACTGAAGAACCCTTTCAGAGTTCCGCGGACCCCGAAAAAAATGGCGTCAAACATCTCCCGTTATTTCCCGTCCTCCTTTCATGCACGTTCCACCAAAAAGTCGAGTCCCAGTTGATTCCAGAATTTTCTACATGCCTTAGAATCTCGCAGCCCTTCCAGACGGAATGACTGGGATTGTTAACTTTCCACGGAACTTTTCCAGAGGTGAAATCCTCAGCTGACGAAGTCTTGTTGCAACGAGGTATCGAATACATCACTGTTTTATTCTAAATGTCACTATTACGCCAAATCAATTGGAATTCCAGCTGAAAACCACAGCAATGACATAAAAATCCGTGAAACTAAAATATCTCCTATCAATATAAGGCGATTACATGCATTATAAAACAAACATAAACACAGCAATCAACCCAAAGTCGGTTTGACAGTTGATGGTATAGTTCACCCAGTAATTAAGTCCAACGGCGGGTGAAATTCACACATCAGGGTAGGGAGGTGCAGTGCCGTTCTCTGTGCCGATTTCCCAGAAAGATCTGGTACCCGAAAAATTACGCAGCCTGGGTGTAGCTGAGGGCACCCAAAGAGGCCTGCTCAGGAATCGGACCAACCGCTTCCGGTCTGTAGTCCAACATTCTATCCAAGTTCTACCGCGACCCTTCTATATGCACCATGAGAGTATAGAGAATACCAAATTCCTTTGGCCGTAACTATACCCATTTCTTCAACTTTTATTTGGCAAAGAGGCTTGGAAATTGAAATTTATTTCAAGCCGAACCATGCGTCCTTATATTAACCGTTTTTCTATTAGTGGATATACATTTGGAACGACAAAGGCATACTATTTGTTTGGATTCCAAAGACATAAGGCAAAGTTGAACAACCATAACAAAAAGATTGCGTCGATTTTTAAATTACTCACGGAAAACTACTTCTATACATGTCTTGTAGTTTATCCAACAAATGAAGATAAAAAAGAATTCATCCTATCAAAAGCAGTTGTTGCCTTTGCATTTCAGAATAAACTTACGCGAATAGGTGAACGCTCCCTCCAAATCCATTTAGTGCATGTTTAGCGTGTCAGCATGCAGTTTCTTTCTAGAAAAAATGTTTTATATCTCAATAATCCGAATACTTGAGATATGCTCTCCCTCTATCAAAAACAAACCTAATAGAAAAAGGAATGTTACCACCACAGTAGGTAGAATTAACGGATAAATATCTTCGGGCACCAGAAAGTAGAGATCTAAATGGACGTCTTAGGAAAAAATTAAAAACATTTCTAACAAAAGGACAGGGTAAAATACAAATAAATTTATAAATTTAAATAAATGTACTAGTAATCTATAATATTTTTATGAATTTTCTCCTGCGCATTAATTATTCAATTGTAGAATGTTTTAAACACTAATAAATATGCATATTCTTGGAAACATAATTTAAAATTAGATCAGAGTAAATACTGACATTCCGTTGACGATCACGTGCAGCCGATTACGTCGTTTTTTAGATCCCCCAATTAAATGATTGAAAGGGTATTCTACGCAGCATTAAAAACCTTATATAAATAAATAAAAAATAAGATGAGTATATGAATATCCTATGCATCTTGAACAAAGAAACGCGGTGCTCATCTTTTAATATCGGCTACCACATGAAAATTCTGCTAATTGATATGTTTTCATATTTCAATATGAAATTGCCAATTGATTGCAATTAAATAACTGCTAAAATATTTTTTTAATATGGAAATCATAGACTGCACGGCTTCAATTTCGAGACGTACGGGAGACTTCTGCATATCAAAAGCTGTGTCAAAAATAAAAGGGGTTGGTACATGGCCCAAAATGAAAAATAATACACCAAGCAGGGTGAAGAAGATACTTCATTTGAATTAGCAGGGGTGCAAGTTTCTTCCGCCAATTTACTTTCTATCTTTGGGTGCACTATATTTTCGTATGTTACTTTGAAGATATGGCAACAGTTGCATTTAAATTTTAATATGAAGTTGAGAAAACGAGTTAACAAGCAGGTTACGATTATTGCAAAAGGCGAAGCTACCGTCGTTAATAGTGTTAGTGTTCTAAATATATGTTTTATTTTAATGCCATTCAGACATAAATCACCGTCTGATACAATAGAGTCCTTTTTGATTTTTTTAAATTTAGACTGAAAAAGAGTATTTCTATTTACACCGTTTAAGACACAATTAAGCATTCAAATATTTCATAAGTAAACAAAAATTCATATTAAAAAATAAAAGCTTCCAAATCGTGATTGTGTAAACAATACCTTAAAATGAACTACGTTTTTGATTGCCAAAATTGGCGAATGACGAATGGAGCTTAAGAATAACACATAATAAAACAAACTATAATTTTTCTGAGTGAGAATAAATATTATTCTAAGTGGGAACTAGGAAAGATGGAGCAAGTGGAAGAGTTTTTAATTTGGCAGCAGAATCTGCATCTATGCATAAACGAAGAAAAAAAATATGCACAAAAATCCAGAAAAGAAAGATTCCAATAAAATTACATCGTGCTCAAAGACGGATACATAATCCTAGATGTGAAAAATAACAACATTGAAGCGTACAACTTACCAATTCTTCACTATGTTACCTCGCCCATGCAATAATGGTAATGAAAAATTGATAAGAAGAATTTTAAGAGCTGTGCTAGAGGAAAGTTATGTCAAATGGACGTAAAGAGCATTTAAAATAGAGATCCAAGGGAAGAATTAGAGGAAATAACTCTAAAGAAAACTAAAAGATGAAATATAACGTTGTTGGGAACACATATTGAGATACAACGATTTTATGAAAACCGTTTAGGAAATTGAACGGAGATGACAACAAAGAATATTGCTCAATCGGATTTTTGGAACAACTAGACATCAGTGAGAAGAGTCCGTGGATATGGAGAGAGTAGTCGACAATAGAAAGACCTGTAGGACGTAAGCAATCAACATAAGGGTAAATGATCCCTGCTCGTCAATGCTAAGAAAAGTGCATGCAAGGTATTACATCAAAACAGAGTTATACTTGCAGTATCTGCAACTCCTTACACTTTTTAGCTAGAAAAGATGACAGATGATTGGCAGGTTCAAAGGTACCGCATTTCCTAAGAAGTTTTAAAATGCTAAATATTGACGACATTTGAACAAATCCCTTTTTACTAACCTTTTTTTGCATAGGATCCTAAAGAAACCAAAATTGAAATTGTACAAGCCTTTCAAAACAAACTGGGAGTTGAAGACTTAGCTAAAAGAATTTAAATTAATTTAAATAAAGTATCTACGAGACATCACGTTCGTTATTTTCTGAAGTTTCCGAAAGATTGTGAGAAATTTGATAAAAAATCAAACACTTCAGAACAGATTCCTTAATATCATGATGAAGGCTACAAGCGGACTGCAAATGTTGCACAGATATTAAACTATTGGTTGGAAACAAAGCAACCAATGTGGATCTTGAAATAGAATTTAATAACAATAAATTTCAACAGGTGGGAGAAAAAACTGTCTCAAAAGTTGTTACATCGAAGTAGTGTTTTAAAAAAGACTGAATAATATAGCATTCCGCCTGTTCAAAAATATAGTATAAAGAAATCGTAATAACTTCGAAAGAGTTCAACTCACAGCTCCGTTTACGTGTACATATAGCAGTATAACGTATACAAGTAAAGAAACACGTTTTTAGAAGTAGAGTCGTCGCCGATCCTGAAAGGTACGATGTGGTTAAAAATTGACTTGGCGGATTTCTTCTGTGAGTCAAAGAAAATTTGATTAGCGTCTAATAGAGATATTTTATTTCAATCGAATTTTTATATCACTAAAATCCAGCAAAGCGGTTGGCTAATCGAAATTCCAAAGTTTCCCTCTTATTTAGACCACCCTACTGACAAGCAACGGTAATTTTTATGATAGGAGGAAAATGTCTATAGTGAACGGGATAATTAAAAATTTACTTATAGTTATAATTTTACATAAAAATAGTTTTCATAAACTCAAATAGTTTGCAGCACTTAAAAAAAACAACTATTAACCAATAAAATATATCATTAACCCTAACTGGTGACAATAGAAAAAATGGTGTCAGCTTGAAAGACATTTTTCACTTTGGTGAATTTGAAGGATGTGGTGGTTTAAGGAAAAATAGGGAAGGAATACATTTGCATTTTAGTATTGTCATGGTCATCAAATTTTGAATTGAACGGCAGCCTTGTTGCTTCAGTTAAAATTTCTCAACTGGTTCCCAGTGCACTTCTGTGAGCACGGAATCCAAACATTAAACTTCTTCGCCTCGGGTAAGGTTTTTAGTGCTCACCTAAGGCTCGGTTTCCCGTCGACCTTCGCCCAATTTCGCTCTCCTCCATCACGGGCATTCAAGAGAAAGTTTGCATCCTCCGTGTCCTCTTAATGAAGTCTCTTGTCTCTATATCTCTTCTCTTATATTTTGTTGATTCAGTTGACCTCCGTCGTTCCTTTTTTTGACGCTCATTTGTTTCCATTTCCCATTGTTATAATAATGAAGAGCGAGGTTTGGAGAGACAGGAGCGACCTCACACTCTCATGCTCGTCGTAATTTAATCCCTTTTTTCTCTACTCAGACTCCCCCGCCAAGAACACTCACGACCGCGTTCACTCCGATCCCTCCCTCGCATGCTCCCCAAGCCGTACTCATATGGCGGTAACTCTCCCTGCCTCTATAAGTACTCGCTCTACCCAGATGCTCTCTTCTTCAGGTTCTTCCTTGGATTTCTACATCCTCTTCGGCCTCCATTTAAACTAATTCAAATTCTTGAGACAGGTTTTCATTTGTTTTGTGAACGCTAAGTGTATGAAGCGACTTGAATGAAGAAAATTGAAGCGACCGTCCCCTAAGATGAAATCCTAAATCGGAATTCTTGTACCTTTTACTCCTGGCCCAGTTCTTTCTTTTCCCTGGATACACAGGGTGAGTTACGAAAAGGTTTGGGGCATGCATTTATGGAAATATTTCCACTCTTTTTTAATAATATACATTGCTATAAAAGTCCAGAAAATTAACGTGAATGCATGAATGGAAAATTTTTCAGGACTTAATTTATTTTTAATGGGGAACTATTTTTACAAATAGAGTTTTGAAAATGTAAGTACTTAAGACTAATAAAGTTGCAAAATATAATTTATATTGACTATTAAAATGCTTCGTAAAGATCTATAAACCCGACTCTTGCACTAATCTTAATATCGTTTTCATTTTAAGGCATCTGGTCGCATTTTTCTGTAATTTTAGATACATCGTGTTGCAATAATGTATGCGTCAATTGGTTGAAAATTCAACAAAATAATCTGTTATGGAGTATTTGGAATTTATTGGGTACGTAATGAAATGAAGGAAGCACGGCTTCATGTCTAAATTGAATTCCGAATTCCTAATAGGGAATAATGAAGACATACAATTAATATTAACGTAAATGGTACAATAAATTATACTACGAGCTACTTATGTTCTCAACGGATAGTATACCTTGGTTTGAAGTAAAACTACAAGTCACATTATTTTATATTAGGTTTTCATCTTTTCTTTTCCACTGAACCACAGGAAATGAGGTAACACTTCTATAATAAATGAAGTAAAAGTTTAAATGGAAAATTTATTTCGGGACTTGTGAAAAATATCCAAAATTATGGAAGGTTATTATGTTTAAAACGCGCTGTACCACTCCGTTTCCAATTTGACTAACCCTTTCCATATCTTCTCTCCATCTCTCGACCTCAGAGGCATGTTATCTCTCTCCCACTTATCTCCCAATACCCCCGCCCCCTTTTGCCCTACCCTTTCTCTCCTTCCTGATCCCTCCGAGCAATCCAACTAGATGCAATCCCTGCGGCCAGATCCTCTGATAATCCTCGTCGAACTTCCTTTATCTGTTTCCCTCTCTTCCTGAAATTATAATTCACACGCTTTATTGGTTTAGCATTCGAAGGGCTCGCCCAAAGTTTATCTTCCCCTCGATCGTCAAACAACCCTCCTCTCCCAAAGTATCAGAGCCATTCCAAGAACGAAGACTTAATTTTCCATTAGAATCGCGGGAGATTGAATAAAGCTGGCGGTCTTATTATTTCGTCGATTATTTTTATTCGTATCTTTTATGATGCCTTTTTAATTAACCTCTTGAAATCAATTCACCTAACTCTGTATTCTGCTCGTGGCATTTGTTCCAATTTAGTCTCAACGAGCCAAGCATCCAATGGAGGGTTGAGGAAAAACAGGGGGCATGCTCCTATGTACTCTGTCTGCTTCGCATTAGTGAATTATATGGAACAATTGTGCGTTGAAGCGTTCCCCATGACTCCAGTGAACCCGTGAATGCCCGATTAATTCGAGTATCCAGTGATCAAGAATTGAGTAACGTCTTCAGTTTACATCTATTCACGCAAAATGGATGAATTCCCAACCTGTGAAGAACCGATGGAAGCCGGAAGTAATCGAAAGCATCCTTTTTAAAAAAATCAACGTAAAAAGTTTCGACCACGTATCAGTTGAAATTTCTTCCATTTAATTCTCCTCGACTGTCTTAAGATGAAGACATCTAATCTCAGTTTCACTGTCATCAAAGTATGTATGTATATATGTGATCCTAACCCTTTTCCTTTTTCTATTTCCATGTGAATGAGACTGCATCAACTTATGCATACATACATATGCATACATGTATGTATGTACATTTGTTGATGCAGTGATTTACTGAATGACTAATACTTTCTTAATTTATCAGCAGTCATAGATTATTTGTGGACGATACATTGATTTTTAGGGAAAAAGATTCCAGGATATTATGGGCTGCGATCTATTGACTTAAAAATGGGGTCATTAAAATGAGAAAATTTTCATCACTGAAATTTGGGAATAAAATGAAAAAAGAATCATGACATAATCCATGAAAAAAATGGGGTCGAAGGAAGCATCTCAGAACAAGTAAAGTACTTTGGTGTTACGCTAAATCTGACCTTTCATTAGGTACACATGTAAAATGAATATGTGAGTCGGCCTTGTAAAAGATACGTTTCATTCATACATGTTAATGCATTGAATAGGTATGGCAGAGATTTAATTATGCTTTAGTTAGGCCAAAGTTACAATGCGCGGCAAGCATTAGCTATCTATAAAAAAAATTAAGTTTAAAAATTATTTATTTTCCAGATTTATTACATTTCTAGGAGAGCAGAGCAAGCGTTGCGGGAATTCTAAAACAACTTTGTTTTTGAGTCAATTGATTCACTAAGAGAGCAGGCAGGCATGGCTTAGTCCTTTAAAAATTTACAGAACCCCTAAGTTTCCTTACGACACCGAGTGAATACATATTACATCGCATAGCTTACAGCAGTAAAATATGTTGGTAGAACAGACAGACGGGATAAAACATTACTGATATTCACCTTCACGGACGGAAACAAGTCTACGTTCTTCCCTAGCACTCTCCGCAACCATAATGAAGTCGAAACCTGGCACCAGAATATATTTACGTAGAGACAAACATATAATGATATGGTGAATTACTATATTGCGCAAGACACGTATACAGGCTCGTTTGTGTATGAGTGTTTTGTATTTGAGATTAAATGTATTGAAATGCATGTACGTATGAACTAAAAGTTTTTGATGCATGAATGGTGTCCTTCCACCCCCCCTCCCCACACACCCTTAGTGTGAGCTGCGGTATATTGTGGGCATTCATCTGTCATACATTTGTTTACGTAGACTTGCAATAGTTTTCACATGGACAGGCTAATGGTTTTATCTAAAAACTCAATGAGATAAAAATATTGCCGTTTAATTTTATACACCAACTTTAGAAGTAACCTATTAAAATTAGAGAATTTATCTATTCAATTCATTGAGCACATCGCAAAGAGAGTTTTGCCCGTGCCAAAGAAAACAGATTCAATTTTATCAAACATATTGAAACATTGGGGCTCGATACACATTTGGGTGAATACTGTCATTTCAGTGTCGTTAAACCTGTTTTGTATTGCATGAACCAAGGACTGGAGTTGGATTTTTTGATATGTTAATATAATTTTATACAATATAAACTATTATGCACCAATTTACCTCTTATATTAATTTGCACTCGTGACTACTCAATCTTCTCAAACTGCATTATATATTTCAGTTTGAGATATTTCCAAAACTTCTCTCCTTAGCATTCGCAGGTTTAGATCTACTATATCTTGTTGTCCACTACCTAATCACGAGTTTATGTTGCATTTCATTATATATTTTCTCGACTTAACCGTTTTTTTTATATATTCCCTTTTATTCTCACTTTTCCATTGATGACTCCTTCTCCTTCAATCTCCGATCCTTTGATACCCTGGGCTATTTGAAGAATTGTTAACTTTAAATGGTGTGAGGTCTATTAAACTGGAAAATCACATTGAAACGGAAATACATTGGGTAAAATATCTTCGGTCAATTATGTTTTGTCTGAAAATACCGAAGTGAGCTTTTTTTTATCAACAATTTGCACAAAGTGACGCCTACTACTATACCCGCTGTTCGAACTGATATTACTTTTCGTAACATTTGTTTTATTTTACACCGTTACTAGTCTTTAAAACCGGTAAATCACATTTAATATTTCAGATTTTGAACTGCAGTCCAACATATACAGAAATAAACATCAATACGAACACAAAATCCGAATTACTGAAAGGGATTTGAACGTAGTCTTTGAGTTCCCATATGAGATCTTCTTTCAAACCAGATCCAGATATACGAGGGCAGGCTGATAACTAATGCACACTTGCTTATAGACCATAAACAAAATGACCTTCAGAAGCAATCGTGGTGGCATGTGGAAGTGACATTCCCCCTCAACACGCATGCGCATGTTTCAGGTCGTTACATTCATCCAGTGTATTTTGAGAAGCGGAAGTATGGAGACGTGTTCTAGTGCTAACGCGAGTTAAACAGCGTGACTTAAAAAGTGACTCCTACTGAGATTCGTCGTCGCTTAAAGGCTGTTTATGATGACTTTGATGTTAATAGGTCTGTTGTAAATCGATGAGTAGTGAAATTTTGTCGTTTTGTTCCTAGAAAAGCCATAACTATTGATGAAACGGACGTCTGATCACTGCCACAGATGATAGATAAACATCGCAAACTCGTCAAAGATTTGATTCAGAGTAACTAAAAAGCGTATTGCAAACCATAGTGGTTGAGTTGGTCGTGTTAAAGGCAGCCTGGCGCCAAAAATCTTGCAACTTGACAGTGCTCGTCCACACATCTGGTGCGTAACTGGAGAGGCTTAATGTATTATTCTCTTGATTTTGCTATTTGTTTTTTTTTGTGATCTACAGGCATGTGTGCATTACTTTTCAGCCTACCGTCGAAAACACGAGTATTCCATTTTGTGAGGCAGTATAACACATGGCACTCCCAAGGTTGGATTTTGAACCGCCATGATAATCTATCGGGTATATACAGTGATGCCGCAGGTTGAATCCCACTGAATTGGCATTTGCTTTATTCTTCCAGGTAAGCACAGTGCGCTAAATATCTTCATTCATTGTGGCACCTCGGAATGAAGAATAAATATTATAGTTAAGGTTGAATTGGAATGAGGTCCGATTGGCCACCACTAAGAAGTGTCCCAGAAGAGAAGTTGAGGAGGGAGTTTCGGTGGAGGTCACCACTCGTCCCCGGAAAGCATCGCCGTCCGACGCCTCGGGGGGGGAGGGGAAATACACCATTGGGCCCACTCCATTCTTCGCACATGCGGAAGCCGCCCTCGGGGCGGTTATAGTTGAATATTGCCCCATTCAACCCGAGGCCCCTGTTCAGCCCCCTTTACTCCATCTTCCCGATCGCTCTTGGACATTGGCGCGATCGAGTGGCGCCACCGCTGCTGTAGTACTTGAACGGAGGAGTTGAATCGGGGTCGCATCCATTCCTGGGGCTTGGATGTATGCTGGGAGGGGTGCGATGATTGAACTTTTGAACGGAGCTGGTCGGAATCGTAAAAACCGTTTCTTAGCATCATAAGCCCATTTACGACTATTTACCGATTTAGATGGACTCCCAAGTTCCAGTGAAAAATTTATTTTGCCTCACTCTTTCGCAAATTACCCATAAATGTAAAAAAAATCAATAAACACCTGAAAAAAAATCCTATTATTACGAGGGTGGGGTAAGTGAAAGCGATAAAACTTTGTCGCAATTTCTAAACATCGTGGCAATGCCAATTTTTGTTTCCCACAGTGATAGCCATAGTTTTATGAGTAGCCTATAACTGGCACCATGATAACAGAACGTAACACTACGGTACAACAAGAGTGTACATATGACCGTGTCGTTCCACTTTCAACACACACCACGGAGAAACAGCAATCTTTCATTTGAAAATTCATCACTAAGGGGATGAAACATATCTATATTCATCGACAAGTGAAAGTTAAGAATTGTGATTTACTTATCCTTCGCCTATAGTAATAACGCCTGTAGTAGTTGTTCTTAAGCAATATCATTTCCGTATCAGTCTCCCATCGGCCAGCGGTGGTATTAGTTTGGGAGGTGAACGACAGCTAAGGTCATTTGCGCCATTAGGAATGGATAAGAAGGGAGAAAGGGTGGAGAGAAACTCGACGTTGGCATAAACCTACTCTCAACGAAAGGCGCCAAGGTCCGCCGTTCCATCCGGAGTCCCATCCGGAAGGCGTACTCACTCAAACTGTCCGATGGGGATTCGAACCCGGGATATCATGATGGGAAGTCAGAACGTTAGCCCCGACACCATCCCGAATCCCCCTCGACCAGGTCAGGCACACACCGTGCTGTGACGGAAGAGGCTTGTAGATCAATTAAAGCCATGATTTTTCTAGAGGTACCCGTGAACTATAGAAGCGCAGATTTCTAAAGATGTTCGGATTGATACCTTTGATGAAGACCATATGTTTATCTCTAGAAAAAGGAATTATTTTGAAAATGCAAGAACTAAGTTTTTATTAATCAAAATGAAAGTGGAATGAGTTATATATCTAGTTACTAAATATTGCGTTCCATATATGATTTCAGTAGTTGATAAATCCCTGCGAGACTCCATTTCTTGTTATATTTTTAATGCGTGAAAAGTTACACTAGATTTTAAAAATATATTACCTTAGTGACAGAAATGAACACCTTACACGAATTCACATATACATATCTTACCTAGAAATCAATTCTCTCTCTGATAAAAAATACCTTTGTTGTTTTAATATAAACACCAATGTGTATTCAATTGGATTAGTTTGGTAAATCTGAACTAAATTAAAATGAGGCACTGATCACAAGTTTTGGGACCAAATTCATCACTACCATTGGCCCCAGTTAATTTTTCCTATATTATAAAGATCTAAACCACTCATAGCATAGCATATGATAGCTTTAAAGTCTAAACGGGTTTTTTTGAGATATTTCAAATAGAGTTAACGATCTGAAGTAAAAAGTAATACATAGAAAAAGCAGCCACCAAAGGTCATATTCTATTTTGCATGACTCAGAAAATATTAACTGCTAATACTATATGCAGTTGCTCCTTTCGATAGGTATTAAAATGGATATATTTCTTAGCATGCAAATTTAACACATATTCTTTGTAATATGAGAACTGTGGTATTGTTTGTCATAATGTAGAAATGAAGATGTCATCATAATAATGAATACTCATGAGAACAAGCGGGATCTATAAAAATAAGTGAATGTGTTTTAATGTCGTTAAAACGACGCGAATCATGTTGGGAGTTGAATGGAAGGTAAAAAGAATTTCTCTGTAGGACAGTAAAATGAAGAAGGGAGGGAGGTCATATGCAAGACTGAGGAAAAGCTTTCTCTTGCCCCTCTGCACCCGTCACCATTGACCAGATTTTTTAGCTGTTACCCAAGTCGTTACTTAAACACGACATTTCACACCAGAGAGCACCATTCTGCTGAACGAAACACTAAGGTCTACTTCTACATAGTACCCCTCAAGCCGCCGTAATGACGTGTGGCGGGGGTTGTGAGGTCACCACCCGTGATTAAGAATACAGCCGCATGCAAAACTCACAAATTCATGCCAATTTACACACACAAAATCGTATATATTCATGCAAAAACCTCAAAAACTCACAAATATGCAGATAAATGCATGCATACTATCAATTTACACACACATGCACCTACGAATATACCTAATGTCTTCACAACGTTTAAACTTGTCCTGATTTGTTAATTAAATGTCTTTATAACTGCTATAGTGACTTTGGTTTCTTACTATGATGATTCCTGATTGGACTGGGAAAGAATGAGTATTTGTATCTATCTCCCTTATCTTATTGCTATGGTCTGATCAACCTGAGTAGTTTAGGGCCATAATAATGCTTTGAGTGTCATTGGTTTACTCGTTTGTTCTGAATATTTCCAAAAGTCTAAGTCTCGTTTGTTCTCTTCGCATCTCAAGTGACTCCCGGGCTGATTCCCTTAAAAGGTCTGTTCACTCGTCTTCTTATTATAAAAATTTCCACCGATTTGGCGAATTTTCTTCGAACTTTAACTAACTCTTTTTGCCAAATTTTTTCTCATAGATCCCAAATACTAATGGCATATTCCAAATTAGTCCTAGCTAGAACAAAATAACACCTCTATTTTAAGTTCTCATTGAATTTTCCTACCACCCGTTTACTGAAACAAGAGATTCTTTAAAACGGATCCGCATATTGTCCTGACATGTGCTCACTATAAAAAACGTCTCATTAAAACTACCCCCAAATGTTTAACTTGATCAGCCGTAGTTTGCACAACGGCCTATCAAGGTCGTGATAAAACCTATTGATGAAAGTTTTTAAAATAACCCTACACGTGCCTACCGATTATATTTAAAAAACACTAAAAAAAAACTTTCTCTCCCTTGCGTTCACTTTTCCAGCAGTATATCACGTATATAATGATATATTTCTTATAGATACTGAAGGTATAATCATTGCTCACGTTTTCGTTGCTTGGTTTGATCTAATGCCAGTGAACACCGCCGATTTATTATTTAATTCATTTACCCAACACGTAAAGTGAAAGTAATGTACTACTTTATAAAGGCATACTTGCATTTTTCACTTGTATTTTTCGGAAAACCCTATGGAAGCACTAAGCTACTTCTGTTTATTCTCCACTATGGTACGTGGAATTTTATTTTTTTAATGATTGATTTATCGCCGAAGGTGATTAGGGAGGATCAATGGACATTCCCTAACGAAGAAGAAACACGTTCGCCTTCTGGCTATACATCTCGTGGTCACACATCACTCGTAGCTAATTCAGGAAAATATGAGATAGCCTAACCAGTAGATGAAGCAGATTAAGAGGATTTGTTTGCTGAAGCATTGAGTAATCGCAGTTTTTTCAGTGTGATGTTCCGAATCTTTAATGTTAAACTCCTATGGATATATTTTCAAGAAACCTACTGAATGCAAGGGTTGTGTAAAAAGTAGAGGTAACAATTTTTTCAAGACGTGTGCGTGAAGTTCAGACCAACGATTAAGTGATGTGATCGCAGATAGTACTGGCATTGATAAGATGACAGTGGAAAGCACAATTATTACTGAAAATTTGGCGATGCGAAAGATCTGCGCTAAACTAGTTTCGAAGGTGTGGACGGGCGACCAAGAGCAGAGTCGAGTGTCTGCTTGCGAAGACCTATAGCGGCATCCCTTAAAGGATACCGCCATGGGAGCGACCGTAGGTGCCGTCGAAGAAGGTTGGACGAATACCCTTGAGGACTTCTGGAATCAGCCAATCAGGAAGGCCTTGAGCCGTGGGAAAACCGCTGGTAAGAGTGTGTTGACACTCAAGGGATGAAAAATTCACTCTGGAATGTTGAGGTATTGTAGCAATATTTGTAATGAATTTATTTTTCGATAAAATCTCCTAATACGTTTTATACGCACATATATATCCCCCTGCCACACATCTTTTTGGTGGCTCGCAGGGTATTTATGTAGATGTATATTTGAATGAGGTTTTATGTTTCCATAAAATCTGTTGTTTTGTCGGCGAAGATCTTCGTCTGATAATTTCCATTCAATTGCATTGAAAAACCAATTTCTATTCATGATCGCCTCATCGGGAAGTTTTTCGCATACATCCTCTGCAGATACGCATGAATACGGTACTGCATAAATAGAAAGTAACTTTACTGAGCAATGGTGGACAGAATATTGAGAGGAACAAGAAATCCTGTGAGTAAAATACGAAGCGTTAATGGTCCAGGAAGGGGTATTCGGGAAGGTTGAGACAAATGCTTAGGAAATAAATTCGTCACCTTGATTTCGGAATAGGATTTATTTACGACTCCATTCCTCCACAGATCATTAATTCCGGTCACATCTCAGAATTCGTGTCACCACATGTTTCAGGACGAACAGTGCAAATTGCTGCAGGAAATTAACCTGTCCTTCAAAGACATCCTTGACCGCTCACTCATGACCAATACCTTCCGGCCATTTACGATCGAAATTTCCCCCTATAGCGCCAACTAGACAATATTTGGAAACCTTGCTAAACGTGGAAACAAGCAGAACACCAAACCATCCCTATGTATCGAGGCCAGACCAGTGAGCTCATTGACTCTAACTCATGGGGAACTGGAAATTTAAACACAATTAACACGCCATAGATAACCACAGTTGAAGGTACAGGATTAAGACACGAACATCTTGCAATACACTACAGCAAGCTATAAGTAGCCACCCTTAGCAGCGTGCCGTAGTTGCAGTTAGTAGGAAAAAAATAAAGATACCTCTACATGTACAGGATTACTTTTTATTCATCGTCAGAGTTTCTACAATGAAAATGTTAAGGTAACTTATATATTCACGCTTTATTGACCTTTGCAGTTATCGGATTCTCAGAACTTGGATTTAGACCTTTCTCATAGGATGTGAATCCGGCCAAAAATTCGAGACTGTGGAATTTATTGAGATTATAGTAACCATACTATAGTCATGATTCGACAGTCTTTGATTCCAACATATCGTTGAGGGTTTTGGGCTGATTTAATTTTAGTTTCGTTTCTGTTTTTATTTTAGAAGTATTTTACGATCCAATGTGCGTGAAGGGCTTCCACCGCTCCGAGGAAGCGCTTCACACACATTAGATGGTAAAACATTTTTAAACCATATGCACCCAGACCCTTCTTTAGCTCATTAAACCGATGAGTAGACGCACATATTTCACCTCTCAGGAAGAAGATATGAGAGGAATATGAGTGCTGAACGTAACAGAGGACATAACCGTAAAATCATAACTCAGTTTTTACTTCACAAAAACCTGGGAAATACAATCTGACAGGATTATTCAGCACCATGAGACAACGGTGGTGCTTAAAGCATCTGCTTATCAAACTGACCTTCGCATTGAACACCGTGGTTGGGTTGCTTACAACTTCGCAAACTTTTCACTAATATAAAATGATGAAATTTGGCAACATTTAAAATTTATTCGAATGTTTTTTTAAGGTTAAAATTTACATAATTGATTATCCTAACAAGGTATAGGATAAGATAGACCTGGAGAACATATCTAAAGTGGGCTAAATTAACCAATGAATCAGGAATCTCGATGGCCATCAAATAATAAATTTCATGAGTGTAATGGATGTGTAATAGGATAAAATTAAACAAAATATCTAGTATATCGGATGAAAATGGGAATAGAATTAATAAAAACGGAGGAGTTTGACGTTATGATCAATCGAGTTTTGATAAAGGAGTGATCTGAGGGAGCCATTAATAGAGAGATATAAGGCAAATATCAGTAATGAGTCAATATTTTTACGTGACTCCAAATAGCTGAGAAAATTAGATTTTGAGACAAGAGTATGAATATAAATAAGAAAAGTTGAACAAATTTTGAAGAATCTACAAGAAAAAAGCTGATTGGTTATGGTGAGATGACCACAGAAAAATGAAGACACCAGCAGAATGCGTGCTGCTCTGACAATTGAAACTAGATATAGAAGTGGCCTAAGAAACGGCGTTTAGAATCATATATACAAAAATTTACATAACTGAAGTTGGGATAAAAGAAACGAACAAAAAGTAGAATATAGCATAGATTGGATTGGTTAACAGTTTAAGGCTTCACTTTGTGGTATTTCTTCATGATGAGGGTAAAAAAGAAGGAAAACTTTACACTTCCACACACATATAATACAATACGACCATGGTTTCGATGATGCACAGAATCGAAACCATGGTCGTATTGCATTAAAATTGTGTGGAAGTGTAAAGTTTTCCTTCTTTTTTAATCCCCATAGGTTGGATTGGGTTAAGCATTTTAAAACAGGTCAAGCACTTTGGTGTTAAGTACTGATTTACTGATACTTAAGTCAAGTACTGATTCACAGAGGGATCAGGTGAGAGTGACCATTAGAGAGGTGAAGGGCATCTGATATTTTCAGTGATACCGAGAGAATGATTACAGTGCGGAATTTATATTGGTATTCTTGGTTCACGAGTGGATCGAAGCAGAAATAAGTTATAAAATCTACGCTGCATTTTTTCCACCAAATATATATTACAACAGTAATTGATAACGTACCCCTGAAGGAGACATAATGGAAATACTTCCGGACTATATTAACAATAGCCATATGTTAATGACGAGGCAATGAAACAGATAGAACTTTGGACTTATAATAGTGTCCAGTGTTCAAACTGTTGGCAAATTCCTAGATGTATAGTTGTTTATCAGGTTTTTCTCATGTGCCCCTATTAGTATAATGAGGGATATCTCCCACTATTTATTGCAATACCTACCGATTGTATTAAGGAAGTGGAATTTTAACATTATTTATTGGATCAAATATCTATCTAGCTATTGATTTACGTGATTTTAACTGTTTAATTCATACCATTGTGTCTTGGTCTCTTCTCGAATTTGAGAAGAATTTCTTCGGACATGAGAAGCATTTCCTCAAACAAGTACTTTTATCGCTAAAGGTCACGCGTTAGATTAAGCACGTTAAACTCCGTCAAAAGAATTTCTGTTTAAAACCGTTTAGCCTGAAGTTTGAAACACGTAAGTTTTCTTGCAACACCGCGGCTCACCGGCGTAGAAAACTTTATTCAGCCCACCTAAAGTAATTTGTTTGGATGGAAATTCCAGTAGTGCATAAAAAGAAAAAAACGAGTAAAATACTGACGAAATTTCCTCTTTTTTCCCGCAAGTACTACCTACTCTTAAAGCGTGCTGCGAGCCTACGCGAGGATGTGTAGGAATCTAAATTGGAACGAATAGCAGCGAGTGCGAGGGGGATGCCCACTCGCGACGCGGTTGGAGACTATAAGGATGAGATGGAGGTTCCGTAAATTGAGAGGAGTGAGGAGTGGATGCGGAGAGTGGAGGCAGAGGGCCGTTTCTCCGGCCATACTCTCTTCAACTCGCGTCGATGAAGTGAGGAATAAGAAGCGGAGGAATGGTGGACAATGACGGTAGTTGGATAGAGTGAGAGGGAGAGGGGGGGGGAAGAGAAGGCCTTGAATTTCTTTGCAAAACCCATGAAGTCATACACCGGTTCCATAACTGCGCATCATGAGCCCCTAGGGTGACATGGCATTCCCACAGAGGAGACGACGAAAAAGTATAAAAGGTAACCAATGAATAAAGAATAAATTTTGAACTTTTAATCACGAGAGTTATTTTTTTAAGTTTTTGCATCAAACAATACATTCGTTAGAAAAAGTTTTTATTTAGTTTTAGTTTTTTTTTAAATCTGCTTAATTTTTTCTACACAATCGTAGTTCACTTGTGAGCACTTTTTGTAAGGATACACCAGCTACTTTAATCCTTCTCCATAAACTTTCGTCGCCTAGGAATTTTACCAGTTGACAACGGAGGTCTTGAGTTCTCCGTCGTCTTCGAAACAATCACTCCACTCTTCATCATGCACATTTGTGCGACCATTTTTAAAGTCACGACACCACTGTGTTAATATTTCCTTCACAAGGGAATATGTGGATTAGCTAACAAAAAGAGAAATGTTATCTGTCGCTGGATAGGGCTCACTTAGAATATCCTGCTACTATATGAGATCCTCACAAAGTTAGGTTAATTGCCGAATTGGATGGTATGCAGCGTAAATGAGCTATATTTGTTATGTTATGATAAACTTAGTAGCGTATCAAAAATATTAGAGCAGCTAGGCTGGGAATCACTCACGGAGCGAAGGCTAAATTACAGATTGAAGCTCTTGCATTTGGAATAAGGCCTCTTTAGCAGTGATGTTGAAAATGCATTATTATCCCCATCGTACTACGGTAAAAGAAATCATGCTAGTAAAATTAGAGAGATTAAGTGTAAAACAGGTAGATTTAAAATGCCATTCTTTCCATAAACGATAATGGACCAGAATAACATTGTTCGATCGCGGTAGGGTTATTATCGGGTATCACTATTCTGGTGAGTATTCACCCCCTGCCACACATCCTAGTGGTAGCTTACAGGGTTAATAAATAAATTTAAAAAATAAAAACAGATAGGGCCCAGAAACGACCCCGGAATCGAACTCGGACTCAAAGCTCAATGCTCTACCCACCATGTTATCATGACCCTAATTCCATATTTGGAGCTAAAAAATGGGCCAATCAATCTTACCTATTCCCCTTTATCTAGACTGAATAGAACTTGAAACTTCTGAACATTTACGAACTGCATTGCCTAGTCCAAACTAAGATGATGTGTAGTTGCTACGCTTTAACAGAGAAGGAAGTTTCCAAGAGAAACTCCAGGTCTCATTTAAAGGAAATACTCTTAGCAGACTTGGAAACATTGTTGACGACGCCCCTGTACCTGTCATGGCCAGAGGGTTACAATCTCCCGCCCTCAATACACCTCACATAGAAATTGATATATAGTACCTATGTGGTCGTCATATATTGGAGAAGAATTGACTTCAACCCTTCATTCAAGTTGTCTCCATGAAAAGCTTCGGTGTCGAGGAACAACTTCTGTGTGTAAAATTTTTCAATTCAATGTGTGTGATTTAATATGGAATGCCTCTCTTTATATATATATATATATATATATATATATATATATATATATATATATATACACAATAATATTAATAATATTAATAATCAATAATAAACATATTAATATGCTTGTGTATATATATATATATATATATATATATATATATATATACACACACACAAACATATTCTCAGTATTTAAGTCTCGCTGAAGTACGCGTACTTCGTCATTACATTTCATCTCCCATAATCCATACTACAGTAAAGTACCTGCTTTAGGTGTGATAGGGTCAAATGAAAATAAAAAGTTCAGTTAATTTTAGTTAACTACTTTAGTGAGTTCTGTGAAAAAATCTGGAAAAAACACATGGAGAGTAAATGTATCGACGGAGAATCTATGCAGATTAAGACACAAAAACTTGTGTGGTTATAGGTTAGCTGCGATCATACTGGGGAACTAAAAAATTCAATTTGTTACATTGTGTAGCATAAGGATCTTTCTCTGAATACAAACTTGTTCATAACTTTACAAGACTGCGGGAGATTCAGCGACAGTAATTTTAACGGAGTCATGTTTAATGTGCATTTAATGTAGCAATTTCAAGGTGTAAAAATCATTCGCCTTAACCGAGATCATGATCGAGTTGAGTTATTTACATATTATGAAATTTGCTGCACATTAAATAATTCAAACATCAATCGCTCTACATAATAAAGCAAACTGAGTCATAAAATGTCAGTTGTTGGAGGAACAACTCAATCTGAATGGCAAGTGTGACACTTGTGCCTCATTTCTTAGTTGAAAAAGACCAAAATTGTTAACCAAAATCACAAAAACACTAGAGATCTTAAATTAAATAGCAGCATAATTTCCAAAAAAAGTGATTTCTGCATTATGGGTTTAGAGCATATAAAGAATTCGGTAATGTAACTTGGATGTTCCCCAAAATCAACGGCCCTGAAAGAACGGATTTTTTCATCCTCAAACGTCCCTGCTCTGCACTAAGGGGTGCTATGTTGCTTGGAAACAGATGTGACGCAGGGAAATACGAAGATACTCGTATCTCCCTCCAACTTACGCAACGTAACGAAACTAATGGCATCACACAACTTCATCCTAGAAGCTGGGAGTGCATTCACCTCCCATTTGAATAGTCCACCCTACCTTTGAGCAAGCGAATACCTACCCACTCTACAGATCGCGCTAGGTGGAATATTTGCCAACTATGCTTACTAGACCTAAGAGATTTGCCTACTATTTCACACATAGTACCATCCCAACTTTTCCACCCACCCAGAGTTCCTCCCGGTCGCCCCAAGAGATGCCCCATTCTAGTCCCGTCCAACAGTTCCCCGCCCCCACTCACTGACTTGGTGCGTACGAGGAACCCATTGACAAGAGACGCCATCACACAATGCTCTCTCCGCTACCATTATCGCCCCTCTCCATCGCAATGAGGCTATCCCACTTCCGCCTGCGGGGGGTCGCGTCCTCTCCCGCCCCTTCCCCATTATCTCCGCCTCATCCATACCCGGGGTCTTCATCCGAGATAGCTTTTTGACATTCCTCGATCCCTCGGCGCCTAGCGTGGCGGTATTAGGGAATGGTCCATGGTGGGAAAGGCGGTGCGAGACGATGGGTGAAAACGGTGGTTGGAGCCTACAGGGTAAGGGAGGGAGTAGAGAAGACGTGCGGGGTAAGTCACGCGGTGGGCCGTTCGTCGCGTCCCTTGCTTCGAAAAGATGTTTCCGGGGAGATTGCGGGAGTCAGTAGCGGAGAACCTATCGGTTTGCGGGGAAGGGGGCACGTGCTGAAAGACTGTAGAACAAGTACAAGTGGCG
Organism: Hetaerina titia; assembly: GCA_037158775.1. Lineage (NCBI taxonomy): Eukaryota > Metazoa > Arthropoda > Insecta > Odonata > Calopterygidae > Hetaerina > Hetaerina titia. The sequence continues at coordinate 109,214,783 of CM073772.1, forward strand.
GTTTTTAACCAAGATTGGTGTTAGCGAAATAGTAGTTGAGCCATGAGCAATAGTTTTATATTAAAGGAAACGGGAACGGGTACGGAAACGATATCGGCGAAGAAGGTAAAAGTATCCTTGTCCAATATTCATTTTCCATCAGACAGTCGACTTTAAAGAGATAACGATACAGCGACTACTTATCGACTTGACGATAATTTGGGGTGAATGGAGCATTAGAGTCTTTCTACTCCTGCTCGTACCTATCAAAAACATCTCTTTTATCGCATATAGACCAAATCTCTCATATCTTCAAATTGCCAACATGATTCATTTCATCATCGTCACTTGGAATTTTGATGGAGGTTTTCTACCTTGATTACCAAAAGGTAGGAATCTTTTTCTCGGCGATGAATATTTTATGTAACAGCCGTTTATTGTTCTTTACTTTTGACGAATTTACTCAAGAATTTACAACAAGCATCAGTTAATAAAGTGGATAATGTCAGTAAGCTAATAAGCTGTGGGTCCGAGTTCCGCTTCTGGTAAAGGATGTGTTCCATAATGCGCTGATCTTTGATCCGCAGTAAAGGTTAACTGGATCTTGAAGACACTCGAGTGACTGGAAGAGCTCAAATTACCAATGACATAAATATCTATGTTGCAGGAAAATACTTTTTAAAGTTTACCTTTGCATAAACGCATATGATTTTATGATCAATTTCGGCGGGGATCAGCACTGGATTACTTTTGATTTTATAATTAAGGGCGTGCATCTAGGAAACTGTTTAGCATCATTAACCTTGGTCTTTATCAGTTATAATTTTACACTCCGGCCAAATTGTTTTGGTGATTTCTTAGCCTTGTGTTGTGAAATATTCACAAAAATCGAAAAATCGCAACGCATAATATCATATTTTCCAAGAAATATGATTAACTGAAATTTCATGACGTCTTTCTCAAATAGCTACCATGTGGGCGTATATCGGAACGTATTTAAAAGAACTGGCTTTATCATGTTAATTTGAGCAAGAGTGTTTCGTACGTAATGAATCAAGTTAAAAAATAAAATACAGATTTTTAGAAATCTTATGTTCTTCCTCATTTCGTATTCGCATTAATTAGCATTAATCATAATATAAAATTTAGTAAGATTCAGATGACCAAGAAACAATTTAGTGGGACCAAGATCTCATCAATTAACATCGATTAGATAGATTTGTTTAGAAACATGTTAAGTGTTACAATGAATAATGTGGTTGTGTTGGATTTGATAAATATGCGTATGCTAAATCGCTTTGAGTTCGGAATTAAAGAATCTTATTGACACTTATTAAAAATAGGGATCGTGTCCGAAACATTATATTCACCATGGAATTGAGACAAACTCATAAAGTTGGTATCTGATTAAAATAAAATCAGTGATTCTATTAATACCATTGAAATAAATTTATTCCTTTAAAATTTTACGTCAATATCGTCAAGTCGCAGATACATCCTGGTTCTTTTCAGCTACTTTTAAGAGGCTTAGGTTTTTATTGCTATACCCAAACTAATATCCGAGTTCCAAACGATCAATAAAATGTGCATCCTAGAGGAAAACATCCCAGTATGGTGGTAAATGAGTGCATTTTTCTGAAAACTTCACTATCTAGAAATAAAGTTTTTATGGTCAACGTGATATACAAAGAGATGCAAGAGTTTAATAAAGGGAATAATTGTACTACTAAACCACTGCCAGCTAATTACGATTATAAAACTTGAGCGTTGTAAGATTTGTCGCCAAATTTATAATAAATCTAAAGGAGGTAGGGATGGAAGGGACCTGGAGATTCGTTAAAGAAAATATAAAATTGGTTACATTCTAGTAAAGAAGAGATTTATGTGTCACATAAAGGATTGCTGAAGCTATACAAGAGCAAATATCGGCCATGAACACGATTCAGTACTATTAAAATGCCATTTTAATGCATGTAAATAAATGATAAAAATGCAGGCTAGAATACGGTAAGGAAAGAATACCATCATACTAATGAGGAACTGCGTTATCAGGACAGAATTTGATGCTTCAGTGATTGAAGAAGTCATTAGATATCTGTGAACTGTACTTCAAACTAATTAAAAATACAGAAAACAACTGGGGCTGCTATAAAATATATATGGTGTATTTATAACGGAGGAGAAATAACGGTGAACTTTCAAAAGTGATATTCCTCACATTAAAAAATATAAGGGGCACCCTGATACAAAAATGTTTGAAAAATTAACTTGACGAAGGTGATTATCTCAGAAGTAATCTGTCGAAGAAACTAGAGGTAATCTTAAATTGCATAAGTGATACTAAAAGTGGGAATCAAAACTTTGTACTAGGTCTATTAAATAATACTGGTTGTAACCCTTTAGGGCTTAAGGAACTATTATTTAATATAGTAAACAGTCTAAAAATAGGCTGTAAGAAACTCAATTTGTCCTTTCCGTGGGAATGAAGAGGTAAGTCAATCGAAACTTATCCTCGATTTCATAGCCTATGACTACAGGTATGGTAATAGTATGTAATAGGTATTCGGACACATTGACGCATTTGTTTCGCATATTTCGACTTTCCATCGATATTTAAAATACTTTCCTTGAGTGCCTTACGAATTTTACCGAATCTCTTCAGTTGTCATGATGATTCAAACAAACGGTACAGTTTTTATTATGACAAAGGCTAAACCTACTCTTCCCATTCAAGAAACCCAAGCTCTTTTCAACCCTTTTTTTATAAAGCCCATATTCGTACTTAACACATTTCATCTAATCAACAACCCGCAAGCCGCCGCAAGGGCGTGTGGCGGGGGGTGTTAGGGCACCACCCGTAATTTAGAAAAAAAAACCGCATGCAGAAGCCACACATTTATGGTGCATTATTAAAGCGTGAAGTATTTTTTGTAAGCAAAAAATGCAAATTTAAGCCAGTTCTAGTTCATATACCTTCAATATCGTTAAATAGGTTTTATTTTAAAAACTATGATGTCAAGAAAAGGTATCATATTAGGTTTCCTTGTTTTAAGAGCTGACTGTACCGTTATGGTTGAAGTTTTAGTTACAAAAATAGCACATAGTGTATGCAACAGCCAAAATCGTAAACATAGTGTCCCTTTATCATAAGAAAAGCAAGCAAACTTAATGTGCAATTTCAATTATTTTAATAACGCCTTTAAATACAGGATTGTCTCGTACGAGGTGTACCGTATATCCCTTGATACGCTAAAGAGACAGATTTTTCAGACATCTTTAAGCGATCGAGTGTGAATGTATCCATGTATTAACAAAGATTGACCGATCTTTGTTAATAGAACGGCGTCATTCTCTCTCTGTAGGCAGTTCAATGACTCATTTAGTGTGGGCAGATGAGCATAGCAATGAGTTGAGAATACTATCATCTACATCTGCATAATACCCCGCAAGCCACTGCAAGGGCGTCTGGCGGGGGGTGTTAGATCACCGCCCAAAAAAGGGAAAATAGAAAAACCACATTCAACACTAGCCCATGCATGCAAACCCAAATCCACTTTGGTGCATACATTCATAAAAACATTCTATCATTTACGCGCATGCCAGTATATATCTACTTCCTTTAATTTTACACGCATGCAAATACATATGCTATAATCTAACAATAATTGCACCTTAGGATGCAGAAGAAATTCATCCAATTAAATGCAGGCTAGATTTTAGTAAGTAGCAAGGCGAAATTCCACCACCACAAGAATGTGCAATTTAAAATGCTCTCTTACCAAAGACCCAACGCGCAGGTAGGAGGAGGGCTCCCCAACGGAGAGGGACAAGGGATGGAAGGGGAAATGTAGGGTACCAAAAGCAGAGCAAACAATCTGTAAAGAGCACTACATTACTTATTGGTATTCCAATGCGGTCATGTGGGAAGGGCTTTGACAACAACACACAGGAGGTTAGTGAAAGTGCATGCAATTTACTATAATTATTCACTAGAGGTTGAGGGTGACAAGTGGCATTACTGCTATCTACGAGTGTAACTCTACAGTTGTTATCCCGAATTGTCCGTGGGAAGAAGGAGTCCTTGAGTCTGATAGTTTTGGCATCTACGAGGTGTGTTTAAAATATAATGAGAATTTTAATTTTTCGGACAGTAATATTTATTTATTAATGATTGATATTGATGGTTGATATATACATTGATGTTGTCACCATCAACGTAGTCCCCATTGGAGATCATGCACTTGTGCCAGTTCTTCTTCCAACCCCCGAAACACTTCTTAAACTTGATCTTTGAGATAGCCTTTAGTTCTTTCAGCGATGCGCTTTTAATGTCATCTACGCATGTAAAACGACGGTTCTTCAAGGTTCTCTTAATTTTTGGAAATAGGAAAAAGTCACACGGAGCTATATCTGGCGCATATGGAGGCTGGGGCATCGGAACAATATTGTTTTTGGCCAAAAATTTACGTACAAGCAATGAAGTTATGAGCTGGTACATTATCGTCGTGCAAAAGCCATGAATAGTTTTTCACATATCCAGGCGATTGCTTCACGCAAACGGTGTTGAACTTGTAGGTAGTATTTTTATTGACCGTTTGACCTGGTGGCCGGAATTCATGATGCACTATGCCATTAAAATCGAAGAGCACATTGAGCAACAAAGCTTCACGTTCGGCCGCACTTGTCGAGCCTTTTTCGGTCTTGGCGATCGAGAATGCCTCCACTGGGATGATTGAGCCTCAATTTCAACGTCATATCCATAAACCCATGTTTCGTCACCTGTTCGTATATTACGTTTCAGTAATTCTGCATCGTCGTTTACTTCATTTAGAGACTCCTGAGCAACTTCCATTCGCCGCTGTTTTTTTGAAAAATCAACAATTTTGGAATTAATTTTGCTGCCACGCGTTTCATACCCAAAAAATTGGAAAACTGTCATTACGTGATCCAATCGATAAGCAAACATCGTCAGCGACTAATTAAAATTAGCAATTTTCCACAAAAATAAAATTTATTAATACGACCGGTTTCAATGCAACTACATCATCTTCTGGTAACAGGCATATTCTCGTTGTCTATTGCGTGCGTGGATTCGGACGGAGCTAAAAACGTGGTATAGAAAGCGAGATTCCTTGTATTACTAGTTGTACCACCTCCATGCAGAACTCAGCCATAAACTCCATCCCGCCGAATTTTGTGTCTTCGATGATCGAGTGAGGTTCCTCGCAGTGGATATTGCTGATAAAAAACGTGCAGTAATTAATAATAAGTTTTTACGGCTCACCAGTGTTAACCAAGATTCTTCCGTCAGTGATCCATCTCCCCACAATCAATGTGATCACCAATTTGCCAGCAGAGTCGTAAATTTATCCGCGTGTGAAATTTCCCCTGATGCCATTTCACTCCTAAATAAAGGGCTGATTTGCTCCGGCCATCCCTATCTCATCCAAAGGTAACAAGAAATTGACAACGGACTGTAAAGTTGCTCTGTCAAATCAACCCCGTGGTATCAAGCATTTGGTCGCCAACACCATGGCAACAGACATGAAGATCTCCTCTTCCTACCCTTCCCGTATATCTTCTGAAGGTGAGATTTTAAAGTCACTCCGAGAGCTGAAGGAAGAAAACCAACCCGTACTCAGTAAAGCTGATAAGGGAAACTACTCTGTCATCCTAGACAAGGACGATTACACTAGTAAGTGCCTTAAGTTCATATCTACTAACGCCTTTGATGTACACCCGAAGGACCCCACTCCCAATTATCAAATGCGTGTTAAAGAAGCCATTGCTTCCTGCGTTCACTTATTCAATGATAAAGAAAAATTCTTCTTGACAACCATGAACCCTTTACCCCCGAGATTTTATGGTTTACCTAAACTTCATAAAAAAGATGCGCCCATTAGACCAGTTGTGTCAAGTGTCAGTGCTCCAGTGTAAAAACTAGCTATGAAATCAAACTCGATTTATCGACAACTCTCTGGCTTCAAACCCAGATTCTCAATAGAAAACTCCATTTCCTTAACTGAACGTCTTCTGCCCTTCACTGTACCACCCAACGCTAAGCTGGTATCGTTTGATGTGACCAATCTCTTCACTTCCATTCCCACATATGATACCTTAATTTATGTTCGCAGTATACTAATGAACGCCAATGTGGACCAACACCTCGTTCAAGAATTATGTTCACTTCTCAAAATTTGCGTAGACCAAAATTATTTTTTATTCTGCGGCAACTATTGTAGACAAAAGGACGGGCTAGCGATGTGGTCACCTCTTTCCCACCTCCTCGCCGAAATTTTCATGGACAATTTGGAGGACAAGATCCTAAGTGATTACAAATTCACCAATAACATTTTATATTGGATAGATATGTGGATGACATCTTATGCTGTTGGACAGGCAGTGATAGACAGACATTTTCTTAAAATTCATCAACTCCTTTCATCCATCTATAATTTTTACCATGGAATCGGGAGTGGGCAATAAAATCAATTTCCTTGATTTAACTATCGAAATTATAGACAACACACATACTTTTGCAATATACAGAAACCCACTTACACCGATCAAGTGATATCATTAGACTCCTGCCACCTCATCACCCACAACTAGCAAGCTTCAATTTCATGATCCACAGACTAATCAGTATCCCCTTGACCAAATCCAACTTTGAACCAGAGGTCAAAGCCATAAAAAACATAGCTTTTAAAAACGGTTACCAGGTCAACCTAATAGATAATTTATTAAAGAAAGAACTTAAAAAATAGGCCCTGAAGTTAAACGTTTCCCTCGCAGTCACCACTACTTCAGAGCGTAAGTGGTGCAAAATCCCATTCCATAACTCCGTGTCCTATAAAATTGCCAACAGGTTTCCCAAAGATCAATTCCGCATTTCATTTTGTACCCCCAATAATCTGTTCCAAGCCTTATGCTCCAATAAAGACCCCATACAGTGCAATAACCAAAGTGGTGTGTACGAAATTTAGTCTGAGTGTGGTGCTACGTACATTGGCCAGAGAGGCAGGAGTTTTTCGACTCGCATCAGCGAACATAGGAAAGGTTTCATCACAGGTCTCACCAATTCTATTTTTGCCAAACACCTTCTTGATTTCAAACACTTTTGTAATTTCAATTTTAAAGTGCTTCACAACCTGACCAAAGGAAAGAAATTAGACGCCATGTAACAGCTGGAAATTTTACATCGGAAGGACTTGAACCTCATCAACGAAGTCCAATTCTCATCTTCACCCTCCCCCCTCCTCTCCATCACCTTCCCTCCAGTGTGACCAGTGATACCCTCTCCTTAACTCTTGGAATTCCCCCCCCCATCCCCCGGTGCACCGCCAGACCATGTTATCCCGAAGAAGGCGGGAAGCTTTGTGTCCCCACTCCTTTCTCCCCCCCCCTTCCTTCGTCCCAGCCCAGCCTTCCCACTCTCTCGCCGACATTTACAAGTGAATCCCCTACTCCACCCCTTCCTAATCCCTCGCTAGGACTCTCCTTCACGCCGCCTGCGCCCTCCCCCCCTTGGAAACATATAAACAGTCATCCCAATCTTTACTCCTTTTCGCACACTTCTTTGTGCATGGATATCTTCGCGGCCGGGGGGGGGGGGGGAAACCCCGGTCCCCCTTTCTCCACGGCCCTAGGAGCTTGGCGCCGCACTGAGAGTCCACCCTCAACGAGACATCACTTGTATTACTTAATAAATGAGTACATCACATTGTCACCCATGTTGCCCACGTTCCTTCTCCCTTCCTTTTTCCGCCCCCTTTTTTTCCACTACCCTCCCCTTACTTGCTTTTCAGCATATATGGCAGACAACGAGAATATGACTGTTGCCAGAAGATGATGTAGTTGCATTGAAACCGGTCGTGTTAATAAATTTTATTTTTGTGGAAAATTGCTAATTTTAATTAATCATGTTATGCCACCATATTTCTCTAGACTCACCATAGGCCTTTGTTAACATTGCACACACTTTGTTACACTTTATTTCATTTTTTACGCAAAATTTTATACAAATTCTTTGATCCATTTCTTTTAACAAACTAAAATCGCCGAGCTCATAAAACACGTCTAACCATAGTGGCTGTCACAGACAAAGCCCACAATGAAAACGGCTGAAAGTTTTATCATACTTCGGGAGCATACCTGTATATATAACATAATAAAAAAAGTTTGACAATCGGACTCTCCAAGCCCACGAAATGAAAAAAAATCTCGTTATGTTTTAAACACACATCGTATTTCCCGAATTTTGTATACCAGATCCAAGCAACCAATGTATGTTGGAGTGCAAATAATTTGCGAGACCTGTGTGCGGAAATATTTATATCTGAATTTCTGTAGTAAGTTCTTTCTTTCTTCCAGTGATTCCTATCCCAACTCTATAAGCATCTCAGTGACGCTTTTCGTTTTATCGTAACAGTTTTTCACGAAACGGGCTGTCCGGCATAACATCAAACTACAACTATGCATTTATCATTTAATCGTTTAATATCCTTAGCTATCGCTCTCTGTTATTAGAAGAAGTTAGAGATCACTCCCGGAGGAATGGTTAAATTACAGATGAATTCTCTTCCATAAGCTGAAAGGGTTTCTATTTAGCAATGGTGTCAAAATGTATTATTAACCCCATCGTAGGGGATCTTATATCAGTAAAAATGGAGTGATGAAGTGTTGAACGGACTTATTAAAGATATATTTTTTCCACGAACGATGAGGAATCAGATTAACGTTGTCCGCGATGGATGTAAAAATATTCGGGTCAAAATTAATCTGGTGTGTATTCACCCCCTGCCACACACCCTGGCGGTGCCTTGCAGGGTACTAAAATACTGAAAATAAAATGTTTGTGCGAGGAGGGAAAAGTGTTTCGGTTCAAAGGTAGTTTGGTGCGTAATCCCCTCCTGCCACACAGCCTAGTCGTAGCTTGCGGGGTACTTTGTAGTAATATCAATATTCCTACCATATCTAATTTTACTATTTAATAAAATTGAATAGAACCTATACTGAAATTAGACTTCTTTCACAGACTTGCTGAGACGCGTGAATAGTTGAGACATTTAACAATGTTTATAAAATGTCTGATGGCAAGAATAGAATTTCGCTAAATAATGTAGCGATTATCGCCACTGAAAACTAATGAAGAGCCTAAATGTTCAAGCTCCACGTGTGAAAAATGGAGTCGGATGTGTATAAAATTTTTATGAAATTAATCCTCGAATAGCTTAATTATAAAATGTAGCCTTCCTCACTTTTCCGCAAATATATAACATTAAATTTTGAATAATTTGAATGATCCGTAGAGAACGTGTCAACCTTACGAGTATTGGCCAAATTTTAGTCCATGGAGGCAAAATACGTCAAAGGATCTTCATATCATTTTGATCTTTTGAGTTCTCGGTTGATATTCTTATTTTATTATTATTTTATTTATATATACACTTCAGGATACCGTCAGGGTGTGTACACACCATAATAATTTTACCCGAACATAACACTACCGTGGTCGATCTTGAAATGTTTACCAACTGAAAAACTAATCTGCAACAGTAAACTGAAAGAGAGGAAGGTGGAAAATCATCCCAATAAAATTACTGGGCATTTAACACGCGAATAATTCTCTAGGTTAAATCAGTCCGCGTACTGTTATGCGTTGCTTAGTAATCAGCCATCGTGAGTATTACGAGTAAGTACAGCAAAGAATGCATGGTACAGTCTCTTAGCATATACGTAGTTTTCAGCCTTCCGTTACCTGATCTGCTTTCATTTTTCGCGAGCACTAGGGATAATCTATTTTACCGCCTGCTGATGGCCGACTATGTATTGTGGAAATTCTCCAGCATCTACCAGCCTTACTCTATTACAGTGTGATGTACGACAGCATTTCAAATTAGATATTATGTTACATACGACGGCATTGTGAAAAGTTCTCGACCTGACACAGAGTGGCGTTCCAATCGGCGAAAAGATATTAATTCCTGCCTGGGTGCACGTGTCATTTGTTCGTAAGACAAGGTTCAAGTTGTTCTCTCAAGTATTTTATTTACTTGTCTTGTTACAGTAAATGTCTGTTTCGTTAAAATGGAAAAACTTGAATTTCGTGCGGTCATAAAATTCTTCGTTTTGGGTGGATTTCCCCAAAGATATTCATCCAAAGTTTACAAAAGTGTATTGGGACTTTGCTTCTTTAATATCTACCATTAAAAGAGGGCAGCTGGATTTAAACGTGGTCGCACATCCCTCGAAGGTGACCCAAATGAAGCATGGTCAAAAACTGCAACCACTCCGGAAACCATCGAAAAGGCGCACGATATCGTGTTGGACTATAGGCGAGTGAAGCTAAGCGAGAAGATGAGGCCGTGGGGTTATCGTAAGAAAGATTGCGAAATATCTTACAGAAATAATCAGGAATACGAAATCTCTGCGCAAGGTGGGTGCCGCATTTGCTGAATGCCGATCAAAAAGCGAATGCGCAAACGATTTTCGCAGCAATGTTTGAACCGATGCAAGAGGGAACCGACCAGCTTTGTGCGGCCATTTGTCGTCGTAGATGAGACATGAGGCCACCACTACACGCCAGAAACGAAACAGCAGTTGAAGCAGTGGGTGGAAGCCGGTGGTTCAGCGCCAAAGAAAGCAAAGTCGATCGCATTTGCCGGAAAGGTCAGAGGCCAGCGCATTTTGGGATGCGAAAGGGATCGTATTTATTGATTACCTTGAAAAAGACTGAACAAATGCAGACGATTATTATTCCAATCTTCTTGAGCAGATGGATGCCAAAATTTGCGAGAAGAGGCCTGGCTTGAAATTATCTTTCACCAGGCGGACGCATATGCTCACAAAGGTGCTTTGGCGATGGGAAAACTACGGGATTTGGGTTACGAATTGTTCGCCCATCCCCTCTTTTCTCCTGATTTAGCACCCTGAGATTTCTATTTGTTCCCAAAGTTGACAATTTTTTTCTGGGAAGCGCTTCGCGTCCAATGAAGAAGTTGAGAGGCCAGTAGGTAGTGGATATTTTCACAGCCTTCCAGACTCTCACTTCCGGGAAGGAATACTGATGTTGGATAAACTTTGAACTAACTGTGATGGAGTCAAGGGAGAAATGTAGAAAAACAAAATCATGCCTTGACTTAAAATAACAGTGTTTAATTTCTCAGGCCGAGAATTTTTCACTCCACCCTCGTATTTTTAGTACCCTGGAAGCCATCGCTAGGGTTTGTGGCGGGGAGTAAATATAGACCAAACTAATTTTTACCCAAATATTTTTATCCCTACCACGGTCGGACAACGTTATTCTGATCCCTTATTGTTCGTGAGAAATATGAGATCTTAAATATATGTTTTACAATAATGTCTCTCAGTTCATTGAAATGATCTCTCCTACCGTAGTACGATGGGGCTAAGAATATATTTTCAACATAACTTCTAAAGATACGTCCTTGCAATTAATGCAAGAGTTTCAATCTGCAATTTAACTATCGCTCCATTTAGTGATTCCCATCTTAGCTGCTCTAATATCTTGGATACAGTAAAAAAATTATCATAACAACGTTTTACAAATCAAGCCTATCTAAGCTTCACGCGATGCAATTCAGCAATCAATGAAATTTCGTGAGGATCCCATATAATATCCGCATATTTTAAATGATGCCTAGCCAGCGAAAGATAGCATTCCTTTTCCACCTTTTCACCATATTTCTAGTTATATATAATTATAAAGACTGTGCATTAAATATGAAGAGGATACACATAACCAAAGGGAACGATTCTTTGATTGATTGACCACAAGAAGAGTGTTAGGACTCGTTTCAAAATTTCTTTTCTCTGTCTCTACGACTGAATTAAATCTTCTTCATTTTCATGGAGAAAGAAAAAAGTTAAACATTCGTAGCAATTTGTAATTACCTCGGGACAATTATTAGTCGAGTAATGTTTTCTGAGGGTGTTGTATTGATGAATATATTTCAGAAATTTCTTTTTCAATTGACTTAAGTGCACATTCGAATCTTCAGAATTATTTCCATCAATTGAACATACGGAATGCTGTACCTGTTTCTACCCGCCTGATACACGTTCACTTAAACCGAAAGCACGCACTCATAAACTTCTAACTTCTAGCTACCACTTTTCAATTTTTAAGCGAGACATGCCTCATATTACTTTGGCGTTAACGCAAGCTTATGTTCGTTATCAGGTTTCCACCGCGTTCAAAAGCAGTAAATTGCTTCAAATTGCTTTCCAGTGACTAGGGTTTCTCCAGTCATCCTATTCACGCCTAGGTGTCTGTTGAAATACGTACACACACATTAGCGAAGTGCCGACGTAGAACTCTGACCCAGCTGATGTGACCGTATAAAAACCGCTGTTCTGACCTCCAAACCTGAAAATCCAAGGTCATTCTGGTCTTATGTTAGGGAAATACAGGGTAGAACTCTAAGTGTACATTCTTTGAAGACGAAAACGGAGAAAACAATACAGACAGCGTTAAAAAAGCAAACATTTTTAACAAGTTTTTCCATAGCGTCTGCAATAAAGACACAGACCCACCAAACGATCCTCCGCACCCACCCGGGGAACACATGAGCGATATACACTGACCAAAAATGGAATAGAACATCTGCTCCGAGGTATCAAACGATATAACTCACCTGGTCCGGAAGAAATACCTGCTAGAATATTTAAGAGTTTAGCCGAAGACATTGCCCCGTTTTTAGAAATTGTTTTCCTAAAATCGTTAGAAGATGGCTCAGTTCCTCGCGATTGGAAGCTAGCCTATATAATTCCCATTTATAAAGGCAGTGGTAAGGATAAACAACCAATTACTGACCAGTTTCTTTGACATCTTAATAAGATATTATTAAGTAGATGTAGATGTATAATAAGTTTGAGAACATTTTACGTTGAAAAAGCACAGAGGATGGAACATCGGAGCAGCTTCATAATTGTGAAATGTGAAAGCTATTTATATAACAGGCCAGCCGATCAGGTCTCCCAGTCCTTCCTCTGTTACTCTACCTCGGCTACACTTTACGCTCACTGGCCACCAATCGAACGCAAAATGTTTGAGTGAGTAACGTCCAAAAATTATTACAAATTATTTTTCCTCTTTTTCAGCCTCAATAATGATTAAGAAGAGGGCTAAAAGTGAGGTTTTGGGGAATGATGTTATTGAGAGAAAGGAAGAGAGAAGGGGGGGGTGAAGGGAATCGAGAGAAAGGGGTGTAGGAGTGGGGATTGGCAGGGCGTCGCCTTCGAATCACAGCAGGGCTCATTCACTCAATGTAATCGAGTTTTGTGAGTGCGTGTGACTAGCGCTTCGACGGATAGATGGAGGTTGATGGGAGCAAAATTGATTCCACCTTTTTTCCAGCCTATCCTACCCTCGCCTCAACCACTCCATTTTTTCTTCTTTTTAGAACGGAAAAAATTCCGCTCAAAACCGCGCGATAGAGAGGGAGGGAGAGAGTAGAGGCGTGATGGGGCGACGACTGGCCCCTCTGGTGGGACCAAGGGAAGAACAAAAACAGGCGAGAGTGTGAGGAGTCCAGAAGTGAGAACAATATGCTGCATTATAAATGTCTCTCTGGCAAAGTCATGTGGTGGAATTCAGTTAACAGAAATCTACACTGTGTGCCAATCGAGCCACCCTCAAAAACATGAAAACAATAAGGGGCAATTTATTAAATATTGATGAAATAAACGCGACACAAAATGCTGATACGATCATGAAAGGCTATGATTAGTTCGGCAAATAATTAAGAGGAAAGTTAAATAACAAATATAGAGGCCTTGGAACACCTAATTTGGAGATTTTTTGCCCTAGGAAATTTGCCCTCGGAGTTATTCCTCGGAAAGGGAAACGACACGAGAAACAAATATCAAAACCAGATCAGATCTCTCGTGTATTTCCCACAGTGTACCATTTTTTCATGTATGTTTCCAAACTTATGCTGCTGAAGCTTATGCATTGGTAAAAAATTTAGTAGAAATAAGAGACCTAATGAATGATTCTAATCACGTTGTCATTTAAGTTAACGTTCAACAATTACAATTATTAAAATACGAGACCTGATAAACTATTCAATTCCGTATTACAATTTTTTCTTTATTTGTAATGCACTTGAGTAACAAAATTCATTGATTTGACTCCAGAATTGCGTCAGTGGCAGGCATTGAAATTTGAAACGTCTTCAGTTTACATGAAGCGATGATGAATAAAATAAAATACGTTATTTTGAAATTTTATTTTAATGTAAACAATTCGTCAGCTCAGGACTAAGGATTTCTAAAACAAGATTATGTATAATGTGTTTTCACCCGGAGCGCATTTAGAATCTGTTTTACAATATCCACGTAGATACTCAAATCCAAATAAAGGTAAACCTGGAACTGCTCATACGAAAGTACACATTAACGCTGCTGATGGAACTTTAAGGGAATAAGGTAACAAATAATTAAGGTCACTATCAGAAATATTGGTTCTACCTTTACGTTGGTAAGAAAAAAGTTTTGACGTGACGCTTTGGTGTGATAAACATGGATCCAGGTGCAGGTTCGTTCGCAATTGTGGTCGATGTTGCCGGCACGTCAAAAGTTTATATCTATGGTTTATCACCGCTGATGAAACTAGGCTGCGCAATTTTGATCCTAATAGTAACCAGCTAAGTTACTTGTGTTGATATCGTGCATCACCAACACTAATAAAGTGGTTGGGAAAACCACTCCCATAAAATGTTTCAAGCTTCAGGATATATTTTATCAACATGCCATGCCTGTGCACACAATTATAAACGGAGCAGACTATAAGAATGCGCTGAAAATTCTCCAAAGCTATATTGATCGCAAAATACCATAATTAAGAGGATCACGTATGGAACTGAGACACGGCAGTATACGACCGCACTTGGCAAATAATTTTGATGACTAAACATGAAAATCAACGTGAAGTGCGCTTCTGGTGATCTCTATAGACCAAATCAGCCTTATGTGACCATTACCTATTTAATAATACCAGGAAACACCTTGATGAAAAGTTATACGGTAGTGAAAGGTATTACAATGCAACAATTTCAGAGTGTGAAAATCGTACGCCCTGACCGGAATTCGAATGATTTTTAAACTCTGAAATTTTAGCAATGTTATACATTTTACTACCTTAAAACTTTTCATTATGACGTTTTTTTTAAATCAAACCCCTTCACTTTTCCATGCAAAATTTTTAATTTTCACGACCCAGGTTTCGTTATAGCCATAACATCATCAGGTCATGTTATAAAAAAGGTCAATAAAAAAAACGTCACTTGTTTTTTTGTCACTTAAAAAAAAGTTTCTTGGAATTATTATTATTATTTACATACTTCGTTGCAATTAGGCAATTTTCCTGGTGGCAACGGTCCAGTGTGATCACTGGTCACTCTTACAATGCACATACATACACACACAAGAAGAACAGATATGAGACAAAATGCTCGTATATTCAATGACACTTTTAAGATTACCGACCTCTCGTTTACCATCACACATTAGGTGTTCGTATAGATATATATATAATATTCGTATAAATACAATAAATAATATATATTCGTATAAATATAAATATATAATTCGTAAAAAGTATATTCCGATTACACGAGATTTAACTAAAACCAGTGTTGGTGAGTGAATGTCCGTTGATTTTGTAAAAATGGTGGCGGATATTTGAACATAAGAACTGAGACTCAAATAAAACCATAAAAATCATCATCATAATATCGTGACATTTGGGTCTATAATTGGATGAATAGGCTAATGGGCTAAATTGAGTTAATGAATATATTTTGTAAATGCCACCCACCCTATTGGTGGCCTTTGGGGTATTGTATATAGTATATCTGCATTAAAGGTGCCATGCAACGCATCGTTCCTTTCCTTTCTGATATCGTATGGATGCCTTTCTACTATCCTTTCCCCTTCTTGTTAATCGTCTATTTCTCCTTTGGTGGGTGAAACAGCTCCCTAACGCCATCTCTTGGCCAAATTATCGGAGGACTTGGGCGCTTTATAAGATCGCAGATCTCAGTGTAAATTAGTTTTACTTATTAGTTTAATTGGTACAGCATCCGCCCGGCAAGTGGAAGGTCTGTGGTTCAAATCCCGGTTAAGGAGATATTTTTACATTTGAAATCTGCTTTTGTGTGTGATCTGTGATTTCTATGTGTGAAATAGTATTTGTTCGCCGTATGGCGGTATTTCGTTTTTGAATGTCTACATTAAAAGTAATATACTTAATCCCCTTAATGAGTAGAGACTACTACTACCCATAGAATTATCTAACTATCAAGCAACCATAAATGACCATCATTGATGGGTCAAAGAGTTAATTGTGCTAAAGATATAAATATAATATTTGTTAGAATTAAGAGCAGACAATCACCTGCTTAATTATTGCTGACGTAGAATTGATTTATCACATCACATTGAAATGCAAATACCAAAGGTTTGCGAAATGTCAATAACGTGGCCTTGTAACGCTCCGTCATGAAGCGGTTATTTAAACAGCGTTACTCCAAATTTTGCGTTAAATTAGGCAAAACCGGGTAAGAGGCTCATGGCATTCTCAAGGCAGTTTATGGTGTTAATGCCAAAGGTAAATCGTGTATTTTTTAGTGGTACAAGTTGTTTCGAGAGGCTAGAAAAAATGTTGAAAACGTTGACGTTTAGTGACGAAAATCTTGCATAGCTGAATTGAACAGGGATCGCAGATTTGGTATTCACTTGGTTTCTGATGGTCCTGCATCTCTAACAGTACTGTACTAGTACTGTTCCGTTAGTACGTTACTACTACAGTAGTAATGTACTTGTACGTTGACTTGTGACCAAAAGAGTATGAGAAAGGTGTATGCGAAGTTGATGCCTCAAGTGCTCTCGGACGAACAAAAGGAAACTAATATTCGGATCTTCCAAGAGTTACTGGACGATGTGAATGAGGATCCATTTTTTTTGACAATGTCCCACCCGACTTCATCCTCTTCTCCCACCTCAATTTCGTGCAGGAAGGAAGTCACCACGGCTCGGTGCAAGCGTTACAACAGGCCGTGATGAGGGAGCTTAGCAGCATTCCGAGCGCCGCCTTCCAGAAGGCGTACGAGGCGTGGAAAACCCGCTGGCTGAGGGGTATGGAGGCACAAGGGTGCTACTTTGAAGACGTTTGAATGAATGCATCAATTCTGGCAATTCTTTTATCTACTCAGTTCCACTACTTTTGGAATTGAACGGTTGAAATTTAATGTACAAAACTTGAATAATAGGTATTAATATAAGAGGTAATAAACTATCTTTCGCTAAATATAGCGCAAGCCAATTTCCTTTAGCAAATTTAAAGTATGACATTAAATCAAAACTAAAAATCGTTTGCAATTGTTCATGAATAACCTGGATAAAATGCATTATTATAAAAGGTAATCCATTATCTTTCGCTAATTATGGTAATGTACTGCTCAATTATGATACATACAGTGAACAATATGCAAAAGCGTATTTAAATTAATTTAAAATTTGGCGTTCACTTCTTACCCGACAAAGGGCTCAACGATTGCATATTGATATCTAAACCGGCAATATGCTAAACATTTTTGTATTTTTTCTTTAACAAAGCAAAAGGCTCTTTATGGATGGTATAAAAAATTAAAGTTTTTGTTCTTTATAGAGATCACTTGACAAAATGACGCTGTATAAATTTATTTAAAGAATCAAATTGATTTATTTGCAATCATTTTTGTACTTCAGTTTTTACTATGGGGTTCATTGTAAAGAGGCATTTAATTAAAATTTTTATCATGAATTTTAGTCACTTTTACACATTTAAAGAGAAAAATGTGACAATAGCTAAATCACACAAATGTCATAAAAATACACTAAAACACCGAACTTGTGGGTTAATATCTCAAACTACTCATTAAAAAGTAATTAAAAATGTTTTCAAGCATTCGACGTTTCTTGAATTGAAGATGGATCCGTGCACCTCATTCAAAAAAAAATTGATTCCTAAAATCTATCTAAAGTAATTATTTTATTAGTTTGTACACCTAAATTTTTATCGCTCCTTTTTTGAGTATATATTCATTGGAAAATATGGCTGTAATCGATTTTTTCGTGACATCGTCTGGTTGAAATAAAATAAACATCTACGCGTGATGTCGTGAAAAATTTAGTTGGACAAAAATATAGTCACGAAAGCAAACGATGAGAGTGCCTGGGGCGAGCTGACATTTTCATTTTTTCGTTGGACGAAAAAACGCGCATAGTTTTAATAGAAGCACGTACCGCAGTTGTTCTTCACCGCCGCCGTCCAAAAATTCCACAATAACGTGTCCCCTGGCACCGATTTGGGCTGCGAGTCGTGAAGCCACGTGATGTCCCCGGCGACATCCCTTGACAATTCGGTCAGCGGAGCGTAGACACGCTTCCGCGAATGTTTTCAAGGCATTTCGCCAACTGCATCCTCCCCATCACCAGCTACAATATACATGCAGGGAAATATCACTTTTTTATGCACATACACCGTTATTTTGGTCACGCACGGCATTATACGAGCACATTTTTTGCAAGCCAATCACTCAGATGCCAGCTCGTGTTGGAGGTCCCCCTTGGCCCACTATAGAATTGCAATATACGCATACCTTCGGAAACATCCCTTTGTATTTGAAAATAATTTCAAATAGAAAGTTTTAATTCAATAACCGATTCAGAGAAAATACTGAGTCGCACTAACTAAGAAATGGTTTCACGAGTTTAGTTGGTACTCATCAAAATATTTATCCCATTGCAATACACTAGACGCGTGGAAATCAACTATGAAGTGACATTTCAAATGAGAATATAAAGAATGATTTAACAGAGCTGATAGCTAGCGTTTTATATTCTACCAGGATTTTCTCGCGTCCGTGGGTGAATAATAGACCACGCTCTTTCTGGAAATCAATCCAAACATGTTTTGTTAAGTAAAGAGTGTTTTCATTGCTTTATATTTGCGGTCTTTGCATCCTGAAGAGACATGTCTTATAACATGGTCGCGAGTAGCGTTTCGGGAGGGTCAAATTTCATGCAGAGATTTGATTCTCTCAAAATTATTCAAGCGCAGTATTTTATCACGATGCAGTATAAATAAGTGTATGCATTGAATTTGGAGTTGGTGACAACAGCAGGTTTGCAGAAACGTAAAGCCATTAACCAATTAGGAAATTAGTAGTTTCGTGTGACGCATGTTGATCTGATTCGCTATCTCACGGATTCATTCGTTAAATGTGATCTGATAAAAATAAGTATTAACAAATTGATTTCGAACTATAACATATTGGAGCAGTGACTAAAGTTTCGGTAAACGCGAGCGTTTAGCAGCATTACTCTGAAGCTATCGGCTAATCCATAAACAAGGCCTATTACTAATAACGGAAGTGACATCTCTACTGACCCTCGACACTCGCTTATTTGCAGAGGACGATAGTCATTCTTTTCGTGGACATAGTAACCGAGTAAACTTCACAACCAAAGAGTCAGTAAACATGTTTACCTCAAAGGTGTTTTAGTTCAATCTTAAGACATTGAATATTCTTCTTCTTCCACCTCTCCTTTTACATCAACATCACCTTGTGTACGTTCTCTTTTACACCACTCCGCTTCCAAACCTTGACTCGCATCATCAACGCCCACGGAAAGGCATATCAAACAAGCCTATAACTGTCCTCTTTCCAAGCCAACAGCGAACCTCCTCGGATGTTTTGATCCTCGGAGACATTATTGACGATGTGATTCCCATTCAATGATCCCCGCTTGCTTTTTCCCCCACATCCACTTCCAGCCCCGCCCCCTGTTCGTCACCCCCCTCGCGCTCTTCTCAGCCCTAAAGACGTTCGTTAAAATCAACATCCCGTCCCCCAATGGAGACCCCCCCATCTCCAAACTCCCACCCCTCGCACCTCTCTCACTCCCGGGCACCTTCAAAAGGCACAACCGTGCCACCCTTATCGGTCGCGGCAACCCTTCTCTCTCCACATCCTCCTCATTTTCACCCCATCCCCCCACGTCTAGGCAAACAGCAACCGAAGGCAGCCTCTCCTCATGGCATCACATTAAACTTCATTCGATTCCTGAATTGGGCGGATCAAAAGGATGGGACGGGGGGTGTGGGGATGAGTAGAAGCTTCCCTTGTGATATTCCCGAGGGTGGCTAAGCGATGGGAGTGGGTGGAGGATGGAAGAAAGAGGGAGATTTGGAGTAGGGACGGGATCCATCGCGATAATTGGATGAAACCTTTTATTTTTACAGTTTTCTTCATCTCTCTCCACGTTCGGAGCGCCGAAGCCCTTCGAGAGAGTTATCGCCGTACCAAAATTATTATCCGCCATTGGAGAGAGGAAACACGCCTCCAATTAGGGCGGCGTTTAGCGGGGAGGTGGAAGAGATTGAGTTTTCCCACGAATCTCAATCTGGGTGACTGGTTGCGCTTACTAAGAGAATTACACATAGCTTAGAAAGAGGGAATCCTGGAGGGTATGAGAAATAAGCATTTACGTTTAGAAACGCTCGCGTCCAATTCAAAAGGAATACTGAAATCAATGATGGTGAGGTCGTACCCTGAGGAGACAGTGGCCGAAGGAGCAGTAGGAGGCCATCGTGTCATATTGACTCTTACTAAATACATTTGAGTCATCTGTACAAATAATAATTGACGCTCTAAAAGAAGAGTATTGGTCTGTCATTGCCTCAAACATACGTGTTGCAGGATACATTAATTCCAACATTATGTTTCCAATGAAACTAGGAAGACAAACTTTCCCAAAATTGGCCAATTAATGGCTGATTATCATTACAAAAGACAATGGAGTAAAAAATCTATTAGATTAAGTGGAATTTAATGAAGTAAGGGAAATACGCACAAAATAATGTACTACCAATACACAACTACTAAAAACACAATTTTCGGTTTACTATCCACAAGATTTCATCACAACGTTTTATATGCTAAGAAGATACACGTAAAATTCATTCGAAAATAATTTATGGAAATTAAAAATAAAATAGTAATTCAGAGGAATATTTAACCTGAGGTAGGTAATTGTTAATTATTTCAGCTAAACTTTTTTGAGACCTAATGAGAAAAAGGAGTAATTTATGTTTTTCTCTGAAAAACGCTCCGTGAAATAAAAAATCTTCTAAAAAATAATGCTCGTTCGAAAATATTTGGAAAATGTTTTTGTGATATACGTGTTTATCTCAGTTTATAAAATTATTTTTAAAAAGTATTTTAGGTTACGTTCAATTTTCAGTATAGGCTGCTTTCAAGTTTTGGATGGTTTTGGATGGATAGAGACCGCTACCATTACATACCTTAGCCACCCTTAATAGGACCCACAATATCATCCTGCAGTACAATAAACCTTTGTTCAGTTCCCAAATAATTTCTACCTGCATTCATTCCATTCAAAAAGTTTATTATTTCCTACCTCTCCTTTATGTTTCCCAGTGGTTTCACAGTTTTTTTTTAAGTCCATCACCAAGGCAAGCGCTGTGCAACCATTTCTCTTACCTCCTTTGCATTCTCCAACTAACCGTATCTCATCCCTTAGAGTATCTAAAGGCTTGCTCGTTTTCACTCTCCGCCATTTCACTTTAACTGTTTATCTAAGTATGGAGAATCCATCGTGTGGTATAGAGGATGCAGATTCATTTATTTATAATATTTTTAATTGATTGAACACGTTAATGCACTTAAGGAAACTCGGAAAAAACTAACGGAGTTGAGAGGGTTCCTAGTTTTCTGTTCATCCAAGTACGGGGAATGACTAGTCTATTAAAGAATTCGCTGATAGTCCGTTATATGTTAGGTGGCGACAAAGGCGGAGTTCTTTGGAATAAAAATGAAGTCTGCTGCCTACGTACTTGGCTAAGCAACATCGACAGAGCAGCTGCCAAACTTGACCTTACCTGGTGTTAAGTTGACCGGTGTCTAAAGGGAGACATTAACTATTTGTTATTGAGAATAGATCAATTCTTAGTGCTCAATCAGTTTATAGATTCTTGCCTGCACTGAATTCACCATAAAAAATAACAACAGTTTTGATTTCAATAATCGAAGACTTTTTTTCCCGTTTGGAGCACGTCAGTCACCATTTGTTTGTCTTATGAACAAGATGGATGACTAAATGCATTGTGCAAAACCAATTAAGTTTAAGTCAATCAACGTCTATTTTTGCAAAACACGTGATGCTAGAGATAAAAATGGACATTTCAGTTACATGAGGTCCAAAGTACGCGAAGAGATACCGTCATATATCGGGCGTAAAAACTGGTACCCCTAAACAAAGAAAAGATAATTTACTGGCAATAGTGTTGGCAACAGGTAATACTTCTTGGCAAAGGTTATTCCAGAAGCTAAATAATATGAAAAAGAAAGAAAAACCTAATATGTTTAAACTACTTGAGGATGCTATTTCCTTCGTAGTATACGAATTCGTATATAGTTTTAGCGAGCCTTAGCTTTAGCTTTGCCTCTGACCTCAAAACATTTTCCTACCTCCATAGTATGATTGGCTTTTCCCCCCAAAAAGAGCTCGTTAAAAATCACTCTGCTTCTTATGTGGACGATTCCAGTATTGGTTATAGACTATGAATATCTTAATATCTGGTGGACGTAAATTATGGAAATGGAAGGATAATTTTCATTAAATAAACGTTAGCAGAGATTAAAATGAAGATACTCTACGGGAAAGAATATGAAAAAAACTATGACGGGTACCCTGGAGGAATTAGTTTGGAATGAATCCGATTTGTGTATGCAAACCGATCATCAGTTGCCCAATTTGTTTTAATTGTGTCTAGTTTTTGGTACTACAGTAATAAATGAAATGAGGGATAGGTTGACACAATGGAGTCGAGACTTCAAAAATGATCGCGAAAATGGGCATGGTGAAGAGCGGAGTGGTCGGTCCAGTATTCAGGACGATAAAATCGTTCAAAATGTGGTTCAAGGTCTGCGATCTGACGGAAAATTAGCGCTCTAGCTGTAAAATTTCCTCCTGTTGGATGCACCTAAACTTACACGATTTTTAAGAAAAATCTAGGTCACAAACTGTGTGAAAAGTTAGTAGCGGCAATGCTTACCGAACAACGGAAAGAGCAAAGAGTATTCAGTGGTTTAACGATTTTGGACCACTATGAACCTGGCGACTTCTCGTATTTCTTCTTCCCGAAATTGAAACGCCGCCTTGGTGCACACCAGTTTTAAGGCGTAAAGGAACTCAGGGGCGTCGTTGTCACCTGGTGCAAATTTCTATTCTGAAGGGATTAAAAAAGTTGATGGAGCGTTAAGAAAAGTGCTAAAAAGTGACGATTATGTTGAGAGATGAAAGAGGTTTGTAGGAAAATAAAACCGTCAAACAAACACCTTTTCTAAAGAATGTATAAGTTATTTTTTTAATGATGAAATGGTTCTTACTCTTCGAAGAACCCATCCATAAGCAATCAAAGAATTTCCTATACATTACAAATTACTGTGCAAAAATTGAGTTTCGTCTTTTATTCGCGTTCGTAACATGCGCAGATAAATATGGTATTTATTCTTCCAGAGTTGCTTTGAAATTCGTTTAAAAACTAGGAATTAATTTATATTATCGAGATGGTCAGTGGCTTGTACAGGCTTCCCACCCAAAGGGCCCGGGTTCGATTCCCAGCAGCGTCTAATATTTTTCAGTGTTATCTTGATCCCTACTTGAGGTGCTTTGTGGAGGGCACTAATAGTGAGTGCGCTGTCTTTGGAAGGACGCTGGATTGGATGTTAAGCTGCGGACCCCTTAGCGCCTTTCGTTAAGAGTAGGCTAATGCTCACGCCAGGTTTCTCTCCACTCTTCATCCTTTCCTGTCCATCCCTAATGGCGCAAATGACCTTTGTTGTCGTTTGTCTCCCCTAAATACTACTAAATTTAAAAATTTCTATTGTGAGCATACGTGACATGCGAAGCTTCAAATTTTGCGTAAGACATCATGTATTCGAGAAGTAATATTTCCACGCCAGCACGTACTTTCATATTTTAATACACATACACGTACATACCATATTTACGAACCATTTGCGTCCACGTCTTTAGAAACGAGACATATTTTCATGATGGAGAGTCGTGGTGTTCATTTACACTTCAAGTTGCCACAGCGGTCTTTAGGTTACACACAAACTTTGAATGCGATGGTTTTCAGCTCAAATTTGATAAATTTTTATTTAATATATTAAAAAGTGCTTCACAATTTCACCAATTGTATTCGCGGGACCGCTGGATTCAAATGGCAGGAAGTACCTACTCCGGTTTTGATTTGAATCCATTGCATACATTTGTTCTTGAAAGCGACATTTACAGAATTATACGATGGCAAACCTGAACTTGCACAGACAGGGAATGGAAGAGAAAGTGAAAGAGGGCTGTTTACCTTTCTAGAGTCTACTGTGCAAACAAAAAGCTAGATATTCACCCTCGACGTTATCTACACAGCGGAATCCAATGAGGTTAAGTTTCCAGGAAGGGAGTAAGACCACAATGTGCGGTTTACCATCTTAAACTACAACACCCCTTAAATGGAAAAGGTCATGATTATCCTATCTCAATGGGAAAAACAAGAGGATTTAGGAGAATTAGAGAAGTGTGGAGGAAATACATAGGGGAGAGGTGAAAGGCTTTTCGAGCGATGCGATGTAGAGCTCTTAGGAGTGAGTAGAAGGCTTCTTTGAGGGCGTATACGTTGCAAAGGCAGTGAAGGGAACAAAAACTTGTGCCAGAGGAAGGGATCAGAGGAACAGTTGGTGTTGGCGCTGTGAAACGAGTTTCCTCTTTTGAAGAGCGGTGCCAGCATTGGAGAAATGACATCTCTTATATCTACATGTATCTTTTGTAGCATCATGTGTTTTTACAATGTAATCTTTTTTAATCCCACATACAATCTCAGCCTCTCTTCATTCCATCCTATATGGCTAATCACTATTCCTCCCTCTGTCTCGATTACTTAATATTTATTCTCCTATCTATAGATCTCCAGCTTCAACATTACATTTGTCACTCAAAATGCAACGTGTCTGCTTCTCCTGTCCTCTGAATTTATTCAAAAAGTCATCCCTCATCCCCTCTCTGTATCGAAATTCTTTGCGAAGACATCAAATAATAGACGAGGTATGTCTAATAAATACGCATACTAAGGCCGTAAAAACTTCATTTTGCAAAATTTAGTCTACTTTAATTTTATCCCCTTCAAAGTACTCTCCATTCGTTGCTATTCACTCATTATTTTCCACTGCTTAAAGCACCCTTGGGGATCCTCGACAGGCTTTTTAGTTTTCTCGTCGTTTCTTGCTTTATTGTGTCCACATCTTCCCAGTGATGTCCCCTCATCATATTTTTGCATCTTCGGAATAGGAAAACGTCGCAGGGGGCGAGATCTAGCGAATAATGAGCTAGGATGGTGAATGTATTACCTGCCAGAAACTATCGAATAATCAATGCTTAATGTGCAGGTGGATTGTCATGTTGTAAGATCCATCCAGCGCCTTGAGTCAAATTTGGTCGCACCTGACGCACGTGATCTCTCAAACGCTTGAGACCTATCCGGTAGAACTAATCGTTTACGGTAAGGATAAGGAACCGCACACGATCAATGTCGTCGTCAACACAGGTGGTTGAAGGTCGTCCAGGCATTACATTATCCGTGGCGTCTTGTTGGTCATCTTTAAAACGCTTAATCCACTTGAAAACGGATTTTTCTTCAGAGCATAATTACCGTAAACAGCTGTCAATATTTCAGTAATTTCTTGATAACTTTTACCGAATTTCACCAAAAATTTGATGTTGATTCGTTGTTCCGTGATTTCGTCAATATCCATTTTCGACAAACAGTAAAAACAAGGACAACAGATAATAACATAACTGGCACCGTACGGACAGCTCGACGATGCACTAATCAGAGGCGGCTCATTGAGTCTCAGGCAACTAGCGTCGCTAGTGGGCGGGGTTATAGTCCGCGTCATGGCCGCCAAATTGCACCAGTTCGCGTATTTACCGTACGTACTACGTATAAGAATGACTTTTATGCACTTAGGTATATTATTAATTCCAGAGTTATGCAAACTAAAACGGGCATGTGAGACAAAAAGTCCCCGCTAGTCTTAGCTATTTAGAGAAATACTACGACGGGAAATTCGTTAAGGACATGCATCATTCATTCACTCTCACAGCTCGTATTTACAGCCGACGAACGGTATTTGGCCTCGCCATTGGTCTGCCTCCATTTATTCCTGTCTTCAGCATCTTCCTCAGTTATCCCTTTTCTTGCCCATGCCTAACTTCACTTGGTCTTTCCAACGTTTCCTAGATCTTCCTTAAGATTCTTTCCAAACCTACTTTATCATGCTCTTTATCTCACTTCTTCTTACGTCACCTGAGGCGTTCATCTCAGTCCCCTCTACTTAAGGTGCTATGTCTGATGCTCTAAGCAGATCCCTCATCTCCTTATTATTTATCATCCAAGAGTTGCCTTCTTTAACATTTGTTTTAACTATTGGTTTTCTTAAATTATATTTTCTTACTCCGAAGTTGATTCACCATCCGCGTTTCAGCTACATTAAAAAGGACCGTTATATTTATATTTCAGTGTACATCGAGTTTTGCATGCTATGCTAACAAATTTGTTGTTGACATTCCGTTGAGGGCAAATAGTATTTTACTGGCCGTGTTTGACATATTTTCTGTCAGAATGCTCTCTGTTTTATGAGCTGATAAGATATTTGAGCACAAAGAGCTTGTTTGAACTTTTAAAAAACACAAGTTTTTCAAAAGCTCAATCTAAAATACTGTCTCAAGTTCATCATTGTTGTTCTTGAGACGAATATTTTTTTGCAACATTAATTATTTTGGGTTTCTGTAATTATTGTTTTTTTTCTTTTCTTTTAGTTTTGCATGGATTATTTCAGTATAAATACCTCATACGAATAGGCAGTAACCCTATTCTTTGGTCTAAATTTTATATTAAACCGCTATTTTATTTCGAAGGTTTGGAGCTAACAAGAATGCCACTTGCCACTCGCAGCGTTTCGGTGATAATTAACTTTAATTTTATGTATGAATTTTATACTTACGATACATCTTTTGTTTTGCTGGCAAATCCCTCCACGCATGACCGAGGGGGCTGACATGCATTCAACGCATTAAATGTTAAAACATTCCCTATTTATCTTTTGTTTTATTTTAAAGGTCCCTCTTACATACCTTGTCCCTCTCCGCGCGGGAGATGCCTAACGTGTTTCCCTGCCAACAGCATTGTGCCACCTTTTCCACCTGTGACGTTAGGGGTGGGGACCATTTGTTACATGGCCATTTAATAATAGAATGTTCCCCTTTTTGCTTTCCAGTTCTGCATAACCTGCTATGGTATGCTGATTAGGCCACCAGTTTTAGTACTTGTTCGTTTAAGAAATTGTGTTCATTGTGGTTGAAGTGTAAGGTTGAAGTCTGCAAGTATAGTGTGTCAAATAATAATCGAACACGGAGATTGCATATCTTGCCAAAATACGTGGGTGATCTGAAAAGTTTCCGGCTCAGAAAGTTCCAGAAAAAAGATCTTTTATCTTTGTTAGATCGATGACTTTTCAGACCACCCTTGTAGGTAAAAAAAGTTGGAATAATGAGGAATGCAGACTACAGGATAAATTCAAACATTCAAACGCAGAGCAAGTAAATCATAAATAAGCCCTAATAGATACAAAAGTCATTATGATAAAAAAGTATAACAAATGTATCCGTAGACGTAAGAGCATATGCAGGAATCCTCAATATGTTTACGATCTGCATTGTGTTCCAACTGCAATAAATATGGCACATTCCTTGGAAGAGTCATGAAATTGAAAAAAATTGTAGTTCATTGACATTTCCTCCTTTTTCGTATACTCGAGACTTGCATAGTGGGTGAAATCAACACTAGGTCTTCCGCTAACATACGAGTACTTAACGTTGCACTACTATTAACATATTTTCAAGTATTTTGAGTGGATACTTCTTTTCACATGTCCTAAACCTCCTTCCACTACCTCATCCCTAATTCTCTCCCCCTGGTACCCCCATATAACCTTTTGGTGGATTTCGTATTATTCGAATGGATTCAGATGGAGCATGCATGTGTCGTGCTTAGTTTTTAATACCATGGCGTAGTTTGTCTTCATTTACCTGATTAGAAGGCAAAGTGGGATTATTTTTTCATTCGAAATTCCCAGCAGCTCGAGTGAGAAACAATTTAAATTACAAACTCGTGCAAAGTATAATTTGCCGATACATTTTACCCTTGCGTTATCATCCAAGTCTTTGAAGTTGAGGTTGTGTTATAGTAAACATGGGCTAAATGTAGTTTTCACTTAGTTCCTAATTCGTATTTTTCTTCATATTTCTGAAATACAGAGACTACTAAAAGTTTTCATTGTTTAAGCTTTAATTTCCATTTTCACTTCGGATGAGCAAATTCTTAGAAAAAAGGAGACCGTAATACAGGAAGAACCTCCGACGGGGTATTAGGTTCACGAATACTTGAGAATGGAGTGTATTTTTTACATGTAAGATCGAGAGTGGAGTAGAGATCCCACACAATAAATTGTTACACAAATTTAGATGCTATGGAATCAATCAGAAAATTATTAATTGGATCAGAGACTTCCTGTCAAATCGCAAACAAATAGTAGTCATCGATGAGCTGTACTAAAAGGAAAGAGATGTAGCTCCGGGCGTCCCCCAGGGAAGTGTAATAGGGCCTCTTCTATTCATAATATACATTAACGACTGAAGCGCACACTTAGCAATCTCAGGTTATTTGCCGATGACACAGTGGTATACAGGGAAATAAGGAGCCAAATAGATCGCAAGCTACTCTCTAAGGACTTAGACACATTCTTGGATTGGTGCAAGAAATGGGGATACATGCTTAGCATAGACAAATGCGGAGTTTTGAAATTTTGGAACAAAGGAAGTGGCAAACAGGACATAAACTACGAAATAGAGAGTTCAGTACTAACTACAGCCAAACAAGTGAAATATTTGGGGGAAGTTCTAACACCACGCATTTCATAGGGAGCACATGTCAGGACAATATGCGGATCCGCTTTAAAGAAATCCGGCTTCATGAAACGGGTGGCGGGGAAATGTAATGAAAAAGCTAAAGAGAGGTGTTATTTTGCTCTAGTTAGACCAAATTTGGAATATGCCGCAACCTTTGGAGAAAATCTGGCAAAAAGAACTAAATAAAGTCCAGAGAAAATCCGCCAGATTCGTGAAAACTATATATATATATGACAAGAACACTAGTGTAACAGGTCTCTTAGGGGATTTAGGCTGTGAGCCCCTTGAAATACGAAGAGAACAAGCGAGACTTAGACTTTTAGAAAGATTCAGAAGCAACTACGAGGGTCATCCGGAAAGTAGTACCCGTTCGTTAATTAAAGACACAAAAGTAAATATTAACAAACATAAAAAATTTTATTTGAAAGAGGATACTTTAAACTACTTCTCAACATAATCTCCAAGCAAATTAAGGCATTTGTCATAACGTGTGACAAGTTTCTGTATTCCTGCTGCCTAGTCCTTCGCCGCCAGCTCATTGAGATACAGGGTCACTCCTTCTTTAAGTTCTTCATCGCTGTCAAATCTTTTTCCTGCCAAAAAGTCTTTAAGATTTGTAAAGAGATGAAAATCTGAAGGGGCCAAGTCCGGGCTATACGGTGGATGGTCGAAAGTTTCCCATTTGAATTGCTGCAAAAGTTTTTGTGTTATCCCAGCTGCATGAGGCCTGGCATTGTCATGAACGAGAATGACACCAGTAGACAATAGACCTCGCCGCCGATTTTGTATTGCCCGCCGTAATTTCTTTAATGTTTCACAATACGCATTGGCATTAATAGTGTCTCAACGGGCCATAAAATCAATAAGCAATACACCTCGTCGATCCCAGAAAATGGTTGCCATGAGTTTCCTGGTGGACAGAACTGTCTTGAATTTTTTTGGTTTGTTTGGTGAATGAGCATGATGCCACTCCATTGACTGTCGTTTACTCTCAGGTGATGCATAACAAACCCATGTTTCGTCACCAGTAATTATGCGAGTCAAGAAAGAGTCTCCTTCATCAGAATAACGTCCCAAAAACGTCAGTGCTGCAGCCATACGCTTGGTTTTGTGCTCATCTGTAAGCATGCGAGGGACCCATCTTGCACAAATTTTTGCATAATGCAGATGGTGTTTAACAATTTCATGAACAATTGTTCGAGAAACATTGGGAAAATGCTCACAGATGTCATCAATTGTGACGCGCCGATCGTTCCTCACGAATTCGTCAACTGAGCTCACCAGTTGGTCTGTAATGACAGACGGTCTCCCCGAACGCTCATCGTCGTGTGTGTTCCCCCTCCCCATGTTGAAGTTGCGACACCACCGCCGAACAGACGACTCGTCCATTACATTGTCTCCATACACCTCCTTTAATTGGCGATGAATATCACATGGGCGAACGTTTCTTGCATTGAGGAATTTAATCACTGCCCTCACTTCACAACTGGCGGCGTTCTCAATTTTTTTAAACATTGTAAACAATCACAGAAACAACACAGGCAATGCTAGCGTCACGCAACTTGGATCAGAGAAGGCAGACAAGCCACTGAAGCTATCTGACCTCGTCCAGCGGCTACTCGCGTCGTCAGCACTTCATGCGGCACGAACGGGTACTACTTTCCGGATGACCCTCGTAGTTTAACGATGACACTAACGGAATTATAATGACCCCATATTACGTAGGGAGATTAGACCAGAAAAGCAAAATGATAGATGGGGGATAGATTCCAATACAGATAGATTTAAGTACTCATTCTTTCTCAGAATAATCAGGAATCATAATAGTAAGAAACCAAATTCACTTTAGCAACATAAAAACATTTCATTTACAAGTCGGAGAAAAATAAACATTGCAAAGATATCTGGTATATTTGTAGGTGCATGTGTGTGGGTTTGAATCTGTGTTAAAGGGTTGGGGTGAAAGGGTTCTTGCATTAATGTCTACCATGTTTGGTTTGTGGGCTATAAATTTATGGCTTCTGCATGCGGTTTTTTTCTAAATTACGGGTGGTACCCTAATACCCACACCCCCTTGCGGCGGCTTGCGGAGTATTGAGTAGATGTAGATGAGAGTACTGACGAATAACCCAACTAAATCTGTATATTTTCTTTCCTCTTCTCTCCGTACACACTAAGGGAAAATAAAATAATCACCATTGTGTTTGTTACTAAATTACCACACCTAGCCCTTGTAATTAATTTGGGGCCACTCTCATGCAAAACTATGGCGAAAAGTTACCCGTTGTGAAGAGGGGATAAAATAGAGACCCGTATTTTGTGAGAACAATCTATCAATCCATATAAGAAGCTACTCACTTCTTTTTCGTGGATAGTCCTGCCGTAAAAACATCAACCAATGGCTTACCTAGTATAAAGAAAGGAGAATTAGTTCAAAGTAAAGCAATTTAATGACTAGATTTTTTATTATTTCTCTCTTACCCCATCCATTGTCGGGACTCACCCATATAAATATCAAATTCTGAACTGTATAAATTAAAGGACTAAATTAAACACCGTTAAACCACATGTAAATTGATAGACATAATTATTGATTAATTCATCGAGTTGCAGAGAATAATTATTAAAATATTGGGAAATCATTTTACTTTAGTTTAAGTAATATTTTTACATTTCAATACGAGAAAAAACTTAGCGGTTTTCAATTTTTCCAAAATTATATCCAATATATGTTACTTATTGCACTGCAGCGTTTAATAGGATGGAATTACATTTTTTTGAATGAATAAATTAAGTATAATTTGGAGTCACCGGAATCACAGTTCAACAACTTTCAAGCAGGGGCGGACAAATTAATTTCATCTGGAATTATTGAAATGAACACAGGTGAACACATTAACGTGCGTATAAACTATATATGCAAAAGCGAAATTGAATGCGTGCTGTCTTTGCCTACGTAGGTGTTTGGTTTTCTTAAAATTGCTTGTTTTCTGCACTTGTCAAGGTACGAATGTGGGAATACCTGTTTTCCTAAATTGAATAACACGTTAAAGGGCGAAAGGGAGGGAGATGAGGTGAGGAAGGGAGTGAGGTGGCGGATGGAGGAAAAGGGTGGGGCTACAGTACGCTGGGTAAATGGAAGCCATTCTGGTTCCCTCCCGCTCATTTATCTCAACCCAAGAACATGCCCGCGGAAACGTTTATATGCAGGTGTGTTAATCAAATGAAAGGATAAACTTGCCAATTGTAGCTAGCGTGTACCTTACTAGATATTCTTTCTTGCCTTGTAGCACACGTATTCCTACAACTCAAAAGTTGAGAACCTCCAGAGAAATAAACACTGCATACATTATATGAATGAATCTACAAAACTTCCCATTTGTAATCATATAGAAGGAATCATAGAGTCATTAATTAGGTTTATTAAATACAAGTCCTGTCGAGGAAGTAACTTACGTTTCGACATAACGTATTGGTGGGTAGGGCTAGAGCCATCTTGGTGTCTAAACTTTCCTACGCTCAGTGCGCATCCTGCTGTGGTAATGTGGAGACTGTTGTTCTTCAACTTTGCTCACTGCAACCTGTTCAAACGTGCGCTGTATTAGAAAATCCAACGAGTTGTACAGTGCAATCTGTGATTAGGTTTTTACTGGCAAAAAACAACAAGCCTATTGATAGGCAACTCATAGCCAATTCATAGTCAACTTTGTGAAGTATACAGAGACAGAATAATGGATGAAGGCGAAGTAAGGCAGTGGTGCATCCGGTTTTCGAATCGCTGAGCCAATGTTCACGACGAGGACCGTAGTGTTCGGTTTAGCCTTGTGACTGGTGTCAGATGGCTTCAGAGACAAATTTGAAAAGCTCGTGCATCGTTATGCTAAACACCTCAATTTGAGTGGTAAATATGTAGAACAATAGTTTAAAAATGTACATTTAAGTGTATATAATAAAAAGTTTTCTTGTCACTAGGTTCATATTTTATTTCCAAAAGTATGCTACTTCCTGTACGACCGTCGTAACTATTGGCATTAAAATAAATCAATTATCTAACTTCCCATTTACGGCTAAATGAGCAATGGTAGCAAAGTTTGCAAGAAATAAACTCCGAGAAGGAATACTTGCAATCACTTAGAAGCTTTCAACTGAGTATATGAAGCCAAAGAAAAATATAATCAGCTCACTGTCGTCGGAATCAATACTTACTTGTGTTCGTAACTTGCTACCCTACTATGGAGGTCTTACTTTGCAATGCTATTTATTTAAAATAGAGTGCATTTCATTGCTGATAATTTCCTTAGAATTCAGATTGTAATATTTAAATTAATTTACTTTGAACCGAATTGAAAACAGCCCCGGACCTACTGCTGACATTTAATAAGCGATAAAACATTATTTGAAACTAGTAGATATCCGGCATTTATGTTGATAGTAAAAAATACATGTTGTAGAAACACTTTCCATTAAGGAGACATAATGAGTAAGGATTAATCATTCATTTCGTAATTTGATAGAATAATTGGAATTAAAGAAGTTTTTCATATTATTCATTAAGCATTCACCTAAGGTTATTGGAGCAATTATAATTAATCAGGAAAAATTAAATTTAATGAGAAGTCAGAATAATCTCTGGTATCAAGTGAAACGTATTTGATTTAGAAACTCATAAAACTCCATTTTTTAAGATTCATATGATTCAGAGTAAAGTATCCTGTAAGAGTATTATGTATGGACCAAATAAAATGGTTATATATACATACATGTGTATATTTATATATCAAAATAAAAAGGCGATTTTTTTGGGATATGAGATTTTCAAGTCAACAAAATGGTTCCGAGAGGCAGAAAACTAGTAAATATTGGACAATATAGAGGGCAAACGTAGATATTGCCCAATAAAAGGCATTGAAGAAAAACGAAACCTATTTTTGTCGTGCCATGAAATTTGAGTGGAGTGGAGTTTGTATCCGTCTCAGGCAGCACTGCATCTGGGTCTGTACTTTTGTTTTCTACTATTCCTTCACTGTAGTTTTTTTGTTGCTTTTCTTTCGGAAAAGCGTATCAATATAAAATGATCGTCAATTTCTTGAAACCGTGTTGTCCCGGACAAGAAGATCAAATCAAGAAAACTTGATGAAATGAAGGAATTCTTATCAAGATTTGGTTTTGAATAAATAAAATTCTACTTCTAAACTTTCCGTATGGACCACCGTCATGAAACGGTGGCAGTGACATATATACACATAATAGCAACCAAGTATTCTAATTTTTTTTATTAAGCATCTCCAGCTGTCGTATTCGGTCATTCGGGAGGCACTTTTATAGAGATGTCCCCCCACAATACCGACTTCATATTGACTACGCAAACGAAGAGTGAGAACGATAAGGCCATAAATTTCTATCTCACAGAAATGGGGCGGCGCGGCAGCTTAGTGGGGAGAGCTTTTGATATCCCATTGGAGAAATCGGGTTCAAATTCCAAAAAAACTTTCAAAACACCATCAGCTTCACATTAGAAGCATACATGTTTGGGAAAAGAACTTGTGAGAAACCATATTCAACAAAGAAAAAGAAACTGCCAGTCCTCGTAATTGAATTACACACAACAAGTTCTTATTATTAGGTAATCTACCGATTAAGGTAGGTTTTTGGATGGACACATCTATCAAATAAATATTTTGTAGCTCCAAATAAAACCAAATCCAGCATCCTACTCTACATCAGTTCCCTCTTCATCTCTGTGTACTTCTTTCTTCCCTTCATCCCATCCAACATCCCTATCCTGTTCCTACCCTTTCCTCATTTGCCTAACATTCTCCCCTCTCCTACCTTCTTCAACATCCCACTGCCGCTCAATACGCCTTTCATCCAATTTCCCTGCCTCCATAGGAGTTCTCTCAACAAACCCCTCTCCTCAGTCACCATCTCTATTACTTCCTCATTTGTTTCCCTTTCGGCCCATTTCACATCCATTCTTCTCCACACCCACATTTCAAAAGCGTCCAAACTATGTCTATCATCCTGCTTCAGCGACCCCGTTACGAGTTCTTAGTAGATACTATTTAAATTTTCTCGCCTATTAAGAAAAGCTTCAGGTCGATTTTTCTGATATTTAAAAACAGTGAGTGAGAAATATTTGCCCTTGAATTAGCCATAGGAAGAAATTCTATATAAACAAACAAGGCCCAGTGCGGCAGGTGAAAAAGATATGACTTTTAAGACATGCAAGTATGACATTTAAAAATTGTTCAAGCACCTGATACAACTTTTGAATAATTGTAATGACTTTTATTGTTGCAAGTGACCAGGAAATATTAAGGCTAAATTCTAGATAAATAATCTTGCTATAGTAATAATTTTAGAAAGTTTCCATTCTTGATCATTTTACTTTCAAAGTTTTCCTTTCAGCATATATTTTTAATTTAACAAAACATTTGGCAATTTTACCGTAAAAGTATTGCACATAATTTTTCATTCTCATAATTAAGTAGATAATTAATTGCCCTGTCCTGGCAAATAATGAAAAATGAATGAAAAGCGTGGAGAAATTTGAGAAGAAAAGGTCAATTAATTGGTGCCAAGCCTGGCCTTCTATTAGGTACGTGTGTGGTGCCGGAGCCAATTTCCGACCTTCGAAATAACACGGGGGCCGACGCCATTCCCATGCACCCCCCGAATGAAAGGCACAAGGGGAACCGGGATACCAATAAACGTCCATGCGTGGGCGGAAATTGCCCGCACAAGCTTTCCCAATGCGCTGTCGTCGACAAGGAGTGACCGTTTATGCCCACAACATTTTATTTCGAGGATTTGTAAAGGTTTCCTCTGAATACACCTCTACCTCTCCGGCAAGCCAAAATGGCGACGCTACAGAGGGAGCTTCATTTCCGGAGGGACAATGAATAACCTCATGGAGACGGTTGCTGGCGCTGTTACCCTGCAGTTCATCTAAATTAGTAACGAAAACTTTAATGTTTTGTTTGTCCTTTGGTGAGAAAGCAAAAACTATAAAACCAATCACCGGTTACTTTTATAACTATATATGTTTTATAGGGCCTGGATCCACATACACGTACAATGTGCCCGTATCTACGCGGTGCCTCGCATGCCATCGCTACGATACGTAGCAGAAGATCACACTACAAAGAGATTTAAATTCAGAACTGTATATTTCTGAACCATTTGAAATAAAAGGAAGTTTTGATATGTTTGATAAGTTTCAAATGATGGATATAATTTTCACAGGCAGCTTTTCACGCATCGCAATGGCTGGATATCAAACAATACTCTACTCATTTGGAACAAGTCGAGAGTAATGGACAAAAGTACTTTGTGAGAATAATCGCTAACTGGTATTTAAACAGATTTGTTGAGCAACTTTGTTAACAACTATTTTTCTCTCTAATCTTTTGTGAGCAAACTGATACCAGAAATCATTCGATCCTAAGTTAATTAAAAAAAGCCTTTTTCAAAGATTGCTTATGTCATGGTATGATCATACTATAAACAAAGCTACAATATAGATACATATGGCACTGTGCATTCATGCTAAAATACCGTGACTCAAATGAACAACACATACCTATTTTTTACATGAATTAAACGCACAAGCATGATGACGGCCTAAATTCTTGTACAAGCCATTTACTCCAATATTGTATTGTTGGACCGGGGACTAATGGCTTTCCAATGTTTTGATTTAGGTATTCTGCAAATAAGGAATTCCATCGTTCGATCGTTCGGGCACATGCATGTTGTGGTAATAAAGTATCTTATTTATGATTACTCTGTAAAATACTCAGTAAATGAGTCCCCCTATTATATATAACAGTGATATGAAGAAAAAAAGTTTTGGCGTAAGGAGAAAAGGAAAAATTTCAAATAAATAAAAAATATTAAATAATTAAGAATAACGATCCTTCAGATGCCCCAACATCAATATCAAATGCAAGAATTACTGATATCCTTCCTGAAATGTTAAGGGTACTAAATACCTAATTTTAACATTCAATTTTACAGATAGTTTCTACTTCCGGAATCATATTCGTCGGGCGATCTCGTTTTCTTCCTAGGTAAATTTGGAAACAACTTTCTCTACTTTGAGAGAGAAGTTCACTTATATTACGAAGATACTTTCCAGAGACAGGGAAGTCTGCTCAGGCCAGCAGAGTTACAAGGGTGTATTTGCTATTCTGGGATAATGTGAGTCTAATTTTGACAGATGAGCTATTCGTTTAATAACTCCAAATGCAATACGGATAAAAAGCAATATTCAACATCCATGCAAAATCTGCTATATTCAAACTACAACTATAATTATCATTATCTAGGAAAAATACCGGAAGAGTTCACGGAGTGTTCTACGAACGGGGTAAAATTAATGGAATTGAGATTATATTCTTCATATTCAGGTTAGAGTTTTTAACAGAGTTAAGCACCTGAATTAAGTTAAATTCTTCTAACGATTTTAAAAATTTTCAAGTAATATTTTCAAATGAATTCGTGAAATATAAACTGGCAATTATACTTGATGATGGAATAATCCTCTCTAAAGCCAGATATCGTGAAACTTATTCCTCACAGATTGCTACGGAACATATAAGAGGATATTTCAATGTTGGTATATATCAGCGAATTGATAATCTGCAATGAATGCAAACATTCGAATATACTTATTGCTTGTTAATATTACCAAAATATTTAAATATTTATCCTCAGCATGTTCACATTTAAATGAGCATTTACTAATTACGTGCTTTTTTAAAGATGATAGATTTTCAATTGCCAATGCCGAGTCATGGTCAAATGATTCGAGCTTATGATCGAATATTTTAATAGCAAGAATCAGACGCTTTTAGCATACCATACTATTTCTCGACATACTTGAAAAATTATCCTCTTATGATTAAGACAATCTATACGAGTTTCATTGCAAGTATATTATCCATTCGATTAATTTAATTAGTAATAGAATCCTCTTTCAGGGATATGGAAACGCTCCAACGGTTCTGAAAACATAATTACTTCCTGGAAATTTCTGCAGCCTTAGAAATATTCGAAAGCTTAGTACAAAGAAAAATATATTTATCGCGCACAGCTTTTGCTTTTTCTTCGACCTCCATTCCTCCCTCATACAAGGAGGTTTTTGTTGAAATTCCCTCTACGTTTTAAACCCATGGATAATGAGAAAGACTATTTGATGATTTTTCACTCAACGGCTATGGGAGTTAGACATTCCACATTTAATTACCTCCATGACGTGCGCACCAAATGCCTTGGTCGTATTTTTCAAGAGTAGGTTTTATTTCCGAGATTCTGAGATTTGACGTTTTCCTCCTGGTTTTGGAAAGTGAAAGCGGAAATTCCAGTTTCGTTTTTTTAATATGATCGCATTTTCGTTATGAATGAATAAAATAGAATAGACAGAAAGGAAAGCCAACGGTGAAGTTCTGGCCACGTTGAAGGGAAGAGAGGTAGTGAGAAATTGAAAGAACAGGATAAATGGATACAGAAGATACTGAGTAGGTAATGGGATAGTAAAGAAAGCAGAGAGGAGAATGCTGGGAAAACGGAGTAGAGGGAAGAAAGGAACAGGCAATTTGGATGGCACCAGTGGAGATGGAACGTAGGCAGATTTAGAGATTCGGCAATTGAGCAATTCACTTCGGGATTTAAGAATATTACAAGTATGTGTCATATTAGTTTAGGCTTAAGAGTAAAATAGTAACTGGTGCGATAACTTATGAAAAACTTACACTAACCCGGAAGACTACAGGTAACAAAAATATGAAAAATAGCTGGCTCTACGTCATAACATCGTGGTTAAATTAAGTTAATAGCATACATACGCTTTTGAAATAATTTTGTACACTGAAAGATATTTATTTGTTTTATATCAGTAAGTTATTATATAAGTTTAGTGGAGAGAAAGAATATTAGAGAAACGATATTTTTAATGACCCATGAATTTATGAAACATGAATAGTTAATTAATAACTTTCGGATGATCACTACTAATAGCCTCCCTAGATCATTTAAAAAGTCATAATTAATCACAAAGTTGCAATTATTTTGGGTAGTTCCATGAAAATGGTATTTTCTGTGCAACAATTTTCCGACAGATTGCTAGTTAACTAATCCTTAGGCTAATGCTATGCAACTACTTTCAACGCCAAAGAATATTAATAGTATCCCTTATATATACTATACTATACTAGGGAATCATTTTTTAAAGCAGCTTCCTGGTTCATATTTGAATAAAGGCCATTTCAATAAATTCCGTAATATTTTTGATTAAAAATTTGGCAAAACTCTTTCCAGTCAATTTTACACCAAACAATTGACATAAGAGGGAAGAGTAAAATTCAGTACAAGGAAGAGATAACTACAAAGAATTGAATTGACGTTGTCTCAATCTCAAAAAAAACAAACCTCATATCCATGGTTACGTATAACCCTCCAAAGCAAAGCTTTTACACATATTCAAGTTTACGATACAGTTAACACCGCGATATCTTTACGGCACACTTAACAACTTACGCTGGGTTGAACCATTTGAGTTCGCGGCGGGCATCGACTTCGCTATTTTGTATGTATACCTTGGTATAGTAAATGCTTTTCACGCTAGTGCTCCGTGGCATGGACACTAGAATTTATTTTTTCCATTTATTAAGTGAAATACCATATGGAAAACAAGTTGGTATTTCCCATTTATTCTCTCGAATGTGTTTTCATCGTAAAACGAAAATATTTTAAGTTACTTTTAGAAGTTTTATATAGCTCGTAGGTATTACTAAGTCAGCAGTCTATGTTACTATGCAGCTGTCCAAAAATATGAGAAGTCATCATCGTATTTCAGATAATCGCCATAACCACCCGGCCACTTCAAATATCGATGATGGTGGTCCAAATTCAGAGGTTTCCCGATCCCTCCTTCGGTATCATCTGCGGACCACATAAAGTGCAGGCCAACCGTTACAAGTGTGGACCCACCGTCCACACTGTCAAGGACCAGCGACTGGGTACGTTCTACTTACCGCTTGCCTTCCGGAACTATCAGAGACTTCTTTGAGTTTGTGTTGCAACTCTCTAGAGCTTATCACTATGGAATAGATTTTAAGAGAACTTTTTATCACTATTACTTGCTCTCATTTTACAAGAAAGCTATTTTTATTTTGAGTCAACTCAGCATTTTTGGACGGTATGTTAAATCTGTTCGAATTTGTATAAAACATAAGAATATAGAATATTCTTATGTTTATTGTATATGTATGTTTGTATTGCATTGTATATATATGTTTATATCTAGAGTATTCAAGTATACTTCTAAAGGTCTATTTTGTTACTGCATTTGTCGATTATACTCGTATTTCCTAACTATCGCGAATAATCATATTATTTCACTCATCAACATTTTGTTCTCCACCATACATTTTTATAGTCCCGATTTTCTTTCATGTTTCTCACAAACCCCTCATCATTTTGGCTTCAACCTCACTCGGAATAATGTTTCAGAATTGAGAAGAGGCGAGGTGAAGGAAGCAGCGTGAGAAACCAAAGCACATCATCCAGCTCGGCCCATATGGAGTCAGCTCCTTTTCCCTCTCCTCGGCCACGTACGTATGCCTCTCGGAATGAGAATGCGAGGGAGGGCGCGTGGGTATTGTGACAGTCGGGGAGGAAGGGCGTAGGGAGAGACTCGTATGAGTGAGGAGGCCACTTCACCGCGGTGAAGGAGACCATGGTGTAAGCTCGAGTAAGTGGAGAGAGGAGGAGTTTCGGATGAAT
Source organism: Hetaerina titia (assembly GCA_037158775.1). NCBI lineage: Eukaryota > Metazoa > Arthropoda > Insecta > Odonata > Calopterygidae > Hetaerina > Hetaerina titia. The sequence goes on from CM073772.1 coordinate 109,255,670, forward strand.
TCCGGAGGCAGATGTTTGAAAAAGAGGGAGACGGAGAATGTGGATGCGTGTGTGTGGGTGTGTGTGTGTGTGTATGAGCCGTAAGTAGCGGCGAAAGTGAATCCCTAGGCAAACTCTTGATACGAAGTCTGCGGTTAAATGCGCGTAAAGATGGTACGGCTATAGGACGAAAACAAGAGTGGTGAGGGGTAGAATGGAAATGGAGTGGGACGTGAACGGTGGTTTGAAAGTATCGAGGATATGGAGAGCAAGGTACACAATCTCACTATATTGTCCGCACGTGACAAGATGGTGGTGGCGTTCATCGGATCACTCAAGGAAAAGAAAAGGTATTTCCTAATGCCCTGTTGAAAGTACAAAGCATCTGAACGAATATTTTTTAATGAAAGAAACCTGTATCTATGATAAAAATATTCGCCTTTAAGTAAATACCAATAAACTTTTAATAAATATTCATATAAAATGTAATTTCGCCTCGTGGAGACACCTCGGGTATAATATAATTATTCTATTTTCAAACAATATAATAATATTACAGTTTAATATTTTAGGTGATTATTACATAGTACATACTTAAATAGCAGATAATGAAGCAAATATTTAAGTATGACACGGAAACATCATTTCATCTAACCGTTCAAATACTCAGGTGTGGCACAAAATAAGTAAAAAATGGTTTTTTATAAGGTACATACGCACAGTATGAATTAATAATACTCTAAAAAGATAAAAAGAAAAATGTACCGGTCCCAGTGCAGGTCCCTTGACTACTAATCCAGAGTTCGCGGGTTCGATTCTTACCTAGAAAGATTTTCTTTTTTATAGGGCTTGGACATTTGTAATTGTCTTTAATGCTACATCATCGTTAAATTTTGGTCAAAAGTAAAAAATGGCTGTTGTCGGATTAGTACTAAATAAATAAACAATACTTCCATCTCTATTTCAAATACTATATTTAACTCCTCCCCTACTACCAATGCCTATAGAGATCTACTGACTTGTTCGTTAATGATCACTGATGCAATTTGGTATTTTATCGACTGACCGGAGTAAGGCCAAGAACAATGACAAACATTCACCACAATAGCCTGAGACGCATTTCCTATAAGGTGCCCACGAAGACTTCACCAACTAACGTACACGTAAGCCTCGTCATGCAAAATATTAAAACATTTATTACGCACACTCTGAAAACGTTTCATTCACGGTTCTTCCAGCGGTTCTGCGATTCAAATGTGCCGTATTTTCAAACGATACAGCACACGGTTTGGCGCAATGCCTTGTGCTTTACCCTTACGGCAAGTAAAAGAGTCACAGGCAGGGCATAAAGAGCCTGGCCTTTTCTTATATGCCACCTGCGGTTTCTCGTGAAATTCGAGGTACGTAGGTACACCAAGAGTTTCACTGGTTAAGTTTAGCCAGGGGTGAGCTAAGTTATCACCCGAATTTGGACCGAAGACCCACCGTTCGGTCAATGCGCAAGGCCCATCAATTTAAATGAGCATTAAAATGCATAGTCCGTAGCGGACTTCATTTCAAGACTATCGAGGGAAGCTCACGTGTGTATGTGCACTTACACGAGGGGCAGAACTCAGGAATTGAAGGCCGTCCCAAGGCACATGTTATTTGGGGTCTAGTTGTCAGGAGGTGGATCCCGGAGAGTGTTTGATGGGAGGGCGGGGTCGGGCTGGAAGACCTTGGTGGAGAAGAGCGGACCCGGGAGGGAGCTGGAGAGTGGAGGTGAGGAAGATATGTTGCGGTCGAATAAAAAGGGCTCCATCCCTTATTGTCCTCCACCCTGGATTTCCCCGAATCTTTCGCCTCCTTATAAAATAAGAAAGCTGGAGCGGGGGAGGCACCCAAACTCGCATCACATCTCCACACCTCCGGTGTTTCGTAGTCGACTGTCCTACACCCAAACCCATCTCGTTCACTTCGGGCCGTAACTATTCCCACCCCCCTTACCTTCAGGCGTACCCGCCCACGCCCCTTGCTACTCCCGTCTCTGGCCGTCCGACTCCCTACAGTAACAGCGGCCGTAGAAAACGAGGGGTTTGAGGAGTAGCGCTGGATGGGGAGGACGCAGACTAGGGAAGAATAAACCGTCGAAAACAATCGAGCTCTGCGGCGAAATATGGGGCTGCTTCTCCTCTTTTCCAGTCCGAATCCTAAGCGAAACCATTCCAGAAACACCGGTGGATTAAGGCGCCTCGAGTCCCCACCATCCCCCCACTCTTTCAAGATCTTCCTCCCCATCCACCCTCCCTGCTCCCCGCCCCCTTACAAGTTCAACCGAGTATTCACGCCGCACCTCACCTTGTTACTGCGGACCTCGCCCGAGTGCTCTGCCGCTGCCTCCGTCATACCCACCCCTACCAAACGCACAAGGAGTTTAACGAGAGATATTTTTGCCTCTCACCGGGTAATGCTCAAAACGCTCGGCAAGGATGAAAATTGGCGCGGGAGGACCAAGGTCGGTCGGGATTCCCGAGATGTTAGCACGAACTGCTGCAGCTTCCCGCCTAACAATGAGCGCAACTGCGGGGCCGAGCGAAATTATAAATGTTTAGTCGGCTACCTGCGATTTTCATACAATGCGGACCCGGCAAGCAAGGCTATAACTGCAGATGAAATTTAAATGACGAGACTGTGAGCGGCTTATAAGGCGTCTATGCCATATCTCTGTCTTAATAAAATATATTATAACAGAATGCATATTTGGGTGCCTTCAATAGAGCCTACTTTGATTCTTCTAGATGCTACTTTTGAAATATTTAAATGCAAATAAGCTTCCTATTTGCACGAACTGAAGTATCTCTGAATGCTGATGAGGTTTTTTTAGGCAGATCTGATCATATTTGCAATAAAAAAAGGTCAGATTCTTGTAACATACTCTTCAAAAGATAAGACCCCCTCTTAATAGAACAGCGAGTCATTGCGTCACATCAAAAATGCTCAAATCCATGCGCTCTCCATGCATTTTCTGTTATTATTTTACACGAAACGCCCCTTGGGACATCATAGAAAATTGAAAATCAATATAAGAATAGATGAAGAACTGCAGAAGTAGCGAACTTATATACCTTTCCAGAGATAGCATAGAAAAAATCCGTTGTTATTTACACGGTACCAGGAAAGGACACTTTACTCAGAATACTATATATTTTCTACTTACCACGATTTCTACCAGCCCTCTCCTTCGATATCCTGGCCTGGGGTATTCCGTGGTCTTTCTACTGTGATCATAGATTTTGACCTTCCACGATACCTATTGTGTCGCACACGAAACACCTCTTGAGACAATTCGTAATTACCATGATACATATGGAAGAATAGAGAAGAATGTAAGACTAAAAGCCACAGTAAACAATATGCTAAGAAGACTAAATAGATAGCCGTATTGGAATACATAGTCAGCTCACTTAAAAAGAACATGCATTTGCCAGAAAAATTATGCAAAAGAAAATAAAGGGAATGATCGTGCGTTAAAGACCGAAGTATTAATTTGTTAATCAAATGAATATCAATGTAGCGCCCAAGATCCACCCTAAATGAAAGATTATAATTGGCAAGTGAACAGGAAGTACTGCAGTCAACCAATCTTCCGATGGAATTCTGAGGATGGCTAGAATGTTTAGCGGGTGTCGATCAATTACGACTAAATGGATGTAGTCCGATGGAGACGATGGCTTTGTTTGTAAATCCACATACCTTAAAAATCTCCACAAAAAATCCACATTAAAGACTACATTTGAAATGGATGAGTGTTTCTCGTTTGAATTGAACGTTCAGCACATAGATCGGAACTTTAATGATATAAATTCAGTTCTTATCGAGAAACATGACATTCCGGCATGGGTCTAGAAGATGAAGAGGATAACGTGCACTAGATTCAATGTATAAAAAGCCCTTAACAAGTTTTACCTCTTTTCCTGGCAGTTTTAGTCAAAACGAAGGTGTTCTTTTTCTTTTGATTGAAGGATATTGATTTAATTTAAGTTAGAGCTGACGAGCATTCTTTGCGCCAAAAAATAGAATAGTTAAAGAAAAGAAAATATATGCCACAGCTCAGAGCCGCTCGTGACGAAATAATGACTCACATGCACTTAATTCTACATCATCTGGGTTTCACAGGTTGTTGAAGGGCACCTCTACAACAACAACTATGGCAGGATACAGTAGGTCACCAGCCATACAACTATTAGTTCAGGCACATAAACACACTATATAGAATATCTGCCTCAAAATTAGTGACTTATTTTTATCGGATAGATGCACGGACGGGCGTCGGTTTTTCTGACTTGGTTTGAGGGAAGGGTGTCTCAGCAAAAGCCGGAGGACGGTGGCCGTTGGCTCTCTGCCTTTTTGAAGCGCGAATTGTTCGTTTGCGTAACCTCTATAACGTGATCTCATTACACTCCGTCATGAACCGCATATTGGAACAGCAATATGACGTTAAGTTTTGCATGAAACTGGGAAAAACCTTGGAAAGAGACCAATTTCATACTCAAACAGCTTATGGTGGAAACGTAATGGGTAGATCGAGTGTTTTTAGTGGCCTAAGAGGTTTCGGGAGGGTAGAAAAGATGATGAAGTCGCTGAAGGTTCAGGACACCCTTAGACCTCCAAAAGTGACGAAAATTAAGCAAGAGTGAAGGATTTATTGCAAATGGATCTCAGATAAAGTATTCGAACGTTTTCTGATAAACTCGGCATATGTAAAAGGGATATGCATCGCCTTGTGACCAAAAAAGTGACATTAGAAAGGTGTGTGCAAAGTTGGTTCCGTGAGTGCTCTCGGACGAACAAAAGAAAACTTTGGACGCAGATTAGCTCAGAACTTCCCGACCCTGACTCAGCCGCCCTAAAAGCCCTGGCTTTGCTCCATCAGACTTCTTCCTCCGAGTAAAATCTGTACAGAAAGGGCGTCACCACGTCTCGATGGAAGCGTGTCGCAACAACATCACAACAGGCCGTGTCGAGGGCGCTTAGCAACATTTACGATGCCGCCGTCTAACACTTCCTCATTTGTCTTCCTTTCGGTCCATCTCACCTTCTCCATTCTTCTCCACACCCACATTTCATAAGTCTCGACAAAAAATCAAATTCTATCATCCTGCTTCAGTAACCATGTTTCCACACCGTATATAACATGCTCCATATTAGAGTTTAGGCGAGTTTTTCTTAACGTTTTCTTTTTCGGAATAGGAACTAACACGGATCTCACTAAGTCATTCGGCCAGATTCCTTCCTAATAGATGTCACGAATTAGTATATATAGACTCTTCCTCCCACATTTTCCTTAATATTTCAGTAGTTCCGCCAGAATGTTGTCTACCCCAACGGCCTTATATGGTTTCATCTCTGTCAATGCCCTTTATCTCATTGTCGGATAAGCCTGGACCTAAGCTACCTTCATCTACATCATATTCTCTTTCTAAGTGAACTCATGTCGGCCTTGTTGAGCCTTGTTGATGGCTTTTTTGAAATGTTCAAATACAGAATTCGCTCGACCTAAATCCAGGCATCATGAGCAAAGAGGCTCAATGGTGTTGATTCTGAATTCCATTGTTCTGAGTTCTTAAATCCCTTTTGTTTGGGACAGTATATTTTTCTACTACCGTGAAAGCCCATTTTACACTTGAACTCGTATTATCAAAAATTAATTACGATTTCACAGAATAGCGATGTTAAAAATTCGGTTGGTAGTTATTCAAACCTTTGTAGAATGGTTCATATAAGCCGGCTTCGAGTCACGAGGTATCGAACCTTCTATCGATACGCACAAGCGTTTTTAAGCAACGGGCGATATGCGCCAAAAATTCCGTTAGTATCCTACAGGGCATTTATTCAGAAACTGGGGCTTTCTTTCTTTAAACGTAGGAGCTGCTTTTCTATTTTATCTTTCGGTAATAAGGTTCAGGTGAGCGAGAGGCTTTGCTTTGTGCACTATTTTGTTTACTTTGGATGTTCTTAAAGAAATTATTTTGTAATATATACCTTTTTGTCGCTGCCTGTAACAATTTTGACATTTTCTGCCTTTAAGGAATATACACTTGGACGTGGGACCAAAATGATTTTGTTTTATCCTATTATCAAAACATTTGACATTTAAGTTACGCAAAGCTTTCCTTATGGTGTTAGTTTTTCTATGGCAATATATAGGTTTGCCTTGTGAAATCTTCAAGAATATTTTGACCCTACTATTTTTTAATTTTGAGTGGACTTTTTTTTGTATCCTTAAGTTCTCTCTCACCTCTCCCTAACTTATGTCTCGTGTTTGTCACTGTCTGTAATGAACTTTTATATCCCGTCACACAATATTTTAAAACGATTTCCAAATGCGTTTTGTGTCAGTGCACTTGAGTTTCTAACCTGAGTGATTATAGTGTAAGTTCCTTGTCACCTGGCAGCATATTCACGTTCTCTTCATTGAATAGATATATCTTACGCTTTTTTAAATCATTCTTGCGAAATCTGTTTTCAGGTATTCCTACAAAAAGATTATCCGAATTAATAGACGGAAGACACTTATTCCCGAAGCCTGCTCTAAATCTTCATGGGGAAAAAATCCGAGAAGTGTAAATCAGTAGACAACTCTGCACTACAGGACAAAGTTAGAACTTCGGGATGAGCTGACACTTGTTGACAGGAAGAAGGATGCGATGGAATGACAGGTGCATTAGGAAATTTGGTGGCCAGAGATGGGACGGAGGATAACTGCTTTTGGCAGGAATCAAATGAGGAAAGACAGCTTCTTTAGATGAGAAGCATGGAGAGGAGTTTACCCAGACATGTTATAAGAGGCATAGCACAAAGGGGCCTGAGTGTTTCGTATCGTTATGACCATATTCATTCCTTGCAGTGATGAGGATATTCGCCAAAGTTTACTTGGCCTGCGAAACTAAACTCTCACGGAATGAAAATTTTCCTCACTTTCAGAGAAAAACCAGTATCATCCAAAAACTTGGAAGAAAAAAAATTTGCACCATCAGGTCTGTGGCATGGTGGAAAAGAATATTTCGTTCGCCAGAGTGGTGTTTTTTTGTAAAAATTACGGTTTCTTATTGGTGAGAAGTTTTACCCAGGTAATAATCACGTGGTTAGGTACAATATTCTTTTATAAATCTCGTTCAATAATGAATGCACAAGCACAATGGTGAGACTACACATTTTTATTAGTCCCGTTCTCTACCGAATTGTTAAAAAACTAGCTATATTGAAAACATTGAAATGAACAACATGAAAGACTTCGTTCAGTACTTAAATTGAACATATATTATTAACGCTGTGGAGTAAATGAGTAACAGGTCAATTTTTAGTAGGCCAGAAAACTGCCGTATGAGAGGAGAGGGAAGACTGCCGAAGGGCAGGCAGAGTTAGACCACCGAAGTGAGCGATGCTACTTTTTGAAAGGACCCGCTCGCACCGAGGCGTGGTTCCCTTGCTCCAGCCGCCCTTCATCACCCGGATTATCGCAGAGAGGCGCGGGCTGAGACCCTGTCACCTCAAGGTCTTCGCCATGAGCTTCTCTCGACTTCCTTCATCCTCAAGTGCCCTCGCATTCTCCAGGAACACATTTCCTCGACCTATACCGACGGCGGACGATGCCAGAACAAATCCTCGAGTTTAAGACACGACTTCTTTCGCCGTAGTGCGGGCCTTTGAAAGTACATGGCCAAGACGCTTTCTTTCCTTGGAAGAAACACATTTAGTTTATGATTTTTAGCTATGCCATACCGACTTGCATTGTTCAAGAACCCTGACCAAATATTGCTGTTTTACTCCAACTGCCAAATGCTGCAAGGGAAAGGACACTGACTGACTGAAGGATACTGACCGACTATCTGATAATCTTGTCCATTGCAATTATTAAATGCATATACTCGTATCCTCTGGTAAGTTTTAAATTTCACCAAGTTCATTTTTAAACATATTAGGAAATTATTTTCTCTTTGCCTTAAAAAAAATTTGCGTTTTTGGATCATTTTACTGGTGATATTAACACTTAACATGGTGCCAAGTTTGAAACAACTTCGAAAAAAATTATCGTAATTTGTAGGTGAAACATTGAAATACATTTTGATTTAAATAAAACAGTTTTTGGCGTAACTTGGTGGAAAATCTTCAAATTGATATTTGAAAATTAAATCACTTGAATTTTCCACTTATTTTTTTATTCTCACGACCTAGGTTTTGTTATGGTATAACCTGATGATTTTATACCATAATGAAACCTAGGTAGGGAGAATAAAACATTTTAAGTAGAAAAGCCAAGTTGTTTAATTTTCAAATGTTACTACATTTTGATTTGTTGATGTTTATGAAATAGAACAAACAATGTTAGCGTATTTTTAAGCTTTTTTGAAATCGTAGAGAAATTGTTCAGGCCCATTTCAAAGAATAAAACGGATGTTCAAAATTTTCTGAAACTTCCATGTCATGAGGTTGGCAATATGACTGGCAATTTTATACTTGAAATGAGCATGTAATATTTAGTTCAAAATATAGTTTTGGATAATTGTTTTGACACTAATAGTTAATATATTATTTAAAATATAACTTCAGCACGGAATTGATAAATTTTGTTGCACATTCATCCAAGGAATCCCTGTTTAATGAACAAATAGGTACACTAAATAAACATCCATATAATTCGAAAACTCTAATGACGGAATTCATATTTTAAAAGGCATCTTTGAACTCTTATCCGCACAAATAGACGTATACGACAAAGGAAAATTTGATGCTGGAGAACAACAAGGAGTGCTGAAGGGCTTTTACAATACACATTCATGCATATTCAACAACTCTGGAGCAACGGAGCTCTACATACAAATTTGCAACATGCAATATATAAACAAAAAATCTCAATAAACAACCGAAGCGAATAATCGCCCTACGGGAAATCTTTCGTTCTTTTTCCCAGGGTTGGGTCGTAGACGGCGGGAGAGAAAGATGGGAGCCAAGACAAGAGCACAAAAAACAAAAGGAGAGCGGAGTACTCAAAATTTATCCTCCTCGGTATTTTTTTCGCCAGCGTCCTCTCTAACCCGAGTTGGAGGAGATAATGCATTATAGATTAAAGGAAAGAGGGGGATGGAGGCTTGAAGGGGGGTGGGTGGGGTGCTGACGAGATAGGGGGATGGATGGGGGATTGCTAGTGGAGAGAGAGGGGGCAGCTCCCTAGCATGGGCGCGTAAATCAGCTCCCGGCCGCGTTAGGTCTCCTTCCTTTTTATTATCCCCCGCTGCTCCACCTCGACGACTCACCTGGAAAGGGACTTTTGCGGACGACCGAGTGGGATGCAGGGAAGGGGAGAGATTAAGCCGCGTGACGCACCAGGAACACAAAAAATTGACTCGTCCCGCTTCGAGCAATTGCTATTTGCAATTCATGGTGGGGAGTAAGGGGAAGAGACGGTTGGAGTGGGTGCGGGAGGATCGTGGAGAACTGCTTCGCGGGAAGTGGGGGCTGCTGATGCGGGGCCGCAAGGCGACGGAACCGGGACCCTCGCGCTTATAGGCCCTTAGCCACGGAACAATGAGTTCATCCCACGCTGTTCCGTCTCCCTGCCCACCACTCTTCCTCCCTACCCCCCACCCACCCACGATCCCTGCCCTCGAACCCTCCTCCCCACTAGAAGGGGAAAGACGTCAGGGTGCCAATAATTTGACGTAAAATTTCATTTCGCTGTCAAAATATTTATGCACCCTCACTTGAATTATAAAAAATATTGGCCGACTATACGAACTTCAATGCTTGGGGATTAAACGAGGATGAAGGAACGAGAAAATTATGACGGAATTTAAAACGTTTGTTTTCGTTTCATTGACCGCGAAGTTAAATTCTCATTACAACCGCGCATTTTGTTCCGGAATTTTGCGATGAAATGGTTAATCCGGGGTTTTCAAAGAGAAGCCCATGAAAATTACATTTTAAGGGCAGCAATGTTTAAAATTGATCCAATGCTGATATAACTTTAATGTCAAAATGATTTGAGTGCGTATATATAGTGTCGACATAAATTTAAACAGAATTTTCTTGTGGGATAAAAACCATTAATTCTAAGAAAACATCTATCCGAGAGTAGATTAGCAAACAAATTATGGTTCTCATGTCGTTAACAGTTAATACTGTTTAATGGATGGATGACACATGGAAATGTCTTGCGTACTTCATACATCACTATACATACTTTAAACCTACGTTTTAAATGCAATATTTTAAGACCATATTCACCTTCACTATTTAGAGAAAATACCTCAAGCTGTCAAAATAGTCCGCTGCTGTTATATTTCAGAAAACTGATTGAACTGGCAAACATTGTAAGCAACACATTCAAAAAATTGCATCTTTCTCTAAGGGTACTTAAAGCAATGTCAATCCGAATCAAGATGAACAAAATTCTAAAAATCTTTATTTTTTCACCATTTATTGTCTTAAATAAGTTAATTCAAATTTAACATAAAATAATAAGTTGAATACATTTTCAATTTCGATTTTCATTCATCTACTAGTGTTCACGTACCATTTGCCACCAAATCATGGTTTTCTTTCAGTTCTTGAAAGGTGTACACAAATCTATGAGCATTCCCACAATTACCAATTTCAAAGGCTATTGGGTGATCATTCATCATCGACACTTATACGAATTTATTAACGACTCTCTTATTCTTATCTGGTAAACACAGTACTATAAACTTCTTTTAAGGAAATTTCTTCTGAATTCATAACTCTCTACGAGCAATTATTTTAATTTTTCTTAAATCACGGATGCTTTTGTTTATCAATGGCATACTGACTCGTAGATTTTTAACCCTTCTTATAGCTTTCTCGTCCTAGAGATATATACACATACTACTCATGTGTTGAAATAACGTTGTTTCATAGACGGAGTATTTTGAGTCAAACGTAACCATCTTTTTGCATTTTTATGAAAAGATAATAATATTAACTAACGATACGTAACGAGTTGATGCCATTCCCTCAAATTTGGTAATTTGATAATTTCTCCATTAATTCAAGATATTTTTACAGTTATTCCACGGGTAATAACGCAAGATAATTCCACAGATAATGCACGTTATTGTTTTTACAAAGCATGGAAATGTGCATTGTTCTTTTAAGTTCTCCAAACTCGATAGGAAAACCAAAGCAATTGGCGCGCATATTGATGCAATGCGTCTATATTAAAAAAAAAGCTTCCAAAAAAGTGTCTCTTATTCCTAAATTCCTCGAAGATATAAATTAAATGCCTTCTGTCGAGTAAATAATTTTGGAACGATCTCTCACCGTTGGTGAGAGTTCGGTGCACGGCTTTTCACTTTGTACTACTGTTTCACTTCAACTTGTTCTTCGATCGCTTCGTTCTACGTAATCACATCAATCATCAATCACCACATCAATCCACAAATACATTTGCTGTCATTCCAGGCTATCTCCATGAAAATGCCATCGATCCTCTCTCATTTCTCCCCCACATAACATTAAAACGGTTGATAGTACAACTCAATTATTTGCTGAAAACGCATATTTTTACCTTAGATTTTGACTTTCACGTAGAAAATAGTTGCATGAGCATTGATCTAAATGGAATAGAAATCTATAACTTCGACTGAGATCCAAAATATAGAAATAGCATCCGTTAAATCAATAACAGAAATGTTTGTCATACTCCACACCTGTCTTCGAGCAAAAAAGCTAATAGAAAATAAGAATATTTTTCAGTACTAAGAACATATGACGAAAATGTCAGAAAACCATGTGACAGCCAATTAAAGACGGTTCCCTCAAGATCGGCTTAATTTCGAATTCCAACTGTTTGCCTTGAGGGGGATACAGGTTTGTTAAAAGATTTTATAAAATAGTTTCTGGTGTAACCTGGTGGAAAATCTTCATGTTGACGTTTTTCAATTAAACAACTTTGCTCGGTATTTGATGGTCAATTTTCGGTTAAGACTCATCTTAGTTGCGTTGAATGTTATACTGTAACGAAACCTGGGTCGTGAGAACAAAAAAAATATGGAAAATCCAAGTTGTTTAATTGAAAAACTTCAAAAAATTTTATGATAGGAACCCCGTGTGTTTGGATTGCTAGACGAATTTAGTTAGGAATCACTGGTAAATGGAAGGTTTTTGATAGATAATATCTCCAATATAAATTATAATCTGATATATTAGGTGATTGATAATATTAAATATGTACTATCCTACTCATTTTTTGATGATATGTGTATCCTTGACTACAATTTTTTAAATAGCAGAAACTACAGACGTAAATATTATAATTTTCACCAAGAGTAATCAGAACCAGTAACTGTCATCACAGTTTATGATGAATATATTTTTTATACTAGGTGACTCAGTCACTGCACTATTTGAACCTTTTGGTGTGTGTTACTGTGTTAGTCCTTGCTATCAGCTTGTCTCTTGCATGCTTGGACCAGAAGGTACTTGAAATTTGAACATTAAAGTGCAAGTAAAGATTTCAAAGAAATGAATGCCCATAATTTTTAATAGATGTACAGCTTCCCCATTTATCTCTAACATATTATCCTAAGTAACCATTATTATGTTCCAAGGTGGATGTCTGGTGTTAAATTGATGAATTCCACGCACCACAGGAGTGGATTACGGAATACCATGTTGATCTAAAGTGGTACGGTACTAATTGATTCCCATAATTTACATTATATCATTATATTAAACCTTTCATCGTTCCCAGTTGTTTCAACTCAACGCTTGAATAAATAGTTTGTCTGCGCATGCTAAAAAATTAATGCATTTCGAAATCAATCATGACGACACTATGAAACCATCGCACGGCAAAATTCGTTCGTTTTAAATTTATTTATTTTTTTATTTTTAAAATTCAATTGTGATTTCCTTTTAAATAACGAATAATGAGGTAAGTATAACAATTAAGAATATTCAATGAATTAAATAAAAACATTTAACTCCATGCAGGATGAATGTTTTCTAATAACATGTAATTTAAAAAAAATATGAAAATATTTAAGACCTAGATCGCATGCAGCGTAGGTCAACGATATTTGTCAAAGGAGTACTCGTACTAAGACAGCAGTGTGGCGAGAGATGTGGAGACTACTCGTAAAAAAATGAACATTTCACTCTTTTACCATGACTTTACTAGAAATAGTAGTGGCATGTGCATGGTCTATGTGCATTCCTCTTGAGTACGATGAATGGTAACAAGTTCAAATCCATGTCCGAATTTCTTTCAGTAGTTTTCTCTAATGCATGGTATGTGACATTGTCTGTCCCTGCGCGGTGTATGCCTGGTGTGTATACTCACCTGCCACACACCTTGACGGTGGCTTACAGGGTATTTTGTAGATGTACTCACGGTCTGACATTACCAATTGCCATATTTTTAAATTCATCCAATCATTTTTAACCAAAAATGCGCTAATGCATAAACCTTGACAATCCGATTTTTTCTCAAAATTCGAGCACTATTTATGCTTCCGTCAACATAGAGCAAGAGACAGATAGAATTTTACTCGTAGAGATTAAAGCAGAGCCGACGAACTTGGTCATTATTCAGGTATACATGCCACCGAGCAACCACAAGGAGGAAGAAGTCGATAGGATGTATGATGAGTTAGAGGATATCATCGCGAGTGTTCCTGCAGGGAAACATTTGATAGTGATGGGGGATTGGAATGCGACGGTAGGCGAAGGAAGAGATGGTGGTGAGGTGGGGGACTATGGGTTAGGCACGAGGAATGAACGCGGGGAGAAAGCAATTGAATTCTGCAGAAGACAGGGGTTAGTCATCACTAACACATGGTTTAAACACCACAAAAGGCGTAGGTATACATGGAAAATGCCAGGTGACTCAGAAAGGTATCAGTTAGATTATATTATGGTTAGGCACAGGTTTAGGAACAGTGTGATAAATTCGCACAGTTTCCCAGGAGCGGATGCGGACTCTGACCACAATTTAGTTGTTATGAAATGTAATGTTCGTTTAAAGAAGATAAGGCAAGGGCGGCGGGTTAAAAAATGGAATTTAGAAGCAGTAAATGAATTAACGAGGAAAGAGTATCAGGAGGCTGTAGAGAAAATGATGGATGACGGTAAAGAACTGAGTGCTATCGAAGAAAAATGGGAATGTATCAAGAAAGGGATATTGGAAGCCGCTAAAGACACTATAGGAACCGTTAACGGGAAAAGGATAAGGAAACCATGGGTAACGGATGAGATGATTGCGAAGATGGATGAGAGAAGAAGATGGAAAAATGTAAACACAGAGTTAGGCAAAATGAAGTACAAAGAGTTAAACAATAAATTGAGAAGGGCCACAAATAAAGCAAAAGAAGAATGGTGGAAAACGCAATGCGAGGATATGGAAAGTTTACAGAAGAAGGGTGAAATTGGTGCTCTATACAGCAAGGTTAAGTTATTATCGGGAAGTAAGAAGGCAAGAGCTGTGCTAACAGTTAAAGATAAATGGGGTAAGATAATAGTTGAACCAGGAAAAATCCAAGAGAGATGGAAGGAATATATAGAAACACTGTATGGTAAAGAACTTAGGCCGACAAGGATAGACATAGAAAAGGAACATGACGTAGAAGAAGATAGCTTAGGTCCAGGCATACTCGACGATGAAATAGAAAGGGCATTAAAGGAGATGAAAGCAAATAAGGCTGTGGGGGTGGACAATATTCCTGTAGAAATGTTGAAATGGTTAGGGAAAGGTGGGAAAAAGGCCATATATGGACTGATTCGTAGTATCTATGAGGAAGGAATCTGGCCGGAAGATTTTGTGAGATCGGTGTTAGTTCCTATTCCAAAAAAGGCAAATGCTTCGTCATGTGAGGATTACAGAACAATAAGTTTGATATCCCACGCAGCTAAAGTTATTCTCAGGATCATGAACAAAAGTATAGAGAGTAAGGCAAATGATTACTTAGGGGATGATCAGTTTGGGTTCAGGAAAGGAAGAGGTACGCGTGATGCCATTGCAGTAATGAGATCACTAGTCGAGAGGAATATAGAATACAATCAGGACGTTTTTGCCTGTTTTGTAGATTTCGAAAAAGCGTTTGATAGTGAATGGGAAAAATTAATGCGTGTATTGCAGAAAATAGGAATGGATTGGAGGGACAGGAGACTGATCCGCAACCTGTACATGTCTCAGACTGCTCAGGTGCGAGTGGGGAACGGAGAGTCTGGATGGGCAGCGTTAGGAAGAGGTGTAAGGCAGGGTTGCCCATTGTCACCGGTGCTGTTCAACGTATACGTAGAGGAAATTATTAAAGAGGCATGGGAAGAACTGGAGGTAGGAATGAAAGTCGGAGGGGAACTCGTAAAATCGGTTAGGTTTGCTGATGACCAAGCATTAGTTGCTCAGTCAGCCAAGGGGTTGCAAGCATTGTTGAGTGAATTGGAGGTTCAGTGCGATAAATATGGGATGAGAATCAATATTAATAAAACAAAGGTTATGCGATTTTCCAGAAAGAAAAAGGCTAAGCTAAATATTAAAATAGGCGGGCAAAGAATAGAGCAGGTAGAGCAGTTTACATATCTCGGAAGTGTTTTGGACCAATACGGTCAAAGTGGTAGGGACGTAAGGAGAAGAATTGCGCTAGGCAAGGAGGCTTTCTCAAGGAGGAGGGAGTTGATGACGGGGACGTTGAGTAGGGATGTTAAGACAAGACTCGTAAAAACTCTGATATGGAGCGTAGCTATGTACGGCGCGGAAACGTGGTCGCTGAAGCAGGAGGATAGACGTAGATTGGAGGCTTTTGAAATGTGGGTGTGGAGAAGAATGGAGAAGGTGAAATGGACCGAAAGGAAAACAAATGAGGAAGTACTGGAAATGGTGGGTGAGGAGAGGGGTTTGTTGAGAGAAATCCTATGGAGGCAGGAAAAATGGATGAAAGGCGTATTGAGCGGTAGTGGAATGTTGAAGAGGGTAATAGAGGGGAGAATGTTGGGCAAGCGAGGTAAGGGTAGGAACAGGATAGGGATGTTGGACGGGATGAAGGGAGGAAAGAAGTACACCGAGATGAAGAGGGACCTGATATAGATTAGTTTGCTAGGTGGGGAGTCACAAAATGTTTATTTGATAGTTGTGTCCATCCAAAAACCTACCTTAACCGGTAGATTACCTAATATAATCATATAATTATGCTTCCGATGTTTTGATTGCAGTGATTTGCCCGTGGATATCATTTATATAGTCACTGTACTCTTGAGATTTTTGAAGAATTTTCGTGTAAATTCAACGGCATGATTTGTTCTGAAAAGAACACACAAAATATTTAGGCCCACATTATCAATCGCAAACAATTTTAATGCGGATACAAGGATAATGAATACATCCTTTATTGAAGTCCACATAAAAAATATTTCATCCTCAAATGCTACGTGGAAACATAATTTACGTTCAACGCTACAATGCGAACCCCAGGAGTGGAGACTGCTTACTATTTAGTTTCTAGAGCGGAACAGATAGCCGAGTGCACTTCACTTTGGTGTGGCGAGAAACGAAAGATTGATTACCTTTCATAAAAATACGGTCCTGCAAATAACTGGAATATTTCTCTTTCACCATACTTTTCGTAGTCAACGAATTGCCACGAGAACATGATAGCCATCGCACTAAAATTTGGCTCTACATTTTCTGCTTCGCATTTCTTATTTTTCTTGAACCACGTAATTATTGTATTCGAAAAAAGAAGGTTCAAGTTTGCCAAAGGAAAAATTCTTCTATGGTTGAACAAACGTGTTATGGCTTTCTTCCGCAGAAATGGGCGAATTATTTCTCAATTACGATTCGTAAATAAAGTAATCTATTTAATTTTTAACGCCTGAATTTAATTTTAGGATCTGAAGTCTGCTCAAAAGCTTTAATGTGTTATAAAATTAATTGCAGCAGAAACAGTTTGGTTCCGCCGGATGTCGACCGGATGTG
The DNA here is from genome assembly GCA_037158775.1 of Hetaerina titia. Lineage (NCBI taxonomy): Eukaryota > Metazoa > Arthropoda > Insecta > Odonata > Calopterygidae > Hetaerina > Hetaerina titia. The sequence continues at coordinate 109,272,618 of CM073772.1, forward strand.
CGGATGCGGGTCGTGTAAACGCGCTACTGTAAGTACTATGCCCTAACCAATCCGGCCCATATGCAGAGCACTCAAGAGAACTATCTAAAACATTAGTAAATATTTATCAGTAACTAAGTGAGTTTAAATTAAAACTTAATAGCAATTATCGTTCAAAATGTTATGATTAAACAATTTGAATTAACTTTATCCTGTAAGTAATACGCATGACAAAAGCTTTATAGAAGGAAAATTGCCTTTTGAATAAATATTTAGTTATTCGAAGTAACTTATAAAGCATTATATATATATATATATATATATATATATATATATATATATATAGATATAGATATATATATATCGCCTGTTCTAGGCCAATAGTTGTGGCTCGTCGAGCGTACGATGGCGGTACTTGGTTTTCCAATAAAAATGGCTTTGGTAATGTTTTTGTGTCTAATCATTACCCTAGTTGGCCTGCCAACACTTGCTTTCTTGACAGTTGGGTTAACAACAAAGCACACTTGCCAACGCATAATGAACAAATCTGCCTTAAACGATTCTTAGTTTTATTTACGCAATAATTCTTAATATTAATGTAATACATTGTCTCAAGGAAATGAAATGTCACGTATTAATTCTTCATATAAACGATCATATACATGCAAAATAAAAAAATCAAAAGCAAATACTCTGTAGTTCGAAGACTGCTTTTGAGTAATACAGAAAATCGAAAGGCTTTGATCGCTAAAATAGAAGATGAAATATTAAAAAATATTCTACATGCCATTGTTCTATACATTACATTACAACCACTTAATTCGACATTTCAAACTCTCAAAACGTAAATACATGCCACGTCAACGGCAGTCCCGTAATTTTAACCTGTAATCAAGCACCAGAACATGTTTTGGGGATAATGAAATGGCTTTTGTTTTTGCGTTTAAAAACACTTCTCTATCTTATGCGCCGAGGCGTTAAAATTCAGCGTCGGTAGTCACCGTGATGTGTTTTATCGAGTGTTGAAGGAAAAATTCCCTCCGGAAATTTTTTTCTCGTCGTTAACTGCGGTAGGGGTACGAGAGGCAAAGGGAGAGGAAGTGGGCAGGGAAGAGAGAGAGAGAGAGAGAGAGAGAGAGAGAGAGAGAGAGAGAGAGAGAGAGAGAGAGAGAGAGACAGAGACAGAGAGAGAGAAAGAGAGGAGGAGGAGTGAGAATGTGGGAAACAAAAACAGTGCCACTTTGGGCAAAACCACATTTTTATTTTAAAGCAAACGAAGCGGCCTCGGAAACTCGCTCGCCCATTTCGGAGACCCAACTTCCTCCGAAAGCCTCTCCCATCCTTCCAAAACCCGACCCACATTTCGCACGAGACCAGCCCCTTCATTCCCCAAAAACCTCAAAATTCGCGGAGTTTTGATCGGAGGCAACGTGACATCCGGGCATCCAAGCCCTGCACTTTATAAGAAAAAAGCCACTCCTGGTCCACAGCCCTCCAACATCCAATCCCTCTCTCTCTGTCTCCCTCCACCTTCACCCCATCTTCAATTTGCCACCCCTTTTCCTTGTCTCTCTCGGTTCTTCTCAGGTCGGGGGTGGGAAATAAGTTAATACGACAGCCATCCGATTAATTTTTGATTAGAGAAAAAAGCAACAGGGAGGATTCGGAAGTTAGACGGGATGAGGATGATGGGCTGAGCACTTTGCACGAGAAGCGAAGGCGGATTAAATGGTACTTCTTTCATTCTTATGGCATTTTTGTAGGAATGTACGCTTACAATGCAATTGGCTACGGATAGGCCATTTTGTGTCATAATTATAAGTTTTACCTTATTCACTCGTTCAGTTTCCATCGCAATAACTCCCCCTTTAATTTGAATTGGTCATTTTGAATTCCTTCCTCATTGATTGCTTTTAAATGTTTTTGTCCTAAACTACAAATGTGTGCAACTAATTTACGAACGATAATATTAATATTTTAGCAATATAGCAAATAACGATATTTCATTTTCTTAGGATTTACCTCAAATTCATCATCATTTCAAACTACTGCTTCAAATTTTATATTTTATTTATATATTCCTTCTGTCTACCAAGATATCCATATATGTCCATAGTTTCTTTGCTCGTCTTTTTTAATTGTTCCGAGGAGAAAACTAATCTCGTTTCATTTTTCTTTGAATGCAGAAATTCCTACTCTGTGTATTTTCGAATGCACGATATCATGTATAGTTACAAGGATTAATAATTTAAATATGATTTACAAACCAGATTTTCTCCAAATAAAGACCTTATTTGTATTAGTTTTACCTTTTTCCCAATATTCTGTGATTAAAACATAGAAGAGTCTTAAATAGAGCGAATTTTGAAAGAAAACTTTTCGAAATTTGACAGTTTATTTTTTTTCAACAGCAAATTCTGCAGTGAAAATATTTTTCTAGTTTTTTGCATTTACGTGGCGTATTGAGATCATTCGTATTGATGTTTACAGCAGTTATGGCAAAATTCCTCTTAATTTTGCTCAGTTTGGCCATTAAATAAGAATGAAAGGTATTAATGCATATATTTAGTGTTCTACCCGTTTCCACAGTTGGTTGCATTTAAGACTTTAAAGAAATCTAAAATAGTCGTGCGATAAATTTATATTTCCACACTCACAAATACTAACGTTGGCCTTAGTTTCCTGCGCTCTAAAGATATTCGTGTAGTTTTTTGTGTTCGTTCTTTGTGGCATTTTCTTGTAATTCAACGGGTTTCCAACGGTTTTTGCTCTAAGTTGAAAATGAAAACCTCTCACGGCGTGCTCAAAAACAAGTTCGAGATGAGGTTTAAGGGTAGGCCTGCGAACTAATGCGGAATAACGCACCCTCCTGCATGATCCATTCCATTCTGAAGCACAGAGGAGTACGCGGGGGAGACGGAAGAGGAATATGGATGGCGGGAGAGGGAAAGTGGAATGGAGGATGGAGAGAATAGGTGGAGAGGGGGTGGATATGAAAGGAGGGGAACGAGGCGAGGTGCGTAAGATTGATGGGCATAGATGCGAGGGACCTCGTTCCTGGAAGCGCTCGCACGCACACACAGACACAAACTTGTGTGTACGCGCACGCACACAGGAGCTCAGGCACTCGATGAGGATAGGACGGAGGAGTTCGGAGACGTCTCGAAATTGCGGAGAACGGGGTGAGGTTGAGGTAAGGCACTCTTGGAGGAACGGAAAAGGAGTAAGGGCACGGAGAGGAGTCGATGGAGGCGGAGGGAAGGAAGAATCAGATAGCACCGAGAGTCGTAAGCGTGTGTGAGACGGGGTTGCAGAGGTCGATGAACAGCATGGAGCTCGCAAGCGACGGAGGACATTCCAGGTGGGCGGACGGGGAAAGAGAGAGAGAAATAATGCGTAAGGGATAGAGAGCGCGTTGGGTCGCGTGGGCTGCTCCTGAGGTGAGGGAAAGCGAAATGCAAATAAGGCGCCTGATAAACGATTAGAGGAGCAACTCGTGGGAGTTTGGAGAAGGCACAGGCGGTGGAAGCGGCGGAAAGAGGTAGGGGAAGGAGAGGCGCGGGACGGGTGAGAGTGTGAGGGCGGGAGTGCAAGGGGGGGAGAGGGAAGCAAAGTAATTGAGACATTACGTGAGAAACGTGGCAGGTTTTTAAGGAGCGGCGGTGGGATAGAAAAAAGTTGCTCCATGAGCGGTGGGTGAATGGGGGAAAGAACGCAGGGATAGAGCGGGGGGAGAGCTGAAGGAGAGTTACGCCATTCGGGGCGCCGGGCGGAGGACGGGAGGTAGGGAGTCTCGGGACAGGAGAGGAGGGAGGAAAGCAAAGAAAGGGGATATTCGGGAAGGGAGGAGGAGGAGGAAGGTGAGGGTGAGAGCGTTCGAACATTTGGCTAGTCCTAGGGCGCACAAAACTGAGAGAGAGGTGGAAGAGACATTTAATGAGTTGCTTGGTTGAGAGAGTATTCATTATAATACGTGAACTCACGTGTGTGTGCATGCATAAAAAATGGCGGCCTTACCGTTGGAACTTCAAGTACTTGTATACTAGTGAAAGTCATTTTGTTGAATTTCTGTGTTTAGATAGTTTTAATCAAAGTTATTCCTGTGCATACACACACGCAAGTATGCGCACACACCCACCCACACGCACACACATATACACAAACATATACGAGGTGTGTTAAAAAAATAACGGGAATTTTAATTTTTCGGACAATTATATTTATTTATTCTTATACATTTATGTCATCACTTTCAAAATAGTCCCCATTGGAGATTACGCACTTGTGCCAGCGCTTCTTCCAATCCCAAAAACACTTCTCAAACTCGATCTTCGAGATAGCCTTTAGTTCGATGCGCTTTTAATGTCATCTACGGCTGTAAAACGACGGCCCTTCAAGGTTCTCTTAATTTTTGGAAATAGGAAATAGTCACACGGAGCCATCTGGCGAATATGGAGGCTGGGGCATCGCTACAGTATTGTTTTTGGCCAAAAATTCACGAACAAACAATGAATGCATTAACGTGGTGCAAAAGGCATGAATTGTTTTTCCACAGATCCGGGCGTTTTTTTCGGATTCCTTCACGCAAACGGCGTTGAACTTGTAGGTAGTACGCCTTCTTGGAGGCCTTCTTCAGGTCAGAATCAGTAAAAAAGACTCAGCAAAAAATAATATACGGAAAGGTGAAAGTTTTTTAGAGAGGTAAGCAGGGAAAATACGTGTACCCTATTAATTTCATGCGGATTTGTTTTAATTGAAACAGGAATGGTTACTGAGGGCTTGAAATAATATATGTAGCATTCGTATGGTAAACATTTTAGGCCAACAGGTAAAGTCTGGGAACCCCCACCTCCACAGAAAGTATATGGTATTTTATGTCCCAGATAGCCCGGGCAAATGATAAGCCCTACATGGAAAGGAATAGACCTTCCTACCCTGGTATGTGAATTCCATGAGCTTTTGGGATCAGGCTTATAAAATCTCTACCCTCATTTATGAAACGATTCGTCGGTTGAAAACTGTGGTGGCTGAAAGATAGCTCAGGACTAGGTATTTGCTTGCAAGAAAGGGATTAAGGGAATTGGATAATATTAAGCCTCGTAGATTGATAAGATACAGAAAAACGTGGAAGAAAAAGTTATAATGGCTAACTAAAACCATTTAGAGGTAAAAATTTGGCCGAGAGAATTTCGAATTCGAAAAATCTGTGCTAGGTCTCCCACCAAGGGAAAGGCGATACTACAGAAAAATAATTTTTATTTTCCCTTAAAGCTAAAGTTATACTTTAGGGATCATCAATAAGAGGATGAAAAATAGGGAATATGATTAATTTAGGAGATAATACGTTTTGAACTGAAGTAGGGAGGTACACGTGGTCGTTGGACTTATGATGAGAATAAAAATAATGAGATGACTCTTCGTGAGAAATATAGAAAAGAAATCAGTTTGCATTTGTTTTTGATAATAATTTAAGAAGGTGTCAATGAGGAAGGACCATTGAATATGTAAGATAAGATTGTATTGGAGGAATAAATGTCCAAACCTCAATCTGTACATGTGCCAAACTAAATAGTTGTAAATGATTAATGGAGAGTCAGGATTGGTAGAGGAATATGACAAGGGTATCAGCAGATATTTCCCATCGATCTTAATGCCTCAAAAGGATCTCAAAATCCTTCAATTTACGGCTATCATCTTGCTTCAACAATGTTTTTTCCACACCTAGAAAAACCACGCTACATGCCAAAGTTTTAGCGAGCCTATGTTTAACGTTCTTACCAAACGTTCTTTCACCATTCTGGTCTATAACACTTCCAAGATAAGTAAACTGTTCCATCTGCTCCACTTTAAAGAGTCCTATTTAAATATTTACGTTATGTTTCCTCGTTCATAACCGTTGTTTTATTTACATTTTATTCCAAACCCATACTTATCGCACTTGTCTTTTTAATTCGTTCAGCAATACTTCCAACCCCTTTGTTGACAGGCAAACTAAAGCTCCACAAATATAACTAATTTCATGAACCGTAACACTTTCATTCCTATCTACAGCTCTTGCCATGTCTATTTTATCATTTCCTCCGCATATACGTTGAACAGCAAGGAACACCCCTCTCTTACTCCTGGTCCTAACACTGTCCATCACGACTCTCCAGCCTCTTCAAATTGTGTTAGAGGACATTTCAGCATAAAATGGAGCGGTCTGAGTTATGTGAATGTTGGGCTTAAGTCACCATACCCTTTTAATCTACTCATATTTTCCTCCCCCATATTTTGCGTCCATGTAGTTTTTTTCCACTTTGTCTCAATTGATTATCGGTAGCTGCCATGTATTGAATGGCCGTTCGAAATACATAGTTTGCTAAAGATTCGAGTTCCGAGAGCTGAATATATAACAGAATGAAGCACAAGCATTTCATAACATACTATATGCGCAACGTTGAAACTGGTACAGTTTATAGAGTATTTTTGTACAGTCTACTGAGCATAATATTATTACTATGATAAAGAAAAGCCAACACAACCCCATTAGTTTCTTTACCCAATACTTTAATGTTTCTATTTAATCTAAGTTTTTGGTCAGTTAATATGGCCAAGTTATATTTTATACTTACGCATATTATGTAATAATTAGTGTGCTTAAACATTAAATATTTTAGATTTCATGAGTTACACCTTAAACAAAAAGCAGTACACTGTAGCAGATGAGAACTTCATTCGTTTGCGTCTATGATTGTTTCAGGACTAGAAATAATACACTATTCAAAAATACCTATCCATGCATATGAATATAAATGTATGTATATATTAATGTGTATATGCATGTGTATATATATTTAAATGCAGTTTCCGGTGAAATCGTAAATCAACATTAAAATCTACTACCGCAATTATAAGCCATTTTCTTAATCCTATACGACCAGACGCCACAGGTCATATCACATTGCAGTTACTGATTATAATGTAGGCGTGAGTGCCCACTTAATTTCGCTAATCTTGAGTTAAGTTTATTTATTCCTCGAGTTGGATGAGGCGAGTGAAACGCAAAAGCCGCTAAGGATTGTGAATAGCATGTGGTGGAGGGCGGTGAGCCGCACGAGGGTGGGACACGAGTGGGGCGGGGTGAGTAAGGGAGGGGAGGGATAACGGTGAGAATTTGAGGGGGTTAGAGGAGCCTCTCAAAAGACAACCCTAAGGAGAGTAAGAGGGTCGAATAAAGGATGTGAGAGGGAAGAATGGGTGGGCGCGGGACGAGATGCGCCGACAGCGCCTCATTTGCGACCGTGTCTTTGTTAGCGGAGAGGATGGTGCCCTGGGAAGGTTTTGGAGGCGAGGAGGAAGGGCGGCGGCTGGAAGAAGAGGACGGAGACATCGCGGAAGTCAGTAGGGAAACAATTTCATAGCACACCTGCCGTTCTTCAAATGATATTCTTTGAAAAAAAAAGACCAAATTTTCGAAAGTTTCTAGTCCTTTCAAAGATGAAGTCGAGACTTTTTCTTATTAATCAGTATGGGAACGATGGAAAAATTTTATCCTACAGCAAGAAAACATATGAATAAAAGATAACAAATTAAATTGAAACTTAGGAAATCCCTTGCAAAAGTGTTTATATATATATATATAAACATATATATATATATATAAACATATATATAAACATATATTATATATATATATATATATATATATATATATATATATATATATATATATATATATATATATATATATATATATAATCAGATATTGTTATTTGGAAGCGAAACTGGAACATTGGGATGCATGGAAAAGGTTCGATTTGAAGCAATGGAAATGTATATTTGGAGAGGAATAACAAAAACAAGATGGACGGACAAGAAAAGCAACATAGAAATATGGAGATAAATTAAAGAGAAAAAAGGTTTTAAAAAGGAAAATTAAATTTGTTGGGCAAGTTATGAGAAATAACAACTTCTTGGAAAATATAATGGTGGGGAAGTTATTTGAAAAAAAGGAGGGGAAGGTTAAGAAAGAAATTTATAAATGATATTAAAAGTGCTATGAGAGTAACAACATGTTCAAGGAACTAAACAGAGCTGCAATGGAGAGAGGCCAATGGCTGCAACTACAAGGGTCCCCCTTAAGAAAATGATGGTCAAAAAATGTGAGGTTCATTAGTTTAATTTCGTATTCTGGATCATTATTTATGATAACATGTGAAAGGTATTTTCAATGAAGCCATTTTGTGCTCCGTAATTGTAAAACTATAAGAATAAAGACATATTTACACTTCATTAAAGGCATGTGAGAATAAAACTCCAATACCGAACCCCACATTCTAAATACGCCTGACTTTCAGTTATTTTCCACTGTTTTTTAACATTTAATGCAATAACTTTTCTGGTCATTCCTGAAGTCTGGTAACGTATAAGTAAACAAATATACATTATTTTTAAGCCCTGTTTTCCAGAATCTTTCGTTATGGACAAAGTTCCGAAACATCATTTCCTTCCTACATTTTAAAGTTGAATGAAAATTAGGTTCGACGCTGAAAACTATGAGTGTAGTAATCTACCACTTAAATCTTTTCAGTTGAATGCTAAAGAGTACCATGGAAAAAATATATAACTCATCATTTACAAAGAGGTAGGAGTAAAAAGGAAGCTGTAATCAGCACGGTATATGTTACCCCTTCAAAAGCGTACTGGAGAGGTGTGATTTGGTGCACGCATGCCATAAAATCCACAGCAAGGTTTAAATATCTTATTCCAACTTATAAATAAATAGTATAAATAAGTCATTGAAATAGAAATTCCTTAGATATTAAAAAGCTGTCCTTTGAAAACGTAGTAAGATGAAAGTGCATCATTTGTGTAAAAATACTCGTTAAAACCTCTCAAATATTTTGTAAACTGCTCAATTCTATCTTAAAAGCTATTCGAGGTAAAATATCTTGTTTGTTGTTTTGAAATAACCTCATTTTTATCATCTTGTTAGTGGTAAAACACTTAATTGGTCACTTTTCAGCAGTATCCACTTTTTGTGATCAGCACCTGAATCAAGAAGCCATAACAACATCACCTTGAGTTATTACTCCAATTATCTAAAGTAACTCAAAGATAAACCGTCACCGGAAGAGATTAATGGCAAATTGTAATTCTTACTACAGATATTTCAGAATTAAAAGAAGCGAATTAAGTTTTACTAATATAATTTGGGATATATCCCAGTCGTCATTTCTAATATCGATGCTAATACTGAAATAATTAAAATAAAAAAATTCTTAACATATTGCAAAAAAATTCTCTTTTATTCCTGGGAATCGTAGTGTTATTAATGATTTAAATGAACATGATTTCAAATCTCCATCGATGAATATGCTACATTCAGGGAAAATAACATTCAATTCATATAATTCAGGTTAATCGTCGTGTACACAGAAGGAATTCATGATACTGATTCTTCGTTAAGCGCTCATATAGAGGTACTAAATAAAAATTCGGAGAATCAATCAAATGATAGAGTGCTTCCAAAATAATGAGTAACGTCCCGTTAAATTTAATTTTTTCTGTGGCTCAATTGAAACTACGAACCATGTAAACAAGAAGAGGTTACAGATAAAATACTAATTGTAATGAACAAATTTTGTTATTAAGGACGCACAAAGCGTAATATGGTCAAAGAAATGAACACTAGGGTTATGGAGACCTTTGAGGACGCATTGAATTGGAAACGGAGAAAGCAGCAGTGATTAAAGAAGGAAACCAATTTATACCGTTAAACATTAAATTCGTCGACTGAGGGATTATCCTCGGCAGGCGAAGAACTACGATGGTAGGAGGAGTTTGCGGGACACGAACAGAAACCTCATTTGGGTTCTGTTTGGCGCGGGACCAATTTGAAACGGAATTACCTCGCAAGTCACACTCGGTTACACAAGGGAGGGACGAGGAAGGCAGTGTAGGAGATGAAGTAGGCTAGAGAGGGACGAAGAAATTCTCTCCATTCGGTAATTATACACCCTCCTCCCGCTAGCTAGCAGGAGGTACTGGGGTGGAGACTCGAGGGCGGAGGAGGAGGGAGCGGAGAGATCGGGCAAATGGGGCTCTTCCCCGGTCTCCCGCGAAACCAGAGCTAACCGACTTAAGCAAACATTTCACAGCCCACATGACTCAGAACGCTAATACCCTGACCGACCGCCGGGGAAGAGGGACGTGAGGGAAGGAAAAAAAGGATAGCCGCCGCGGAGAGGGGGTCGCGAGAGAGCCAATGGAATGGGATGAGAAGGAATTTGCACACAAGCTCAGCGATGCATGAAGACTAGAGGAGGAAAATAAATTCAGCCAAGACTTAGCCTTGGTGTTTTATTCCATCGCGATTTTTTTCACATTTTAAGAAATCATCTCCCACCCTTCTTGCAGGAAGTTGAGCGATAGAGACGAGTGGGGCGATAATGAGGACATCTCTCGGGTGGAAGTGCAATTGATCGAGTCTCGACTCTGGTGGAGGAGTGCGAGAAAGGGTTTGCGCTTCGGGGAGATGGCAGGGAGGCCAGTTGCGACGGGGTTTGGTGTAGGCAGAGGGAGGGGGGACTACGGCGAAAGAGAGCGTGCTCTCCTCGACGTAGATTAGCCGAACAGAGTTAGGGGGTGGGGGTGTTAGAGGGGGGGAAAGGGGTAAGAAAAACGGCTTGAATTTGTAAGCGGAAAAAAAGGGATTTGGTGTGATGGTGATTTGTCGCGGCTCTGTCGTGCATTAGAACCTCCCTCCCGAACCCGATCCCCCCCCACACAGGGAGCAGCACAGAGAGAGAGAGAAAGAGTGAGAGGGAGGAGCTGTGGCAGCGAGTCCTGCGAGAGAGAGGAGTTAAGGGAAGGAGGAGAGAAGCCCCAGGGAATGGGCGGAGAAAGGACAGGATTATGGGAATGCTGAAAAGGAGACCCAGTCTATAAGGACAGGTTGGAAGGAGGAGGTCGTGGAGAGGAGGAGGGGAGGAGACAAATGATTCGGGTGTAATGGAATGGCAACGCGGGGTATTATAAGGAGTGGAAGGAAAGGGGGAAGGATAGAGGGCGGAGAAGGACATTAGTAACGGCAGCAGTAGGAGAGAAGGAACGAGAGGGGAAGGGGTGATGGAGGAATTGTGAATTTAATTGGAAGGAAGAAATAAAGTGTGGCGCGCGGGAAAAAACGTGTTTACTGGGAGGGAGGTGGGGAAGTGGTGGGGAGAGCAAAGTGCGCTAGAGAGAGCTAGAGGTGAGAGAGTGGAGTGGGCGAAGGAAGAGGGACCAGTGTAAATGGGGGAATCAGGCGAAGGGAGGGTGGGGTCGATGATTTGGGGGTGAGGGAGACGGAAGCCCAGGGTGTGCTGAGCGGCGTCTCGTGAAGAGGCGGAATAGATGGGGAGACTGCGAGGGGAACAGCTGATCCATCGACCACTGCGGGGGCCTCCTGGACGCGCGGGGCGCCGGAGACGCTCAGTGGGGAAATGTTTAATAAGCACGCGTGCACCCACGGGGAAAGGAGTTGAGTGTGCATGGGGTACGCCGTGATGACGTCTCGGATCAAGACGGTGTGCTCTATGCGGGACGGATTTCCCTCAAGAAAGGGGGAGGAAATAAAATGAGGAGCTCTAATGGTAGGACGTTAGAGGCCTGAGAGAAAACAATAAAAAAAGGTCGCCTTTGTTGATCGAAAACATGGCCGTGGAGAGTACCATTAATGGGAAGAGTTCACAGGGGCTGAATGTCGTCGCTGCCATTAAGGGTAGAACGGCAATTAATACAGGCTGGAGGAAACTGAACGGAATGTAAGGAAACCCGCCGCTAGAATTTCAATACTTCCAATGGAAAGCACAGGGTGGCCAATGGATTTGCCTTTCGCGTGTACAAACTATTCTTCAGGTTGGAACACCAAACCAACGCTTTTTTCGTAACATAGACTCTGCTTATTGAATATCCTTAAGAAATTTCGCCTTAATGATTGTATGGGATGAAGGGCTAGACAGGAACAATGTAGGGATATCAGGACTATATATAGAGAGGGAAGGGGCTATAATACGGTGTTAGCAAATAACGATAAAAATTTAACGGAAGATGGATGAATGTAAGAAAGGAGTTCGGAAAAATGAAATACAAAGAGTTAAACAATAAATTGAGAAGGGCCACAAATAAAGCAAAAGAAGAATGGTGGAAAAGGCAATGCCAGGATATAGAAAGTTTACAGAGGAAGGGTGAAATTGGTGCTCTATTCAGCAAGGTTAAGTTATTATCGGGGTATAAGAAGGCAAGATCTGTGTTAACAGTTAAAGATAAGTGGGGTAAGATAATAGCTGAACCAGAAAAAATCCAAGAGAGATGGAAGGAATATATAGAAACACTGTATGGTAAATAACTTAGGCTGACAAGGTTAGACATAGAAAAGAAACATGACATAGAAGAAGATAGCTTAGGTCCAGGCATACTCGACGATGATTTAGTAAGGGCATTAAAGGAGATGAAAGCAAATAAGGCCATAGGGGTGGACAATATTCCTGTAGAACTGTTGAAATGTTTAGGAAAATGTGGGAAGAAGACTCTATATGGACTGATTCGTAGTATCTATGAGGAAGGAATCTGGCCCGAAGATTTTGTGAGATCGGTGTTAGTTCCTATTCCGAAAAAGGTAAAGGCTACATCACGTGAGGATTACAGAACAATAAGTTTGATATCCCACGCAGCTAAAGTTATTCTCAGGATCATCGACAAAAGGATAGAGAGTAGAGCAAATGATTACTTAGGGATGATCAGTTTGGGTTTAGGAAAGGAAGAGGTACGCGGGATGCCATTGCAGTAATGAGATCACTAGTCGAAAGGAATATAGAATACAATCAGGACGTTTTCGCCTGTTTTATAGATTTCGAAAAAGCGTTTGATACATCTACATAAATACCCTGCGAGCCAACAAAAAGGTGTGTGGCAGGGGGTGTAGCACCATGAGGGAAGGGTAAGGGTTGAGGGGGTTGGGGGTTAAGTGAGGAAAGGTGGGGGGAACCTGTAAGAAAAAAAAAATATATATATATATAGATACACAAACATATGTATACATACATACATACACACATGTATACACATCCTCGCGAAGCCCCTAACCTGTACGTTAATACTTATTGTAATGAACTAAGTCCTGGGGAATTTCGGCTACAAGCATTCTGGTCCCTTATCGTTCTTGGAAAAAATGGCATTTTAAACCTGTCAGTCTTGCAGTCTATCTCTCTAGTCTTATATTCGTGATCCCTTCGACCGTAATACGTTGGGGTTCGTATTATATCCTTGATGTCATCGGAAAAGGGCCCATCTTTAAATGTTTTAATAAGTTTAATCTATATTGTAAACGCCGCTGTGTAAGAGAATCCCAACCTAAATTGTCTAGCAAAGTGGATACGCTGCTGAGTTGGTCATAACAACGTTTGACAAATCTAGCCCCCCTCCGCTGAACTCGATCTAATTCCGAAACCAAATTTATGTTATGAGGATCCCATATACTGGCATCATACCATAGGTGGGGCCTGACCAAGGCAAGGAAACACCGTTCTTTCACTCTTTCATCGCATTTACCTAGCACTCTTTTCATAAATCCCAATTTTTTATTAGTACGACCGCATATTTCTCGTATGTGTTTTCCCCAGGACAGATCGTGAGCAATAGAGTGAATTGGGAAATATTAATGCATGTATTGTAAAGAATAGGAATGGATTGGAGGGAAAGGAGATTAATCCGCAACCTGTACGTGTCTCAGACTGCTCAGGTGCGAGTGGAAAACGGAGAGTCAAGATGGGCAGTGTTAGGAAGAGGTGTAAGGCAGAGTTGCCCATTGTCACCGGTACTGTTCAACGTATACGTGGAGTAAATGATTAAAGAGGAAGAACTGCAGATAGGAATGAAAGTCGGAGGGGAGTTCGTAAAATCGGTTAGGTTTGCTGACGACCAAGCGTTAGTTGCTCAGTCAGCCAAGGGGTATCAAGCATTGCTGAGTGAATTGGAGGTTTAGTGCGATAAATATGGGAAGAGAATCAATATTAATAAAACAAAGGTATTCCGTTTTTCCAAAAAGAAAAAGGCTAAGCTAAATATTGAAATAGGCAGGGAAAAAATAGAGCAGGTAGAACAGTTTACAGATCTCGGAAGTGTTTTAGACCAATACGGTCAAAGTGGTAGGAACGTGAGGAGAAGAATTGCGCTAGGCAAGGAGGCTTTCTCAAGGAGGAGGGAGTTGATGACGGGGACGTTGAGTAGGGATGTTAAGACAAGACTCGTAAAAACTCTGATATGGAGCGTAGCTATGTACGGCGCGGAAACGTGGTCGCTGAAGCAGGAGGATAGACGTAGATTGGAGGATTTTGAAATGTGGGTGTGGAGAAGAATGGAGAAGGTGAAATGGACCGAAAGGAAAACAAATGAGGAAGTACTAGAAATGGTGGGGGAGGAGAGGGGTTTGTTGAGAGAAATCCTATGGAGGCAGGAAAAATGGATGAAAGGCGTATTGAGCGGTAGTGGAATGTTGAAGAGGGTAATAGAAGGGAGAATGTTGGGCAAGCGAGGTAAGGGTAAGAACAGGATAGGGATGTTGCACGGGATGAAGGGAGGAAAGAAGTACACCGAGATGAAGAGTGACCTATTGTAGATTAGGTTGCTTGATTGGGTGTGGTTTGGAGTTACAAAATGTTTCTTTGATAGTTGTGTCCATCCAAAAACCTACCTTCACCGGTAGATTTCCTAATAATAATAATGATATATATATATATATATATATATATATATATATATATATATATATATATATATATATATATATATATATATATATATATATATATGTAACCTTATGTAAGCCAATGACGCATAGAGCAAAAAGATTTTGTAAAAATCAGCCTGCAAATTTATCAATATGAAATTAATGTTAGATAGAATTTTAAATACGTATTCTCAATGTGTGATATGTAAGAAATGTGGGAAGCAATTTCATTCATGGTCTCATTATAAATGGATTGCCAAACAATTACATTTTTTTAAAAAGACGAAAAGTGTTCAGGTATTTTATTTTTCAAGTTAATAAATTATCTTTATTTTTAAGTTAAGACAATCATAAAGCATCCATCCGCTTTCAAGATTTCCAAAACACTCTTCAGAACAAATAGCTAAATCACCAACACGGGTCCAGAGCATACTTAACATCATTGTGACTGCTACGCCCGAAATTGTAACAAACATTGAAATAATGGAAATGGATAAATCAACCGAGATCCGAAACCTTTCTTTGGCATCGATCTGTTATAAAATATTAGAGCACATTATAGTAAGCAACATTCTGAGATTTCTTGATAGTAGGAACACACTAAGCCACACCAGCACGGATTTAGGAAGACCAGATGTTGCGAACCACAGTAAGGTCTTTTCATTCATGATTTACTTATATTGGGAGAGAACAACACAAAAGTTCACGTAGTATTCCTAGATTTAAAAAAAACCTTCGATAAAGTCGCACACAATAAATTGTTACACAAATTAAAATATTATGGAACCAATGAGAAAATTATTAATTAGTTTAGGGACTTCTTGTCAAATCGCACAAAACAAATAGTAGTCATCGATGGGTTGTGCTCAACAGATAGATATGTAACTTCGAGCGTCCCCCAGGGAAGTGTATTAGAGCCTCTTCTGTTCTTAATATACGTTAATGACTGAAGCACACACGTCAGTGGCAATCTCAGGTTATTTGCTGATGACAAGGTCGTATGGAGGGAAATTAGGAGCTAACTAGATCGCGAGGTACAATCTAGAGACTTAGACACAATATCGGATTGGTGGAAGTAATAGGGATTAATGCTTAATATAGACCAATGCAGAGTTTTGAAATTTTGGAAAAAAGTAAGTGGCGAATAGGATATTAACCACGAAACAGAGGGTTCAGTGCTAACTACCGCTAAACAAGTTAAATATCTGGGGGTAGTTCTAACACCCCGCCTTGTTTTAGGAGCACATGTTCAATACTCATTCTCTCTCAGAACAATCAGAAATCATAATAGAAAGAAACCGAAGTCACTTTAGAAATATTGAAAATATTTAATCTACAAGTCGGAACAAAATTAGATATTGCAACGTTTTCAGCTGTATCTGTAGATGCATGTGTATGTTAGTTGGTAGTTTGTGTATTTGCATGTGTGTGGGGTGTTAGGGTTTTTGCATGAATGCATGCCATGTTTTTTTTGTGTACTGTATACATTTGTGACTATTGTATGCGTTTAATTTATTTTTTCTTAATTAAGGGTGGTGCCCTAACAGCCCCCGCCACACGCTCTTGCGGCGGCTTACGGGGTATTAAGCAGATGTAGAAGATTATAGCGAGCGAATAAGCTCGACTAAAATTAAATAGCTTTGTCTGAAGAATTCATAAAGAATTTATGCGAGTTGAAAATTCGAAATGATAGTTATTTCCCTAGAAATGTATGCATCATATCAACAGGAGCCAAGGAAAGTCAATGATGGATAATTAGGCACAAGCGAACGTCGGAATTCCAAACTACACCTATTAGAGAATGTAAATGGGTAATTAACGTTGAAATGAATAGGTCATCCACGAATCCATAAATAGGTCAGTTTATTTTAGAATGACATCTTCGGTGGTAAAATCTTTGTAGACACAAGATCGTATTGGAAATATTTCGTGCAGAAGTGCTATTTTACCAGACTACTACATATACAAACCCTTCTTTTTTATGCCAGTCATTGTAAAAATAGAACAATGATCATGGTGAGTAGCTAAAGGAATATTACATGACGCGACTTTTTCTATCACGCCATTAGTTTAAAATCATATTGTACACATTATTGGCATACATTGGTACTTTTGTAATCCTCATTCCTTACAAATGTTTTAAAGTATGCACAATTATAAGACAACTCCTGTTGAACCAATGAGAGGATATTTTTGAAGGAAGTTCTTTTTGGTAGGCCAGTTGGAATGAATTAAATACGGTTGTTATCAAATAGGGTTCTAATTAAAAAAATCTAATTTACGAATTATTATAGAAGTGGAACTCATCGAAAACTATTGGTCGGCACAGTTCGTTAGGTAAAAGGGGAGTCACGTTCCTCTGTGTGCCCAAAGACCGCGTCATCGAATCCCATTTGGTGCCTCCACCGAACGGCGCTATTTTGGTTCTATATTTTAACGTTCACGGTTCATTGTAGTTGCATATGTATCTTAGAAATACACAAATACAACTAATTAAAAAACTTAGCACGTAAACACATTTCTCAGCTTTGAGTCAGACCGCATCTATTAGTATTTTTTTCCCAATTTCAGTCATCCTTCAAAATTATGCGTTTATGAACGCTTTGAATATACATATTCCACTCGTTTAAATTGAATGCAACTATCTCTTCATTATCAAAGGAAAATTCTCTTCACAGATGTATCTTAGTCAAGTAAGTGGAGTGCTGAACTAACGTCTCATGTTCAACTTTATGTGACGTGTCCAGACACGCTCAGCTTTACCCAATCTGTCAGATGTTTCGGGTAAAAACTACCCCAAAGGCTGCACAGCAAAAAGAACTAATCCCTCTGTTCCAATTCGTGAATTTCAGACCACGTTTGGTTTAATACGAGCTAGAGCTCTACCTCCTTCTTTGAAAAAAAAGTTCGATTTCATTACTAGGGTTAAACAAAATATTTTGGCGACACTAACATCCAAGTTATTATAGTTTCCAAGAACTATTTATTCAAAAAAGCCACGTACGTATGTAACCGAATTTTTCGTAACCGTATCCAGAGAATGCACTACAAAGCAAGGCAAGTAAAGATAGCGTCGATCAAAACTCCCCATAGAGCTACTTTCCTCGGAGATACGTGTATCTAAAAAATTTCTAGAAGGCCTCCTTCCGTGACATACTTTGCCTGTACACAACACTTGTGGAAGAGAGATAGAGAAAATGCGAGGAGAGAAGAGAGCGGTGGATAGGCAGGAGGAGATTGAGAGGGGAAGGGAGAAGAAGAGTGGCCCAAAAAGCGGAAGGAATGACATAAGGGAGGAGGTTGCTGGGGTGGTTATTCTTGAGGAAGATAAGGCAATGACATACATTAATATTGCAGGTAGAAAAAGACAGGGAGAGACGGAAAGCGAAAGAAAACGTGTGTGCGCGAGTGAGACTGAAAAATAGGATATTCATTGAGAGGGAAAAGAATAATTAAAAGAGGGTGAAATGGTGGAGGCAATGCAAATATTGAATTCCGAGATTATTGTTCGTGAGAATGAAGAGGGGTTGAGCGGGACTGTCCCTGCAGGGATGGGTCGGATGCAGGGGTTACACGGGGGTGACGGAGCGAGGGGCAGCAAGGGGTTAGGAAGTGTTGGCGAGGGGTTATGGATGTCGACGCGTGCGGCGCCAACGGCAGCTTGCCTTTGTCTCTCGGCCAAAGAAAACCCTTCGTCACAAAGGAACGCTACGCTTCGGTCCGCCAATCAGGGACCAGATTTCAGCTGCTTGTGCGAACTCCCTGTTAATGTTCATATGAACTCCTGGTTGTCCTGATTGTGCTACGCAAACGTTGCGTCCTCAGGGACGCAGAGCTTTGTTTGACAGACGAATTGTAGCTGTAGCCATTGTCATAGGGGTTAGGCAGCTGAAGCCTTATAGAAATGTGTGGTGAGGGCGAGTCACAGACAAAAGGCGATTGAGAGACACAGCGAAATGCGGAGAGAAATCTCAATTCAACTTTAGATCATTGTAAACAGTACACGCCGATTTATTGTCTGTTGATACACAAATACATGTATTCAGAAAGTCTATTGTGTCCTTATTCCACACTCATGTATACGTAAGATGAGTATCAACACTGCAATGATGTGTCAATTGTTTCGAAGTATCCTAGTTTAATAACATCTCCAAAAGTAGTGCGTGAAGGTATTCAAGGTACCTAATCAATCCACTGATTTGGAATACTGATCAAAATCATCTCGTTTCAGTTAGAAAAACATAGCATAATAATGAATTTGGAGTTTCAATAATGCGGTAAGACCACATTGATGATATCTGTCACTACACCAAAAGATTTTATATTCCGACTAAAGAAATTTTAATCATTGCGACAGCACCCGAATAAGTTTCAAAAAAAACTAAAAGTTAAAGGAGATAGATGATAACAGTAGATAAAACTAGAGGTGAATTATTACATGTGGATAATTTATATCTGCGTCTAGTTAAAAAGACTTTTTGCGTGAGTAATTAGTAGAAATAAATTTTCCAATTCAAGTTCTTAAAAAACATTGTATTAATATTAATTCTTCCTGAAAATATTCTAATAAGTTAGACTCATGATGTTTATTATAAATTTTCAAAACATTCACGATTCATTTATTTTTATTGAATTCTTTTGCAATAAAATCACTTCGTTTCAATATTGTATCGCTGTCAAAAATATATAGACACAGGGTCACATAAACAACCTTCAGACAAATTGATCACAATTCTATTCATCCAATAACCTTCAATATAAAAAGAATGGTTTGAGAGAATGGCGTCACATTGTGGAAGCGATTCATAACGGAAAAAGAAAATACTTAGTTCTTCCACACAAATTTAATTACCTAGGTTTCGACTCACAAAGTCATTATCAGGTCAATGATGATGACTTTGTAAGTCGAAACCTAGGTCGTGTGTAATTAAATTTGTGTGGAACAACTAAATATTTTCTTTTTCCGTAACCTTAAATATGTTGCCAAAAGTCTTAAAAATGGATGCGCACGCCACAGGCAAAATTGAAAAACAGGATATCACTGATTTGAGCAAAAATGGGACTTCGAATACGTTTTGCCATTACTAAAAGTTTACTCAGGCATGTAAACGCGTGATAAATCTTTTTCTGAATTATATTAAAAATACAAATAATTATATTTGGCTAAGCATTTTCGCCAGCTCGGTAGACATTCTGTACAAAGCGGATGCGTTTAACGTATAGGTACTTCTAAAAGCAAAACTCACATTTTCATGTAATTTCTGGAAGAAAATAGCACTGGAGGAATTTTTTCATTTTTAACTTCATTGCAAATATATGTAATTGGAGCTGATGAGTTTTAAAAGCAGCACCGCAAACACGTGAAAATGTAAATGGCTTTTCTCACAAAGGCTATTTCGGATTATAGAGCATTATTTTTGTTTCATTTATAGCGTGCATTACGAGAAGTTGGAAAAATCACCAAGGCCTAGGTCGTGAAGTAAAAGAAATAAGAAGGCAGCCCATCAATCTACTAGAAGCATATGCCAGGCTCAAATGATAAGATGATGGAATGTGTTTAATTATGACTCTGGAGGGACTTGGAGACAACCAATCACGAAGGCGGCTTCATTGACCGGTGAGACTCATACTTCGGTACCAATTGTAATCCTCTTACTTCGTGAACGTTTTTTTCTCATATTCCTTTTCATTTGAATTAAATCTTCCTCGTTGAATCACTTCCTCTGTTGTATTTGAAAATGCATGACTAAAATATTTTGTGTTTCAATATAGTATTCCCCTAGTTCTATCAATCCTTGCAGACGATATCATTCCTCCCAAAATTTTGCAAACTTCATTTTTTCTAAATCTTTATTAAACTTCATTCAAATCCTACGATGGTAATTAGAGAAAAAATTCCTGAATGAAATTACACAGATCAAGACTTTCAACCTGCAGTCACAACAAAGCCGATAGTCGTGACCCCAACATTTTGGACATTAACAGACCAGTCCGTCTGCCTTTCATTTCAAGTAAATTATACAGAGATTTCCAAACAGGCATACTCGTCATGGCATAGAAACTACAGTTATGATGTAGTTTCAGAAGGGCATTGTCATTGGGTATCGAATAGAAAGTGTATCATTCACGGCCTCTCTCCACGGATAGTCATAGCCTTCCAAGCACTATACTCAGGTGGCAGAAGGCACATCACATAGGAGACCAAACAGGTATACGAGAGAAGGAAATTTACGTCCATTCGGCGGCCCATTCACCATCACCAGGTCTCTCACTTCGAAATTGACCTGAAGAGAGCCACCGGTCGACAGCGGAGGATAAAGACGGGGACCAGTGGGGGGGGAAGGAGAAAGAGGAAAGTGAGAGCGACGGAAGGAGAGACGCTGCGTAGGAGAGGACGGGTCGAGGGAAGGGAGGAGGGCGAGGGGTTCATGGATTACGGGAGGGGGGAGCAGAGGGTAAGGGAGAGGTGTAAATGATGAGGAGGGCAGAGAGCTTAGGCTATCGGTGCGGGGGTGGGGGTGGGGGGTTGAAGGAGGTGGTCGGACGACTGGGAAGGTGGTGGTGGGGCAAGAGAAGGTTGTGCGGGATATGGAGAGGTTTCAGTAGCGTGGACGGAGGAGTTTAAGGAAAGGGATTAGGGAAGGATTACGGAGGGTGTAGGGAATGAAGGGGTGAGGGTGGGGTGAGTAGGGATGGTGATACGGATGGGGTAAGCACGGAGGACGTTAACAATGATTAAGTGTGGGAGGGTGGATGATGGCATGGGACGAAGGTAAACATACACATGTGGGGGCGAGTGTATGTGTATGTAAATATATAGTAGCAGTTTTAGGGGACACGACGGACAGCTAAAGTCATCTGCGCCGTTAGGAATGGAAGGGAAGGATTGGTGGAGAGAAAGAAACCCGGCGTTAGCATAAGCCTACCAGAAGACTACACGTACCAAGGGGTCCGCAGTTCAACGTATCGTCCGACGGGTGTCGTACTCACTTAAAGTGTTCTTCACAAAGTACCTCAAGTAGAGATCGGGATACCACTGCAAAATATCTGCCGCCTTCGGGATTCACACCCAGGCCCTCACTGTTAGATGTCTGTAGGTTAGCCACCGCACCATCCCGATCCCCATATTATATGTATAAGTATATATATATATATATATATATGTATATATGTATATGTATATGTATACATTAAAACACAAAATACCGCCATACGGCTAATAAATATTCATTCACATTGAAATAGAGATAAAGAAATGGGAAAGTAACGCACATAAAGGACGAGCACGAGAGAGGTAGGGATGGCGGATGTGAGCAGATCACAAATGTAAAAATATTTTCCTCGACCGGGACTTGAAAACCGGATATCTCCACTTGCCGAGCGGATGCTCTAACCATCTGAGCTATCGAGAAAATGTACTTTTACACTGAAATCTGCGATCTTATAAAGCGCCAAAGTGCTTCGAATGATTACCCAGAAGATGGCGTTAGGGAGTTAGTTGTTACACCCACCAAAGGAGAAATAGACAAACACAAGAGGAGAATGGGCAGTAGGTTGGCAAGCATACAGCAACATAAAGGATAGGAACGGTGCGTTTCATGGCACGCATAGCCAGAAGAAGAGACGAGCGGGCAATCATTCTGAGCACTTGGGCGATTTATAAGATCGCAGATTTCAGTGTAAAAGTACATTTTCTCGATAGCTCATGTGGTTAGAGCATCCGCCCGGAGAGATCCGCTGTAGAAGTCCCGGTCGAGGAAAATATTTTTACATTTGTGATCTGCTCATATCCGCCATCCTCACCTCTCTTGTGTTCGTCCTTTATGTGTGTTCCTTTCCCATTTCCTTATTTCTATTTCAATTCGAATGAATATACATATTCAAACTGGAAAATCCCGCCATACGGCGCACAAATATTCATTCAAACATAGAAATAGGTATAAGGAAAGGGGATAGGAAAACACATAAAAAGCGAACACAGGACATGTGGGGAAGGCGGTTTTTGAGCAGATCACAAAAGTAAAAATATTTCCTTATCCGGGATTTGAACCACGGGCCTTCCACTTGCCGGGCGGATGCTCTACCACCTAAGCTAATAAGGAAACCTGATTTACCTTGAGATCTGCGATCTTATAAAGCGCCAAAGTGCTCCGATACATGTTGCCCGAGAGATGGCGTTATGGAGCTGTTTCACCCACCAAAGGAGAAATAGACGGGACACAAGAAGGGGAAAGGTCTTTAATTTCCTTCCCAACAGTCCCTAAACCTTCCGCCCCCCCTCCCCTCCCCAGGCACTCTTCCCTCAAAACCTCTCAGTCTGACCTGAAGAAGGCCTCGCAGTAGGCCGAAAGCTTAAATCATCTACACTGTGAGTGTCCCGGGCAAGGCACTTTGGGCACCTGCAGCTCCACCCAAGCTAGTTGATTTTTCGGGTACCAGATTTTCCTGGGAAACCATAACCGGCACAGGGAAAGGAACTGGCCCCCCTACCCTGATGTGTGAATATTCACACGCTGTTTGGCTTGGTACACGGGTGAGCTCTACCATCACCTACTAAACCGACCTTCGGGTTGATTACTGTGTTATATATATGTGTGTATATATATATATATATATATATATATATATATATATATATATATATATATATATACATATATATATATATATATATATATATATCGATGATGCGGAAGTACTCACGAGAGCAATATAACTTTTGGACGGCACAATAGAACACAGAAAAATTCAGGGTTCTATTGTGCCGTCCAAAAGTTATGTATATATATATATATATATATATATATATATATATATATATATATATATATATATATATATATATATTGGCATATTCATAAAATAAGAGCCGTTTCCTTATACTTAAATACTGTCACAATTTTTCTCCAGCAGCGCCATCTATTGATTCATTGAGAAGCTATAGCAGCATTTGTCTTCTTTCAGAAGTTCTTTGCTTGTCCGTACATGCAAAAAACAATGTCCGCGGCAATCGTTGATCCCGCCAGCTGTGAAGTGCGTTCTGTCATACGATTCCTGTATGGAAAAGGCTTATCGGCTGCGGAAATTCATCGAGAGTTATGCCTAGTTTATGGACCCATAATTATGAATGAAGGAAAGATTAGACAATGGGGCCGTGATTTTAAAAATAGACGAATAAATGTCTATAACGAATAGCGAAGTGGCAGGCCCAGTATTCTGGTCGATGAGATTATTTCGCAAGTTGAACAAAAATTGCGATGTGATCTTCGATTGACGATTAATGGCCTGGCTGAACAATTTCCTCAACATGGACGCACTACTGTCCATAATAGTGTCACGGAAAACCTCGGATATCATAAATTGTGTGCAAAGTGGGTACCAAAAATGCTCACCGGCCGCCACAAAGAGCAAAGAATGTCCCGTGGACGAGAGTTTTTGGGCCGTTACCAACAAGACGGAGATTACTTCCTCTTCCTGCACTTGAAACAATGGCTTGGTGGACGTTTCGATATCGAAGAGGAACTCAAGAACGGCGTTGTCAATTGGTTCAACTCTCAGGCGGCAAGCTTCCATGCAGAAGGGTTAAAGAAGCTCGTGCAACGGTACGAAAAATGCTTAGAAGTGAACGGCGATTATGAAGGGAAGTGAAGTAGTTTTGTAGCTAACTAAAAGTGTCAATAAAATGTGTTTCATATGAGTACATTTGTCCTGAGACCAAACGACCCTTACAGGATGTACTAGAGATGGTGGGTGAGGAGAGGGGTTTGTTGAGAGAAATCCTATGGTGGATGGAAAAATGGATGAAAGGCGTATTGAGCGGTAGTGGAATGTTGAAAAAGGTAATAGAGGGGAGGATGTTGGGCAAACGAGGAAAGGGCAGGAACAGGATAGGGATGTTGGACGGTATGAAGGGAGGAAGGAAGTACACAGAGATGAAGAGGGACCTGACGTAGAGTGGGTTTTCTTAGGAGTCACAAAATATTTATTTGATAGTTGTTTCCATCCGAAAACCTACCTTAACCGGTAGATTGCCTAATAATATTATATATATATAATTTTTTTTAATATATATATATACAAATATATATTATATATCTGTGTGTATATAATATGCTGAAAAATATGCATGCATATGTCAAAATAAATATGGGAAACAAATATTAATTCACAAATAAAAATTAGACTGAATTTTACCATGCCCAAATGCAAGGACTATATCAATATCAGCAAATGGAGAATAAAGTACACAAAGGATTTTTTATCAAAGGAGTAGGAACAACTTTAAAAATATCCGAGGAATTAACCAGCCGGCAATTTTGCTAGATAATAAAGCCATTCACCATTTTATTGTGTTTTGAAATTTCTTTCAACGAGCAAATACACTTACAAATTGGCTATAAAAAATAAACTGAACATTGTATTAGGGTGAGGAAACGATGCTCTATCCAATATGTCTTACATCTTATAACAACAAAAAATTTAAATATATACTTGTTTTCCGATAAATTATGCATTAAAAAGCATGGCAATTATTTTTTGATTTTTGTGGAAAAACACAGATTATTATTTTTTACCAAGTGTTTTAGAAAGGACAAAAATATGTTTTGATTTTAGCGAAATTAATAAAAGTGTGAACCCTGGCCTCCTGAGCACTCAAGAATTATATCAATCAAGATGACCCGATCATGGATGTTTTTCGGCTCGTTCTTCAACCTTTTTCCCTTTAGTCAAAATTTCAAAAGGTTTGACGGAAGATATATTTTCAGATAATATGCATATAAATGATACAGGCCTGCCTTGACGTAGAGGGTAAAATCTCACGGCGGAATAAGGGTGGCTAAGGGAAAGAGACCCCATCGACTACCTTCCGAAGGTATATTCTCCAAGGAAACAGCATACTGAGATCCCAATCCATCCTTTTGATGACCCGCTGGATACGAAAGGAACCAATTTATGGCGTTGGTGGGAAAGCTGAGCCTACTAAGTGAAGCGATCAGCGAACGATGCTTTACGGGAAAACTTTTCGATTTTACTCTCTGTTGAAGCACCAAATTGACTCCCAAAAGACCATTACGACGCTCACCACCTACGAAAATGGGAAAAAGTATAAAAATTCATACTTTTCTGGCTTCATGTTGCCGCGGCAGGGAATGAAAGTGTCTCTTACATCATTTATTTACTTAGATCCAAAAAGGATTTTCATCTCGCGACTATTTTGCGAAATACCGACGCATAAGTTGATTTTTTATTATCTATAAAACTTGATATTAACTAGAGAGGATTGAAATTTACAATAAATCAAACGTTTCCCGCCCTGCTGGAAATTATGGAGAATGCTAACCATTAAGCAACCAAAAATATAGAGAATAAACCCCCAGTGAAAAAATACAATGTAATACAAAAAAACCCATCTTTATTAAATATTTTTAGGCCAAGTTTTTGAATTAGGGAATGGTTTCGTTTCTAAAAGCACTCTCTTATTTCTGAATATCTATCCTTTGGTAATTAAAAAATGAATTAGCAGGAAGAAATTGATAATCAGACCTTCAAATACTTATAAATACTTATGCATGTACACTAAGATAAATATTGACAGATATCTTTCGTAAAACTCGCTAAAACTATAGTCAAGGTGAAATTCAAACAATTAACACCCCTTTTAGTGTATATTCATTGACATATATATTTGTTTTATAAATTTGAGTAGGTAGTACCACAATAGCCACCAAAATTCAATGAAACCCCACGAATTCCAATCTATAAAATCAATAAAATCTTTGATTAGTAATTTGGTCAATATGTAGTCCCTTTCTATAGGAAAACGTACGTCCTTTCTAGCTTGAGATTATCTGTCTTTGAGAGTTTTCTTCGGATCTACATAGGTACTAAGTGTCTTGTAGGCAATATACTAACAAATGGCGTTTGAAAGGAAGCAAATCGGTATAAAATCCAGCCGTATTATAATTTCAAATATTTTGTTATTGCAAACAATATTGCCCTAATTATTGATCACATTTGACTGATAAAAACCACAAAAGAACTCAATAAAAATTAAAAAACGGATAAGATTTCTTTCAAACCAATAATAGGGCATATTATGATGTCAAAGATACAATCACCTGGCTAGGTTGTTAAAATGTAATATAACCTTTTGAAATTAATACATTAGGCCTAATAGTCATAGGCATGTACGGCATCAAGGCTCCATTGCGTGCGGCGTAGTTCTTTCCTTGAAGTTCCAGAGGTGTTCTTTGGAACTATCGAGAGAACTTACAAATGCACAACTACATAAATTACTCTCCCGCGGCCTTCAAAGGTCAGTCTCTTCCTCTGGAGTCGGTTTTGTGACTTCAATTGGTTATCCGTGCTTACTGAATAAAACAAATTACTGAAAGCAGAACAATATTTTTCCTAACGACTGTAAATACGAGAAGTTAAACTCATTAAAAAATTTGCTACACGATTAGAAAGTTTTATGATGCCATAATTACACGTTATACAATGGAAAGATAGCGTTATTAATTTTTAGACGTTTTGACTATTTAAGCCACACATATTGCCCTTAAATGCATTTTTTAAATAAAGGTATAATGATATTTTGCCACCAATACAGATGAATGAAGTGGGATGGTTTGTGGTGGGAACGGAAATGGGAGATCTTAGCAAAGTAACTTTATCCGCGTCACTTAGCTAAACGCATTTACAGTGTGCGGATAGCTGCTAGAATGGACCTCTGTTCGACGGTCACATCACGAATTTACGAAGTCACTTTCCATGAAGAAATGATATTCGATAAAATTGTACATTAAGCTTGGGAAAATTGGGTTCGGAGGCTATGACCATGGTTAAGGATGCTTATAGAGATAGAGGAATGCCTCAAGTGATGGTTTTCTGTTTTCACAGGATGTTTTGGGAGGGTAATGAGGAGGTTGACGATAAGGAATGCCCTGAAAATCCATCAACAACCCAGTGCGATGAAAATTCCAGGACGTTAGCAGAAGAGTGCAATATTCAGAAAAACCGAGTGCATTGCATTACCACAAAAGATTTGGCCATGAGAAAGGTGCCGTAAGTGGCTGTCAGAGGATTGCCGGCGTGGAAATCTTGCCTAAGATCTCTTGGACCACGGTGAAAGTGACCCGAGGTATTTCCTGTAAGATATCAACAGGACCCTGAACAAGGGTCCTGGTGACACAAAATTCCACAACTGGTGGGGGCACTGGCAAATGAGTATCGATACGTAAGAGTGCTTTTATGAAGAATTTTAGCAATTTGAACTTTGATCTGCAAGAAATTTCTTTCCCTCGATTTATTCTACTTATTTTTGGGAGAACTCTTGTAACTAAATATTCTACTCCTTGATCAAAATTTTAAAACACCGAATTAAAAAATAAATTTTGATGACATTAATGATAGGAAAGACGAAAATGGGATCATTTGGCGGTAAAATTTGGGAAGGTTAAAATGCAAAAAATTAATACGGTGAAAATTCCCCTTAATTGATAAAAAATCTGATTTCATTTCCCTTGTTATAATTAAGGGAACTTTATTGAGTTCCTTGGAGCAAAATTACCCGGTGCTAGAAGCTGACGAGTGATAAATTTTCACGACGAGGGGAAAAGGTGAAGGTCCATCCATTTGGAGGAATGATCCGGGCCGCGCAAATAAATGATATCAGGTCAATGATTGTGGAAGAAAACCGATAATTGGAATGCGACATCGATCCTTTTGTCCAATGAATTCCTCAACAAGCTGAATAAAGTCGGTAGCTGGTAATTTTTGGAGCCTTGGATCGATTATACCTCCTTATATCGGAAGGAAAATACAAATCATGTAAATTAACCTGACTTGATAATTTCTTTAGATTTGCTTTGAAATTTCGTGTGCAATATTTTGAGAAGGCTACAATGGAGTACACTCATTACAAATGTTTACCATTTGCCACACAATTTTGCACAAATTAGAGCAAAGATAGCAAAAATAAAATCCATTATCTAAGTGTAACTGTTATCAAATATGGCATAAAAAAATAAGAAGATAGAAAGTACTTTTTTTGTTTTACAAGATTTTCAGATACAGCGTATGAATAAAACAGGGCTTTGCAGTCTCATTCCTTATCTAATATTGACTTAGTGTGCGCCATTATATACACTCATACATATCTTCGAAAAAGAACGGTATTCAGCAAAGGCGCAAATATTCGATAAACGTATCCCACTACAAAGTTTCCTATTTCCAATGCTTCCCACGGATAACTAACTAGCTGATAGCTGCTCTGTTCCCGTGATTGAAACTCACCTCTTCTCCTAAATCCGCAGGCAGCAGTGATGAGAACATGCAACATGGCCACAACATTTTCAGGCTTAACTTAATGGAATTCCTTCATGTTGAGGGTAAAGAAAGAAACTTTGAACTCCCGCATTAAGATTTATTACTTCACACGACCATGGCTTCGATGCTACGCATTATCATCAGGTTTTGATCTATTCCAAATTTTCGGTGGCCAACTACCTTTCTCCAGGGAAAGAAGGAACTAAGGAGAGATTTTTTCTAAATATTTTCATTCCCTCTCCGCTACCAAAACCTACCATATGAATTCCAAACTTCCAAACTTCCCCTTCCACCTTATCCACCCAGAATATTTTCCCGGCTTCCCCTTTAATTAAATGTCATCGTCCTTTCTTCTTGAAACAAGCTCCTCAGTTCCTTCTTCCCCAGAAGAAAGGTGGTTTGGCCACTGAAAATTCAGTATGCGTTTGATTTTATTTATGTGTGTTTATCTGCGTCTTTGTTATATCCTATACATGTGTATATATATATATATATATATATATATATATATATATATATATATATACATATATCGATGCTGTGGAAGTACTCACGAGAGCAATATAACATTTGGACGGCACAATAGAACACAGAATAAAATATATAACATAGAATAAAATATAATATATATTTTTATAAAATTTGACAGTAACACACAATATGAGAACTCATCTCAAGTTATTTCTTGATAATTTCGACGGAATTGAGCTCCATCTTCCTCGGAAGATTATTTAGGACTGGACTGCCGGGGTTAGGACTGAGTTAGCTTAGGACTGCAGTCCTAACTAATCTTCCGAGGAAGACGGAGCTCGATTCCGTCGATAATATCAAGAAATAACGTGTGAGTGATCCTTTAATATGTTCTCATATTGCGTGTTGCTGTCAAAGTTTTTTATTTAACACTTCCGTGTTGCTTCTAAGATATTATATACATATAAATAAATAAATAAATAAATAAATATATATATATATATATATACGTTAATTTGTGGTAGAGAATTAAATTTTTCAATGGACTAAAGAGGATATAGTAAGTAGTAAGTCTCAAAACGTCCGGCCACACACCATAATTACTGTTCAAATTCGGATGATTCTCCGGCAAACGCAATATGATTTTTAAGCAACAGTACTTTGCTGTAATCCGTACTTGGAAACGGCTAAGGCACTGATCCACCTGCTCTTCACGCGAGACCGCTGCTCATCATAGGACCAACTATGATATCGGCTACATTTATCAATAAAGATCTTGGAGTCGTTGTGGACGGCTAATTTTGTGGTGAAAAAATATATATTATGCTGAAATTGCTTTGCCCTGTCTCTTAGAATGCGGAATGATTCCTTCATTACCTCACGTCGAGCAATAAATGCCATTTATGAGTAAAATATTCATTTGATTATATAATTTCAATTTATGGATCATTGTGTTATAGATTGCAAATTACTATTTTCAAATATTGAGGTTGAATTTTCAATCCATATCTGAATCAATCATTTATCTAAGCTTATTAGTTATATTCTATTGTTTCAGGCTTAAGTTTGTGGAAGTATTTAACATAGATTGGATGAAAGTGAGACAAACACGCAACCTGCACATATTCCCTCAGACTGTTGAGCAGCGAGTTACGGATTAAAAGTCGAAATTGGCAGCGTTGTGAAGAGGAGTTAGTCATGGGGTTTTTATTGTCACCCGTGTTATTGAACTTATATAACTAAAATTGAACTTAGCTAACGTGTGGTGCTCCAACCCGTGGCTATGGATATGGGGAAACCCTAGGGTTTCTAAATATGTCGCCTTGAAGGTTTTCCGATTTTGTATAGTTATGCATCAGTTACTTACAGTTACATTGTATTTAATATAAATCTTTGAAGAAATGGGAACTGTGAAAGAATAACATGAAACTCTATACTAAGGAAAGCATTGGTGATATTTGTAGCATTCTACCGGGTAAGCTAGATTTTTAACGGGCACAGCCTGCAGAACCGTTCAGTAATAACTTGTTTGCCTCTCCTAACAGAATAAAATCTATCATCCTACAATGCTCCAAGCCCTTCAATTCTGTTAACTTTCTTGGGCTCTCCATTACCTTGAACATGCTGGTGCTATTCCTGTCTTATCCTAAAAATGTCTTATCTTAGTCTTGAACTTTTTACTTATTGCTTGCCATTTTCAAGAATCCAAGTAATTGATGAATTTTAAATTTTCAACTGGAATACTGTAAGAAATATATTTTTAATTATGCAAAATATTAATTTTTCGGTGAATCAATTATGATATCCATCCAATGGTTACTTATTAACTTATTAAATAGCTTTTAGGTCAGTAGAAAGTTTGTGATATAAAAAAGCAAAACGTACATGAGAACTGAAACTTAGCATTGACCAAAGATCAATACTGATTACCCTTGATTATTACGATCATATTAACACTTTATTTACACCGATGTTCACCTTTTGTTCGTTCAACATATGTTGTAAGCTTTTTCCTAAAACAATCGTAAAATTTATAAAAGGCTAAATTTATGCTTTTTGCTTCTCTAATAAATTTAAATCTGGTTAAAAAAACAAGGTATATACATTTCAAAAGTTTAGAGACATAATCATGGGTCTAAAAACTTTGCATTTTATAGCCGTTGACTTAACCATTATTTAGAGATGTTGATAACCAAATTAATTTCAATAAATAAACAAATACACATATATATATATATATATATATATATATATATATATATATATACAACTACGTTAGGGTATCCCCATTATTTTCCATTAATTAATATCCATGGAGTTCCATCACGGCACATCGAACCTGATTGAAATAATTAACAGTATACGACCCTCCATTTCAGCAGTAATTATTACCCTAATGAGGAAGGCGTTTCCCAAGTAGAGATAAAATATAGGTTATAGTGAGGGAGATGC
The DNA here is from genome assembly GCA_037158775.1 of Hetaerina titia. NCBI lineage: Eukaryota > Metazoa > Arthropoda > Insecta > Odonata > Calopterygidae > Hetaerina > Hetaerina titia. Next base: position 109,304,602 of record CM073772.1, read on the forward strand.
AGTAATAAAGAGCTAACAATAAGTTAATATCATGTGGCAACTTTATTTGAACTGTAGTGGACCCATTCATGATAACAAAGAAATCCCGCCGATACAGGGAGAGAGAATTGGTGGGGGGGAGAGAAATGAAATATGTGATGGGAATAAATTTCGAGGGGTTTCAGTGGATGTTAACAAATGGGAGCGTGGGCTGGCATGGTAGCAGGCGAGAGAGAGAGAGAGATCGAGACGCATAAGTGGGAGAGATAAGAGAACAGCTGTAGAGGCTGGGGTGAAAGTGATGGAAGCGTGAAGGAGGGTGTGGGAGAAGGGAGGCGTTTTTGCAGTGTGGCACCGTTGAAACGTAACCCAATGAGCCAGGGAAGGAGGAGAGAGGAGGTTTAGGGCCGAAGTTATGCCAGAATTCCCACGCGTCAAAAAATATTAACGCGCCCTTAGCAATATGCCACGCACACGTGAATGCATTTAGACTTCGGGATGGGGGAAGCGTGAAATCCGGGGAGAAGGGGAGGGGTAAAGGGATGGAGATCGACTTGGGGGTGGGAAGGGAGAAGGGAGAGTGGGGAAACGCTGGATCCGTGGAATCTCCACGCGGTTGGAATATTGTTTGAAAAATGGCCCAAGCCGGAATCGAGCGTTCGCCGGTCATTCAAGTCAAGCGCCTTCACACGTTAAGACTCTTCGCAGGTGAAAATGCGTTCGTACTTGAGGGCGTCATTTTTCTTCTTCGCCGTGTGCCGGAGGATTGGGAGGGGAGGGAGTGAAGGGATAACGTCATCCTAATGCGATTCTCGGCGCGACGCAGAGAATGAGAGCACTGGAAAATACATAAGACGCGTGTACATACACTCTGGTATATACACGTACATGACTGTGTGTGTATATATATTATGGTTATGTACGTATTTATATGTATGTGTTTGTGTGTACACACACATACACACAAACGTGCGTACCGGGGGCTGATTGATGGCTAAAGTTTAACGCTTTTTATTGTTATGCCGGGTGATGGATGGAAACATTTTGTGGCAGGTGTTGAGGGATGGGCGAAGGGAGGGATAGGGGTAGAAGAGTGATGACAAAAGGGAAGGAGAGTGGTGGAATGGGAAAGAGAGCGGATGACGGTGGACCAGTCTGAGGTTGGGTATGGCCGGGGAAGAGTGTGGGAGTGGAGGAGGGCAGGGGGGCAGAGCGGGAGGGAGGCATTTCTCGCGCGCGTGGGGAGAGCGGACGTGGGGCCTGGGGACTGGATGCGGACACCGCGGCGCTCCGGGCGCGTTACGCCATTTAGCGAGAGATTTGTTGGGGCAAGTAGCCTGGGGCGAAGGAGGGCAATTCCCACCACCGTTATCGTATCTACTGCAGCGGCTCTCACAAACGGTGGGCGCTCGGTAAACGGTTTTCCTCCCGCGTCCACCCCTCCCCCTTCCCCACCACACTCCCACCTCCCCAACACGCAATTAACGTATCCCCGTGTGACAGAGACCCACATAAAATGTGAAAGGAATAGGGAATATATGAATTGAGACCAATATTGAGAATGGACAAACCTTCATAGGGTTTTTTTTCAATTAGGCACCGAGAGAATTTACACGCCTACACTCTTCCAAATGAGAGATAATAAAAAATAATACATTTTCAAAGAAATGGTGAAATCCTTCGTTCCTGAAACAAAAGATTTCTTTTGGTTGTCACAAAATTTAAGAGATACAATAAAGACTTAATTTAAGTGAAATCGTTTCGATAAATTAGTTAACCTCTACCATGAAATTTGAGGTGCTACTCTAATTTTCAATGTACATAATACAATTTACTTTTTTAAATATGTTGAATAGAAATACAGTTTTAATTATAATATAATTATATTTTGAATCAGATGTTAATAAAAATATTTAAAAATGTTTTTACGTGTGTGAGATACATGAAATCCATAAACACAGCAATCAACCTGAAGGTCGCTTTGGTGGGTCATTGTAGAGAAGCCCAATACGGCGTGTAAAATTCACACATCAGGGTAGGAGGGGCAGTTGCTTTCCCAACGCTGGTTATAGTTTCCCAGGAATATCCGGTATCCGAAAAATCATATTTGTGTGGACACAAATTCACAGTTGGAGCTGTAGGTGCCCAGAAATGACTTGTATCTTTGTTAGGTCGGAAGGCAGGAGCATAGACTTAGATTGGAGGCTTTTGAAATGTAGATGTGGAGAAGTATGGGGAAGGTGAAATGGACTGAAAGGAAAACAAATAAGGAAATACTAGGTATGGTGGGTGAGGAGAGGGGTATGATGGGAGAAATCCTAAGGAGGCAGGAAAAATGGATGAATGGCGTATTGAGCGGAGGTGGGAAGTTGAAGACTTTAATAGAGGGGAGAATAGTAGGTAAACGAGGGAAGGGCTGGAACAGAATATGTTGGACGTGATGAATGAAGCACACAAAGATGAAGAGGGACTTGATGTAGAGTAGGTTGTTGATTTGTGTTTTGTTAGTAGTAAAAAATATTTATTTGGTGTTTGTGTCCTTCCAAAAACCTACCTTAACCGGGAGATTACCCTACAATAAATTAATAATAGTCACATAAAAATGTAAAAGTATATTCAAATTGAAAACAACTCTTTCCAATAAATTTTCGGTCACACTTCAATTAAGGAACCATTCAAAAGTGACTGTTGAATGACTCACCGTACCCTATAGAAGGTAGCTGGGACTAGTGAAATATTGAAGTGAACTGTTTTTGTTTGGGTTAATTTTTTCCTTTGACTACAGTTATATGCATAAAATCTATAAAAGCTATAAAAAAGCTTTATATATTTACATTTTATATGTTTAAATACGCGTATGAAGGGGTGACGAAGAGCGGGGCGGGTTAGCGCGATGGTTGAAGGGAACGGTTGACGGTCAGCTTCAACTCTAGTGTGAGCTACCGGCGAATAGAACGGTGAAATAGTCACGAGGGCATTGGTCCATATTAGTTCAGAAAATGAGAAACACTCATTTTTCCCAAAAATATTTTTTACGCGGTAAAACTAATTTAAACGCAGATACGTTTTTTATCAGTAGGAAAATTTCACAAAATTGAACGAAGATGCATACAGAAACAATCCACTGCTTTATATATCCAGGTTCCAGAAACAATCCACTGCTGTATATATTTAACGACAATACCTCATAGAATATGGTAGCCGTTCATTACTGTCCATCAGAGGTCCAATGATATGGACACTAATTTTTGCTGGATTGAGTGGGATGAAAGGGGTGGTCCTTGAAGGGCTAGAAGGGAGGCAGGTTTAGCGTTGAAATAGGAACGGTGAGGCTTTATTCTTTTAAGTTCGTAGGGTAACAAAGGAGGGGGAGTAGAGAGTTGCGAAGCCTTTGAAGATGAGAGAGGATCAAAGGCATAAGAAGGGACCAAAGAGTGGGAAAGAGGAACGGCGTTGGGTCTCCCTGCGGACACTTCCCTCTAAAGGAGGACAACGGGAATGATCGGTTGACCAAGGGATGCCGCTCAAAGAGGCGCAGGATCTTGCCGCATGGTGCGCATCACAAATATTATGGTTCACTAACTCGGTATCTATTCGCATGACGCTGAGAAATTTTACAGCTCTGATCCCTTGGTGACCCATATTAATTACACCGAATTACATGAAAATCTGAGGAGAGACTCTTGAACATTTATAAATTCTTTGACACAGCTTAATTTGAGATCAGTGGAAAACTGTAATTAAAAAATGCAGCTAAAATTTTACGATGGAAAAGTGGGCAGTCAAGTCAAAATATTCCCAGTGGTGAAAAACTTGAGTAGTCAATTAATCAATTATTAATGAAATCAATTTTTCTTATGAGAGCTTTAAGCAAATAATTCCCGTCATGGTTATATTATATTTATATATATACATATATATAATATAAATAACCATATAAGTATATGTACACACTCATGTATATGTATATATATTCTTTTTTTAATTTGATATAAATACAAAATGAGCGCACCTACGGTCATGAAGCAATGAAAAGCGAAACAGCCAAGGAGAGAGAGAAGAATATTTTAATTCAAGGTCTAATTAAAATGATTTTTATTTTATAGATAATGTTTAAATGAGAAGATTTAAACTAATGCAATTCCCGGACTTCCTACACAGGAAAGACGAGGTTAATTACGCATTTTTAAGTCCATCCCAAACGAAGAAACTTCTATAATTTTCTTCGAAATTCTTCGATTTTCTAATATCTAGAAAATGAAGTCTCCAAAAAATCTGAATACAATTGTTTTTGCATCAATCCATTGATTTATATTTGTTCATAAATATACAGTTGTGGGGTTAGGAAATGATTGAAACTCTTCAAAAATTTCACTGTATTGGTAAATTCGAGGTTTTCAAAATTTTAAGAGATTTATCTACAGCGAAAAGATTCCCATACTTTGAATGGGTAAAGTGTCAGTAAGTTATTGCTCCACGAATGTGTATCATAAGGATATGGAGGAATACCCCGTAGAAGTTTTCTCGCATTTAGAAATAAATGAAAGAATAACTGCAGGGAGCGAATCGTCCCGGAAATGGCGATGCAAATCAATTTGCAAACGTAAACCAGAATGGAACCAAGAAAGGGAACCACTGGTAATAGTCAGGAAATAAATGAGCGGATCATAGCATGACAGTGAGTTAAGTAACGCTCAGGCATGGATTCATAGATACTCGGGATTTTCGGTGGCGACTGAATGGTGAGACAGGAAGTGAACCAGGGAGAGAATATATTTGAAGAGTGAGAGAAGGGATTATGGAAGGAAATGAGTGCGTAGGAGAGTAGCCAGAAGGACAGGAGCACTGTAACATTTTTGCGTGGGAATGGGTATGCGTGAATCTAATGCGTGAAATTAGGGAAGGGGGGATGAGTTACAAAATGTCGAATTGAAAGGGAACGTAGCTGGGGAGTAGTTAGGGACGTGTTGTGTGAGTCAGGAGTGGGCGGATTAGCAGAGGCGAGGCAGGAGAGGAGGTGGAGGAATGGAATGAGAAAAGAGAGCGTGAGATTGGTGAGAGAGTGGCAGAATGGGGTGGCAGGGGAGGAAAGAACGGGGAAGAAAAGTCGAGAGGAATTTCGGGATGGCGGAGGAGGGGAGATCGCCCTCCCGAAAGGGGAAGCGGGAAACAAAGAAGAGTCGCGAGGAGGAGAAGGAGAGGGGAGGAATGGGGTTGAGGCGGATATCCTCATTAGCGAGCATTGGCAGTGCCACGCTCGCTGGCTGGATTTTTAGCCAGGGACTAAGGATTTCGGGGAAAAGAGGGAGTAAGGAGCAGGATTTCAGGGGGATCGGGAGGGTATTGTAGCGCCAAGGGTGGGCAAAGAAACCGTTAAATGCATTCTACTCGCCTTCTCCTCGCCCCTATTTCACTCCCTTCCTCTCCCTCTCTCTCCGCACCCTTACCAGGAGTGAGAATCTTCCTTTTGTTCCGTCTCGTTAAACCCGTGCACTCACCCCCTTTCTTTCTCCTATCTTTCTCAACCCTCTCCTTTCCACCCCCCTTCCCCCGATTCCACTTTCCATCCGTTCCCTTCCATCTCATTTCGCAATATCTCTCACGGATCAGAAATCACTCCGGATACAGGATCCCTTTCCCCTGGAACAACCCTTCATTAACTTACGTAGTACTTGGAAGCTGTGCTCCTCTCTACCAGGGGCACGCATAACCCCTGGAATACTTGTCCTTACATCTGGGGACTCCAAACATTTTGTGATTGACGCCACCCTTTAGCTTTAAAAAAAAATAACCGTCATTTGCCTTCCCGAAATACCCAAACAAACGAGAAATATATGAGGAATTACGTAAATGGAAGAGTTGTTGAAAGATATATCTTTTGAAAATTTATATGAATGTTTACACAAACACACAAACACAGATGCATATATATATATATATATATATATATATATATATATATATATATATATATATATATATATATATATACCGTAATAATTATGTATTCTTATACATTGATGTTGTCACCTTGAAAGTAGTCCCCATTGGAGATTATATCTTGATAATTTCGACGGACTCGAGCTCCGTCTTCTTCGGAAGATAAGATATGACCGAGTCATATCTTATCTTCCGAAGAAGACGGACCTCGAGTCCGTCGAAATTATCAAGATATTATTGTGAGTGTGCTTTTTATGTGTTCTCGTGCTGTGTGTAACTGTCTAAGTTTTTTATTAAACACTTCCGTGTTACTTCGAAGAAATTATATATATATATATATATATATATATATTTAGTATATATATATGTATAGCTCAGTACACTTATTTTCCGGACGAACCCTGTATATATATATATATATATATATATATATATATATATATATATATATATATATATATATATATATATATATATATATATATATATATATATATATATATATATATATATATACAGGGTTCGTCCGGAAAATAAGTGTACTGAGCTCAGGAAAAAATTTATTACACTTTTACATATCTTAAGCTAATATTCCTCAAAATAGGACCCTTGTGAGTCGATACACTTGTTCCAGCGGCGTTCCCATTCCTGGAACGCTCCCGCGAAGGCATCATCGGTAACCTCTCGGAGACACGTCGTCACGGCCTCTTTGACGGCGTCCAAAGTCCCGTATCGCGTTCCTTTCAAACTCCTCTTTATCTTCGGGAACAGAAAGAAGTCCGGTGGTGCAAAGTCCGGGCTGTAGGGCGGGTGCAGCAGCGTTGCCACGCCGTGCTTGGACAAGAAGTCCGACACGACAAGCGCGGGGTGAGACGGCGCATTGTCGCTCAGGTTGTCAGTCATACGGTTGATCGCTGGCCAGACGAGGGCGACTCGTTTTCGAAGCCGGTCGAGCACTTGGACGTAATATGCAGCATTTACAGTTTGTCGTTCAGGTACAAATTCGTAGTGGACGACTCCCCTTTTGTCAAAAAAGACAATGAGCATCGCCTTGATCCGAGATTTGCTCATGCGAGCTTTCTTTTGACAGGTTGATGATGGGGTGTGCCACTCCGCACTCTCTTCTCTACGACCCGGAGTCTCTTCGACTCCGGGTCGTACTCAAAGACCCACGTCTCGTCACCCGAGACAACGTTCTCTAAAAATTGTTTCCTTTTTGCAGTGATCCGCAAGTTGTGTCGCGATTTCCAAACGATTGAGTCTTTGATCATCACTGAGCACTTTCGGCACCAACTTTGCACAAATTTTTCGCATCTGTAATTGGTCCCTAATAATCTCGTGCACTATTGTTTTTGGCACATTACACTGTTCTGCTATCATCCGAACACTAAGACGACGATCAGAGTTCAGTACATCGCGTACATTTCGCACATTTTCGTTGGTGAGTGTCGTTGATGGGCGCCCAGGCCGTGGTTCGTCGTCGACCTCTTCTCTGCCCTCCACGAACATCTTGTGCGACCGAAAGATCATGTTTCTGGACATGGCTGACTCCCCGTAAGCCTGGTTTATCATACCGACAGTTTCGGTAGACGATTTCCCAAGCTATACCGCAAATTTTATGGAATAACGCTGCTCCAAAAACTTCGGCATTGCGTTCCGTGACATGGGTCGAGCGTGGAGGTTCGCGTTAACAGAGCTTCTCACTACACCACAGCTCAGAGCCGACTGCCTTTTTCAGCGTCGCTCGTCGCCAACATACCCCCCTCCAATCGCAGCTCGTCAGAGCGGTGCTGGGCGCGCCTGGAGCGGCGAAAAAAAATCAGTACACTTATTTTCACATATATATATATATATATGTATAGTGTATATATATATATACTTATTTTCCGGACGAACCCTGTATATAAAAAAAACCATAAACACAGTAATCAACCCGAAGGTCGGTTTAGTGGTATCTGTGGATGAATTGTTAGTTTTCTGTGTCGCGTGTTACTATTTCCGCATCCTCCTCATTCCATCTCCGCTCCCCTCTGGCCTCCCTTTCCCCCTCCATAACCTCTTCCTTTACCCCTCTCCCACTACCTGTTTTTCCCCTCTCCCTCGCCCCCTACTCTCTCTGCACCACGTACCCTTTTCCTTAGTCATATCTTATCTTCCGAAGAAGACGGAGCTTGAGTCCGTCGAAATTATCAAGATATTATTGTGAGTGTTCTTTTTATGTGTTCTCGTGCTGTGTGTTACTGTCTAAGTTTTTTATTCAACACTTCCGTGTTACTTCGAAGAAATCATATATATATATGTATATATATCGATGATGCTGAAATACTCACGAGAGCAATATAACTTTTGGACGGCACAATAGAACGCAGATTAAAACAGATAACACATAAAAGGACACACACTGTAGATTATTTGATCTTTCGGCCTACTCCGAGGCCTTCAGGTGAGCTTGAAGAAGGCCTCGGAGTAGGCCGAAAGCTCATATAATCTACAGTGTGAGTGTCCTTTTATGTGTTATCTGTTTTATTCTGTGTTCTATTGTTCCGTTTAAAAGTTATAAATAAATAAATATATATATATATTTAAATTAGACTTAAGGACCTTCCGGATTCGCTTACCAGGGAGCCTTCGAGTCGTGGAAAAGCGACCGGTAAATGCGTTCCGATGCTCAAGGAATGTGCTTCGAAGATTTTGAGGCATTGCAGTGATTTCTGAGATGCCTAAATCGGTATGGGGATGCCTAAATCGGTAAAAGGTAAAGTTTTTCCGAAAACTTTCCCGATACCTTTTAAACAAACCATGAATTTTCTTAATTATAAAATAATTAATATAGATAAAGAATAAAATGTAGTTGAAATTTCAGAAATGATTATTTTTCATTCCTTAAACCGTATTCTTAATAATATCATGATTAGTTTAGGATATGATTCATAAAAATATATCCAATTATTTCTTTTTTTATTCTAATATTGAGCTTCATTTTACCAAAGATTTCTCTTTGCAAGTTAAATTCTGATATTTTTCAGACGCAGATCGGAAAATATCGTGAAGCGCCTCTTATTTAAAAGCGAAATTCCTTCAGAAGTTTGACTTACGTGGTCCCTATACTTGGAATGCTCTCCAGGTGGCACCATAGTTGACAGAACTAATGCTGGAGGTCCAGTTTTGTTTTGAACTCGGGCACTTGGTGAGGGTATCCAGTACTCCATGCACCAAGACAACAAAAATCTGATCACCAGGCCTTCCTAAAGGCGCGGAGGGGACAAGGGGAGCGAGCCAGTGGGTGGCGGACGACCAACCACCGGGTGAGCTGATTAAGTGGAGGCAGGTACTGGTCCTTGGAGCGGCGGCCGCAGATGAAAGACGCGTTTCTCTTTTACGGGACGGGAGCAAGAATGCAAAAAAAGCAGCAACATAACGAGCGGAGGACCGAACCGAAGAGAAATCCAGGAGAGAGATGCGGGAAGGCTTGCTCTAAAGACCCCATTAGTTACGTCGACGGAGGTAGAGGGGCGGATCAAGGGGGCAAAGGATGGAGCTCGGTCTCGAAACCATTGAAAAAGCCACAGCAACGAAGGTAAGTGTGGGAGATAAATACGTGGAAGAAAGGGTGAGAGAAGGAAACGTATGGTTTTGTTCAGCGGTTTTCAGGGGGGGCAACGGGGAAAAAGAGGGGGCCCTGAGTGAAGGGAGGGTGTGGTGCGAAGCTAGCTGATGCCGGACTGAGGAGGAAGGAAAGATGTGTGGTTCCGGGGGGTACTTGGTTTGAGCGAGTGGGAGAGAGAGCTTACATTATGCCTGCAAAATAAAACGTATGTCCTTCTCCGTAAGGAGCACGCCACGTAAAACGTTCGGCAACCACTAGGAATTTACTAAACTAGACCCTGAAATAATGTAAAGACGCTAATTAAGCGGTCATTTAAGGGACGAATGTTAAGGAAAGGGGAAGGAATTCTTTCGGGAGTTTTGGAAGAAAGCTGTGTGCGCACTGGAGTTTTGGAGGCCGAAGGGAAATTCACGGTCTAGATAAAACCGCTATCAAGAAACGGTGCAAGGTCTGCTTGAAACGAGGAAATTACTAACTGTACAGAATTGACTGGACCTAAGGTCATCCCCTTACAGGATGTTATTTGGGTATTTTAAAATTGTTCCCTTAGAGTCAAAATTCACTGCCTGTCGCAAACTATGAACTCCGCTAGCGAATTTTCCGCTAGGGTTAGAATATTAATAGCCTTATGCTAATGCAAATCTACCGTTGAAAAAAGAATTTACATCACTACCATATTTATCCATGCCAGTAAATAGGATACACTTTCATCAGTTTGATGGTTTCAATTGTCTAAACCTAGCAACCATTGCACTCAGTTTAATTTAAATATGAACTACCACGGAAAAGAAATTAAAAATTGGAAATATAGATCTCAAAGGCTTAGTAATTGAACATTGAATTGAAAAATGGGGATTAAAACACCATACATTAACAGGCTCGGTTAGTAGTAAGGGGATGATGACCTCAATGGTTTGGTTAAACCAAGCTAGTAAGATAAAACCTGATATAATGCCACAGAGATCGAAGTCTCATCCGGATTTCTTGATCAGTTACCATTAGAGTGGATCATGTCACCTACCCTTAGAACGTTGGTAGTAATTGACTAATGCAAAGAATATGAAACATTAATATAAGTGTAATTATTTAGGAAAGTTAATAAATGAAAGTAAATATCTAATTTTATAGTATATAAAGAAAGAAAACACAGCAATTCCACATTGACCGTTCGACATTTACCATTTATCGTCTCTTATATCTAATTTTATATTTTACAGAAACATGAAAAATATTATAGTAGAGGTATTCATTAGTTTCATGCAGTGAATTAATAAATTGGATAAACATCAAACAATCACGGATTTTCATGCACATTATGCGAAATTTAGTATCCCCTTTTGTGTTATACATTTACAGAGCATTATTTTACGGCGAGGCTTTGAATAATTAGTATATTATAATGATAATTTAATATTTTTTATGCGCAATCTGAAGAAAAATTTGGCTGAACCGAAGAGTAAAAGATTAGTTAAATGAATTTAATGTAGATATAAAACAAATAACCAAAGTGGTCCAACGCTATACGATAAAATTCAGGCGCAATGAGGTACATCCCGACTAGGTGCACTTAAACATGTATTATACAAATCAATTACTAACCTAATGTAGTACAGTCGAAAGTTTCGTTTATTTGTGAATAAATGCGTAACATATGCATATACATATATATATATATATATATATATATATATATATATATATATATATATATATATATATATATATATTCATTCATATATTCATGAAGATTAGAACCGATTGCAAGTTGTTTCAGAGTAGTTTATATAACATCAAAGAGTAGATAGGAATAATAAAATGAACATAAATTGTAAAAAGGGAAATAATCCCTTTAAATTAAAGTAAGTTCAAACACTAGTATAAAATCCCACAAGAAATTTTACTGTAATGTAATAGCTTTAAATTTATAGGATTGACTTTCCTCAAATAATCTTTAAAGGAATGAAAACGTAAAGAGGTAACATAAGGCACAAAAAACGGTAAATTTTAGTATGCGCATTCTAAAGCAGTAGAGTATAAAACCAAAGAAAAGTGTAATCTAGCCTCGGTATCTGGTTTTACATATATTAGAGTATGGGTCATGCTTATGGGACCCTCAATACCATCAATTAGAGAAAAAATTGAAGAATGGAAAGGAAAGCCCTTCGCTTCATTTTAGGTAACTTTAGAATGGAATACAACGTAAGTGACATGATTAGGCAATTGCAAAGGGAAGGCTTAAAAAAAGATTGGACGGTTTGGAAAAATATTTGAGTTGTTCGTGCTGAATGAGGCCTGAAGAGACGTCAAAGTAAAAACGCAAACTGTGCGTTATAAAGGTATGGGATATCATACACATAAACTAACATGGCTCTCTCAAAGTAGTGACCTTAGTAAGCACTCATTCATGAAAAAGACATTAATGATTGGTATAAAAGACCTAGAGACGTTTTAAAACCTTTTCCTGTAGACGGCAGAAGTATCAAGAAAAGAATGGGTGCACACCTGTTCTAAATTACCTTTTCCTGCTGATGTTTTGATTTGGGTATTCACCTGGCTTACTTCTAATTATTGATCAGTTTAATACACCTTGACACCAGGCTGATTTCCTAATTGTATTGTGATAGTGTGATATTGTCAATATTGATATATTAAATCACATTGACATACTTGAAGAAGAAACTTCTGTATGTACCGCAATAGGAAAAATATACGCCGAAATTTATTGGCGGGACCGTATTTTCGGCTTACTTCTGATATGAAGCCATTCAGGGTATGTAGGTTGGAATAATTTAGAGAAAATTCCAGTAGGAGCAATTGATGGAATAAGAGCTAGATTATCTTTAACAAAAGGTGGAAAAAAGAAGATAGGCACATATTGTTTTTTAGAAGAGAAGGAAAAGGATTGTTTCATGGAATGAGAGAGATCAACGGACATGGAAGACAACTCAATATGGTCTCATAAACGATCAATTTTGGCCAGGTGAAACTGGAAAATGTTACATTGGGTCCATATGTAGAATTTTTAAAAATGAACTCAAGGAAAAAATAGTGATTAATTTATTTTTTTGCGCATCCGTTTGTGAAACCTTATATGTAAATTTAGTTACAAGGAAAGTATAATATGACCCATTGGAATAAACTTGCAGCGAATGAACGAAAAAGTTTACATATACGCCACACAGGAATGGCTCTTAAATAACCCTTTGAGATTGTCTAATATTTAACGACGGAGAAAGAGCTGAGATTTAACTACATACTCAAGTCAGGAAGGTAGCCAACTACTTGTACGTGTTTATTTATTAAAGGCTTCGTTGGTGCGAGATTGAGACTTTAAAGTCCATTCTTTCACTTACCCATGTATTTAGTAAACTCGGTCAGCCTTTGTATATGAAAAGTGGAATGGATGAAATTAAAAAAAGGAAAAGTACTCTATGCTTAATATGATTGAATCAGATGAGGACATACAACTACGGAAATATTTAACGAAATCAAAATCTAATGAGATAGTGAATTTTTTGCAAAAAATAGAAGAAAATTCTGTTTAAAGCACCTGTCTCCCATAGCACTTCCCTCGTGGAAGATAGTGAAAACGGGTCCAGTAACAAAGAAACCAGAAGTAATCCTATGTCCCATTTTTGAAGCGTCGAAAATCCAAAGTTTTGGAAAATGAAGTGAAACGGCGTCGTTGAAAAATTAAAAAAATAAAACTTTCATGCCAGTTCATATATACATAATACAACACTGGCAGGCCAAAAAACGAATTTTTCTGCCATAATTTTCACCAAGATAACACACATAAAGTTGTTAAGGGCTTTTGTTTAGGGTGAGATTCTTTTCAAATTAACTTTTATATTTTTGGTACCACCATGAATAAATAATGCGAAGCATACTACAGGAGAAATTCAATCATGAGAGAAGAGCAAATTTATGCTGGAAAATGAAAATGTAAGTAGGAAAAAAACATTTTGCGATACAATGCAGAAAACAGTGTTGGTGGTGGGATGAGTGGGGGAGAATAGGGAAGATGTAGAGGGTGTGGGCGAAAAGAGATCTGGGTGTTGGTCGGCGGTAAGCTGTGAGGAAGGCTGGCCAGGAGTGGTACGAAGGGAGTGGGGAGGAGGACGGAGGGGGGAACGGGTGCCCCATGTATTGGGCGGGTCTAAGGGTAAGCAAATACCGGAGGCCTACCGGTGCCTCGGAAGATGGGTATCAGAATTAAATTTATGAAAAAACTCATCTTTCTTGGGAATATGAAATTAATTTGACAGATCCATCCCTTTGCGAGTGAATAATATGGACCCTCTTCTCTCGAAGATTACGCAAAGCGATTGTCGATTTTTAAGTGCCAATGATGAAGAAAGAGACTTTAAAGGAAATGCCTACTGTATTGAACTAATCTGTATGCCAAATGGAATGCCATCATACTTTAAATTCTCCGAACAGTTTTCTACGAAATTTCAGGTAAAGCCTAATTTTTAATGTCATTTTCTCCAGAACTCTAAGTAGATTTTCATCTCAATGAAGAACAAGTCGTAAACTTCTCATGGAATATACAAAATTTTAGAAATCAAAAGGTATGACTTTGAAAATAGAACTTCGCCTCAACTTTTGTAATTGCTAGTATTCCTACATCCGCATGAGTGTTGCACTATTCTCCATTATACCTTTTGGCCATGCAAAGTACATGTACTATATATCTTTTTTTCTGTTCCTGCGTCACGATTTTTGAAACAAAATACACGCTCTTTGCGAATTCATTGGGACTCTACATAAAACACAACAGTCTGTAGTTCAAATTATATTTATATTCATAGGAAAAGCTTTCCGCATTATAAACATTCTAATTCATGCTCAATGGACATTATATATTCACCAACCCCGGATGAACGGATGGAAAATAGTTTGACACGGATTCCATAGATTTTGTGTCCATTAACGCTTCCTTCCGGCGAAGCAAGTATTTGTATTTTCCTACCATATTACATGAGCTACACCCACCATTGGTACTCCATAGTACTGTCGGTATTACATAGTTAAAATGGCCAATCTATTTTGATTAATGAATGTTAACGGATGTGACCGTAATTAATTATTCCGTCAGCCAGAATCTCGTCTGACAAAACAAAGCAAAGGTAGCAATAAAACAATAAATATAAATTCAGAGACATGCTTTTGCAGTTCAATTCAGTAGAGGGCATTGCGGAGGATTTTAACCGGGTGAAAAAGTGCATGCAACTTTGCAAGCAAAAGGGAACCTTTTGATCAAATCATTTGATTGGTTTTACAATCGTATCAGTCAGTAAATAAAATTAATTTTCTATCACACAGCTGGTTTTATTGATATAGGAAAAAATGCATAATCACAACGTAATATTACTCGATAATAGCATTTCTGCAACAATAACAGTTGTCGAGCACATTTTCACGAATTTACATATAATATTTGCCAATTACTTTCTTCTAGACCTCCGTTAAGCAAATTCGCCCTTTTCCCTCTTTAATGCAAGTCATAAACTAATAATTAAACTTATATTTAAATATATTTGCATCTACTTAACTATTTTTAGTTACATGAAAGGTTAAGGTACCTCACTTAAACACAGATGCAAAGGCAGATAGATCCGGTTAGGTCAAAGATTTACAAGGAAAAGGCAGAAGAAGCACAGACGTTTATTCTTAAGAAGAAGTTGGATTTTCTCTAAAGAAAAAGTAGTGTATTTTGAAAAAGTACGTTCATGCAAATAATATGAGCGTGCTTTTTCAAACCCTTACAGAATAAACCCATTTTTACCGCAAAAAACTCTGAAAACAAATTTGAGTTTTTTTTAAATTTTAAAGATGTGTTATACACAGGTATGTGTGTGTGTATATATATATATATATATATATATATGATTTCTTCGAAGTAACACGGAAGTGTTGAATAAAAAACTTAGACAGTAGCACACAGCACGAGAACACATAAAAAGAACACTCACAATAATATCTTGATAATTTCGATGGACTCGAGCTCCGTCTTCTTCGGAAGATAAGATATGACTCACATATATATATATATATATATATATATATATATATATATATGTGTGTGTGTGTGTGTGTATATTTTTGTGTGTATATATATAAAAATATATATACATATTTACACATGTATATGTGCACATTCGTCGAATATCTACTGACTTTTTCGCCGAAAAATCTTAACGACCTTTTCGAGGAGAGCACTTTCGCCTCGCGTCTCGGGTTAGAAAGGATGGCGTATACAAGTATTCCCCTTGTATTAGCGGATAGTCCTCCGACTACTAAGTCTTCCGCGAAAATACGAATCATTGCCACCACATAATCATACTCCCAAGTCCTTCATTCTTCGCTTGTAAACTTCAAACCACCCGCTTCTCTTTCTATTCCCCCTTTCCCAAGTAAAGAAAACCTCCCCCCGCTTATTCACTCACCGTTCCCATTGTCATCAGTAGTTTCCGATGAAGATTGATGGACCCTGGCCGTCATAAAATGGTCGATTGTATCCCTTGCCGCCACGTTCATCCTTTGTCCTCCACAGAGAATTTTCACTTCATCCATCAGCACGCCTCTATCCCAGGGATCTTCCCTCAATTCACGCACAAACCACCCCCCTCCCTCCACCTGGTATCATCTCCCTTTCATCTGGACCCTCTTCCACATCAAATCTCACATGTCATGAGCTGAGCGTTCTTCCCATTCGCTTTCCTTATCATAATTTTCGCCAGCAGCTTTACTACCTCAATTTATCCCAATAGGACCATCAGTTCATCTTTTCGCTGTTTTCCATATTATTCTTCATTCGTTTATTCCTCACGGAAATTTGAGCCACTCCATCCGTGCGGTTCGTCACGATTCAATTAATGGTCCTCCATTTCTCAGAAATGCAACCTCCTGGTCTTGAGTCCATAGAAAAATATTTGTTCAAACTGCGTCACAAAAACTGGTATATTTTTTAGACTTGAATTCCGAAAATGGTCAATATTATTCCCCTATTTTATTCCATCACTATATAACCCTTTGAGTGAACTGAAAATGTTCTCTATTGAGTATATATACATGTGTGACTCCGGCTAAATAGATCACACAGCATGATAATAGTTATAACTCCAAGTATTAATTATCCTCGAAGTATGAATCCTGATTACGATAGATTTATTTACGCTGTAGCATCGGATTGAATGTTTTACTTCTGTGCTTCCTCGCCATGATCATGGTCAAAATTTTATTTCAATCTGAATTAAAGCTTCCTTAGACATAACGTCTTTCATCAAAATTCAGCGATATTAAAAGGGCAAAGATTTTCATTTAAAAAATGGGGTAGAAAAAAATAGTCGCATTTTAATGAACATAATAAGTGACTTTAAAAACTTGCATTCACATTCCTTTGATGATCAGGTAGGGTTTTACAAAATAGCAATGCAACATTGGAAAAACTCTTCGCAAAATTTATCTCTAAAATTAATACCATTAACATTAACAATGTGAATTATCAAATTTGGATAGTTCGCTCCTAAAAATGCATTATTTCGAATGATATTGCACCTGTGTATCCAAGCTATTAGGAATAATGTAACCGAATATTATACGCTTTCTATCGCCTTTCCGGTTCAATGCAGTTCCCGTTGATTTGAGATTCCAATGATAACATTATTCATTAGATGGACTGCATTTAAATCATTGATATTCTGATAAGGTTGAACAAGTATCATTATAAATGTAAAAATAATGATATTTCTATGCTAACTCTATCATCAAAATAAACATTCCGTATTTGATTTTTGTCATTTTCGTATCGATTTTTAGATTAAAATTTGCATAGACTGGATTTATTTTCTCCTAGAGTATCTTGTCTGTGATTTCAAAGCTAGTGAAGCTGACTGGGATTGGGCCGAATATAATGAATTAAATCCTAGAAGAAACATATATAACAAAGAAATATATATCTCCTCTAAATTATGATCCTTTACTGCCTCTGATAACAAGAGCAAAAAATGAAAAAAAACTGAATATATTAAAGCGGGACGATGGAATCAATCCCGTTACAGTGCAAAAGACCACTTGCTTATGTTCTCGGGATATTTTCGGTGCCTTGCGTTGGTACCACGGTTGTTCCAAGTTAATCCTCTGGTCTTTGTTATATTTATCCCATTAATATGTTTGATAATTAAACTTTTAGGCAAAACATAATTCATTAGATAACATTTCATTTGAATGTATATAATAAATACTTTAAAATAACAGAAAAATACAGGATTAAATCAGACCTTTTGGTCATTTTATAACCCAAATGTAATCAATAACAGTTTAAAGAGTGCCATAAGGATAAGACATAACATTGCTTTGTGAAAATGTTATATTAAGGAAATTTAACCTTATTTCATAACCTAATTTAATTTCTCAACCTTATAATTTAACCTAATTTCCTAAATTTAACCTTATTACTTTTATGTAAGAATTTCAGAGCTTTTTCGAAATAAATTACACATGCATGACTTCTTTTTTCCATAAAACGATGAAGACAAAAGAATCAAACAAATCCAATGATTTTATTTTGATAAACATGGTGGATTTAGCATAGTTGCTTTTCTTCAGTTTTAGCGGAATGAATTGAATTTAAACTGGTCCTTTTCCAGAAAGAGACATGACAATTCAATAATAAAATAGGAGTTCATTAACTAGGGCCGGTCAAGGTAATAGGGACACACAAAAAAGTGTGTTGGTTTAAGAAGTGTTCAGAAGTAGGATGAATTTAATGAAAGGAACATTGAATAAGGTTGCAATGAAGTTATTGTTAAAACATTCATTTTAAGCCTGGCTTTGCATGAAGCGGAAACATGAACATTGAATCAAGAAGATACGCGTACATTTTGACGCTTGACCTGTACGTTTCGAGAAGGATGGAAAAAGGGATATTGAGAGAAGGAAAAACATACGAGGAAGTGATCGGAGAGGAGAAGGGATTGTTGGCAGAAATCCAAAAGAAGAAGGAAAGATATAGATGACTCTAGAGAGTAGAATGGTAATGGGTTACTACAGGCTGTAATAGAAGAAAGAACTATGGGCAAACGAGAAAGGAGTAATAAGATAGACATGCTGGACGGACTGAAGGGTAGGAGTAAGTATGAATACGCAATTGAAGAATTGTTCATTTAACAAGGGCGGCTGCTTATATTTAAAGCCTAATAATGAAAAGACAGTAATTTATTGATGAAAATGGCTTGAAAGTATTCTCCATGATAATCAATACACTTTTGCATGCGCTCAAAACAAGTTTCATAACATTTTTTCCACTCCGATTGAGGTACCTCAAAATATGGTTTTTGAATTCATCAATGGTTTTTTCAGGTGTCGAAAAACGTTGGTCAAGCAATTTTTTCTTGATAAACGGGAATAAAAATAGTCATTTGGTGTTAAATCAGGGCTGTACGGAGGATGACCGATCAATTCGACGAGGCAATTGTTTCAACCGATCTGTGAGAGATCATTGTCATGATTATGAATGATCCTTCGTTGCCACTTCTTTTTCCGTATTTCACCAAGCACTTCTGGCAAAAATATACTCGGTTACCATTCAAAATTCACGGTTCTACGTTGCTCTAACCATACCGTTGCTACATGTCCAGTTATTCCGAAGAAACAGGCAATCATTTGCTTCCATGTGGTTCGTGCACACATCGTTTTTGTCGGATTTGGGTCGTCTTGGAAGACCCATACAGTGGATTGCTGTTTTGTTTCGTGCTCATACGTATAGATCCAAGATTCGTCACCTATGTAGATGTTATAAACAGCTTTGAAGTTCCGTGGTTGTAATTGTTGAGCGCTTCTTTGCACCAATTGACACGAGCATCTTTTTGAGCTTTGTCAAATTTTGCGGGAACCAACGGAAAAAATTGTTTTACAGCTAAATTTTCATGCAATATCTTATGTTGCTGATCATACTAATCCCCAGGGGTGCCTCAATCTCACGATAAGTCACATGACGATCTTCTTTTACTAGTTCTTACACACGTCAATGTTTTTTGGCACAACAACTGATTTTGGACGACCTGAACGAAACGAGACGACGGCGAAAATCATCGCACGAAAGTGTTCAAGAGCCAACAAAAGTGGTCACGATAATTAAAAGAAAGTTTATTCGATTTTCTTTCTGGTTATGCCATTTTTTCTTTCTAGAGAATGGCCAAGGTTAACATTAAAATATGAGAGCTAAAACTAGAGCAGGTGGAGCAGTATACGTATTTTGGAAGTGTTTTGGACCGAAATAACCAATGTAGCAGGGATAAAAGAAGAAGAATTACGTTAGGCAAAGAGGCTTTCACAAGGAGAAGGGAGTTTCTGACAGGAACGTTGAGTCAGGATGTTAGAAAAGACTTGTAAAACTTTGATATAGAGCGTAGGCGCGGAAACGTGGTGATTGAAGCAGGAGAATAGACGTAGATTGCAGGTAGAACAGTTTACATATCTCGGAAGTGTTTTGGACCAACACGGTCAAAGTGGTAGGGACGTAAGGAGAAGAATTGCGCTAGGCAAGGAGGCTTTCTCAAGGAGGAGGGAGTTGATGACGGGGACGTTGAGTAGGGATGTTAAGACAAGACTCGTAAAAACTCTGATATGGAGCGTAGCTATGTACGGCGCGGAAACGTGGTCGCTGAAGCAGGAGGATAGACGTAGATTGGAGGCTTTTGAAATGTGGGTGTGGAGAAGAATGGAGGAGGTTCAATGGACCGAAAGGAAAACAAATGAGGAAGTACTAGGGATGCTGGGCGAGGATAGGTGTTTGTTGGAAGAAGTTCTAAGGAGGCAGGAAAAATGGATGAAAGGCGTATTGAGCGACAGTGGGAGGTTGAAGACGGTAATAGAGGGGAGAATGTTAGACAAACGAAGAAAGCGCCGGAAAAGGATAGGGATGTTAGATGGGATGAAGGGAAGAAGGAAGTGCACAGAGATAAAGAAAGATTAGTAGGTTGATGGATTAAGTTTTGTTAGGAGACAAAACATATTTATTTGTTTGTTGTGTCCATCCAAAAATTTACATTAACCGGTAGAGTACCTTATAAATAATAATAAAAATATCCTATTTACAGTGATATATATCAAAACCTATGAATACTGTGATTAAAAGAAAACAAAATGATTGATGTGAATGGATTGATTAACTACATCGAGCGAATCAATGGAAATTCATATCAAAGTTAAAAACATAAATCAAATTAAGAAAATCCCGTATGTATAACCCTCGAAGAGGCAAAATAATAACATAATTAAATTATTTAATTTTTGAATATTAAGAAAAGATATTTATGACAGTTATTTTTAAATTTTAAGTAGTTTTCTAAGAAAACATAAGCAAAATAATAGGATTTTCTTATTGGTCCACAGAACTTCCTCACAATTTCATTCCTGTGATTTTACGCTCTAGTGGAAGTTCAAAGGTCTGCAGAAATACTAGTATCTGTTGTAAATGTGGTGCATTTTTGTCAAATAAGACATTCCGTTTCCGTGTTTTGAAGCAACATTTCTCATCCTTTGAGAGTGGGGAAACATATTAGAAACTCACAAATATATTCACTCAATAATATATATTAGATTTCAAAGGAGAGCTATTTTTAGAAAAAAATCATGGATTTCCCTGCTTTCATGCACCGCTCCACAATCCATCCATCGACGCATGGCTGAATAGGGCATCCTTCGGCGGAAGTAGTGGGCGGCGTCTGAGACCCAAAGCTCCTTCCGACGCCGCGGAATGGCTGTGCGGTTCCCGTTTCCTCTCCATCGCTCCCTTGATTCCTGCGGTTTTCATTTGGCCTCCCTGGGATGTCGCCTATCCCTTCAAACAACGGCCTCTCTCTTTCACACACCACCAACCCCTCAGCCACCCCTTGGCCCTCACCCCACCCTTTACCACCCCCTGCCGTCCCACCTCCCTCTCTCGCTATCACTATGTCGAATCGGCGGATTATGCCGCCTCCCTAATGAGAAATTCTTGTGTCGCCGAGGCGTCAAAGCTTTATTAAACCCTAGTTTTGCGTGCACGTTTGAGGGGATAAATTGTTTTCTCCGTCCGCACAAGAGAGTCCTATGTCGTTCAAATTGACCAAGTTCTCTGGTGGATTGGAATTGATTCCTATCTTGGCCTCTATTCTCTATCTGATGTGTTAAAATGGAGAGACTTGTGTGAATTTTCTCGGAGGGTCATTCATTGAAAATGCCGTAAGAATATGTGACTTGGCAAATACATAGTTGCGAACCAAATGAAATTTTGTTGAGGAATTATTAGTTACACAAGAATAAATACAAATATATTGCAAATTCAAAAGAAAAACACTAATATTATATTGAAATGCAACAAATAACTTCGTTATTTCACAATAAATTTATTTAGAACACGACCTGCTTTTTGACGTTGTGTTGAAACCTAGGTTGTGTTCTAAATAAAATGTGTCCGGAATAACAAAGTTACTTATAACATGTCAATCTGTTATTTAGCTCCATTGAGTTACGCCGGAGACAATACATTTCAAAATACTAATGTTTTACTGCCTTAAAACCTTTATGTGAAAGACACACTACTTAGAATATTTCCTCTCATGAAGTTGAATCAGTCAAGGAAATGAAGTTCAGCTGGTTATATTTTACGTCATTTCCTTACCGCAGGCCAAAAAATAAATCAGAATTATTTTTTTTCTCAACCTCGGAAAATTTTCAAACGATTTTTACTCTTTAATTTAGTGAGAAGTTTGATTTGATTTGATTGATTGACTCATTATTGAATGCTTTATCTTGTGGATGTCCTAATAATAAGCATTGATATTTTAGATACAGAAATGGAAGAGTGATTTCTTTTTCAGCATGAAGACCTTCTCTCGAGCGAAAAATTATGCGTAAAACTTTTTAAATACTAAAAAAATGAATCAAATTTATTTCGAAATACTTTGATTTCCCGATTGATTATCAAGTCCTAAATATTGGTTTTGTGGTCTTCAAGTTCTTTGTATTTGCAGCCAGGAGAATCAAAAAGATGTCTCCAGCGGATACATGGCGAATCTATCATCCAAAAGACGAGGCTCGAGTGCAGAGATGCTTGTGCTTAATGCACTCATCTCCGATTTGCAATAATGAACATTAAGCGTCTGTTGGCGCATATGTGAAAGGCAAGGGGGGGGAGTAATATTAGCGATTTTAGATTAATTTAGGGATGGGATAAATCTTGGTTGAGAATGAAAAGTTGCCATTGCGAAAAAAGTTGCCAAAAAAGACCATTGCGTTTAAAACCATATTTAGAAATTCTGCCTAATGACATATTACTTTAATAACGGCTGTCAGAAGAAACAAAGAGAAATTGAATAGAAACCTAATCCGAGGAAATAAATGAAACAAATAATAAAACCTTAAAACGGCTTATAAACTGGTGAAGAGGTGATTCGAAGAAAGGAAAATAAAAAATCCCACAATGTCCGAGATGGTAAAGGTAATATACTAATGGAAAATGTAGGCATTGGGAAGAGATTGAAATAATACATCGGAGTATTGTAACAAGAACCCAAACCACTTTAGGGATTTAATAAAAGATGAAATGTTGGTAGAAGAAGACGGAAATACTGAAAAGTAATTTTACAGAACCATGAAAGACCTTGAGCACAGCAAGTCACTCAAAGCTGAAAAAACAAGCGGAGAAATATTCACGACAATTGGATTCAAAAATAAGCATTGGAATAATCATGGATAGCTATGACAGTGATAACCTGCTAAGGTTAGTCGTAGGTATTCATGGTTAAGTTTTGAGAAGAATGTAATGATTGCGATAACAAAGAGACATAGAACAGATTCATGCGAAGAACACAGAACAAATTACCTGATGGCTCCGGCGTCGAAAACACTCATTCGGATAATTGGCCGAATATAGAACGTAAGAGGAAGGATGCTTCTAATAAAAATGATTAGGATTAAGAAAAAACCGAGTAGCAAGAGAGGCATTATTCAACCTGAGAGTAACAACCCTTTCTCAGTCGGGAAATGTTATTTATTTTGATCCCTTATCGTTCGTGGAAAAAATATATCTTAAATCTATCTGTCCTGCACTTAATCTCTCTAATTTTATTGACATGATCTCTCCTACCGTAGGGGTAATACTAAATTTTAAAAATCCCTGCTTATAAGACGTCCTTACAATTTATGCAAGAGATTCAATCTGTAAGTTAACCTTCGCCCCATGAGTGATTCCCAGCCTAGCTCCTCTACTATTTTGGAATTGCCACTCAGTCCATCACAAAAATGTTTTACAAATCTAGCTCCTCGACGCTGCACTCGATCCAATGCGGAATGCAGCAATTAGCCCAACTTCATCAGGGTCCCATGCACTAGTAACATATTCGAAATGCGGGCTAACCAGAAAAAGACCACATTTTTCTTTGACCTTTCCATAACATTTTCCCCGTACTCTTACAATAAATATTAATTTTTTGTTAGCTTGTCCACATATTCCCCGTGTGTGTTTTACCCAGGAGAGATCGTGAGTGACGGTTACGCCTAAATATTTCATCGACTCTACACATTTCATTTCGGAGTTCTCGACACAATAGGCGTTAGGGAGAGAATTGGTCTTTTTCCAAAAATTTACTACGCGCTTTTTAAAAGTTAATCTAATTGACAAGTACCGCACCTACATGGTATAGCATTAAGGTCATCTATAAAGCTGCTGTGTCCTAAGGATTACGGATATCACGTTAACCACTACATCGTCGGCAAATAAATGTATCTTATTAGTGACTACGGAGTCAATGTCGTTAACGTAAAGTAGGAATTAAAGAGGTCTAATAAAATTTCCCTGGGGAACACCTGAAATAACTTCTACTGCATTTGAACTAACTCCGTCTATGACTAGACAAGGTTAAAGCCTTTTGACAATACCATAAAACATGTATCTAGAAGAAGCAACAAAAAACGCACCTTGATTGGGTATCAAATAAGTCAACGTGAATGTCGAAGAGATTAGCATTGCACGGTTCGCAGATGCCAGCGCAGTAGTCGTAAAAGAGCGAGAATACCTGCAAGGAACTTCAAGAGCAAAAGAAATTGCATGCCGTGTACCAAGTCCTTCGGGAATATGAATGAGCATGAACAAGAATAACACTAAAACCCTTGTGCCAAAGGGAGAAACCGAAGGTAGAACCCATGATTCACGGAAGTACACAAGAGGAAGTGGAATGCTTCATCTATCTGGGCAGCATTATAGCTTGTAATGGAAAAATTTCGACCGGCATCAAGGGAAGAATAGCTCAAGATAAGAAGGTGCTCATGATGGAGAGATAACTACTGTGAACTGTTCTCTTCGTAAGGTCGCTAACAAGAAAGAAGTTCGTCAAAAACTTTCTCACGGATGGCAGTCCACGGAACAGAGACATAAACGGAACGGAGAGCAGAAGAGAATATATGGAGAACGCGACGGCTATTGTTCTTTAATTTTATTTGCCTCCTCAACCAGGACATTCTTAAATGGTTTTCAAAGACATCTGGATTCAGATTCAGCCACTGTGTTCGAATCATATACATAGCTTAGTTATCTACGAGCACTTATCTCATAAAAAGAGACGTTTCAGGCGTGATATGGTGGAATATCATGATTAATAAAAATTTGCAATTTTCCATAAAATAAAATTTTAATACGACCGGTTTCGATGTACGAGGTTTTCTCCGGACTTGTTTGTGTTCCTCAACCCTATCTCCTCCCCCGCACCTCGTCACTCACGCTTCCTTCCACCTCCCCTCCCTCTATCCTCCATTTTCCACTACACACCATAGCCCCCTTACTAGCTTTTTAGCATATATACTAGACACTGAGTTATGACTGTTACCAGAAGATCATGTAGTTACATCGAAACCGGTCGTATTTTATTTTATTTTGTGGAAAATTACCAATTTTTATTAACCACTTATTTCATAATCCAATTTCAAAGTACTGTTGACGAAATCAATTCATTTATGTTCAACACTATTCCTGATCGTACACCGAGAGTATAAATGTCTTATGGTGGAAAGAGACACCTATGCTTCTATTTTTTACACACGATAACGGGATTCAAATGTCATATGGGTTGGCAAGAAAATTGGGCTGAAGAAATATCAAGGGGTATTATTAATTGCAGGGTATATTTGAGTATTTTCTGCTGGATAAGACGGTTTCGCTTCGAACCGGAGGGCTTGTCGTTCAAGTCCGTAGGAATATTAAGTAAACTAACCGTAGAAATTATCAAAATATAAAAATGTACAACCGCAATTATGAAACATTACAGGATTTTATTTTCTGCGTATGAAAATACATAAAAATAACATTCACCTTTCAATTTTGAGGGGGTATAACCTTCACATTAATGAAATTAAAATATTTCCGAATCTTAGAGAATTAATTGAAAATTATTTTATTTTAAATTTTTAATAGTATGCAGAAATTATAATAATTTATTTCAATATTTTAAGGCAATTCACTGGTTAAGGTATTTTGGACACAACTACCAAATAAATAGTTTGTGAGTAGTTCCAAAAACCTACATTAACCGGTAGATTACTTTTTAATAATATTAATTTTTAATTATAAAAAAGATGAAAGTGCATTTTTAGCCTACCAAACATGTCACAGCAGGTAGATGGTGAGGATAAAGTTAGAAAAAATATTAACCCAAAGGGTGTTTAGAAGAGGATGAGGCAGTGTGGTAAATTAAACTGATAACAGAACCCAAACTGATTAGGTTCAGTACATTTTGAGGTGCAAAACATTAATTATAAATATAAAAGAAAGGAAAACAGAAAGTAAATTTCAAGAAACTGTAACAGTAACTTTAACGGAGTCACCCGCTATGTGTGCATTATAATGCAACAATTTCAGAGAGTAAAAATCATTCGCCTTGACCGGGATTCGAACCCGGATCTAACCCGGGATTCGAACCCGGCCTAAGTGTTTGAATTTGGCTTTATTAACATCGTGGACTGTGGCGCGTCGCGCACGACTACGAATGCCTGTGACATTGTATGTACGGTATTTCGTCATAACATCTTGTTCCTTTAAAGCCCCCAAAATTTCAGAGTGTAAGAGGACGTCTCAGTAGCTTAATTGGTTAAAGCACTCGGCCGGATATCGAGGGATCCGGGTTCGAATCCCGGTCAAGGTGAATGATTTTTACTCTCTGAAATTGTTGCATTATAACAGAAAGTAAGTTCCAGCAAGATAAAATGAAAGTAAAATTTCAGCAAAAAGGCGGTTTGGAGCAATGCGCATTGCACAAAGACGAAAAGTTTAGCTACGTTCAACCAGTGAGTTGATAAAATAACAGTAATTGAACCATTTAAGACCTCTCAAATTAAGATCGTTTAAGAATATATTCTACCGATTAAGGGGAGATGTAGTGGAAATTCGTCATTATGAGAAAAATCAATTTGCACTTTTTCACAGATTTATTTGTAGCATACAGCGCGTTTCAGTTCATCGAACTATCTTCAGGTACAATACAATTTTCAACTTGTTGCTACATCATATTTACTAAGTCTGTCCAGTAAATACGCAAACTGAGGCCATAAAAACTTTATTTTGCAAAGGTCAGTCTAACTTACTATGTCCCCTTCAAAAAACTCTCCATTCGTTGTTATGCACTTATTTAATCTTTTTTTACTGTTTAAAGCACCCTAGAAAGTCTTCGGCATTTCGGCTTTTTATTTTTTCGTCTTTTCTTGCTATATTGTGTCCACATCTTCCCAGTGATGTCCCCTCATCATATTTTTGCAATTTGGGAATAGGAAAAAGTCACAGTGGGCAAAATCTGGCGAATAAGGAGGATGATCAAGGATGATGATTGAATTTATTACCAGAAATTGGCGAAAAAATAATGCTGAATGCGCAGGTGCATTGTCATGTTGAATGATTCACCCATCGTATTCGGTTAAAATAGTGTGCACTGTTTATTTTCATAAATTCTGTGTATCAGCTATTATTCGGACAGTTTTTTGACGATCAGTAAGGACAAGGGACCGCACGCGATCCATTTTGTAGTCAACACAGGTGGTTGAAGGTCGTCCTGGCCTTGCATGATCCGTGGCCTCTTTTCGGCCATTTACAAAAGGCTTAATCAACATGAAAACGGATGTTTTCTGCACAGTATTATTATGGTAAACAGCTTTCCCTATTACATTAATTTCTTGACTTCCGCCGAACTTCACCAAACATCTTGATGTTGATTCGTTGCTCCGTGATTTCGTCAATTTCCATTTTCGACAAACAGTAAAAACCAGGACAACAGAAACTAATATAACTCGCACCATACGCACAGCTCGACGACCCGCCAAGCACATACTAATGCTCATTGAGTCTCAGGCAACTAGCGCCGCTAGCGGCCGGGGCTTTAGACCCAGGGTCATGGCCGTCAGATTGCACAATTACGCGTATTTATTGCACAGACCACGTATACCTGTTTGAGGAAGGGGGGAAGAAAAGAGTGAGTGAGTGAATAAGGCAGGCGGGGACAAAGAGGGGAAATATGGACAACCCAAAGAAACTGAGAAAATAAAGAAAGAAATGGAGAGGTAAAAAGAAGGGGGAGATGATCACTTGCGGTCATTATTTGTGAGGACGGAGACAGGTACCATGGTGATAGGAAGGAGGGAAAAATAAAGAAGGGTTAAGCGGGAAGGGGACATGGAAGGGATGTTAGCAGCTTGGGGGATGAGAATCATTTATCGAATAAGAACAGAATCACTTACAGGTATACCTCATCCCTCTACCTGTTTCTATATCTTCAATATACCCTTATCATTAAAATTAATAGGTATACTAGAGATTACTCCTTTTTTCTACAAATAGATGAAAAATTTTAGTACCTCAAGCTATAAAATTATGGGGTAGCAATTTAGAGGTGAACTTTGTTAATATTAATCAAAACTTAAGCACTTATAATTAACTTGATCAGACTGAATAACTGCCCAAAACCCTCCGCCAAAAGTGTGATAATATTTCCAGACTTTGATGATTTTCAAAGTAGAAATGATTATAAATGCCATAACAATTTTTTTTAACTTGGAAAACATTTTTGTTACAGGAAAACCACTTGAGTTTTCATGATTTTTATAGATGACGGATTTCTTAAGCTCTTTCCTTATTTCTCAGGCAAAATCATTCCATTTTTAATGTTTAGCAGAAATTTAAATCACTAAACATTTCAAATTTTCTGAGCTGGCTGAGCTTGAACTAAACATCCAAATTCAATTTGAGTTCCAAAGTGAGCTTTCATGGATTACATTATTCAGACGTTGGCCATGAATGAAGGAAAAATATCATTAGAGGATAAAACGTGGCCTCTAAGTCGGACCGAATATAACGTATTAACTCTCTCGGATTATTTTCTCGAATCAGCATTCTCAGCGACGTAAAAGGTCAACAAAAACGGTTTGAAAATCAGTTCTCGTTAACGAATCCAAAGCAGATCAATTACAGAGAATTGAGTTTGAGGTAAGTATGTACTAATTCGCTGTGGTGCATTGCCTCATATCGGTGGAGAGGATTGCATAGCACCACATGAGAGCATCATATTTGTGTTAAAAACTTCCCCATTGATGTTGCCATAGGAATATCGCCATGGGTATATTCTGGATAGCTTTAGCAGATTTTACGTGGAAATTAAGTCCTAAAACGAGTGTTCTAAAAGCCGACATGGTTTTCCTTTGCTTTCATGCCTTTCTTTACGAAGTATTTTTTACTGCACGAATCTCAATTTTTCCATCTTCAAAAATCACTATACAGAAACAACAATAGAGAGGCGTCCGCGCCACAGATCTCTTGCCAGAGTACTGAGGCGTTACGTGTTTACTCATTAAAGATTTACTCATGGTGATTCCGAGAACATTTTAAACCACCTTGGTAACTCGGATTTAGAATAGTATAAGAATGTGAACTAATAATTAAATACTTTACGAGTCGATAAATACAACGCATAGATCTATAAGAAAATGAAAAAAAAGACAATTGTGACACTAAGAAACGTCTTTCAACTAAAAATATAACTTAAACATATTTTTTAACTTTGCGATTGTCTTGCTTTTAAGTACTCCAACCGCAGTAAATTTCCAGAAACGAGAGAGATGCCTTCGATTGTCGCCCAGTCGTTTGTAGTGAGAAGGGTTGCGTGTTCACTTGGGCGTTCATTTTAACAGACTGGGAAGAAGGTGCGAGATTGTGCGGGTTGAGGCATGACGAGCGGGTGCGCGTGAGGGTGATGAGTGGGTGGCGGTCTCCCCTACCTCTCCTTTCTCAAACTTCATTCCTTTCTCTCTCGCCGCCTCCTCTCAAGAAGATCCCTGATTAGAGAGCAGGAGTCGGGCGTCGGAAAGGGCGTGGAAGGATTTCGGAATATGGCACCGGAGCTCCAATTAAATAAGGGTGGAAGTGCACTTAATGACGAATCACTGAGGCAACGCCATGAATCGTACAGTAAAACTCGACGAGTTTGAATTTATAAAGCAGCAAAATAAAGTCTATGAATGTTTTAGAGTGCATGCCGTTCGGAGATTTGAAAGTTAAGCCGAATTATTTCAGTATTTGCCCTTTCCCAATCAGTGGTTAGCCCCACGAAATTTTCCTCCCTCCAGAGTCGCACGACTGGCAACATCATCATGGATGCGCAATAGTTAAATGTGTCTTTGTTATTGCAATTATCACACCCTTTTCAAAGTCCTCTGGTAGGTTTCCACCCTCTTAACTACGTTTGTTTTTTTTTAACGGGTATCCTTCGTTTTGAAACCGAGTTCCTTGAATGTTTCCTCGTTTATTCTTTTTAGATTCTGGTGCCTTGTTATTTTTCCGGTTTTTTCAATCCGTTTTTAAGTATCACCTTTTGTCTTCTTATACCAGGATTTCTTTTTTTGATAGAGATATCTTCAAGTGGCTGGAACTCTTCATAGGGAACATCCATGCATTACTTTCACTTCTTACAGATGTTTTCATTTGCTATTAGTGTCTTTCAGTTAAAATCTCCAAAGATTTGGGATTTAGTTTTTCCATTTCCGAATCGCCCCTTTACCAGTTTATAACCCGTTTTGATGTTTTGTTCTTTATATTATCAATGATTTACTTGGAGCAGCTTTCTATATTTTCTTTTTTGGCCTAGAATATTTCCGGATAATTTGGTTCGCCAACTTATTACAGAGTTTTTTCTTAAGTTAGTTTCTTTGACACTTGTATCTGCTTCTTCAAACTATTGGGTATCTTATTTAATCTGTCATAGATGGCTGTTTTGATTTCGTTAGCTCACTCACAAGTTCTTCATCACTCACTTAAAAGTTAAAGAATTCAACCTTCTTTAGATTTAATGTTATATTATGTAAAAGGAGCATCTATATGTTTGCAGCCAACATACTTCCTAATTGAAGCAAACCCTCTTAATATGAACATAAATTTAATCATGAACAATTCAATTCAGAATATTACTATGACTTTACACCCATTCTTTCGGGAGTGATTAGAATAAAATAAAATTATCAACAGCTTTATAAACGTGTTTATTTTCAGCAAGAATCTGACAGAAATGAGTATAAATCTGATATCACGTCGAAACAAACGTTTTAATTCTTAGTTGCAAAGAGGAACGAATAAAAAGGACAAGTAAATTTCTCAATTGTAAAGGCTTAATCGTTTGAGAGAAAGCTAAAGTGATAATTATTTTTAAAATTGACGATTTTAGTAAATTTCCACGAATTTCATTTTAACAAATGAGATCGGTTTTATACTAAACAGTTATCTCCTGAAAACAATCAGAAGTAGAAGAGCAAGGGGTATTTTGATTGGATGCGGAGAAGGAGGGAAGGAAGCCAAAGAGAGCACTGGACCTAGGGAAGGGTTAATGGAGTGAGCATTGGCGGACGAATGATGCGCGTCGCCCTTAAAAAGGACGATCGATGGAAGGGTTCAATTGATCGGTCGATTTGGGTCTCATTATTAAAATTACAATATTTAGGGGGATATCAGCCTATCATAGCGTTTTGGAACCAGTTACTTCAGAATTCCTTCCCTGCCCAAGCCCCTCAGACGGTTGAGAGCTCGAAGGATTGCCAAGGGAGAAGTTTCTGAGGGAGGGTATTATTTCTTTAAACAAATTAGATGGAAATTAAAGGAGAAGATTAGTCGGGAACAATTGCTTGTCATAAATATAAATAGATGACATTTTTTTCAAACCGATCAAGGGTGTCAATTTTTTAATCTTAAGCTAAGGTTTAAGTAAGTAAGTAAGTTTAACTAAGTAAGGCCACAAGGCGTACGCATAACTTCGAATATATACGCGTGTGTTAGTTCATGCTAAAAAACACTCGCATATATATAAATAAACCATAAACACAGTAATCAACCCGAAGGTCGGTTTAGTAGGTGATGGTAGACCTCACCCATGTACCGGCGTGTGAATATTCACACATCAGGGCAGGGGGGCCAGTTCCTTTCCCTGTGCCGGTTATGGTTTCCCAGGAAGAGCTGCAGGTGCCCAAAGTGCCTTGCCTGGGAATCGAACCCGGGACCCTCCGGTCAGCAGTCCAACGCTCTACCCGCTAGACCACCGCGACCCGCATATATATATATATATATATATATAATGTAAATTCACTAAATAGTCAACACAAACACAGAAACAAAAACATATAAAAGAGGGACTCACTGGTACTCGAGTTCACGAGGTACTCGAGGTACACGAGTTCTGTTCCTAATTCCTCTTGAGAAAGGTGGTTGCACCACCGAAAATTCGAGTACCAGTGAGTCCCTCTTTTATATGTTTTTGTTTCTGTGTTTGTGTTGACTATTTAGTGAATTTACATTATTGTGCACGTTCGTGGGTTTTTCAAGAAAGTGACTTTATATATACATATAGTCTGACCTGAAGAAGGCCTCGGAGTAGGCCGAAAGCTCAAATCATCTACATTGTGAGTGTCCTTTTACGTGTTATCTGTTTTATTCTGTGTTCTATTGTGCCGTACAAAAGTTATATATATATATATAATTATTTAGCAGAACTGGTTTTACTCAAACCATAAAATTTTGGCCGGTAAATTTATAAAATTCGACTGCAATTCGAATTGGTTCTGATTGCGTATTATGTGATGGAAGAAAGACTATCTGAATGTGTCTGTGAAGTGTAAAGCACGATGTTCAAATCTCTTGGCATAATATGATGCCCTAATAATTTCCTTATAATGGCAATACAACTCAGAGGTACCGCATCTTTCTAAAAGTTTAAGGCCTTCTGTATATATTCCACTACACAGATTAATAACCAAATATTTCAGCCTGCGTAAATACATAACTTTTGAACTATGTATCGTATTTCCAGTGGTAACAGTAGATACTCGTAAGTGAACTCACTGAAACCTACTCTTCATTTTGAACGTAGTCGCGATAATTACACTATGGCATATATTGTGAGAAGAGACAAAAATTCGGAAACAAGATACTTACCACACTGTTAACGGAGAGAACTATGAAACTTAAATATTATTTTTTCAAGCAAAAGAAAACGGATTTACATTGATGATAATATCATTCATTTTGCTAATGGAGCGGTTGGTTATGATGAAAAAGACGATGTGTTTTTCCCTTAATCTTGTTACAGTTATTGTGTGGACATATTATTGCCATCGGAACCGCTGGTTACTGTTTAAACCTTTCCACTGCTAAGTTTTTCCTAGGCATCGGGTTAATTAGTGCCAAAACAATTATTCCGAACAAAGCATATTACTCACGTAAGAGATAAAGCCGCAAAAAGCAAACAAGACGGAGGGAAAATGGAGGAAGGGAAGGGGGATTGGTGAGCCGCCGAGTCGAGGGACCCAACCTCCGGCAGCCATTCCTTCGCAGCCATCCGGCATCGGGGAGTAGAAGGGGTGCGATTGAAAAGCAAATTTAATTACGGGGGAGGGGATACTCATTAGAGCCTGTAAACGCTCCGTAAGAGAACGTCTTCTTTAGGCATTCATGTATGCACGGGTGACATTGACGGTGGTATGGAAGCGGGGTGACAAGGAAGCAGAGGCGGCGGGATGAAAGGGACAGGATTCAAGTTTCGAAATGGGTATGGAGAGCGGGAAAGCAGACGACTAAGAGAGGGAGAGAGAGGGTGTTGAAGAATGGGGGAGGAGGCTGATGGGTGGGGGAGGAACTCAAATGAAGAGGCAAGGGGGAAAAGGAGGAAATTAGGCAGAATAGGGTGACATATTAAAGGAATACACGGCGACAATTCCACGGAGGGGAAGAAGGCACGGAATTGTTTAATCGATGGCAAAATGTATCAAATACTCGTAAACGCTTTTGGAAGAAATAAATGGCTCCCACAGGAAAATGGTGAGAGATAACTTTGTCGCAATGATTATGAGGCGTACTAGGCATCTTTAATTTAAATATACAAGGAACGGTCGTGAATCATCCTTAAAGGTTAATTTTCTCTGCTTTCTATTCATCTCAGTCTAATTATTTATTTACTTAGTGCCCCGAGCGCTACCGCTAGAATGTGTTGCAACGAGTGGTACTTAAAGAAGATTGAAGTGTGTCGTAAGATTGAATAGGGTAAAACAGGTAAGACGGATCGGAAATCAAATATAGAAGTAATGACCAGGACGAAAATAAAGAAGTTTCAGAAGTTGGTAGAAAAATTAAGAATGAGGATAACGGGATAAGTACATTGGATGAAAAAATTGGATCATATTATTAAGGAATATTGAAAGTCTCAAATGAAATTATAGGAGCAGTTAAAAGAAAAGTGCAAGGAAACCATGGGTTACAGGCAAGATTATTATGAAGTTCGATAATAGTAAGGAAGAGGTACAAAGAGATAAATTATAAATTGAGGAGGGAAAATAATAGAGCAAAAGAAGCGTGGTGGAAGACGTACCGTCAGGAAATGGAGAGATTACTAAGGAGGTGAGAAATTGATATACATTTATTGATTGTCTAAAGATGAAATAAAATCAGGCAAATGGCCGAGAAAATCTGTTAACACTGTTAAAGACACGGCAGGAATATGATATTAGGATAAAATTGAACCAAAAAAGATTCATGAGAGATTCAAAAATTGTACAAAGTTCCTATATTTTTATTAGGGCCAGCAAGTTAGAGATAGAAAAAGAATAGGATGTGGATGGAGATGACTTAGGACCAGGTATACTTGTTTGCGAAATAGAAAGGGCATTAAGGGAATTGAAATCAATTAAGGCCAAGAGGATAGTTTACAGTCTCGGGAAACTACTTAAGGGTTTAGAAAGAGTTTTAAGAAAACGAGGAAGGAAGAGTTTTTATGGGCTATTTCGCAGCATTTATTAGAATGGAAGTTAGCAGGAAGATTTTGTAAGATCAATATTAGTTCCCATCACAAAAAAGGAAATGGCTGCCGTTTGTGAAGTCTATAGAACAAACGTTTGATTACACATTCACCGAAAGTGGTACTTGGTATCACTAAGGAAAGGGTGGAGAGGTTCGGCAATTGATTATTTGAAGAATGATCAGTTTGGGTTGAAAAGGGGAAGGTGTAACTTTGATGACTTAGATTCATGAAATCAGCAATACAAAAGAAAAACGAGTTTTGGATATATTTTTTGTTTCAAAAATTTCAAGGAGACGTATGGTAGTGTACAATGAGAAGAATCACTCATTGCATTACAGGAAATTGGCGTAGATAATCGGAATAGAAGACTTCTTCGGAGCCTATTCGAGGCGTGCTCAAAACATAACGAGAATGTTTTCATTTCGCAGGCTTGGAGAGTCCGATTGCCAAACTTTTTTTATTATGTTGGTATACATACCCCTGAAGTATGATAAAACTTTCAGCTGTTTTCATTGTGGATTTTCCCTGTTACAACCACTAAGGTTAGACTTGTTTTATGAGCTCAGCGATTTTCGTTTGTTTAAAGAAATGTATCAAAGAATTTGTACCAAATGTTGCGTAAAAAATGAAACAAAGTGTGTGTAATGTTAACAAAGGCCTATGGTGAGTCTGTTATGAGTAAATCAAGAGTTTACGAGTGGTATAAATGTTTCCAAGAAGGCCGTGAAGACCTTGAAGATGACGAACGCCCTGGACGCCCCAAAACATCAACCATCGATGAAAACGTGGAAAAAGTGAAAGAAATGGTTATGAACGATCGCCGAATCACAATTAGAGAGGTCGCTGATGATGTTGGCATAGCGATTGGATCATGTCATGACATTTTTTCGAATTTTTTGGGTATGAAACGCTTGGCAGCAAAATTCATTCCAAAATTGTTGAATTTTGAACAAAAACAGCGGCGAATGGAAGTCACTCAGAAGTCACTAAACGAAGTAAACGACGATGCAGAATTACTGAAACGTACATGTTATAACAGGTGACGAAACATGGGTTTATGGATATGACGTTGAAACTACATAACACTAAGAACACGACATACAAAAAATACGTAACACGTTGTTTCATCTAACCAATAATCTATGTTAATGAGGAGCAAAAATCTACCACACTAATATCTGTAACTAATTTCGTGCGTAGCTCAGATGCTTTAATATTTTCGTGATACCAGATAATTTGCATTACTGGTCGTCCGAATTTACAATTCATTTACCAATACGAAGGAGAGCATTTGAATTGTGAGTAAACTGTCAAAAAGATCCCTCTGCTCAGTAACAAGAAAACCATTGTATTCCTACTGACGGAGTAAATGAGTACATCATAATACAAACGGCATATTTATGAGAGTAAGCGATTCGTGTTTCAACCAATAAAGTGACCCAAATGCTATAAAAGTTGTCGCGCGAGAATAATCATTTGGAAGTCGCAACCTCTCAAGCTCGGCATAACGCTTGAATGCTCCACCATCGAGCTCTTCACAGACAGTCTATTTAACTTTGAGGTGCTTTCAGCACGTACACTGTTTTTTATACCTTTCTAGAGCTCAGGCTCATCTTCTTTTATCTCCTTCAGTGCTGTCGTCCGTTCGCTATAAACTCCAACATCGTACATTGTCCATTACCTCTCAACTGGGTCCTAACAGGGGTTTTATTCCAAATACCTCGTAGTTTTATCCTACCACCCACAAGGAATTGGTAGTATTTCGACCTAAACGAGTGTCAAGAATGCCGGCATTGTCTCGTCTAGACTTCCTTGCAGTTCGGATTTCAAAGGTTCCAGTGTAACACAATACGATTACTTAGAAAATAATGTCCAAAGGAGATATTTTAGTCATCTCTTTTTGGTTTATGCATGGATAAGTACTGTTTTTTTACCAAAAACTTTAGATAAATAAACTCAGAAGCTTCAGGCTTCACTCCATGAAAGTTTGAATAATGATATTAAAAAATATTCAATATTAATTATCCACATAACAGAACGACGCACCCAAAAAATCTATGGAAAAGTGATATTGTAACCCATATTTTCACATGAATCTTTAGACGAAAGATTGCGTCTCTTTTGTCTTTTAAAAATATTAAGTAACAAGTCATCGCCAGAATAAGATCCAACACCGTCCGTATTACCAAAGGCCATACAATTACTTAAATCAAACGTAAAATGATTTTAAGCGAATGATTCTTCAAATTTCGTCTTTATGTAAATTGAGTAGAAAGTATTAATGGGAATTTAGCGTGCATGGAAATCTTTATCCGCAATTAGGCGCTAATAAATTTCCACTATTGGATCGCCATATTTGGTGTGGAACTAATTTGCTTTATAATCAGCTTACCTTGTATTTGCAGTTTACATTAACTTGTTATTAAGTTTTATTTGTTACTTATCCAAAAAAATAAAGTTAATGAATGCCAGTGTTATTTTTAACAAGAGTCACTAGAAAGATTTTCCGAGGTTTTAGGTATTTATGAACAAACATTTAGAAAGACAAGCATGGAGCGTAGTAAATACCAGCAAAAATATCTACTCGTATTTATGCTGAACATGCACATAGGCCGTGCTTTCTACCGAAGATTTCAACAAAGAATATTTACGAAAGTGCGCGGTGAAAGGAAATACCTTGGTATAAGTTTAGCGAAGCTAACCTAATTTCCTTTATTCATTGAATATCAACAATTGACTGGTGAAATTTTCTGCACTAGAAACACTACACTGCATCATCTCCATGAAACGCTCGAAATTAGTAATTACCACGCCTCCCTTCGATGTAGGTACGACAAAGTACGCCGCTTATCAGGGAATCTTCGCGTAATAACATCTCGGAGGTCACTTGAATTTTATTTAATAACGCCCTTTGGAAGTACGTAGAAGTTGCGTCCTGAAGTAATCACTCGTTATCACTATCTTTAAACCTTAGGGGTTCCGAAGTGAGTCAAATCAAGTCCCGGACGAAGCGGCGTAATACCATTAAATGGAACCAGTTCCCATTTCCTCCGGCGAAAGAAGTCATCACTTCTCTCACTCCCTGCCACGCTCTTCCCTGCCTCCTCGCCATCTCCCCAACCTCCCCTCCCCTTCCAGACAGCACCCCTCCTCCTCTACCCAACCAACCTCCTACGCCCCCGCCGATCCGCTCTTTGAAACTCCTCCACCCACGCAACCCTCCCCTCCCGGCCACTCGCCGCTTTCTCCCGTCGGAATGACAGAGGCTTTCCAGGCCGCCATCGTCGCTCGACTCGGACAGGGGAATAAGGCCAGAACCCTTTTATACTTCCCTTCGCGCCTCCTCACCGAAGGAGGTGTGAAAAGTCCATGGCGGCTATCATATAAATCACTCCTCGTTGAAGAAGTAACCATGAAAATTGAACCGCGAGGCACATTGGTGTCACCATTTTGATCTTCAGCTGCATAAATAGGTGACCATTCCTGCTGCTAGATCATCTGGCAGATTCTTTTAAGAAGAATGCATCATTAAACGAATCTATAATGAACGGTAAGATCAAAATCTACTAAAGTGTCTTCATTCTCAAAAAACATAACATATGAATTACCGGTCATAGGCATCTCAAATATGAGAAAGAAAAGTCATGCGTGGTTGAAGCACCTGAGGCAATAAAAAATATAACATAAATATTATTTTTTGCGTTGGAAGTTAATGTATGAAATAAACATAGCTTACGAGGGTAGGCTGCATATTAATGCACAAAATGTTTGTCCATTGTGCAAAATGCGCATATGCTTGAAGAGCGCAACCAAAAACAAATAGCGTGCTTGGGAAAAAAGTACATTAAAGTGCAAGTTACAAAATCATATATTTATTTTTCAACATATTCACCGTTAAGGCTAACACATTTCTCCCAACGTGTAACAAGTTTTTTCATTCCGTCACTGAAAACTCTTCCGACTTTTCTCGAATCCAGGACTTGACAGCTGTCTTCACCTCATCAACCGAGGTGCAATTACCCTTGAGGTTTCTTTTGAGTTAAGGAAAAAAATAAAAATCGCAAGGTGCAAGATCGGGGGAATAAGGAGGGTGTGGAATCGGTTCAAATTTCAGGTTTTGCAGAGCCTTTCTAGCTGCGCGCGAGGTGTGTGGACGAGCGTTGTGATATTGCAATTGGCGCCAGACTACCTTTAACACGAAAAATTGTCGAGGGCGATGTTTTAGAGTCTGTAAATACTGAGAATAATTTACCGTTGCCCCTCGTTCCAGAAAATCGCTCTCATAAACTCGTTGAGCATCCCAAAACACAATCAAAAGAAGTTTCATTAACAATTACGGCACTTTTGCACTGCAGTGAATGTATAACTATGACTTTTCCAGGCTCAAAACCACGAAATTATACTACCCATCGATTTACTGTATACCTATTAACAGTATCGTCACCATAAACGGCCTTTAAACAATGATGGATCTCAGCAGGAGTCAATTTTGCAGCAGTTAAAAATTCGATGATAGCATTTTGTTTGAGTCACTTTGATTTAGCACTAGAGCACGTCTCCATACCACCGCTGCTCGAAATACAATGAATGAACGCAACGACGTCAGACTTGTGCATGGGTATTGAGGCTAATGGAGGTTAGAGCATCTTCCGACCTCGAATAAAAGAAAATCATTTGATAGTTCTTTGGGTTTCGACATTGCACAAAAGCTGCTGATATTGTGGTGCAATTTCAGTGCATCGCCGTTTAGAATCGTCATAAATACTAACTCTTATTTTCAGAGAGTAGTCTCATTAAATGCTTCCAATAATTCAAATGAATATAAAAATACAATGTTTACGGATCATACCTACCTTATTCCCAATTTCAGGGTTTCAAATTATGCACTTCGCTTTTAGAGAGTACTTAGCATATAATATAGGGATACAAAAGCCACCGGATGAACTAATTAAGTGGCTTTTAAAAATGTTGCGACTCTATATTACTGAAGAGATTTTAAACAAAATTGGAGACTCAAGATTTGTAGAGAGTACTTGTAGGAGGGTTTGTGAAATGCATAGGGTTTGTGTAAAAAGTGTCGGTAACAATTTTTTTCCTGACCTGTACTTGAGGTGCTGAATTCAGACCGTTGGTTTAGTGCAGCCGCAGATCATATTTGCATTGAAAAGATGACAGTGCACAATATAATCACTGAAAATTTGGTGATGCAAAAGTTCTACGCTATGCTCGTCCTAAAGGTCTTCACGGACGGCCAAGAGCAGAGTCGAGTGTTTACTTGCAAAGCCCCTTTGTAACGGCATCGCGACGATTCCCCAACCCTCTAGCAGTTCCGACTTGGCACCATCAGACTATTTTCTAATCGCAAAAGTGAAATGCTCCTTCAAAGGACTTCACTAAGGGCCGTCAAAGAAGCCTGCGCGAGCACCCTTAAGGATTTTCCGGAATCCGCCTATCAGGGAGCCTTTGAGTTTTAGAAAAACCGCAGGCAGAAGTGTGTCGACTCTCAAGGGATTAACTTGGAAGACTTTTGAGGCATTGCAGTAATATCTGAAATAAATCTATTTTGCTGAAACTCTTCCCGATACATTTCATAAAAACCATGTATTCCTTAAGTTTAAATAAGGATAATGTGTAGATAAAATAGCATAAACTGGATATTTTTTTGAATAATAGAGAAACAAACATACAATTAGAGACCCTCGTTAATGATCACTCGACGGAGGTCGAGGAATTTCTCCCACCACATACCTCATTTTTAAGCAAAATATAATTTTTCAAAAAGATAAAGATATCAAGATTTCCTCGAGATTCAACCGCTTTTTTATGAGAATCACAGCTACAGTTTCTTTGCAAATGGAGGGGGATATGTTGGATGGCGAGGGGAAGTCCGTATATTTACATTTCGGTGAAGGGGTCCTTTACGCGTCAAAGCGAGAGAGAGAGGAGAGGGGAGAGCATGGTGAGTGCAAGAAGTGAGGTTTTTTTTTGGAGTTTCGGCGGTGGAGCGGGGAGGAGAAGCAGGAAAGTGAAATGGTCTGAGGGAATAGTTTACTGGAGGATTATTGAAAGTCCGTCCCCTTACCCCTCCCGCCCCCGTCCTAGCTTTGGTTAGACGGGGGCCGGGAGGAAGTGTCCTCATTAACCGCCCCACTCTTGTCCAAAGGCACGCACAATGCAATATCCAGCCGCTGAAAACATTTTGACTGGCCCCCACCCCACCCTCCGCCCGCCCTCCGACTCCTCTTTCGCGGAGTGCACCCGTCGCGCGCGAAAGGGCGATGAGTCCTTAATGGTCACATTCTGAAACGCGGTGGAGGACTGAGCAAACGGAATTCCTTTGAGTGTGAGCCTGTCTCTGCTCCAAAAATCCATACCTTCTTTTTTCTCAGTCCACCCAGAGCTAACAAACCCGAGGACGCCTTTCAAGGTGGGTTGGGTTATGAGCGTGCCTTTGTTTCTCACGGAGGTTCCTCTCGGAGGACTTACATCCTGCGCCGCAAATTTTCTACTGGGGTGCCATTCAAAAAGAAATTCAGAAAGAGTTCACGTTTAATAATGGGAAAACGTACCGTTTGCCCATTAGACGGTATGGAATGACCGAAATTGAAGGATAAACTTGCCCGATATAAATTGCTTAGGTGGTGATTTAATCGAGCATTGAGGTAGATAATTATAACATTTAGGCACAAAAATGTATTATAAATCAAATGGAGAAATTATAAATTAAAATATTACTATCAATTAAATTGGGAAAATAAAGGGAAAAGTATGGTAAAATTGCCGCCGTAGCTTATTGAGATTAAATGAAATGAAGAAAATGTTGGGTGTTGATCATGCAGCATTTTGAATCTATTTACTAATGGAGAACTAAAGCAGGGTGTCACTCCAAAAGACGGAGACGACAGAAGATTTGGAGAGACGTAGTTGAATTGCAGCTAGGGGTGACGCAAAATTCCCTCCAGAACAGATTCAATTTGCGTGATTTAATTTTTTTGGCACATTTTCACTTCCTATTATTATTATTTCTCATTAGAAATACAGGAGAAATCATAAAAACATCTGCTATCATTTCTTATTATCTTTCAATCCCACCCACGTTCGAAGCAGGATGAACCAGCAATATTGATCCATTTGGCCAGAGCGAGGGAAATGATCTGTACCTCAACCGATTGTTTCAAAACTCTTTCAGTGAAATAGGGGCGGAAGAAGCGCGAGAGGTTTGGGAAAGAATATAGTTGCGCGTCAACAGTTTCGGCTGATTCGTTGTTCATATGACTAAATGAGAATAACGCACATGCTTAACGTTACCTTAGCTAATGAAATACTATTTCACTCTAGACGCCATTCTGTAGGCTATTTAGCAAATTAAATGACAAGGGTTCAACCAAACACAAAATTTACCACTTTGGTTCGGTTGACTGTCTAGTGTACTAGGTGTGGTCAAAAGAGACAGGACTGATTTTATAACTTGTTTGTTTCGACGGATGCAGCTTATTCAAACTTGTCGCCCACATGTGCATGCCTTAGCTGACGACACACCTTGGCCAACATTTCTTCCAGCTCTCGAAC
Source organism: Hetaerina titia (assembly GCA_037158775.1). NCBI lineage: Eukaryota > Metazoa > Arthropoda > Insecta > Odonata > Calopterygidae > Hetaerina > Hetaerina titia. The sequence continues at coordinate 109,347,049 of CM073772.1, forward strand.
CCTGTCTGGTAAACCACCTTAGGGATCCCCTTAAGGTCCGCCGTACAATTAGTGTTAATGTTCACAATAGAGTCGAATCGGCGCCCTTTCAAGGTTGATTTTAACTTTGGAAACAAAAAAAGTCTGATAGAGCCACGTCTGGAGGGTAGGGTGGCTGCGGGATTACGGAAGTTCCGGTTCCAGTGAACCGGATGTTCTCAAAAACTCATGTCCATCAGTCAGCACCTGCGGGACGAATTTTGATGCGACGCGCGTCATGCCCAAAATATCTGTCAAAATTGTCTGACAGGATCCAAACTAATGTTCACTTCCTTGGCTATCTCCCTAACAATTGAGCAGCGATTTCCCACACCAAGCTGACATGATTGAGGTCTATCGAAGTGGAAGGCGTTCGCCGTTCACGAATCTTCATCTGTTGAGATTCTTCCCTATTTAATACGACTGTACCACTCCAAAAACCGGCTTCGACTCATAGATTCATTAACAAAAGCTTGCTGAATCATTCCAAATGTCTCCGTAGCACTTTTGGCAAGTTTGAAACAAAATTTCACGCACGCACATTTCCTCTAGCTCCTTCATTGCTACGGTTGCACGAACGAACGAACAGTTTATGATACGTACCGCTGCTGTTGCGTAACTACTCGACGTAAACAAACTCAACGCCTCTTTTTTTAGTTGTATATAAAAAACTAGGCATTTTTCCACCGTCTCTGATTCAATAACCTAGATGAGGTGAGATGGTGTTATACAAACCCGGGTCACCTCCGCCAAATTTTTTCATAAGGTTTACATATTTTCCAATAATATTATACATAATATTAATAAATTCCACACTTGAGACATTTAAGCTTCCAAATGCAAGTTTCACGAATAGTTTAGGGTAATAATGAACTACAGGCTGTATTTCAGCATTAATTTTACCCCACTAAAAATTTCTTAGAGGCTTCAATTGGGCATATTACGGCAAAGCAGATGTGGGGCGTATGTGAAAGCTATGCGATTGGACAAGTACTAACTAGGTAGGGCAGTAATAAGGACACAGTGCAAAGCATTCCACATGAGACGACAGCTTTACTACAAATGAAATCGGAGAGTAAGTCGTAACAAGTCTTACTTGCACGTAAAGCAGCCAGCGTATCTCGTGTGTGCCTTGAGAGATCGCTGTGAGTCAAGCCTTCAGCTGACAGCCACGTCCATGAAGAAGGCCCCAGCAATCGGGTGGGACCATCGAACCCAACAAAAACGGAGTGGGTTCATGAGATGAAAAAGAGAATTTTGCGAGGAAAGGGCCGAGGGACTAACTAACGAGTGGAGTTTGGAAAGGGGGAATGTAGGCACGTGAATGGCTCGCAAAAAGGTTAAAAGCTTGGCAAAGAAAAAAAATCTTATTCCGGTCAACGTGGGTTTTGGATGGAAAGCGGGCAGGTGGGCAGGTGGAATGCGGGAGTGGGAGGGCAGGTGAGTCATGAGGAGGGTAAGGGATAGAAGGGGTCCAGAGTGACGGGAAGGTCAATCAAGGGTTTTCCCGGGAATAAAATGCGACTTCCGGTCAGCGATGAGAAACTAACGGAATTACGGAATAATGAAATTACGCCGACGTTTTTGAAATCTTTTAGCTCGCGGGTGCGCGCGGATTTTGATGGAGAGCCCGTACCTTAGAAAGAAAATTCCAATTTTTCCAAACCGCGAGGAAATCACCGAAAGTTGCGGAAAAAAAGTATAACGAAATTCGGTTAGGGGCAAATTACGCCATCATACACAATGAAAAATGCAGGAAAGAGTGATTAATGAAACCATTTAGAGAATAAAAAGGGATTTCACCTTAATATTAATGAAACTCTACTTCCGGAAAAAATTAACTTTCATCTTTTTAAGGAATCTCAACGAGTTGAGATATATTTAGGGCTGTACGTAAAATTTCGCCAAATGTCACTTATTTTCGAGACGCCGGCAGGGATTTATCAATTTTTAGCCGTAGTAAGCGTAAAATGTCGTTTTTAAATATGAAGATACAAAGTGGAGAAAACATTATTACACTTACGAATTCAAAAGCTGTGCGCTAATCCGCCATTGCTTGGCTTGAAATCAAATCTACGAAAACCGAATATTTTTATTCAATAGGTTTCAGAACTAAGACAATAAATAGAAAAAATCTCTGCAAATGGAGCCTTAGGTCTTATCCGTGAAATTGGCTAAATCTCCCATTTTCTCCAGGTTTAATAGCATATTTTCGAGCCAAACAAGAATGAATAAATTAGAATGTTGAAGATCTGTTACAGCTCGATGATGGCCCCTACACGCAATTCTGTAATGATAATAGCTGGAAAGAACGCAAAATCGCTGTTATTTGAAATTTTCATCAGTTCGAAATCCAAACAATTAATATAACAGTAGTAGAGAGCACTAAAATTTCTATCATTGATAGGGTGCACTAAAAGGTTTTTGAATATTTTCTTACCTAAATCCATAAAAGATGTTTGCTCGAAAAAAGTGTTCAGCTACGGATAGTGGAAAACGATTAGCGTCTATAGCAAAATGAATCATGTTATTATTATTAAGTAAATTACCGGTTAAGGTAGGACTTGGATGGACACAAATACCATATAAAAATTATGTCACTCCTAAAAAAACACAATCCAGCAACTTACTCTGTATCAAGTCCTTCCTCATCTCTGCGTACTTCCTTCTTCTCCTCATCCCGATTCTATTCCTGCCCTTTCCTCGTTTGCCTAATATGCCTATCATGCCTCTATTACCTTCTTCTACATCTCAATGCCGCTCAGTACGCCCTTCATTCATTTTCCTTGCCTCCTTAGGATTTCTCCCGACAAACCCCTCTTCCACCCACTATACCAAGTACTACGTTATTCTTCCCTATAATCTACTTCTCAAGGCTCCATTCTACGTCTCAAGGCTCCAATCTACGCCTTACGGCTACAATCAACGTCTATCCTCCTGCGCCAATGGCCATGTTTCTACGCCGTACAAAACTACGCTCCATATCAAAGTTTATGCGAGTCTTTTCTTAACATCCTTATTCAGTGTCCCTTTTTTCAACTCCCTCCTCCTTAAGAAAGCCCTTATCCTTACGTCACTAATACTTCGATTATATTGTCTATGATAATTCTCAAATACGAAAAGAGCTCTATCTGCTCCAGTTTTTGCCCTCCTATTTTAATATTTTGCTTAGCCTTTTCCTTCCTCTAAAATCAAATAACCCTTCTTTTATTAATATTGATTCTCATTCCGTATGTATCGCACTGAATTTCTAATCCACTCAGCAATGCTTCCAACCCCTTGGCTGACTGGCAAGTTAAAGCTTGGTCATCAGCAAACCTAACAGATCTTACGAATTCCCTCCCGACTTTCATTTCTACCTCCAGTTCTTCCCATGCCTCTTTAATCATTTCCTCCACATATACGTTGAACAGCACCGGTGACAATGGGCAACCCTGCCTTACACCTCTTCCTAACACTGCTCATCCGGACTCTCCGTTCCCCACTCGAACCTGAGCAGTCTGAGACATGCATAGGTTGCGGATCAGCCTCCTGTCCCTCCAATCCATTCCTATTTTCTGCAATATACCAGTTCATATTTCCAAATTCACTCTATCAAACTTCTTTTCTAAATCTACGAAACAGGCGAGTACATCCTGATTATATTCTCTTTTCCTCTTGATTACTGATCTAATTACTACAATGGCATCACAGGTACCTTGGCATCACTCTCCCCTTCCTAGATCCAAATTGATCATTCCATAAGTAATCGTTTGACTTGCTCTCTACCACTTTAGCTACATGGGAAATCAAATTGATTGTTCTGTAGTCCGCACATGATGTAGTCTTTATCTTTATCGTAATAGGAACTAAAACTGATCTCACAAAGTCTTCCGGTCAGATTCACTCCTCATAGATGCTACGAATCAATCCAAATAGTCTCTTCCTACCAAATTTGCTTCAACATTTTAGTAGTTCCGCATGAATTTTGTCTACCCCCACGGCCTTAACTGATTCCATCTCCCAGAACGGCGTTTCTATATCATCATCGAATACATGTATGCCTGGACCGAAGCTATCTTTCTCTACGTCATGTTCTCTTTCTATGTCTAACCTTGTTGGCCTAAGCTCTTTACCATTGAGTTTTTCTATATATTCCTTCCATCTCTCTAGGACATTTTCTGTATCAACAATTATCTTACTGGACTTTCCTCTGCTACCACAGATATTACCTTCTTACTTCCCGATAATAACTTAACTTTGCTGTATAGAGCACCAATTTCACCCTTCTTCTGCAAACTTTAGATACCCTTGCAATGCGTCTTCCACAATTCTTCTTTTGCTTTATCTGTGGCCCGCCTCAACTTATAGTTTCACTCTTTGTACTTCCGTTTGCCTATCTCTGTCTTTACATTCTTCCATCTTCTTCTCTCATCCATCTTTGTAATCATCTCATCCGTGACCCATGGTTTCCTTATCCATTTCTCTTTAACGGTTCCTAAAAATGTCTTTTGCGGCTTTCGATATCACTTTCTTGATACATTCCCATTTTCTTCAATAGTACTCAGCTCTTTACCGTCATCCATGATTTTATCTACAGCCTGCTCACTCTCTTTCCTTGGTAATCCATTTAATGCTTCTAAATTCCATTTCCTAACCCGCCGCTGCTGCCTTATCTTTTTGACACGGACGGTACATTTTATAACAACTAAATTGTGGTCAGAGTCCGCATCCGCTCCCGGGAAACTGTGCGAATTTATCACACTGTTCCTAGACCTGTGCCTAACCATAATATAATCTAATTGATACCTTTCTGAGTCACCTGGCATTTTACTTATATACCTACGCCTGTTGTGGTCTAAACCATGTGTTGGCGATGACTAACCCCTGTCTCAACCTCCGACTAACCCCTGCAGAAGTCAATTGCTTTCTCCCCGCGTTCATTCCTCGCGCCAAAACCGTAGTCCCCCACCTCATCACCATCTCTTCCTTCGCCTATCGTCGTATTCCATTCCCCCATCTCGATTAAATGTTTCGCTGCAGTAACACACGCAATTATATCCTCTTATTCATCGTATATCCTATCAATGTCTTCCTCCTTATGGTTTCTTGGTGGCATGTTTAACTGAAGAATGACCAAATTCGTCGGTTCTACTTTAATTTCCACTACGAGTCATATTCATAAAGTAAAAGCTTTTTGCTGGTATTTAAATATTGCCGTTTTAGAACATAGTTTTACTCCCGCAGCGCTATTTACTGATTCGTTGAAAAGCTATAGCAGCATTTGTTTTGTTTAAGAAGCCGTTCGCTTGTCCGTACATGCAGACAACAATGTCCGTTGATTACACAACAACGACAATCGTTGATCCCGACAGCTGTGAAGTGCGTACTATTATACGATTCTTGAATGCAAAAGGATTATCGGATCCCGACATTCATCTTGAGGTATGCGTAGTTTATGCTTTCACAGTTTTCAGTGAAGGAAAGGTGCTGTGATAGACAATGGTGCTGTGATTTTGAAAATGGACGAACAAATGTCCATATTGAAGAGCGAAGTGGTAGGCCCAGTATTCTGACCGATGAAATTATTTCGCAAGTACAAATCAACCAGATATTCATTTCTTGAGACCCAATTAATGTAACCTAAATGTTATTTGTTTAAAACCTCAAGTAAAATGTTCGTATACTCAGCCCTGTTAATGACGAAACGAATTTGTTTGATCAAATGTGTGCACAGGCTATTGTAGTAGTGAAGTGATGAAATAGATAACTTTCCGTTCATTATCTGTAATACAAGAGTTTACAATACAAATATATTAATTAGCGATCCTGTTCAGTACATGGACCTAGATTTACTTTGTCAAACCAGTAGCGCCCGCCAACCAACAATATATCTCTCTTCTGGCATCTTCTTTGCTCAACACTTGGGCCACATCAACACCTGAATCAAATAAACACACATTTCGTTGCCTCAGTGTTTACGAAACAGTGAAGTAATATAAATATTTGGGTCATTCCTCTTCATTGATAGGTGAAAAAAGTCAAAAATGGCAATTAAACGCACTGTAAATGTTAATGTAATGGTAAATCCTTCCCCTGCATTTTTGATAGTTTTTAATTAGACCCGGAAGAAATACTACAATATGGAGGGTGTCATAATTTATGGGAGCTAAAGGAAGGACATACATCACTAGAGAAAACTAGGTAATGAAAAATATTGTAAATATTAAAGGAATAAATGGAAAGAGATAAGAAGAATGGATGAATACACAGAAAGGATAAAATTAACGAGATTTATAAAATTAATATTGATATCAAGAATTATGAAAAAGTGAAGAAGGAAGTTCTAAACGAATGGAAATGTTTGTTAAGATAAAAATAGCTAACATAAACAGGAAGGAATTGGCAGACTGAGTTCAAATGGCATTTACCCGCGTGCAGAACCGTGTGTTCAATCATAAGATTTCCGTTTCCACTACGAAATACTTCTCAATTCACAGAAATACAGTGAAATGGATAAGGATATGTATAACTATATATAATTCATCCTGGATTAGAACAACGGCTCATACAGTAATCGTGCTTAAATAAATATTAAGACCTTTACATTTATAAAACAGACAATAATGTTAATGTTATTCGCAAGATATTATAAAAATTTGAGTAGGTATTAAAATAAATTGAGTAAAGAAAGAGACCGATAATCCGATAAAAATTTTGATAATATAATTACATTCAGTAAAAACATGCCTTTCAAATATAAACGCTAAAGGAAAATGAAGAAAAGATTTCCCAATGAGGGAATATCTATGAAATGATAATATTTAATTTATATTTGACATCAAGGCTCCTGGATTAAATATAGAGAATGGATTTCATATTTTTTCAAAGAATTGTAAATAAATTTAATGCAAATTAGAAATAAAACCTTAATTTTGTTCGGGGCATTTATGATCCTATGTCATTGGTGGGGACGGTTGGCGCAGGAAATGGGGTGGGAGGGGTATCGGTGACTCGTAAAAGGGCGGCACCCCGTTAATTGAGCAGTCGTTAATGGGTGAGTGGGGCGGGAGGTGGGTTGAAGTACAAAGGATAAGGGGAATTGAGATGAGGATAGAGGAGGGAAGGAGAAGGTACGAATCCATTGAGATGAAGGGAAATTTTAAGCACACGATGATTGGAAACACGGGGAACTATTGAGGGTTAAAGGGGTTGGGGTGGAGAATAGGGGAGGTTTAGTCGGGAGCGAAATTCTACGCGACCTTCAAACAAAGATTCGAAGTTATTAATTCGAAATGCTCCGGCTCTACAGAAATACAGTTTACGCTTCTTCCTAACATGTTGGTGTCTAGTCAGCGTCATTAAGTACAGACTGTGACTGAACATTCCCATAAGAAATATTTCCATTCCATCGGAGGTTGCGAAGTTACATAAAAGCAGTTAGCATTGAAATGCTACGAAAACACAATTTTGGAAGCAAATGACGCCATATAGTAGTTCGATTTCAATAAACACATAAGACTTTTGAGCTCGTTATTGAGCTCTATATATATTATTATCAATTCAACGCACCATTTTTCCGAGTAAATTCATACGTATTCTCCCTGCAGACAATCTTATATATTCTATTTCCACATGACAAACCATTATACGAGAATTAAATGATTCCCTGTTGATGATTCAGGTTAAATATTACTTGAGGAAAAATTAAGTATTTTTTCAGTATCGATCCTTGTGTCATTCCTGAGGTTTCCCTTATGATTTCATGCGCATTCCAAATTCTGAGAGATATTAACCTTTTGATGCCAAGAGTGTATATTGAAAATTTCTGGATGATCAGTCGTTTACTTTGCCTTCTGATAGCACATGTAACAGATTGTGCATTGTGCTTTATTTATTTACATATATTATACCCTGAAGCATTAGTTTCTCAGTCAGCCAAGCGGTTGCAAGCATTGCTGAGTGAATTGGAGGTTCAGTGAGATAGATATGGGATGAGAATCAATATTAATAAAACAAAGTTTATGCGATTTTCCAGAAAGAAAAAGGCTAAGCTAAATATTAAAATAGGCGGGGAAAAAATAGAGCAGTTAGAACAGTTTACATATTTCGGAGGTGTTTTGGACCAATACGGTCAAAGTGGTAGGGACGTAAGGAGAAGAATTGCGCTAGGCAAGGAGGCTTTCTCAAGGAGGAGGGAGTTGATGACGGGGACGTTGAGTAGGGATGTTAAGACAAGACTCGTAAAAACTCTGATATGGAGCGTAGCTATGTACGGCGCGGAAACGTGGTCACTGAAGCAGGAGGATAGACGTAGATTGGAGGATTTTGAAATGTGGGTGTGGAGAAGAATGGAGAAGGTGAAAAAGATGGTGAAGGTGAAAGACCAAGACGTTAAGACAAGACTCGTAAAAACTCTGACATGGAACGTAGCTATGTACGGCGCGGAGTATGGGTGTGGAGAAGAATAGAGAAGGTGAAATGGACCGAAAGGAAAACAAATGAGGACGTATTGGAGATGGTGGGTGAGGAGAGGGGTTTGTTGAGAGAAATCCTATGGAGGCAGGAAAAATGGATGAAAGGCGTACTAACAGTAGTGGAATGTTGAAGAGGGTAATAGAGGGGAGAATGTTGGGCAAACGAGGAAAGGGCAGGGATGAAGAGGGACCTGATGTAGAGTAGGTTGCTGGTTCGGGTTTTGTTTGGAGTTACAAATTAATTATTTGATAGTTGGGTCCATCCATAAATATACCTTACTTATACCAACCTTAACCTGTAGATTACCTTATAATTTTAAGAATGTTATTCACTAATTTCGCCAAGTAGATTACCCGGTACTAACGGGTAGATTATCCAAAAAATAAATTAACTACTTGCAGATTGCCTTATATTTAAAATATTTTTTCAACGGCTTCTTACGAAATGCTTCAAAAACGTCAGAGCGTATCGTTTATTATGAATTTAATATGATATCATGAAACATAATTCAAAATGAAAACAAATCTGACCATACTAAGCGTGTCACAAAAGTAGTAGGACTTTTTCCCGGATAGACAGATGAAAAGGCGGTGGTTTCTCTGGCCATATTCGAGGGAGAAAAACAAAGTCTCAAGAAAGTCTGGAGGCCGATGGCAGTGGGCTTCCAAACTTTATGGAGTGCGGATTATACGTTTGCGAAACCTCTACAACGAAAACTCTATATTTAAATATTGGCGTTTCAGAGCACAGTTTTACTCAAGAAGCGCCATCTACTGATTTATTGAGGAGCTATAGCAGAATTTCTTTTGTTTCAGAAGTCGTTTGCTTGTCAACGCATGCAAACAGCAATGTCCGCGACAATCGTTCATCCCACCAGCTGTGAAGTGCGTTCTGTCATACGATTCTTTTATGCAAAAGGATTGTCGGCTGCTGACACTCATCGGAAGTTATGCCTAGTTGATGAACCTACAGTTATGAGTGAAAGAAATATTAGAAAATGGTGCCGTGATTTTAAAAATGGACGAACAAATATCCATGACGAAGAGCGAAGTGGTAGGCCCAGTACCAGCTGACCGATGAAATTGTTTCCCAAATGAAACAAAAACTGTGATTTGACCGTCGATTGACGAATAATGGCCTGGCTAAACATTTTCTTCAACTTGGACGCACTACTGTCTACATTATTGTCACGGAAAACCTCGGATATCACAAATTTCGTGCAAGGTGGGTACCGAAAATGCTCACCGACCACCACAAAGATCAAAGAATGTCCAGTGGACGAGGGTTTTTGGCCCTTACCAACAACATGGAAATGATGAGATCTTGCACATAGCCACTACTTCCTCTTCTTACACTTGAAACAGTGTTTCGGTGGACAACGTTTAGAAACCAAAGAGGAACTCAAGAACTGCGCTGTCAATTAGTTCAACTCTCAGGCGGCGAGCTTATATGCAGAGGTGTTAAAGAAGCTGGTGCAGCTGTACGAAAAATGCTTAGAAGTGAATAGCGATTATGTGGAGAAGTGAAGTAGGTTTGTAGCTAACTAAAAGTGCCAATAAAATGTGTGCCATATGAGTATATTTTTCCTTTGACCAAACAGCCTTTGCTATATGAGCATGCCTCGCATTTTACCCATAAAAATGTCATTTTATTTTTCCAAAATTTTGAAAAACAATGATAACATTTTTGTTGTAAGGGCATGACATTTTTTAAAAGGAGAAAATATAACTCAATTTCCTCTGTGGCACCAATAAGATAATTTAGGGAACACCTGTACAACCACCTAAATGAGGTTCAGTATTTTTGGTCTTATTCGCTGAAGACTTTCAAATTAAGCGAAGTGAAATTGACTTGTTAATAAATTTCATGTATAAATTACTACTTTATGACGAAATTTCTGTAATCTCCATAATTAAGGTCTAGCATGCTTATATTGGTACGAGCTAAAAATTGCAAAATAGCTAAACATAAAATTCGTGTACTTCGGAAGTTCTCTACTAAAGTACAGCATTAAATGACTTTTAATTTTACATTTTTTGGCTAGTTTCTTCAATACATAGCACGTAAAGCATGGATAAGATGCGACTTAATAAAATATACGGTTGATGCCCTGTATACATTGCACATTATAGAAAATGGGACCCTGGTTTCTCTGGACGACATACTGGAGTGGAGGGAAAATTGAATACAGTGTTCTGAGAAAACGCAAATGAGAAGTTAAAATCTGAGGTGTAAAGTGATGAGAATGAGAAGTTACCTGTATACGCATAACTCACGAAAAATTGGTAAAAAATTTAGCATTTAAGATTTTAACTTTTAATTGAAAGAAAAATACCCATACATAATTCAATTGCAAAGAAGAAAATACTCCAATACGAGTATTTCGATCGTAACGGTGACCAACTACAGGGATGGGGAACATTATTTAGAGAATACCAAAGTTTGGGGAAGATACTCGTGGAGAAGCAGGGACAGTGTTCAAGTGAACTCTTGTGTCACTGGAGTGCGGTCCATGCTTTGCTAAGAGCCTCTATTTCGTCATAATGTGCTCTCTACACAGCCTCCCTCCTTAAAGGTGGTCCTCGTGAAGTCAGAAACACAAGAATATAGTATGATCTTAATCATAATTATAGTGGCTTAGCATATCGTATATAACAACCAATAAGTGGCTTGGTAGGAGATCTTGCTCAGGTTCTTGTGGTTAGGATTAGATAAAGTGTAAGAGAATAGTTGACGAAGCCACGACAGGAAGGTAGACAATGGGAACACGAAAGAGTTTTCCTTCACCGTCAAATCATAAAAATGTCTATAAATGTTTCGAATCCTTGGCGCAGAGAAAATAATAACTTGGTTGGAAAAAGATTTTCTCCTTCAATTTACTGATATTTTTGCTAGATCCTGAAAAAATAGGGTTTTTTCCAAATATGCATATATTTTTACTTATTATTAATATGAAAGACGCTGGAGTTGCATCTTACCAACGAAAACCGCTAAATTTTGCCTTCCAGTTTTTGCAGTGAATTCTCCTTGACCATCTGGTACCATGGAAGGATTCAAAAGGTGCTACATGGGATACTTACTCATATAACGTTTAGCGAAGTGAATATTTGTAGTTATAAATTTCTTTACTTTGCTCTATTTGAAACAATAAACTCTGAAATATCTACAAAATCACAAAGGAAACGAATTTTAGATTTATGCCGTAATGTTATCAATTGCTCCATCAGGGTTGGGTGGGTAATTTTATACATGTGTATTTAATATTTCCAGAGGATGTCGAAGAAATGCTAAGAGAAACCTTGCGTCGGAAGTTATCTGCACTTACAGGTCCAAGGTTTAACGCCACTTCTAATGGGCGTACTTGAAGTGCTCCCAATTCACACCCAAGGTGGGAATTAGGTTATTACTGAAAAAACCTACTACCACCGGGATTCAAATTCTGGTCTAAGGTAGCGGGAACCCCGTGGACTAGTCACAAAACCAACTTTATCCCCGAAATACATTAAGGGAAGAAGATTTTGGGAAGATTGATGACTTGCTCGATGTAAAAACTATGTGGTTGAGGAAATAGAGTAGCGTAGATTGGAGGCTTTTGAGGTATGGGTTTGGAGGACGATATAAAATTAAAATGTGCGGAAATTAAAATAGATGTACTATTTTTAGGTGTATAAGAGAAAGAGACATGGTTTTTATGATGAAATTCAGGGGGATAGTAAAAATATATAAAATAAAAATTGATACAATGAAGACTGTGGTAGAGGGTCGAATTCTGGGTAGAAGAGGCAGGAAAAGAATATGTGTATTGGACGGAATGAAAGGTGGGTGGAATAATTTGGATTTTTGAAGAATGGTTTACAGTATTTATTTAGTGTAGTGTTAGTGGGTTTAGAAGAGCACCATAATTTAGGTGTTAGATCCATCGATAACCTACCCAGACCGGAAGATTTCCCTTAACAAAGATCACTGCGTAAAGTGCAATACAATAATCTGTATGCTACAGCTTTCTACAACTATGGACCACTTCTAGGTTGTAGATCTTAGAGTTTTTTCTTAGAAAATTATTTAATCACAATGTAGCCCCATCATACCATCCATTGAAACTTAGATCAGTACTATAAAATGATATTTCCTTCGTTCGTATTGGACTGCTCGTTCTACATATTGTTTCTAATTCTTCTGATCAATTATCCATACACAAAATTCCCTGAGTCATAGCTATTTACACAGTATTTCATTAAATTTTACTGAAAACCGATTTCGTGCGGCCTACTTAGGTGGAGCGACAGTAGATAGATAGAAAATCACAAGTATGACCGTTTCCATGGTTAAAATACATATTTATATTTTAACGGACATGAAAGTTTTTCTTTCAACGCATTTAATTAATTTTTGCATTTCAGGAATAATACTAATATGCAGACAGTCCTCTCTATACATCTTTACTCCACGAGACTTGGATAGTGTATTCGATCAGCTTCAGCAATAAATCACATTGTCCTTAAGGTTTACATATTGTTGAGATTTGGTAATCTTAGGATCATAAAAGTTTTAATTTAATATAAAATTTAAATAAATTAGACCCAAAAACTTAAGTATCATTATGGAATTCATTATTAAAGATTTTGAACATGTACTATTCTGAAAATTTTGCTCAAAGTAGCCCCATAAAAAGTATATCTCTAATGCCAATTGCGTGTTTGATTCATTTAAAGAGTAGGCTTTCCGGTGGTAATCTTTTTTTAATATTCTATTGCAACAATTTCAGAGCGTAAAAATCATTCGCCTTGACCGGGATACGAACTCGGATCCCTCGATATCCGGCCGAGTTCTTTAGCTAGTTAAGCTATTTTTTATAATTTCTCTTTATTCCCATGAAATTTTTCATTATAGTAACATGGTATCATATTATTACGCATATTTCACAAATTAATCACGGAAACATTAAACAAAATCCCATACAATGCTTCATCACAGTAGCAACATAACAGCATATTACACCACTTTCCTCCACACGAATATCACAGCAACAGAAAAAAAATAACTCCTATAGAACTCGTCCACAGCAGTCACATGAAAGCACACCATTAACAGTTTTCTTCCACAAGCATAACAGTACCACCAAACCAAATTTGCATTTAACCTATCTCAATCTTGAAAGTGCCGTTCAACATCACAACGCTACACAGTCAACAATATTAATAATTTATGCATTGACACTGGTTTTTTCATTTATATGTAATTAAAAACTTGCATACACATCTTATAACTGTCCTGATCTTGGTCTCTTTTTCTTAAAATTTCTTTCACCTCGCGGCGTCCTCTTTTCTGAAAATTTTGAGCTTTTAAAGGAACAGAATGTTGTGACGAAATACCGTGCGTACAATGCCACAGGCATTCGTAGTCATGCGTGACGCGCCACAGCCCACGAGGTTAAAGCCAATTTGAAACACTTAGGCGGTTTATATCTTAGACGAATTTCAAGAAACTGCGGAAGATGTCGCAACAGTAACTTTTTACGGAGTCATCCGCTACAATGCATTTAATTGCATGCATTTTCATGTCTAGTAGTGCAAATAATGAATTAAGGCACCCATTTTAGACATCATTTCAATGGATTAATTGATCAAGAATCCGATAACTTTGTAAAATCGAATAATCAACAAATTCAAACGTATCACGCACATACATGTGCGTGATATAACAAACTAAAATATCGGCTAAATAAAGTATGCGTACTATAATTCAAGATCAAACTATCCAGAGATTTGATGGAATTTGCATGACAATTAGGATTCCCGATATGATGAATTAAAACTCCTCTAAGGGATAAGGATGTTCCGAGACATTATGAGGAGTTAAAGAGTGTTGGGAAGCAAACAGGATAAGATAAAAAGGAGTAATCACCGATTATTGAAAATGGTGTCCATTTCCGAGTTCTCTTCTTAATAAGAAGTTTCTCCATGTAAATTTTAATTACCAATTGTGGAATATGATATCATCGTGGTGAGTTCGTCTTTATCCTAAGCACTTTCTTGTCTAAAAATGAGCATTATGAAAGCCATACCAAATTTTTTCAAGAATATTGAATATTAAATATTTATAAACCAAAAGAAAAATTATATTAGAGAGGAAAACGGAGTAGTTTCAATGGTGAAGCCATGATTAATCAAGGAGGCTTCCTCATGAGTATGTATAGACAGTGCGGAAGATATATTTGAAATAGAAAATAGTCTCAACACTTAAGTAAGGAAAAAGTGATCGATTGATTTTCTTTATTTATTCCACTCTTAGGAAACGAAAAATATCTTCAGCCGTTTTTCACTTTCATAATGGTACGCAGTTTAGTGTAGAAAAATGTAAATCCTCGCATTGACTAAAAACTAAAACCTGAATGTAAGCCGTTTATACCGTTATTTTTATTTAATATGATACAAAACCGCATTAATTATTTTAAGTTTCGAGAGTCAGAAAAATAAATAGCATTAAGAGGTAAGGGAAAACTTATGCATTCAAAGAAGAATATTTTATATCCTGACGCCACTGAACGCTTATTTCTTTCCTCTAAAGAGACACTCATGTACATTTGTTTATTCTGTTAGTTCTCTCAGACCCTTAAGAAAGTTTTTTTCTTTAGCATAACATTCACAATTTGAATGGAATATTCGTCCAACTTTTCTTATAATTTACCTCGGCTGCAAAAGAGTCATTTAATAATGATCCACCTTGATAATCACCCTGAGTCAGGTAATATAAAAAAATAAATAAATATAAATAAATATAAATAACATAGTAGGATTACTCCGGTAGCAAAAATAACTTGATACAAAGAAATATGATGAAACAAATTGGTGACATACGTGAGCAATACTTTTAATTAATAAGAGTCATTGTGAAACCCATTTGGGATCAAAGCGAAATTGGTTAAACTGTATATTCAGAATTCTCATGGTAACTACTCCAGAAGAAAAAGGTCTAAGTATAAAACCAAAAATTGAGTGAATACATTAAACATTTTAACAAATTAAATAGCATATTTGCATAAAACAGTTTCAGATGAAAGAATTTGAATGGAACTGGAAATATGACATCTTTAGATAAATGCTCGTTTCGTTTCCTCATATTAGAGAAATGAGAGGTCAGGAGGCTGGTTTGGCTGAGCAAATGACTAAAATGAACACTTAAAAATGGTGCAGTAAACCTCCGATGTGCATAGCTTAGGAAAGGTTCACCCAGTAAAAAACGTGCCACCAGTTTGGGACGTATTTGATGGACTTTGGTATCAGAATTAAATAATCCATGCCTTGTTGTTTCTTGTTGGTGTAGCAGCTTTATACTAATAGTAAAAATATACTTTTCCCGCACAAAATAATAGATTATGTATAAAGGGTGATAAAATGGCCAAAAACTGATTTACAAAATATTGTCTACGATGTTCGGGAAATTACGGATAGTAACGAAAAAACATCTGATCGTTGAGATGGAAAATTCGTGGTGGTCTGGGAATGAATTGAATTCCAGTTGAGGAGGGCGCTGGCAAGGGGTCGTGAAAAGTGGTGGGCAAAAGAGAGTGGGGGAAAAAGAGAAGTAGATGGGAGGTGAGAGTGAGGGCAGTTCGGGAATGGCAGGCGTGAGAGGGATGGAGGGAGTTTGAAGAGACAGGTAGATTGATTGATCGAACCCTTTAAATGCGGCGGTTAAGCCAACAAAAGGTCTCTTCACTCGCTCGCTAGCTAACGCGGTCACTCAACCACATCGCCCAAAGTACGTGCAAACATCGGTTAAGCGATTACGTTCGTGGAATGAAAGTTTTTGGAGACAAATGTACGCCTTTAAACGGATCTCCAGGGGGGAAGCGATCCGAAAGAGCCCCGAGGTGACCAAATTACCGCGGGGAGCCGTGACTGGACGGCATGGATGCCGCGGAGGACCGCGATGTAAATTGAGAATTAACCGAGGGCGAGCTCCGCTGCATGGACAGGGCAAACTTAAGGGTCTCATAGTGGATGTAGTAGGTACGAGGCTTGACTACCAACAGAAATTGGATTTTACTTCCCAAAGAATCACTGAAGAAGATAGGAAATGACAGAGTAAATCTAAAACACTAAAAACTACATTGAATTTGGCTCATACATTTTTTTCACTGGAAAACTTGAGATAACAACACTATAACTTCCTATGTGACTGATAGAGTCACGTATTTATTTTAAAATATAGAGATAATATCTAGTTTTGGGTTGTGTTACTGTTACTCGCTGCTGCTATAGGCCGTGATTATTAATGCTAAGGGCCGAATTAATTAAACTAAAAAGAGTGTATTATCTTTTAAACTAGTCAAGGATATCGTAAGACACCTAATATTCGGGATGTTTTAACGCATGTGTTAATTAAATGATCTGAATTTTCTTTGTATAGTTTTAGTTACACAATCAGAACAACGGTTTTTCTGTCTTTGCGAAAGTACGTACGAGTACGTGTATGTAGTGCAGTAGTAGTGAAAGGCCATAACAGAAGGAAATGCGTTGAGTGTGCGGGATTGAGGAATAAAAAAAGTATTATTTTTAGACAACTTGTAGACAGACAGAAGTTCCGAAGAATAGAAGGATGAAATAATTTTCGGCATAAAAAGGGAAATATTTTGCAACACTTAACAGAAAATCATAATGGAAAAAATAAAAATTATACATACAAAGCAAAATGCATACAATGTTATGTGTTCGCATTCCAATCTAGCAAAAGATGGCATTGAGGAATTGCAAGAACAGAAATACCTTGAAGGAAAATTATAATTTTTTAAAAATAATCAACACATTTCCTATACAAATTGGTGAATTATTATTATTGTGTGCGAAATTTATAATAAATTTCGAAAATGGTCAAGATATACATTGGCAGGTATATGATACAGGCATTCTAGCAATTTAAAAAGAGATGCGGTGAAATTACCTGATGCTTTGTTTACAAAAAAACACAATCTAAGGTGAAAACTCATGCAAAAGAATTAGTCATTATGGAACGCATAAGTCACTGCTGTAAAAAAAGCACCCCTTAAGGAAGGTTCCATTTCATATTTTCGAAGGTTAGAAGCAAATTACTTTACCTTGGCTTTAAATTTTGTCGAAGTCCACCAACAGAAGTAGCATCGAAGTTTAAGTTACCCCGGAGCCACCCCTGCAATGAAAGCAAGAGTGTAAGCGCTAAGAAGGTCATTTTCGGAGAGCTTCAAGGAGGGAACAACGACAGGAAAAAAATTGACGGAAATTTCTTAAACCTCACTTGCGCGGGGCGTGGGCGGCCGGGCACAGAGAAAGGGGTGGATCCACGTAAGTAGACAAGAGCGCGAGAAGGATAAGAGTGACAGGAAGTTTTTCCTTCGGTTTTCTCGAGAGAAAAAAAACCAAGAAATGCGGAAGAGACTGCTGGATTTCAACAAAATGTTGGAGGGGAAAGAAAAAAATGGTGGCAGGCTTACCTAATGGCTTGTGCGACAGGGAAGAAAGTTAGAAACTGAAGAGATTGGATCTTTAGTGTGTCCCTTTTCAGCGGCCTCAAGAATAAAGGTGGTGGCGGAAACATCCATTTGGCCGATTCTTCATCGTCCCCACTGCCGAGATGCCCTCGGCCCTTTGCGATCCGATCCTACATAAAAAGATGAACCCCAAGATCAATTAATAATCTCTCTTCCGTTCTTTAAAGATTACATAACTTCAGGTTTCTTTGACCATACTGTGGCACGACGAGAAAATGAATTGAGACTGATATTAGAATACCGATCTCTCGCTTCATAAATGAGAAGAGTATATCATAATTTCCCATAGAATTTTGCCCAGTAAGAGGTCGATTTTCTCTTAACTATTTGTGAAAATTTTTGCATTGGCACAACGTTACAAATACAAAGGATGGAATTATCTCTAAAGTACGATCTTTCTATTTCTCTCGATCATCATGCTGTTTGATCATGTTTTCTTAGCATTTTGAAGAAAACCTTCCTCTCCCCCTATCCCATACCTTATTCTTTTTGCCGAGTCCCATCTCTATACTCAGCTCACATCCGCCATTCTTCAATCTCAAAAGACTCGCAAACTTCCAAGTTCAACGTCTTCCCTGAAACATCAGATTTCAGACCCATGCATTCTTAACCACGCTAACGGGGATTAAGTTGATGTGGTGATTAATGCACTGCCTTTCCATCCTTAGAATCCTGGTTTACATCTCGGATGGAGGCACTTTTAGTTGTGCCTCAATTTCTACTTGGGGTGCTTTGTAGAGAGCACTTTGAGAACGCCGTCCGTCGGATGGGACGTTAAACTGTGCACCCCTTTACGACTTCTTTTAAAAGTAAGATAATGCCGACCTCGGGTTTATCTCCACCCTTCCATCAATTCCTTAATATCTTAGCCCTACCAAGTTACCCAATCAATTATTATTAAAATGTACATGTGCAAATAGACAAATGTCAGGTGGCACACAAGTCCCAAGTGTTACAATAAACTTGCCTTGGAAAAATAACATGGTTTCTGAAATACAATCAACATCACAAAAGATAATAAAAAAAATCAGTCAGAAAAAAAAAAGAAAAAAAATACACTTTAGGAAATTTCCAAACACCAATCTGTAGTACATACAAAAAAGAAAATCCCCATTTCATTAACATTTGTTTCCAAATCAACAAGATAAAAAAATTAAGCTGTTACATTTAATTTTATACAACACATCAATCAAATGATTACATAAGTTGTTTACAGAATTACAGGAGGACAGGTTTACAGGTTTACAGGTCCATTCACCCTAAATTCTTGGTTAAATATACTCCTAAGTATTTGCAACTATCACTTCTAGGAATGACATTTTCTGAGAATTTATATTCCCTGTTGTTTCCATTTACCTTGCTACTAATCAATCCCCTATTAGCGTACAATTTATCTCCTAGATATGTTCTCAAGACTGTATCCATTTTCTCCCAGCATTCATGAAACGAACCTCCTGAAATTTATATCTTTCGAATTTATCACAGTAGAAATATTAGTATTTTTGAAAATATCCTTTCATATTTTTGATCCAGCAATTACACCACTCTAAGTGATGTACTGGGAATATATTGAAATTCTTTTAAAGATTTGAAAACTAGTTTTAGGTTGTGGTAGGCGAATACTTTTACATCGGTTCCCTCGTACTCGAATGCTCGCCGATGGTAAGCCACCTTTCATACGCAAAGCCCTAAACATATCCCAAATCAGACATCCTTGACAATCACTGGTGAAAACTACTCTTGCTTGCGCAGATTTTATAAATCATATTTCCTTGAAATGACACAAAGGATAGGTAGACGATAGGAATTATAGGAGAGGACTAAAATTTTAGGTGAAAAATAAGGTTTTAATAGTTGGAAGATAAATTATTTAATATAATTTAGGATGGAGGAGGGACCGACAAAAACCCGGTGAAACCCTTTGTCATCTATTGAGGAACCACGGCAACGGTTCAAAGTTCAATCCAGCGAAGGAAAGAGAACGGATGTAGAGGACATTTATTTAGCATACTACCTAACTCCGAATGTAATACATGGGGTTGAAGTTTTCCTTTTGAGCTCAATGATGGTGTGAAATTAATTTTAGGGTAAATATTTTAAAACAGAAAAGGTATGGCACTCTTCCCGTAATTTATGTATCGAAGAGCCATAATTTTTGACCAAACCAAACATTAATTATTTCTTCTCTAAACACTTGAGCCATGCATTGTCTTTTTTTAATGACAACTCTATTTGAGAAACGATTTCAAAATGTTAATTATTCAGCTGTTTTAGCAGTTAAACCCAACACATCAAGCATAAGTTTGATAATCACTTCATTTGAATAAATTTAGTAGATTACCCCCGTATTGAAAATAAATTAAATTTAAGTTTTAAAAAAACCCTTAAACAGGTACCTTGCTAATTTAAGAAGCAGTCACATTGCGTGTTACTTTGTCCTCTGCTAGCTTTTCTGCTGGATACGTGCTTGGTTGATTAGCGGATGGATACGATGGATAATTAGCCCTCTGATTATGGGAAAAGTTATGTTTTTCGCCAAAGTGGCTATTGCTTCCTCTCCTCTGCGCATTTTGCATATCTAAACAGTGGGGCATATAAGTAATCATTTTGCAGCACTTTTGATTCAAGTATTTAATGCCAAAACGTAGACTAGAGAGCACGTAATTTTTAAATTATAAATTCAAGATATTAAAAACTCCTTTTATATAAACAATTGACAATTTTGATTTGCAATAAAATCCAAAAATGACAAAAGAGGCCATAAGCTCATATAAGTATCAGGCATATTTTTGAGGTTACCCCTGTTCTAATCAAATAAATGGTTTTCTGTTCATTGCGCATGGAAGTGGAATCATTTAAATAATATAATTCTTTTCGTTCTACCGCTGCGGGAAAATGCATACGCGTGGAATGAAATTTGATTATTTTCATTCTGACTAAAAAGATGAACAATCCAAGATATCTCAACAATTCCTTAAAGCCAGTGATGCGACGAAAAATTTAAATTACCGGTGGAATTTCGGCACCAAGCTTGCGGAAAAATTCGTTCTTCTGTTATAATATTTTTCTTATGCAGTGAATGGACGCCAATTCCTTTGCCATTGCAATGGTCCAGCTACAAAATTTGGCTGAATATCAAGTAATGATTTCCAACCACGTATACGAGACGAGCTCAAGTAAAAAAATGACCTGTGGGAGAAACTGTAAATGTAATTGTTCAACGGAATAAAATGTAAATTTTAAATGTAATATTTAAACAGGTCTCTTGTTAAAGAATCTAAAAATTGCAAAAATTTCCAAATATCAAGCATGAAATAAATTTCAAATTCACTCTTCAATGATGGATTTTCATATCACCAAAAGAAAGAGAGAAACCAATAAGGACGTAATCAAACGTAATTATTTATATTAAGATGGTGTAAAAATATTTCTTCTTTTCTTTTTAAAATAAGGAGAAGCCCCATTTAATATTAAGTATTGTTTTTAAATCCTTAATTATGAGGAAAGCGTTAAATATACGACCATACAATTGAATTTATAATAAAAGAATACTGATTAACGTTAAAGTGACTTCTACGACAGAAATTATACGTCAAGGGGAGATTAATTGGGAAGCGAATCGTTTACAATGATCTAAATTCAATTTGAAAGCACAAGAACTTCAATTTGATGGTCTCAACCTTATGAAAGCGAAGGTATACAAAGCGACTGTTGTTAATTGCACGAGTCTGGAGAAAGCTCTTAATAGCGGAAAGTTGGATGACACCTATTCTGCACGATTTTCGTAAGAAGTAACCTTAATGAAAGGAAAATTTTAAAGGAAAAAGGAAAATTCTAAAATATATTCAGAAGAGAAGGTTGACCAAATACCACTGCGAGGTAAACAGGAAATTATTATAAGTAATCTACCGGTTAAGGTAGATTTTGGATAGACATATGCTAACAAATATTTCTCTTACCTCTTCTAACAAAACACAATCCAATATCCTACTCTACATCAGGTCCATCTTCATCTCCATATTCTTCCTTCTTTCATTTCATCCAACATCCGTATCCTATTCCTCCCTTGACCTTGTTTGTCTAACAATAGCCTCTTTCACGCTCTTCAACATCCCACTGCCATCCTCATTTTGCAAGCAAATATGCAGTAAAAATAAATTATATATATGGAAAGAAATCCTGATTACCGCTCCTGATATTATAAAACCCAAAAAAGAGGATTAAGAAGATTAAAGACAGAACGGTATAAGGTGTAAAGATTCATAAGAAAAGGAAAAGATATATTTTTCCGATACACTTTCATGGAGAGAGAAAAGTACAAATGATAAGAAAAATGTATTCAGAAGATGATCTTAAAAATAAATACATATAAAAAAGAGAATATATTTCGTACGATCAAAGGAAGTTTGCAAGAAAGAGTGCAATTGGGCATGTGTAAAGATGTTGTCAGTATCAATATATCTATTGAATCAGATAAAGGGAAATGGTTAATAGAAGAGTAATAATGTACAAGGTTTTCTTTCAGAAGAGTACAAAAAAGGAAATTTTCACTCACTTAATTGCTTCATAGCAATCTGCCTTATGAATGTACCATACAAGACTATTAGATATGGAAGACAAAAATTTCAAATAGAGCCGAAAAATAGCGATTAGATAATGAAAAATAATTCATAACTGTAAAAGCATGTGCAAGAGGTCCTCCGAAAAATGGCTGAAAAGAGGAATCTTAAGGACCCAAAACGAGAATTGCTGTTAAACAAAATGAACAGATGAACAGAATAAATATTAACGTCGTAATTAAGGAACAACAGAAGGAAATATATGCATAGGTAGGGTAAGAAAGACTTAGAGCTAAAAGAGAAAACATAAAAATACATTTTACGAACAATACTCTCAAGGATCGTGTGAGACGATTGAATCATAACTTCAGTAAAATGTTCGTTTGCCATTTCTTTAAGTTATATTGTTTATAAGTATTTACCTAAAATATTTTAGCATCCTAAAACTATCTCATCAAATACGTAGATTTTCTTCTAACAGTCTAAACCTAAATACTACAGCCGAAGTCACTGCTGGGACATATGGCAGTGAGGAATCATTTTGTTCAGGCTTTCATGATACCATTATCTGTTTTCCGTATCCAATGAATGAACTTGTCAATAAATACTCGAGCAACTTACAAGCGATAATAAAACTCGAATAAAACGGAGTCGAAGTAAACATAAACTTGAGGTTGAAGGCGATAGCAATTGATGACCTTTTCTCTGAAAAGATTCTTCCGATTTTGCCAAACTTTGCCACTCAGAACATCGGAAATCATGATTCCATATCTTTTCATGGAATGCTTTCTTTGGATTCACACAGTAACACAAAGTGTTGGCTATCTCCTCTGTAATCTCCAACTCAAGCTCCTTGAGAACCTTAAATTTAATACCCTTGAAGGTTGCTCCTGAATAAAAAAATAAAGTGCCCGTTCGTGTCCCAGACATGGAAGAAGGGTAAAAAAAGGAAATTTGGAGCATTCAGGAGGGCCACACAGTTACTCAAGAGATTTGTGGTCCATATACGTTGCTTCACAAAGGCGGGGGAAGGGGGAGGGGTGACGTAAGTGATTGGCTTAAGATTTGTTCGTAAATTCTTTCTGAAACTCCCGCGCGCGACCTCTTTCCTTCGCCTTTCCTATTCCTCTCCCGTCTCCACTTGAGCCAAACAATCGTCTTCCTTCCTGCAAGCCCCCCTCCCATCTCACCCATCCTTCCCTCCCCAAAACTTCGCCAACCCTTTGTCGACCAACCCTTCATTCGCTCGCCCACGCGCGCAACCCCCTCTCCTCAGACAGACACACACACATCAGCCCTTCGCCACGCCCTCCCCGCGGGGGGTAAGAGGGAGAGCCACTTTTCGAAAGAATCCCCTTTGGAAGTAGAAATGGAAGGGCCTTCCGATGCGTCCGCACGCCCCGTTATTTACAACAACGCTCGAAAACTTCTTCCAGGGCGAAGGGGGTTGCGGGAAAGGGGAGCGGCGTATACTGTTGGGGGGTGGTGGCAGGGTGGCGGGTGGATGTTCCTCGCTAATGGATTTAAGGCTCGCCCTTCCCACCCTCCCCGTCTCTTCTCTTTCCACTAGGAACCCATTAATCCATCCGTTATGGATTTATCGCACCGATGCCCGATCCAACTGAAAATTAGCACGCTATTTCAGCCGCACGACAATTCCGACGATGCTGGTCAATTCTCATATTGCAGTTAGTTTCTTTCCTGTCACTAAATTGACGGCATGGATTTATATTCTGTCATCATAAATTCCTACCCCTCCAAACTGAGCTGTTGGTGTTATTTTTCCGCCTGCTTGTCGTCCATTCTAAATGTTAGGCAAATATAAGGAAAAGGATTCTGTCCTCAGGGAGCAAACGCGATAGTGAAAGAATATATATTTATTTGACATTAAGACGTATTGACTCAGTCCACTTTCGACTGAGATTTTAATGCTTGTTTAAGGAACCCTTAAGTGAGGCACTGAACTCATTAATCCCTCAATCAACTTACAGGTACATTTATAATAAGTTGTAAGTTACTTAGGGAAATTAGGAAAAACTTTTTTGATTGTAAGACACGACTTAATCTCCCAATGTTAAATTTGAGTGAAAATCACGCAACTAGGAATTTATTTGAAAATAACTTTAATTCCCCTGTGAATAAATCATTTGAATAAAACAAATGGTTTAAGAGATAGAATGTAAAGTATATCGACGCTCAAAGTCATCAAAAACTGTTTTTAAAGGCAATTTTATTCGCATAAGTAATTTGATAACATATTTGTAAAAAACATTAATAAACATAATAATCAGTTCTATAAATTAAATTGCCCTGTAATATTAAAGTAAATAATCCCTGAAGTAGATATTAATGTTAGAAAAATACTGATAGGTTTAATCGAATGACAAGGCCACTGCTAAGAAAGTAAAGTCAATTAACAAATTCTATGTATCAAAAAATTCTCGTAGTTGAATGAGTTGATCACTAGGTTGCCAACTAGAGGGTTCGAGTTTGGTTCCAAACTAAGGCTCAGTGCACACTCACTTTGCTGTGATTTTTCGGTTTGTATGGCCTGAGTAAATTTTCGGATACCAGATCGTTTGGGAAGCCGCAAGCAACACAGGTAAGGGTATTTTCCTCTCTACCCTGATATGTGAAATTAACACGCCGTTGGTTTTAGTATTAAGTAAACTCTATACCCATCTAGCTAATAAAACTTTGGTTTTACAACTGTGGTGCAATTAAAAAGCACTTTGCATAAAATATGTGATACACGTTTGTTCAAAATTAAATAGTAAAGTTAAAGGGAAGTGGTCAAAGTTATCACAAGTATCATGTGTTTAATCATCAAGTTTTATTAAATTTCTGAACTCGCACATGAACATAATCAGAAGTCATATAGCAATGTAATTGAAATTTTAAAATGTTTTGAAAGACATAAAAAATAAAGAAAGAGAAGTCCCAGTTAATAGTTTTTTGTGGTTATATTAAATGAAACAATCATTAATTCACTGTCAGAGATATTCTTGAGACTACATATACATATATTCTAAAGACTTCTATAAACAGACTTATGATCTGCTTGTTTAAGTTCACTTATGAGAGCTCACTAATCCACTATTGTTATCAAACCGAAAAATTTTGGACAGGTGAGGGTAGAGGTCATCTCGTTGTAAACTTGTATTAAGCCGCAAAATTCACACGTCAGATTACTGGGCCTAACCCTTCACTCTAACCCTTCGGCTTTCCCACCTTTGGTGGGCCAAATATCTCACTAGGGGCTCATAGATCTTGGATTTACTTCTGGATCTCTAAGGCAGGAGAAGAACAAACAGATCATTATTTAAACCAAGAATGTCAAGCAGCCTGAAACTTTTGGGAAATATAATTTACAACGAAGAACGGAACAATAATGAACAAGTTTTGAAATTTAAACTCGGAATTTATTCATAGTGCAGGATAAGTGCGATCATATAATGTAATTATTTTGTATGTACATTGAGATAAGAGTATAGAAAAAGAGAATATTCAATTCCTTTGAAAATCAGTCTTCAACATAAGGGTCGTGAATGCTACATGTTTTTACTTTCGTCTCTGCCGGTGTAAATACAGTAATGAGTGTTTTTAGGGTTACCCGTCATCTGAATTTAAGAGGTGAAAATAAATAAACCTAATTAAATTAATAACGAGACAAAACCCACTGTCAGTGAAAATATCGAAGCCGTGAACTTCGGGTTAGCCGGCCATCTTTGAGATACCGGGTGAATCTGTGGAAACTGCGGCCTACCAATTACAGGGAAGATCTTTAACGTTAAATTAAAGCAATTACGGTAAAATCCAACCAAACACGCGTCCACTAATGGCCTAAGAGTGGAGAGTCAGCATTGATTATCTGATCTCAACGTCAACATCTAATTGCAGACAAAAGCTATGAGTAACTAATGACCCTACCACAAATGTAACTAGAATTCTTGTTCCCGTTTTCCCCAAAATGGGCGAAAAGTATAATCAATGAGTGGGAAGAAAATATGTTAGAAAATGGAGAAGCTGAAGACATGGAAACAACTAAGAGAGAGGAAAGGTTTTACAGTGTAGTAATGAAAAAGACTGTGACTCATCAGCAAGTGAAAGTACAAGCTTTAAATTAGCTCTCTCAAGCTATCCAATGTACTCCAAAAAACGATATAATGAGGGCTAGTGAATCGCTAGTTAGAAGATTAATTAGACAATTACATGTTTTATTCTTCCTGCTCCCTATTAAAGCCATAGTTAACGAATATTGCATATTTAAGTTATCTACAGTTTAAAATTAAATAGCTCCAGCAAAAATTCTATTGTTTGTTTAAAGTGAAACCACAGATTTTGACCAAATTAAAAATAAGTTTCTATTACACAGTTTACACTTTCAGCATTGATCTTCAAATTAAATATTTTTTGCATAAGTAATGATTTTAGCTACCAATACTTATTATTATTTCACAAGCTGACCTGCTTGATGTACTTTTTTACAATTAAAGGAGAGCATAATTTAAGTATTTTTATTAGTGTACGTTTTATGTAAATGTTTACAAATTTGACATCAAATGCCAGTAGTTTATCTAAATTATCAAATAAAAAATTAAACGGGGAATATCTTTCCAAGGAGAAACTGAGCAGTTCATCCATTACCTTCAGGTGAGTATAAATCAAAAGGGAAAGGGCGAAGGGAATATAGAAGGGTGGAGAGAGCAATGAGGGTGTGAATGGGGGAGAGAGTGGGACGATAAAAGAGGACGAGTGGTTGACCGAGAGTAGACGAAATTGGAGGATTTGTATTCTCACCACCTTCCGCAGACTTTGATGCAACTTCTTTCATGTCTCCCTCCAATCAAAGTATACTTTTATATTTTCAAAGTTTTCTTTGTGGTGTAGGGCTGGAAGGGTATGTGGAGAAAAGGGTGAACGGAGAGGGTCCGGTGAGTGAAACGAAAGATGGCTTCCTGGCAGGGGAAATGGAGGAGAGGGGAATCCAAGAGGCTTGTATAAAAAGATTACCAAGAATAAGATTCCCACTTAAAGTGATCTTTTTATCTTTTAAGTCTCCATAGATTATATATCCGAGCTGTTATTGTATGTAGTTTCTTTACAAATATTGCTGACTTATTAAAAATGAGAGCTTTGACTCCGTGATGTCCTTGCCTATAACCATGAAAATATGAACGTGAAATTGAAAATCATAACCTTGATTAAAACAAATTATCCGAGCAACATTGTGATGTATCATATTTCTTGATCTAAATACGACTACAATGCCAGTTTTGTACTAGGGAATAATACCATGGGAGACAGAGTTAAGCAAACGCCCCATTGGAAGGCTAATCGTACTCTGATGAACTTTGTTCAGATGGGTTTCTAGAGGTCGAGGGACAGGTGGTGTGACCCTAAAGTTGAAATTACTACTAGCAAGTGATGTTTACAACTCCATGATATGCCCCTGCATCTCAATAGGAGAGAGGTCAATACGGATTGACTCTACTCCAAGGATCGAAATTTCATTGAGGTAACTGTAATCTTTGTGATCTGAATAAGTTTCCTCGGGAATGGAAAATGGTATGAAGGCACTAAGCGTTTTTCCATATTAGACTTTCCTCATTATATCCCTGCACATTTTATTTTAATTGTTTGGTGTGGAGCACCAGTATGTGCAAATCTCAATAATTCCCGGAGGCTCACCTTTTCGGATAAAGTTGACTGTTGGTATTTATGTACTGTTAATTTTTTGCCAATTTTTTTATAACCATTCGTGATTTGACGTAAATGTGTCTTATTGGAATAAATGTTTGGGATAATATATAATAAAAATTATTTAATCAATATACACTTAAATAACGTTATGGCATGAAATTATTAGTTGGTAGTCTACCACTGTGGTAGGTTTTGGGTGTACGAAGTTGATGGCAAGAATATTAATGCTAGACGTTTTTATAAATCAAACCACCTTGCTTTTCCACATAAACTTTTTATTTTCACGACTCAGGTTTTGTTATAGCATAACATCATCAGGTAAAAATAGAAGGTTTGATTTATAAACACGTCAGTATGAAGATTTTCCACCAAGTTACGCCAGAAACTGTTTTAATTAATGCTAGAGTTAGAGATATTGTTATTGATAGAATTTTAGTGAAACAAGATGGCGTGTATCAGAAAAGGTATTTTATATACGTGCATACTGAAATTATGAAGGATGGTATGAAGGATCAAGCTTACAAAAATTGCCCAATGTCTGTTTGATTTGCTACATTTACGGAGTCAGAGCTGTTTTCATTAATAAAATCTTCGGTTTCCTCAGTACCTCCCAGTGATATCCAAGACATCAATGTCAACAAATATTTAATTTTTAAGGAAATACGATGTTATGTTTCAGGAAAAGCATTTTCTATACGCAAACACTTAACTATACGCAACTATACGCAACACACCTACATTTCTTTGCTTCGTAACACCTTGAGAATTTATACACGACATTAAACGGTTCTTCACTTCGGCACACATTTTTAACTACCTTCGCTCCATTCCGGTGCTTTTTCTCCCCATCCCTGATTTCCCTAGGTTCTCTCCAGTATCACAATCCCCAACAACGCCTATTCCCATCACCCATCAAAAGACTTTTGATGGGTGATCCCATCCATCTTTCCTGCCTTCTGTGGATATCCCCAAAAAATCCCCTCTCCGCTCTCACTATATCTGGCACCTCTGGTACCTCTAGTCTTTTCTGTCCAAATTACTTCTTCCATCCTTCTCCGCAACCACATTTCTAAAGCCTCCAATGGACGCCTATCATGTTGCTTCAATGACATGTTTCCTCACCGTACAGATCGGGCTCTATATTAAATTTATGCACAAGTCTTTTTTTAACATACTTCCTCATCATCCATACCAACTCCTGCCTTCTTTTAAAAGCCATTTTGTAAATCTCAATTCTTATTTTCCCAACGCAGTTACTTAAAGAGATAATATTTAAGGAATTTATTTGGTTTGTTATCAAGTAGTTTATTGCTCTCATTGAAAAACACTTAGATATTCATAACTGACCTTACGTAGACGTCGTCGGGACTGGAGTTCAGTTCTGAGTACTATGTAAATTATATGAGCGGGGACCAAACTGCCATGATTTAATATATTCATTAAATAATAAATACCATACCTTGAAGAATTTCCATTAAAAGATGTGAAATTTATTTTCACATTATTAGAAAAAAGATATTCATTTGAATTCAGTAATAATACCCACGATTTTTATTTTAGTATGATTGTATAATATAAAAACATAAAATTTAAATACGAATGAAAGATATATTTCAATTCTCCCTCCATGCATAACATTATCAATTACAATAATTTTTCATGCATCTTGATTATGTACCTGTTAATTTATGTAACATAATACATGCTCTTTAGAAAATTTTAATGTTTCCTCATTGTCTCAATTTTTGAACCTCATTTCTGGCTCAATATTTTCAATTACAGTGCTATCGCTTAATATCTTGGTTTCTACATAAGAGTAGCGTACTAAAAGTAAAATACAAACAAAACATTTCAAAATAATCTTCATCAGCTAATATCCTGATTATATATGATACTAAAGGCCCGCAAATGGAGAAGAGTATGTTACAGTTCAAGGGGAAAGATTGTTAATTAAACGGGAATGGCTGGATGGATCTGAATCTGATCGCTAAGAGTTTCCAGATATAATTCTATTTCAAGATCAATTTCTCCCTATTTCATCCAGATAGTTTTGTGGAAAGTCTCTACCGCGGAGGCAAGCCACAAAAATGTAAAAAAAATATCGAATAAAAAAGGCACTGTGAATTTGAACCCCCTTAAGACACGTGGAAACCTGACAACTATGACATGGTTTCATTTCTCATGAAAAATGAGTTAGTGAAGTTGAGAGATTGGGAATCATATTCATAGTTAGAATTCAAAAATATATAACCCTGAAATCGTAAAAGAACGCTTTATCTCGATTTACTGAAAAAAATTTCCATAATATTATATGGGAAGTTAAAAGTGCAAGAATTATTCCAAATTAATTGATTGATAAGATGAACTACTGATTAGCCCCATCTAGTAGAGGAAGAATCAAGAGATTTATATTTCAATCAACTAAACCATTAATCACAGGATTGAATTCCCGTTGATGATTAAACGCTGCTTCCAAATGACGATGGCTTCCGACGAATGAAACACGTAAAGTAAAAAACTGAATTTTGACGAAATTTAAATAATCACTATTAACCTCCAGAAAAAAATCAAAGAATAGGGTGTTCAAAAAGTATGTTAAGGAGGTATGATAACAATATTAAATTAATGTCGAGGTTTTGCAGGAGTATTGTCCCTGGTGAAGTGAAGAGAAGCAAAGAGATGATAGGAGATGTGACTCTAAAAATGTGGGGCGATGGCAGGAGACGTAGGGGGGGAAATTTTGGAAATGGATGCCAGTTGGAATGAGAGAGCGGGAGTCGGTGAGGGAGTTGGCCCATTTTACTCCTCAGTGTGTGAATGAGGCATGGTGAGACAGCGGCGAGAGGAAGGATTTAGTTAGACTGGAACGGTAACTGATGACGCGGAATAAGACATTACGTTTACATCATTTTAAAAGTTTTCTCCTTTTCTCCAAGGGTCCACGCAGAGAGAGAGAGAAAGATAATAATGGAGGACTGAGGGTAAAAAATAATACCACCCAGTAATGACGTGAAAATGGGCAGAAGTTTTTCCTTTGGAGGGTTTCGGCGGAGAAAATGTCGGGAAAAGGAATTACCGAGGAAAATTTACGAGACATTTCCTTTTCTCGTTTGTCAACTCAGATGAGCACATTCTTCTCCTAAGGAAAACATTTTTTTGCGGAACGATACCAAAGGAACACTTGAAAACCATAGAGTTAATAAAACGAAACGAGCAGAATATATCAAAAGACGGATAATTTCCAATCATTTCGTATGATCATTTGGTATGTATAATGTTGGCATGAAAAACATTATTCATAATGAAAACGAAGGCAACCGAGTAAGACTAATCTTAATTACCCGTCTGCTCTGCATGATTAATTCATCTAAGAAAACAAAAAAGTTGTAATTATAATCAGTCGATAAGATTGATA
Organism: Hetaerina titia; assembly: GCA_037158775.1. Classification (NCBI taxonomy): domain Eukaryota; kingdom Metazoa; phylum Arthropoda; class Insecta; order Odonata; family Calopterygidae; genus Hetaerina; species Hetaerina titia. The sequence continues at coordinate 109,378,727 of CM073772.1, forward strand.
TCAGAAGATAAGATAAGACTGATTTTGCAAATTCAGGTATAAAAAATTATCATTTGCATATAAAGTACCAATTAAAAAGTATTATTTTATATGCATGTATTAATGTTTCTTTCTTTTTAACTTAAATGTGTGGTGGTTTTCGTGTCACTCCAAAAATAAATAAAGGTGGTCAAAAGTATTGCATCTCACCGTTACCAAAGACAATTTTATGTTGAAAGTGATGCGGTGCTTGGCCGTAGGAGACATATATTTGCGGACTGAGGAGAGTTTCCCGTGACTGATCATCCCTTCCAAATCCCACAGCAGAGAGAAACGAAAAAAGACCCTTTGAGGATGTGGAACTTGGACTTTTCCTCTTTTTGCGTCATATGGTGACACTTCTCATCACTTTACCACCAGGATGGGACGAAGGTGACAACACTGGGGACATCTCCACTCTAAATCCCTGGGCCGTTTGAGGAAAGAGGGAAAGTGTACTCCACCGCACAATGCTGAGACGAACGTTACACCTCATCCGACATCTGCTCCGCTAGGGTTTTCCCAGCTGCAGAGGGAAGCAAAGAATCAAGAGTGATCTGAACTCTGCGTTGAATCCTGCCAATGGCCTTACGTATCAGACCACCTCTTTACTTTGTCCAAACCTGCAGCTGGAAAACGTACACATTATGTTCCAACCATTCAAAAATGAGTTGATATTTAATAAAAGAGAACAAAAAAGAGGGAAAAAATGGAAGCAGAAATAATATGGGGTTATTTAAATGCCAGGTTTGTATAAAAAAGTATCGGCAACAATTTTCTCCTCTCGTGTGCGTTGAAGTGTGCATTCAGACGATCTGTTAGGTGTGCGGCAGATTGCAGCACGTATTGGCATTTATAAGAAGACAGTGTACAGCATTATCACTGAAAATTTGGCGATGCGAAAGATCTGCGCCAAACCTTGACGGACGACAAAACGCAGAATCGAGTGTTTGTTTGCGAAGACGTTCTGCAACGGCATCGCGACGATTCTCCAACCCCCTTACAATCCCAACTTGGTACTAGAAGACTATTTCCTATTCCTAAACGTGAAATTCTTCCTCAAAAAACACAATCATGGGACCCTAAGTGCCGTCCTAGTAGCTTTCGCGCATACCCTTGAGGACATTAAGGAATTTACCCACCAGAGAGCATTCAAGCCGTGGAAAAGCCGACGAAAAGGTATTTTGTTGTCTTACGGAATGTACTTTGATGAATTTTGAGGCATTGTAAAAATATTTGAAAATCTCTTTTTCCAAAACTTTTCCCGATACTTTTTATACAATACTACGTACTACGGCTGCACGAATAGAGTAGTTAAATCACAATCAACATAAACGAATTAATTAAAATCTGGTTTTAAAAATATTTAATGCAACACTGGAAGTTTTTCTCTTGGTAAAGAGGCTGCACAATTCGTCGTGAGTCCATTCCAGCCTATTAAATTTAAATGGATATTTATTATTTTCCTAAAAGTGTTTGATAGTTTGTTATTTCATTTAGCGCATTTTTCTAAGACTTACTACTGTGAAGAAATTGTTTCCAATGATGTGTTATCACAATATTCTCTTACTATTCCGTAGCTGCTACCTAAATGTTCTACATTTCCTAGAGAGAATATTTGTTTTAACCAATATTACTTATTTTCCACGCATTGGTTTATTAAGGTAACAAATTTTGTTATCAATTTGCATGGATCTCAATATAAAGTAATACAACTTGATGATTTAGCGATGGAATTGGTATAATTGATGGTATTCGGCATAACTTTGTCAAATCGATTCATATTGGAAATGAAAAGATAATAACTTTGCAATTTCAAAAACATTTATTACGATACGACCCGGGTTTTGACGTCCAACATCATCTTCAGGTAACAACTCTACAAACATCCATTTATATATGCTACATTCAGGTAGGGGCGGGGAGGTGAGAAGGTGGGGGAGGGAAACGAGCGATGATTGTTGGGGGGAAGGTTGGAGAGCAAGAGGAGATCTCCTATGGGGAGTACTAGGTCGAGTAGTGGTAGGTTTAGGAGAGGGAAGTGGGAGGTGTACAAAAGGTCATTACTAACAATATTCTCTTTGTAGCGTACATTTTTTTAAATTTCAAACTGCTCCAAAGCATCTAGTCTGAGTCCCTTTCCTTCCACATGCAAGATTTCAAACTAAAAGTCACTGTTATGGTAATTTTCTAATATATGTTTAGCAAAATTTGACGTTGACTTTATGATTTTCACGCAGGCCTGGTGTTCCTTCACCCGTTCTTGGAATTTTCGCCCTGTTTTTCCAACATACACTGCGTCACACTCACATCTTAATTTATACACTCGACCTTTATCACTTTTTGGAATTATGTCTTTTGCGTGGGAGAGTAGGTTCCTGAGGTTCGATTTATTATAGTAGGCTATTTTAAACTTATCTTTCGGCAGTTTTCTGCAAATTTTCATAGTAATGTGATCCAGATATAGGATTCTACGCCATTAGTTGTTAGAGTCTTTTCGCGGTTTGGATTTATAAATGTCTCTAACTGCCAATTGATTACGTTTTTTAAAAAACAAATTATTAATCAGTTGCTCCTTGTAGCCATTGTTTCTAGGCATTTTTTTGATTGTAGCTAATTCCTTTTCGCAATTAGTTTGAGACATGTGAATGTGAACGAACCTGTTAAGCATGGAGTGAAAGGCGGATAACTTTTGTAAAAAACAGTGTGTTGAGCTAAAGTGTATCACTTGGTCAGTGTAAGAATCTTTGCTAAATATGGAGAACTCTAGGTGGTTGTTAATTTTTGAAATGTGTAAAATCCAGGAAATAGAGAGAGTTGTTATTTTCTATTTCGCAGGTGAATACCAAATTGTGATTTAAGGAATTTAGATAAGCTAGAAAAATTTCAAGTTGCCTTTTGGAACCCACCCACACGCAAAAGATATCGTCCACGTATCGATACTAGCACGAAATATTCTTGGTCAGTCCATTACCAAGGGAGAACAGACTCTTTTCAAAATTGTCCATGTAAATATCCACCAGTAGCAGGGACAGAGGAGATCCCATTGCCATTGGGCTGTTCGAAATATCATTCGTTGAACTTAAAGTAATTCTGTGAAATACCTGTCTTCACAAGTTCACATAGTTCCAAGATGATGGGGGCAGGTACAGACTTCTGAAACAGGAAGGTTTCTGCAATGCCCAGCACTCCCTTGGGTGGGACACTGAGGAAGAGGTTACACGCATCGAGCGACACTAGGAAGCACTAGATTGTTTGGGATGGTCATTTTTGATAGCCGGGTGATTAAATCTATGGAATTGTTGATTCCGAATTTTGGTGAAAATTTAGAGTGATGTCTGAACACATTGTTTAGTTTTCTCGCTAGTAGGTGGTTGGGGGCGGTCATGTTTGAAACTGCTGGTCTAATCGGAATTTCAGGTTTGTGTATCTTCTTTAACCCGAAAAATCGAGGAGCTGAGGGGTTCATTTAGTATAATCTCCTCACATCAAACTCTTTAAATAGCACCGAACACGATTTTAACGATTTTTTGCATTCCAGTTGAAACTTGGCCGTCGGGTCTGATTGCAGTTCTTTATTGAGGAGACCGGACAGATTTTTCAGAGGGGGATAAACAAACATGAGGGTAAATTTGTTAACTTCAAAGAAAGATATAAAGCGGGAAAACTTAATCTTGATCCACTTTTAATCATTTCTGACCGTACAGGAAGCCTGAGGAAATTATTTGCAATATATAAGAAAAAGTATTACCTTAGAGTAAGAAATTGAATTAGTCGAGAGACTAGCCAGAATATATAAAAATAAATGATTAACATGCTTAAAAAAGTACAAGGAAAAATGAGAAACACTGTCATTAAAGAAACAACAATATCTGTTCTTAATTTATTGAAAAGATGGATCGTAATTCCTTTAGCAGATTGAACGCAATCGTATGACCATTCTGGTCTTGACCTTTACCCAAACGAAAGAGATTTTCAGAGTTCCCTTTTCCGTTATTATTCAGGGCAAGTAAATGTGGACCTTTCCTCCCTCTAGGGAACCTTCGCGCTTTTTCTCAATAACTCAGTTGTGATGTCTTTAATAACCAAGTAGCGATTTAAAAAGATATAGGACAGAAAAAAATAAAATACACATTTCAATGGACACTTAAATTATTCATTTACATCTAAATAATAAACCAAAAGCCTCCACAAGGGCGTGTGGTGGAGGGTGTTAGGTCATTACCCCTAAAACAGAATGAAACCCCAAGCAACACTAACAAATTTATGCCTATTCACACCCACAGGGGTGTATATGTTCATGCAAAACTTCTTCAACCTATACACATGCAAAACATATACTACCAACTAGGATACAAATAAACATGCACATACGAATAAATTCAGTATCTATGCAACGTTTAATCTTATCATTTATTGTATTGCGAATATCTTTTCTATTTCTTTAATGAATTTGACTTCTTACCATTATGATCCCTGATTGTCATGAGAAAGAACAAATAATTGTATCAATCTGTACTGGAGTCTATTTCCCTTATCTTATATATGTGGTTGACCTACCTCAGTGTTGTTGGGCCATTATAATTCCTTTAGTGTCGACGTTAAACTCGTTTGTTCTGAGTCTTGCTAAAAGTCTGAGTCTTGCCTGTTCTCTTTGTATATCAAGCAGCTTCCGGCCTAATTCCCCAAAAAGGCCTAAATATTTAACTTGATCTGCCGCAGTTAGTAATGAGTAGGCTATTTTAAAATTATGTCCATCTCAAAACTTCCATTGCTCCAAAATTTTAGTACTGTGCAATTGCCAATGTTAAATACTAATCCCCACTGCTTGCACCAATCTGATATTCTGTGTCTACAGAGTAACGTGCAATGAGCTCCTAATTTAAAGTGTACCCAACCATTTATTTTATCAGCGACACAGAGTAGAGCTTAATTAATGCTCAATAGGACTCACAGGGTACCGCGACATTGTGAGAATCAGTTTTATTTTAGTTGTACGAAACATTATAGGAAGGATGACCACCGCTCTGATCAAAAGTAAATGGTCAAAAATTACATTACCATTAGATATGATTGTGAAATATTTTCCTGTAGTTAGATGACCAGCCACTCTCGTGTGTCAAACAAATCTGCCTAAATATAGGAGAAGAAGCCCAGTTCGCTTACTCTTAACGATTATGGTTTTATGCTGAGTTTATTGAACTTAAAACTCTTGGGTACGAATTAATGATAAATTCAGGAAAAAATTATAGGTCGACTTTATCAAAAAGGCATTTTTTATTCCATGCATATAAATATAACAAAAACCGGGAACCGCAAATGTATTCCTTCACAAATATTTACCACTACATGAATCAACTCGATGTTGACGGGTGAATGTAGAGCTCTTGCTAATCCCCGAGGTGAACGGAATTCACGCATTGGATTATATGGTCAATACTTTTCTTGTGCTGACTCCTGATCCGTTTAGAGATGTCATCCATAAAAAATCAGTTTGCCTGAAGAGGAGGCATAAACACCAAAATGTCGGCTCGTCGCTGAAGGCTCTAACTAGTAGAATCCCATGTCGTCTAAAAATACAGCTTAATATCTACTTTTTTTAAATATCAAACTTATTTTTTCAAATGGATTGATTCCCCATCCATATCAGTCCGTCCGATGGCTGGCTTGTAAGGGGATAATAGAGCCCATTCCGAAATAAACCCTAAGACTTTCATCCGTGGGCTTAAAATATAAAACGAGATCTGATATGTTGGCCTAAATATAATCAAAATAAAATAAGTGAAATTCTCTGATTTTTGAGAATAATTAGCTATTTATGACCCCTTTTTAATGCGACAAGTAAATACAGGTAGGTTGCTGAAAATATTAAAATAATATCAATGCCTTGAGTTATTGAATTCAATTGGTTACAAGCGCCGAGATAAGCCCAGATTTAGAGATTTTGTTGTCAATTTCAAATTAATTTAAATATTCTGATGAATTTTAAGACTTATTTTTCCAAAATACTTTCATAATTTTTAAATATCAGTTTTGACAACGATATATTAATTGGCTGCCAATATTTGGTTTATAGTCATAAGTTATCTTTCAAACTATGAAAGAGTAATCGGACCCTTTAACACTCCTTTTTACCATTAAACTAGAAAACTAGTAAAAATCATCAGTTCAGGACCATACAACCGTTCCATCATGCGCCTCATCAATCAAAATCTTAAGAAAAAAATCGGTTTTTTGTCACAAGCTTTTAGAAAATTTAGAGTAAAATTTGATGTATTGAGGTAGCTACCGTGAGTAAAATTAATAGTCTAAGTACACAGCATATACTATATATGTCAAAAAAGTAAATTAATTTGTTTTTAAAATCCTCTTTGAAAGCTATTTACCACATTGATGAGGAGACATTTTTCGCGGGCTTAAAAATGTTAAATATTACGTAACAATATGAATATGTATTTATTTATTTGATTAAAATTTTATGTATAGCAGAAGGAATAATTATCAACCTCAATCGGCCAGAGATGTTTTAACACCATTGATAATTAGTATTTAGCCATAGTACTTAATAACTAAATAGCATAAGCAGTATCAAATATTCATTAATATATCTCAGGGAATAATTTTTAAAATTATCACATTAAAACATTAATATTTTTGCACCTAAATTACTTAGAAGGACTGAGTTGATTAAAAGGTTCAATACGTAAAAACAATGAATCATGAGCACTCATTACAAATTATATGAGTCAAAATGACTTGAAGGAAAGTCATTTCGATCAAAATTATTTACTCTGACTAGTTGTTATATATGTATATATATTTATAAAAATTAATTTATTTCAAAATGTGTGAAATTTCTTTAACTACGCTAAAAAAATAAAATGATTTGCTAATGATGTGATATACAGGTAGTAGTTTGTAGTTTGGAATGGTTTTTCGTAATGAATTATTGGAATGAATGAACTTAAAGGATTCTACTCTATAGTCAGGAATATTCACAAGCGTTGATATTTTTATTTCATTGGTTGTTTAAGTCATAATTTTATTGAATTATAAGCAATATAAACACACTTAAAATATAATACGAAATTCCAGTAACAATCTCAAGATAACTGCTGTAGCATTAGGTACGTATTTATTGGTAAAAGGAGGTGATACATACGTTTTCAATAACAAAATAAACTTAGACTCATTTTTCTTTAGGAAACGTGCAGATTGATCATTCGTAGGTTTAATATAGACCACAGAATTTTTTTATTGATTGATACCAACCAATTTATTTCGTGAAGAATGTACTGAATATTAATTGATTGCAAGGAAATATATATATAGCATATTAAATTGCTGGTCAAAAACAACACGTATTCCAATTAGTATATAGTCCCCTTTTTAGTATGAAATTTAAAAAAATATCTACTTTACTAGAGATAAGTTTTGTAAACATGAACAAGTAAACGTAAATAAATATTTGTAAAAACTGTCTAAAGTATGCACAGATATTCTAACAAGTCTAATAACAAAATACAGTGCAAAATATACGATACTCGTATAAGTAAATTTGGCACTCTAGCATGAAAGATTGAAATGCACGAAGGTAAAATAAATTTTTCCTAACAGTATGACTGTTGATTTGCTTGTATTTAATCTGCTTAACTTATCAGTAAATTATTCACCGTAATATACAATATGCTATGTTAAATCATACGTGAATTTCTACGGTTTTTTTAATTTGGAAAACGTTTTTTTAAGAAAGTAATACGTGTTTTTTTTTAAGAAATTACAATTCAAGCAACCCAATTATATTTTCACAAAAATGGACAAATTTCCAGTACTAAAAATATGAATTCAAGTTTTAAACGCAAGGAAAAAAATGGACGCGAATAAGCGAAAATTGCCCACGGACGGAAAGTAGTGAAATGCTTTTCATAAAAAAGGGAGCTACGGTGAGCGTATCGATTAATCGCTGCATGTACTGCAACACATTGTCGAGGTGGAGGAGTGACGAACTGGGAGTGGCGCACTCACTGCCAATCTAATGGTTCATTTGCCTCTCACGAGTGGAAAAGAGTGAAAAAAATGGAGCAAAACAAAAGAACTTCGGGAGCATAGCGGCCAATCCACGTGATACGTTCAACGATCGAGTCCCTGAGCGCGGCAGAGCGTTTCGAAGATACTCGGAACGTTTCACGATTTATATACCAATTGTTAATGTAACACACCACATAGGGATTATTCATATAATCAACATTCAGGCTGTCAATTTAATTATGAGAGAATGGCCGCCATATGGTAAGCGGACGACTGTGAAATTTGATGAGAAAGGATTGGAGACTACTCGTCAAATTTAACCAGTCTCGTCATTTCCAGAAAATGCAGTGCAAATTATTTCTCTCAATTTTTAAGTGTTAAGATGAATTTATGGCGACATTATTCAACTCCAATCAAACAAATGGAGCTGCAGTTATTGCTCAACATTCTCCTTAATAATAATCATGCTGGAATAGGAGTGTTTATATCCATGATAACATTTGGATGCGAATAAATCTAAATTTGGTTTCTAATAATATCCTGAAAAATTTTAACCTCTCAGCGTTAAAAGGTATGAATGAGCACATTTGAAAGACAATCCTTACTTATTATAATGAAAATAGAGGTCATTAATAAAATTCAAGTCATCATATTTTCATAAGCAAATGCTTCGTAAGTTTTATTTAGGTTGTATTTTTTCGAAGATTTCAAGGAAAAAATAATGCTTTCAAATCTTTTCCTTTATATTGGAGCCGAAAAGATAATGTAAATTAAACTGAAATATATACAGGGTTGCACTCAAAAGTGGTAGAACTGATTTTTTTACATGAATTTTATTGACGATGTACTTACATCGACTTAATAATCTTCAAAGTATGCTCCTTGAGCTGCTACCCACTTAGTATAACGTTGCGCCCATTCCCCGTACGCCCGTTGGAAATTTTCTTTGGGGATGCCGTTGTTGACCCTCGTCAAAGCCTCTTGAACGATCTTTATCGAGTCAAAACGTCGTCCCTTGAGCTGTCTTTTCATCAGGGGAAAGAAGAAGAAGTCCGGTGGTGCCAGATCGGAAGGAAAGGGAAGGTGCGGCAACGCCGTATTTGGCCAGGAGCTGTCTGACGACAAGCGCGCCATAGCACGAATTTTTGGCACCATCTTGACGCACACCTTGCGCATGGCATGTGAAATAATGCGTTGGACGTTGGATGCAGACAGACCCAACTGGTCTGAAATTTCTTCACTGGTTAAGCGTCGGTCTGTGTTCAGCAGTGTCCTCACTCTGTCCACATTCGTGTCGGTTCTTGCCGTCGACGGCCGTCTGGAGCGATGGTCGTCTTCAACGAGCTCCCTACCCTCTTTAAACAACTTGTGCCACTGTGGACCGGCTTAAGGCAGTGTCCCCATAAGCCTGCTTGATCATATCGAGGGTCTCAGTTGCCGTCTTCCCGAGTTTCGCACAAAACTTCACGGAATAACGTTGCTCTAAATTCAGATTCATTTTGTTTTTCGACGCGGACAAAAAACTTGCTTCACTAAAAACGGTGTCCTCACTCAACGACAGCCCGCAGGCGACTGAGGTTGGTGTCGGTCTGTTGCTAAGAGCCCCCTCCACCTTAACCTGCCAGGCAGACCCGCCCTCCATCGCTCCGTTTGCTCCAGAGGAAATTAGTCCTAACACTTTTGGGTGAACCCTGTATTTCATTAAGTAATTGGGCTTCTGACTAAGTTAATTTTTCCACAACAATTATTAATGATTACTTCCCAAAAGCTAATCCTCAGATTGCACCACCTTTGAGATTCTCAGCCAATCTTGGTTTGCACTTGATCACAGAAGTTGAATTTGGATTATTAACTCGGTGATTACTTCTCTAATCAAGATATATCTGGAAGACATACAAAACTTTTTGCGGTAATTAATTTTTAGGACGTCACAACGCAGCCTAGCAATCTGGATTCCAGAGAACTTCTTTAATTTTTTAAATTTATGTGTGACTTAAAATTTACAGTGAATCTCATTCAACGTATAAGATAATATTTTCAACAATGTTCATGACAATCACTCCTGTAAAACGTTTCTTCTTTCTTTCTCCGCCTTCTCTCTTTGTCTTATAGTATTTTCTTCCATAGCAGGGAAACAGTGTGCCACGTAAGCTTTGTGAGCTCTTGAAGAAATATAAGCAATCTAGGGGAAAAAAATCAGAACACAGTGCTATTATTACTGTTTTTATTCAATATTAAAACTAAAATTTAGCCCTGATTTGTGTAACTCTTTCTGCAGGTACGGCACAGTGCAGGAAGAGAACGGAATGGGTGGCATCCAATGTTGGAGACTTTTTCAGTGGCATTCTATTCGCTTCCGTGGCGTCGCATGATGTTAGTTTCAATCGCAGTTTACGTAGCGTCCATTCTGGCGCTAAATTGCGAAACTCTACGTGCCTTTCGTTAAAAGTAGGCTAATGCTTACGTGCCTTCGTCCGGAACGACGAAACTCGCAACGGGCATAATGGAGGGGGGGTGGGACACGCGTGGTGGAGTAGAGAGAGGAAGGCACGGGGACCGTGGCATGCAGTCATTTTTCCTCGGCTTGAGAGTACTCATGTTTCAAATTCCCAAATCAAATATGACCAAGTGGACAGCTCGCGTTTGAGAGCTCGCCAGCCGTTGGGTGTGAAAAAGGTCACAATGCGTGGGTGTCCGAATGTGTTTCGAGCGCGAAGATTATCTCTGGAAATCGGGCCGGACGAACGCAGGAGTTCCCGACCAAACGGTTTACTATATTCGCCGCTAGAATGACCGGCGACTGAGTATGGCCGCGGAATTATGGGACTCAGGTGCGGAAGGTGGATAGCCGAGGGAAGCGGAAGCGCTCGGCGGGGGACGGCGTCCGCACACGAGGGAAAGAGGACGGCGTGGAGGAAGTCGAGTTTTGTTATTGGCTCGAACGCCTTCCTCACTCTTTTGCTACAATGTTTCCTCGTGTGCGGATCCCGCAGCATTTCACTCACGTTGTCGGTGTGTGCGCATTTTTAATCCGATGGCAACGCTCGGTGTTTTTCACAATCCGTTCTGAAAAAATCCTAAAGAGAATACTAGAAAAAAATTCTTTCCTCTACTTGGCGAAGTATATGACCTCGAGTAATCTCTTCATTTTGTGTAATCACATAAGGTGACCTCATATTGAATCTTAAAAACTTGACAGAGAAGTATAAGTGTCGCAACTCAATTTGGGAGTAAATCTGTGATAACGGCTTTGTTCACAATTCGCCCCGAAAAATTACTATATGCTGTGAAAGATAACCAATTAAATTGAATTTTGTAGTGACTCACTCAGGGGTGAGAATGTGCTCTTAGGTTCTGCAATCACGTTCGATCGTGGCTGGCTGGCCTTATAGAATCATCGGTGGCCAAAGATTAATGTACCAAAAAAAAAAGACATTTTACGAAAAATGTTTACAAAAGAGAGCCGAATGTCCTAAATCCATTTTAACATTTAGGGTTTTGGAAAATATTTCTCATTGTTGTAAATGAACTCCACTTCACATTTCCGCTGTAGTCTAATGGCGAAAAATCAAGAATAGACAAGTTTCTAATGGTCAATAAATCAGAAAAGGTGTAAAATAAAGCAAGAGTTTGACATTACGAGAAGTGTAACGTTGGGTATGAATCTCTTTCACTCAATATGAACCGGTTTTGAATCTTACGAATCGATTACTTACAAAACCCTGGCCACTATTATGGATCTGTTTTGCGCGCATTATCCTGAAAACAGCACGTGTAAAAAATGGGATTGTTCAAATTCCGCTTCTCAAGGGTTCTGAGTCAAGGTATATTTTAATTTTCAACGTAGAATTTATTAAACCAATTTTCTTTCTTTAGTCCTACTCACTTAAGTACTTTTACTCCTTGCTCGTTCCTCTGACAGATATAGCAATCGCCCCTGCGGTCAGGCGGACAAAACTTGCTGGCCAGGATTTTGAATGATACGAGGACGACAAATTAAATAATGAAACTGGCAACGTAGCGTTCGATCTGGCAACACTGGAAGAGCTGGGCTTGGAAGTGCGGCAGGGGAATATGTGGTCAGCCTTCGGTCCGGTTTTTAATTCGTTCAAGTCATTTGGTTGCCTGTTGTGATTTTTTTTGTGAAACGGTTTTTTATATTGCCTTCTAAAAATGAGTGACATCACTTTCGAGCAAAGGTGTTCTATCAGGTTTGCTTCAGACTTGAGCACAGTGCATTGGGCAGAGTGCAAGGGAACTCATTTTAGGACAGTCGAAAACATTCAAACGGTTGTAACCGACCAGCCAAAGGCTATTCCAGTATCGGAGTTCCAGCACTGCTATTAGAAGAGGAATAACCATCTTCAGTGCCGTGTGGCTTTAGGAGGAAGTTATTTTGAGGGTGAAAATATGGAATTTTAATTCTATTCGAATGAAAAAAAATTAAAAGTCCGTCTCATTACTTAATCTGCAGACCGCTTATATGCGGTCGGACAGACAAGTTTTGTGCAAGGGCATCCTAAATGGTGTGCGAGACATTGAACCTGTCGCTGTGGGCAGCTTATTCAGGATGCGTCAAACCTGCCCACCGAGCACGTATTTTATTTGCAGTTAATCTTGAGATTTACCCTAGTGCACCGCATCTGAAATATTTCTTTCCAATTTTCCAAAGAACAAACGATCTTACCTATTCTAATGTGACTCCTCGTGTCTCCAACTCCGTATTTTCAGTCGTTCCGTTTCCAATCGCAAGTGAGCGAACACACTGAGTACAAATCTTCTCCTTCCGACCACCATTAACATAACACACACGATAAAATTAAATAATGCTAACATTTTGCGAATATTTTCTCGGTTTAATGCACTCATTCCCACCTCGGTCTTTATCTGCCGTTATGCAAAGTTCAAAAACAGAAAAACTGTTTAAAGAACACTCCGTGTACTCCTTCCAGAAAAGGAGACCTCATAAAAAACTCGGGTGACTCTTTATTACCTATGAGAGTATATTCAGTTATCAAAATGAAAAAAATAAATGTTGGTACATCTGTGCGAATACATCTGTCGTATATGTTCACTAGGAAGGATTGAGTGGAAGAAAGAATTCGATATTGAGCTATAGAGTAAAATTGATTGAGAAGGCTTTGGGGTAACAGAGTGCTCAGTGGGATCCACAATATTTGGAAGGTGAGAGGTATTCCAATTAACGACTTTATTACGAAACATGATTTATAGCTGCTCGTGGGTGTCAAATGGAAATTCTATGAGTCTACATATATCTGAGGACGGGGGAAAAATCATCCCGGAGAAGTTGTCCATCAGTGTTATATATTAACTTGTTAACTTATATATTAACTCAAATGAACCGACATATTGTCCCATACGCCTAATTCCCTTGCAAGTGACACCATTTGAGCAAGTATTTTTCAAATATATTGGCGTGGAAAGGGCAACGATTGTTCTACCAGTATTCCTTTAATTACGTTTGCACTGTTCTAGTGTTATGCTTGAAATATAAAACCCAACACAGTGAATTTGAGCCCCTTTTTGTGTTAGCGTTACTTCTTCCCCCCCCCTCCCCCGGTGATAACAGAGAAGTAATGAACAACGCGGATTGCGGCATCGGTGAGGAGGAAAAGATGAGATTTACAATATAGTTGGAGGAAAAATCAAAGGCATGTGCAAGGGAATTGATAAGAGACGAGGGACAGGAAAAGTACAGGAGATAGCGCTGCCACGCCTTTTTCTAATGCGTAAATACGTATCCAATCCATCCCATGCAGAACGAATTGGTCGCAAGGACACAGCGAGAGAGGGGAAAGGGTCGTGAATGCGAGGGGTGTTAATCAAATGTGGTCCGGTGTAGCGAAAAAAGGTCGGGTGGTGCTACAAAAGGGTTTTGGAAAAGGGGAAAACGGGGAATAGGGAAAAGAGGTCCGGGCATCGGAGATCCATGGAGGTGAAAGCGATGTGACATCGGAAATTGAAGAAGGAGCCAACGGGGCGTGAAGAGGAGTAAGGGGAGGTGGCCGACGGGGGCGGGCGGAAGGGGCCAGTCCCATTCCGCCGAGTCCCCTCCTCCCTTCCCCACGAACAACGCACCTCTTGCCCTACTGCAAAATAATCCTTTCTCACCTATGACACTGTGTGAGCTACTACTGACCGGGCAGGGTTCGTTCCCGAGTGCGTCCGGGAATACTGCGGCGGCAATGGGAGCAGGAGAGGTAGAGAAGGGAAAACTGAGTTTGGTGGGGAAGGATTTCCAGCCTGAGTTCTATTTTATTACCTGGCTCACTCGAAATTGTCTGCCAACTTAAGCATGAGAATTAATGTATTGAGGAACTAATAGCGGCCAATTGAACAGACGACTGTAGATTTTTAAAGGACCTTTCTCATTTACCCCCTCTTTATTTTTATTAAAAGGATTCAGGAGAAAAGATAATCAACGAGCCCCAGAAATTATGAATCTTCATTAGTACAAAAATTTTCGAAACCTGTGTAAAAAAATCACTTGTCCTTCGTTTCAAAATATTTAAAAATCCATTTGATCTCCAAATACGGAGCATTAAACGTGAGCCCTCAGATTAAAATATTCTTATTTCGCGATTAGATTGCAGATATAGGAGTCAAATTCTATTCAAAGTCAAGATATACAGTGAAGCAAGGTTTTACATAAGAAACACCGAGATATATTTGAGGGAAAACGATGCCCAAAACTAGTTAGGTAAAGGAAAGGTTACCTTATCGGAACAGATAAATGGGGCAAAGGTATGCGATGCAAAGAAGGATACGCAAGCTTGACTTTTATAAATCCTCAACGCAAAATCAAATCCAAAATCGGGATAGAATGAATTACTAAAAGGAAAAATGACGAGAAGAATCTCGGGAGCACTTGAAGATGAATTTCTGCAGTTTGTTAAATGACTCTTATATGGAATGTTTTGTTCTGTGTTAAAATATACATGAGGTAGATTTGAAATCAAATATCAAAGGCTTTGCTTCAACACCATAGAAGTACAATTGTTTAGAGTATATTCTCCTCGTGTATCCCGTAAGAATAATATAACGAAAAATACTATTGAAAATGATGATAAAAGTGCTCTAATATGATATGATTATTATTACGTAATCTACCGGTTAAGGTAGTTTTTGGATGGACACAACCATCAAATAAAAAAATATTTTGTAGCTCCAAACAAAACCCAATCCAGCAACCTAAACTCCATCAGGTCCCTCTTCATCTCTGTGTACTTCTTTCCTCCCTTCATCCCATCCAACATCCCTATCCTGTTCCTACCCTTTCCTCGCTTGCCCAACATTCTCCCCTCTATTATCGTCTTCAATATTCCACTACCGCTCAATACGCCTTTCATCCATTTTTCCTGCCTCCATAGGATTTTTCTCAACAAACCCCTCTCCTCACCCACCATCTTTAGTACTTCCTCATTTGTTTTTCTTTCGGTCCGTTTCACCTTCTCCATTCTTCTCCACACCCACATTTCAAAAGCCTCCAATCTACGTCTATCCTCCTGCATCAGTGACCACGTTTCCGCGCCGTACATAGCTACGCTCCATATCAGAGTTTTTACGAGTCTTGTCTTAACATCCCTACTCAACGTCCCCGTCATCAACTCCCTCCTCCTTGAGAAAGCCTCCTTGCCTAGCGCAATTCTTCTCCTTACGTCCCTACCAGTGATCCGGTCCACCAGCAGTCTGAGACATGTACAGGTTGCGGATCAGTCTCCTGTCCCTCCAATCCATTCCTATTTTCTGCAATACACGTATTAATTTTTCCCAATTCACTCTATCAAACGCTTTTTCGAAATCAACAAAATAGGCAAATATGTCCTCGATTAGTGATCTTATTACTGCAATGGCCTCACGCGTGCCTCTTCCTTTCCTAAATCCAAACTGATCATCCCCTTAGTAATCATTCGCCTTTCTCTCTATCCTTTATTTGATGATCCTGAGAATAACTTTAGCTGCGTGGAATATCAAACTTATTGTTCTGTAATCCTCACATGACGTAGACTTTGCCTTTTTTGGAATAGGAACTAACACCGATCTCACAAAATTTTCCGGCCAGATTCCTTCCTCATAGATACTACGAATCAGTCCATATATGGCCTTCTTCCCACCTTTTCCTAAACATTTAACAGTTCTACAGGGATGTTGTTCACCCCACGGCCTTATTTGCTTTCATCTGCTTTAATGCCCTTTCTATTTTATCGTCGAGTATGCCTGGACCTAAGCTATCTTCTTCTACGTCATGTTCATTTTCTATGTCTAACCTTGTCGGCCTAAGTTCTTTGCCATACAGTGTTTCTCTATATTCCTTCCATCTCTCTTAGACTTTTCCTGGTTCAACTATTATCTTACCCCACTTATCTTTAACTGTTAACACAGATCTTGCCTTCTTACTTCCGGATAATAACTTAACCTTGCTGTATAGAGCACCAATTTCACCCTTCTTCTGTAAAATTTCCATATCCTCGCATTGCTTTTTCCACCATTCTTCTTTTGCTTTATTTGTGGCCCTTCTCAATTTATTGTTTAACTCTTTGTACTTCAATTTGCCTTACTCTGTGTTTACATTCTTCCATCTTGTTCTCTCATCCATCTTTGCAATCATCTCATCCGTGACCCATGGTTTCCGTATTCTTTTCCCGTTAACGGTTCTTATAGTGTCTTTTGCTGTTTCCGATATCCTTTGCTTGATACATTCCCATTTTTCTTCGATTGTACTCAGTTCTTTACCGTCATCCATTATTTTCTCTACAACCTGCTGATACTCCTTCCTCGTTAATCCATTTAATGCTTCTACGTTCCACTTCTATACCCTCCGCCCTTACCTTATCTTCCTGAAACGGACGTTACATTTCATAACAACTAAATTGTGGTCAGAGTCCGCATCCGCTCCTGGGAAACTGTGCGAATTTATCACACTGTTCCTAAACCTGTGCCTAACCATAATATAATCTAACTGATACATTTCTGAGTCACCTGGCATTTTCCATTTATACCTACGCCTTTTGTGGTGTCTAAACCATGTGTTGGTGATGACTAACCCCTGTCTCCTGCAGAAGTCAATTGCGCTCTCCCCGCGTTCATTCCTCGTGCCTAACCCATAGTCCCCCACCTCACCCCCATCTCTTCCTTCGCCTACCGTCGCATTCCAATCATCTATCACTATCAAATGTTTCCCTGCAGGAACACACGCGATTATATCCTCTAACTCATCGTACATCCTATCGACTTCTTCCTCCTTGTGGTTGCTCGGTGGCATGTATACCTGAACAATGACCAAGTTCGTCGGCTCTGCTTCAATCTCCACGAGTAAAATTCTATCAGTTTATTGCTCTATGTTGACTACACTTCTTCCTACCCCTTTTTTTTAAATTACGGCAACTCCTCGTTGGTTCTCGTCCCCGCCGCTGTATATCACTCTATAATTGTCACTCCTGTAATCCCCGCTATCCTTCCATCTCACCTCGCAGAGACCTAAAACATCTATATTACCTCTTTCCATCTCTCGCTAAATAATTTCTAATTTGTCTGTCCTCAACATTGTCCTGACGTTCCAGGTTCCTATTCTGACTACTTTCGTCTTCCTCTGAGTCTTCTGTCCTGCTGCAGTTATTTCTTCCCTGCAAGGGTTTCGTGGGATGACTACCGCGGAAGTCTAGCCTCTCCCGCTGCCGGGCACGACACACGGCCTCTTGGGCCTAGTCCCGTAGTTTCCAGGACTCGTATTATCTATAGTGCCCATCATTACATTCTTGGGAATGATAATTGAGTTGGTTTCCCGTTGCCTTCCTCAATAGTGTTTTTAACGTGACACCATCACTTAATGGCCGCCCCACCGGGGTCAGACGCCAATGCAGCCGCCTCACTGAGGAACAGACGCTGCGTGGACTATCTTTCGTCTGGCTTCTAACCTTCGACCTATCTGGCATGGGTGACCCTTCCAGGAGTAATTATTAATACTCCCGCCAGCACAGCTCTAGGGGTCATCGGAACACACAAGCCCTTCCACCACGACAAGGTTGTACTCCATGGGAGGGATTTGATGATTAAATACACTTAAATACTGTATAAAATGTAAAGAGAAAATTGAAGTACAATGTTTTAGCGAAATTCCTAATGCACGAAAAATTATGTAAACGTCACTGCCGTTTATCGCCTCACAGGGAACCAAATGATAACGTACGAAATATGTACGCATAGAAATCAGAGATGGACCTATTCAGCAGTGGCGCCATTCATTTTGATACGGAATCAAATCAACCGCATTGAGTTTTATTTATACTTTTTTAATGCTTCAGAAATGTATAGCTTCAAAATTACTGAAGTAACTCGAAATAAAATTTCACACGCTTTTTGAGATTCCAATAAAAATTAAAATACATCGACCGATACTAATAAAGTCTAATGCAATTTCATTCAACACGCCATCTGTTGTAAGGAGATTTAAAGGGTAGAAAAAATTCCGTAGCAAATGTAAATTAATGATCAGTCCATAATGGGATAAACTATTTGAAACTTTCAAAACTGGGGTGGATGGAAGGGGTTTTTAGGGATTTAAAAGTGAACATTCATGTACAGGAAATAATTCCATTCATACCACCTGAATGTATTCCCCTACAATACCAAATAGCGAGAACGCGTGAAATGTATATAGCTAGAGCTACCTCTGTGGCCTTTTCTCATGTATGCCGCCATTGCTCATGCATTTTGTTTCACTCTTCAAAGCACATTTAGGCTTTAAAATAAATCCTTCCAAAAGTTCGAGGTCTCCCTACACTCTTTCGCCTGTGGAGCGTTAATCAGCAGAGAAACTTTAAAGTTGATGATTATTCATGTAGGTATTGCATGCAGTATTCAGTGCCTGAAACTTTGTATGATTAGAACAGTACCAAATATACGTGTAAGATTATTTATCTCCACCCAGTTAATTGCCAGCCAACATCAATATTTGTTTGTTTGAGTGCCACGGTAAAGCAGAACATTTTTGCCTTAATTGAATTGCGTTTATAAAATTTAGAGAGTTAATTACGTTGTTCAACCTTCAATTTTTATTTTACTGATCCTTTCATTTTCAGTTCACTCATAACTTCCTCATGCTCCATAACGGGTAGGGGTACAGAGTGTAGAAAACATTCAGGTTCTGCAAACCATAGTTGAAGCAATTACTATAGCAAAGAGTGTTATTCAAACTGTATAATGTAAACCACCGAGATGGTCATTAAGGTGCTAATGCAAATGCGAGTCGAATGCTACGTACTGGGGAATAAGTGATTCGAGGTCTGTCTCGTTACAGCCAGTGAATGAAGTAAAAAGGAAAAGTGAACAATACCTATTACTTAAGCAACCTAACTTCCGTTTCAACACGGCCGTAAATCAATTATAAGCTCTTTCTAATTTGGTAATATCATGAGTATTAATATTTTTCATATAATATAGCATATGAGTACACATAATATACCGTACATTAAGGTTTAATGCGATGCAAGTAATGAGTATTTTACACTATTGAGATTTTTGGACGTAAATAATTTCCAGCATACATGACATGTGTATTAGGTTAAAATATTGATTTATGGCCAAGAGATACGAAAACACTCCACCTAGGGATTTATTTGAATAGAAGAATATCAGCTAATTCGCAGAGTGTCTACAAGAATCTAAATTATTTTCACATTTTTCCAACAAAATTCGGGTCGTAAGTTAAGTAATGTCCTCGGTAAAAAAATAATGAATTGTCAATTACATTAAATTATATAGAAATTAATTTAAATTGGGTCAATTCTAATTCATAACTGATTACGTCACATATGCGCTGAAAGCGGTGGTACTATAAAAATCTTGTTTTGTGTGAGGCAATACCAAAGTTTATTTATTCAGTTATCAAAATTTAATTTTCATTCAAAGACACCTTTCTCGAAAAGACTATTTCCAGAATCAAAATACAAACTACGAGGGTCATCCGGAAAGTAGTACCCGTTCGTGCCGCATGAAGTGCTGACGACGCGAGTAGCCGCTGGACGAGGTCAGATAGCTTCAGTGGCTTGTCTGCCTTCTCTGAGCCAAGTTGCGTGACGCTAGCATTGCCTGTGTTGTTTCTGTGATTGTTTACAATGTTTAAAAAAATTGAGAACGCCGCCAGTTGTGAAGTGAGGGCAGTGATTAAATTCCTCAATGCAAGAAACGTTCGCCCATGTGATATTCATCGCCAATTAAAGGAGGTGTATGGAGACAATGTAATGGACGAGTCGTCTGTTCGGCGGTGGTGTCGCAACTTCAACATGGGGAGGGGGAACACACACGACGATGAGCGTTCGGGGAGACCGTCTGTCATTACAGACCAACTGGTGAGCTCAGTTGACGAATTCGTGAGGAACGATCGGCGCGTCACAATTGATGACATCTGTGAGCATTTTCCCAATGTTTCTCGAACAATTGTTCATGAAATTGTTAAACACCATCTGCATTATGCAAAAATTTGTGCAAGATGGGTCCCTCGCATGCTTACAGATGAGAACAAAACCAAGCGTATGGCTGCAGCACTGACGTTTTTGGGACGTTATTCTGATGAAGGAAACTCTTTCTTGACTCGCATGATTACTGGTGACGAAACATGGGTTTGTTATGCATCACCTGAGAGTAAACGACAGTCAATGGAGTGGCATCATGCTCATTCACCAAACAAACCAAAAAAATTCAAGACAGTTCTGTCCACCAGGAAACTCATGGCAACCATTTTCTGGGATCGACGAGGTGTATTGCTTATTGATTTTATGGCCCGTGGAGACACTATTAATGCCAATGCGTATTGTGAAACATTAAAGAAATTACGGCGGGCAATACAAAATCGGCGGCGAGGTCTATTGTCTACTGGTGTCATTCTCGTTCATGACAATGCCAGGCCTCATGCAGCTGGGATAACACAAAAACTTTTGCAGCAATTCAAATGGGAAACTTTCGACCATCCACCGTATAGCCCGGACTTGGCCCCTTCAGATTTTCATCTCTTTACAAAGCTTAAAGACTTTTTGGCAGGAAAAAGATTTGACAGCGATGAAGAACTTAAAGAAGGAGTGACCCTGTATCTCAATGAGCTGGCGGCGAAGGACTATGCAGCAGGAATACAGAAACTTGTCACACGTTATGACAAATGCCTTAATTTGCTTGGAGATTATGTTGAGAAGTAGTTTAAAGTATCCTCTTTCAAATAAAATTTTTTATGTTTGTTAATATTTACTTTTGTGTCTTTATTTCACGAACGGGTACTACTTTCCGGATGACCCTCGTAGATGGTCATCTTCTTAAGGCAACTTTCCTGGTATACATAGGTTTATATATAGTGTACTAAATACACAATACAACCCCTCTGGCCAAAAGCTAAATCCTTCATATTACGTTTGTCGAATGAACTGGAGGTCAATACTGTCAAATTAGTTTTATTTTATTGTTACCCACGTGTTTAAAGTTAAAGTGCTTACGTATCTAACCAGTTGTATTCAACATTTCATACTTATAAATTGAAAACATGTATTGGTAACATTTTGTCGTAATATCTTGGCACTAATATCTGCATGCGCCCGAACCCGCATTGTAAAATCTCCAGACCTCTAACGTCCAATTTTATTATTATTATTATTATTAAAATGTGCTTGTGCAAATAGACAAATGTCAGGTGGCACACAAGTCCCAAGTGTTACAATAAACTTGCCTTGGAAAAATAACATGGTTTCTGAAATACAATCAACATCACAAAAGATAATAAATAAAATCAGTCAGAAAAAAAAGAAAAAAAATACACTTTAAGGAAATTTCCAAACACTAATCTGTAGTACATAAAAAAAAGAAAATCCCCATTTCATTAACATTTGTTTCCCAATCAACAAGAAAAAAGTTAAGCTGTTACATTTCATTTTATACAACACATCAATCAAATGATTACAGAAGTTGTTTACATCTTTTCTTAAAAGTTTGGACTCTGAAAAAGGAAAGGGCTTAAAAATTTTTGCATGTAAATTGTTCCAATCAGCAATTGTTTTATTTAGAAAAGAACATTTTTTTAATTCGTTCTTTGTGCCCGGTATTTTACCTTAAAATTGTGGTCATTTCTCCCTATGAAATTCGGGTTCCCCGCCTCTTTCCTTAGATCTGCCCAAGCCTTCTCCCCATTCAGAATGCGGAACATTCCACAAAGTCTGCTTACTTTCCTTCTAGTTTGTAAAGGTTCCCAGCCCAGCGTTTTTAGCAGGTCAGACACACTATCCGTCCTCCTATGCTTCCCCAGTACATATCGGGCAGCCTTTCTTTGCACCTTTTCTAGTTTTTTGATTTGTCCATCTTCATGAGGTTCCCAAACTATAGAAGCGTACTCCAAAATTGGTCTTACCAGGGTCTGATATGCCTTCTCCTTAGTTGCTTTAACGCTCCCTTTGAGGTTTCTCATCACCCGATGAAGAGTTTTCAAACCTTTCTTAAAAATGTAATCCACATTAAGCCCCCACCCTAAATCCTTGGTTAAATATACACCTAAGTATTTGCAACTATCACTTCTAGGAATGACATTTTCTGAGAATTTATATTCCCTAAAAATTCCCTAAATTCCTTTTATATCTAAAGGCTCATCAGCTGGGGGAATGGAGGAAGATATTTCACCAAACACAACCCGCATAATGGCCATACACAAAATGAACAAACAAAAAAGACACCCAACATACAATATGGATCCCTTTGACCACAGTGTTTTACTTCACATGATCTTGTCCTAAAATCAAACGAATGAGGCATCGTTCTAATGCCTAATGGATGCTTTCTGACTTTGACAGACTAAAATACATACACGTATTTTTTGTACGTATCGTAACTATGTATTATCTTCTCATAGTCCATATAAAGATAAAATATTGAAATTATGGACTACAAACTTGACGTGATGGAAGGGTTTGTGCGTTCCCAGGACCCCTAGAGATGCGCTGGCGGGAGTAATAATAATTGCTCCTATTAGGGTCACCCATGCCAGATGGGTCGAAGGTTAGGAGCCAGACGAAAGGTAGTCCACGCTGCGTCTGCTCCTCAGTGAGGCGGCTGCAAAGGCGTCTGACCCCAGTGGGGAGGCCATTAAGTGATGGTGTCACGTTAAAAACACTATTGACGAAGGCAACGAGAAACCACCTCAATTATTATTCCCAAGAGTCAAATGATGGACGCAAAACCATGAATCACGGACGAAATGATTACAAAAATGGATGAGAGAAGAAAATGGAAGAATGTAAACACAAAGTTAGGCAAAATGAATTGCAGAGAGTTAAACAATAATTTGAGACGGGGCACAAATAAAGCAAAAGAAGCATGGTGGAAAACGCAATGCGAGGATATGGAAAGTTTACAGAAGAAGGGTGAAATTGGTGCTCTATACAGCAAGGTTAAGTTATTATCGGGAAGTAAGAAGGCAAGATCTGTGCTAACAGTTAAAGATAAGTGAGGTAAAATAATAGTTGACACAAAAGATCCAAGAGAAATGGAAGGAATAAAGAGTAACACTGTATGGTAAAGAGCTTAGGGCAACAAAATTAGACATAGGAAAGGAATATGACGTATAGGAAGATAACCTAGGTCCAGGCGTAACCGACGATGAGATAGAAAGGGCATTAAGGGAATGAGATCAAATAAGTCCGTGGGAGTACCCTCCGAAAACCTACCTTACCCGGTAAATTACCTTATAATAATAATATTCAATTAATTAAGAGCGTTGCACCACGAAAATTTGAGTTTTTGATAAAAAAGGTGTGTTGGTTCACAATGATGTAAAAGTCAATATGAAAAGATTCTTTTGCTTGATTGTTTGTTATATTTTATTCCCCTTTGCCTATGAAACATGAAAAATAGATTATTTATGATAAGAGCAAATGCATAGACACATTTATAATTATATTCATCGAGGGTGGTTAACCACAGATTGCATTTCTTCCACGTCCATTTTGACACTGACGGTTTTTTGCTAAACATTTTGGAGTAAAAAATATTTTCTCACGAATGGTAAATGTATTGATTGCTCCAGCATTAAAAGATGGATGATTAGAAAATTTTCCGTATGCGAACCAGCGCCGTTCATGACAAATTTTCAACGTGTTTTGGAACACATTATTTAGGTTACTCGGCATTCACG
Organism: Hetaerina titia; assembly: GCA_037158775.1. NCBI lineage: Eukaryota > Metazoa > Arthropoda > Insecta > Odonata > Calopterygidae > Hetaerina > Hetaerina titia. The sequence goes on from CM073772.1 coordinate 109,402,953, forward strand.
GTGGACACGAGCAGTGACCGCAATGCGCCATCATCTTCACCGCACGTCATGAATGCTCATCGCGCAAATGCTTAGCAAGCGTAATATTGCAAATCCCGGGGTTTGTTGGCATTTAGAGTCGTTCAAATTTTTGTCATTTGGGTTTGGTTTGGGACCATTGGAAAGGTAAGCAATTTTTTTACACTCCGTGGCCGTTGCCATCACGAAATGGAGCACGGATTCATCTACATTTATAAAATTCCTGTCGTTTGCCGAAGATTAGCATACACGAAATAATAATTAAACATTATCTCCTCTATATGTGCGCATCTGACCAATCCAAGTTTATTTGTACTTACTAGCCACGGAATCCAAACATTCAGCTCCATTAGCACGAACCAAAATATTCTTACACAACAAGGACACACAAACACATTAAACCGTCCATATATAGTAGGTTCCCTTCAGTTTCTGGAACACCCACTTTAAAATTTTTATGTTTGTATATTCCAAATATTTTTATCATATTATTAATTAAATGGTTATACATTATGTATTTATTATTTTTTCTTCATTGAAAGATTGCAGATTTTACATTGCCATTTCTGACTATGATGAAATGATAACTTAGAGAAGGAAAAGTATTTTTTTTACTGAGATGCCACGTCCCATGGGGTTATTTTTTCATACATGATATCTATTTCTTAAGATAACGTATAAAAATAACTATTTGGCTCAAATATAGTTGTTATTTTTATGATGTTTTCACTCATAATTAACTAATTATTTTCGTATTTTAATAGGAATTTCCTACATGTTAAGAACTCACATTATACGGAATGCATTGATATTATAGAGCCAAAAATTATTCATAATATTGATGGGAAATGCTTTCTAGGTGTTTTAGTGACTGAATTATCAGTATATTTTAATCATTGTATCGACCAAATGATTATGAGAAATTACGAACGTCCACGAGTGGCGCATTAGGACATTAAATTAAAAGGGAAGACATTAAAACTATGAATTGGCACTGCCTTCATAGACATAACTTCATAGACAAAAAAAAACCCAAAAACCCCAACTTTCACGATCAAAAGTCAACGAATGAAAAATATTAATTAATTGTTACTTTGGGAAAAAATTCCATATTTAAAAAAATATTAACCTTCTAATACTACGGCAGTCCGTTTGATATCATCACTGTTGCAAAAAAGCAAACTCATATTTACCCGAAATTACGTATTACAATAAAGATCATTTATACTTACGCTCAATGTAAATGTAAACAAATACTTAGGCTCGATGTAAGGTTACATAAAATTTCCCCAAAACCATACAAATTCGATTATTTTAAGTAAGCCATGTAAACTCTAAGTAATTGTATTCCGAACTCGTGTAGATGCAGATTGAAAATTGCTATCAAAACGCAGGCCGCTTAACTACCACATTACGACGTAGCCATAGCAATTTTCGAAGTGATGGTGACGTCACTACTACGTTTTCGCAGTAGGCAGCAGCTGAATAGCTTTTGGAATCCCTCGAAATTTGTAATGCGCAGGGAAACCTTGTTCAAATTCACAGTTAGAAGTCTCTCGACTCTACCACCTCTGACTTCCATGGATGGGAGTGAAATTTCGTCAGGACTCCGCACCCATTTCTGCGCCCCATAGCGTCTGCGGTGTGACTTCCATAATCGGCGAACTCTTTCCGTCTCAAGTGCCGATTCTTCCCCTTATCCCCTCACTCCGACATTTGCGTTCCGAAACCCTTTTTTTGATCACGCATAGGGGTGGGGGACTCGTGGAACGCACGCGAATTGGATGCGATCTCAGAGCGCGGAGGGAGGAAGCAATCTGTGCTTATCTCGCGCGATCATTATTTTTTGCCATCACCCTGTGTCCGTTTGGGTGAGTCTCAAAATTTGAAAAAAAGAGACATAACAACGGAGAGGAAAAGAAAAACAGAATGAATCCGGGAACGAAAAAATAATGTCCTTCCCGGACAATTTAATTACACAAAATGGGAGCAATTGCAATTTTCGAGATCGTTTAATTTGCCGCCAACGTCAATTCACTCACACTCCCCATTTCCACGTGTGTTTCATCAGTCACAGCGCTTATTCGAGAGCCAAACATTCTCTTTATAATTATCATTATTAAAATCGTGCTTTAAATGTGTAAATAAAATGCGAATACTGTACGGACAGAGACAGACAGAGAGAGAAAGATAGGGATTGAGAGGTGGAAGAAGTTGTGGAAACCGGAGCGTGGTGGAATAATTCCGTTAATTTATATGTTTGATGAGCTGCAGCCTCCGGGACAGTTAATTTAAAATATTCATCCTGCCAAGTGCCCTACATATCAAATTAAATAGAGATCCGAGAATGATATTTTATGATTTGAGGATGTTTTGTCCATAAGACCAAAAGTTCTACGTAATGTCTCAATTTAAACAATGACAACCACTATAGAATTAGAACTTATCAGGATATGTATTACGCCATCCGCACCTAATGGGTTTCATTCGAAAGAATGCTCAGCCATTTTCAAAAATAGTCCCAGATTTACGCGACCGATATTCGTATATTCAAAAACATAATTGAAACTAGCTAGAAATATTAATTATTTTTTTAATATGCAAGCCACCGCCAGCATGTGTGCCATGGGGTGACTACACACCAAAATAATTTTTCCCCAACATTACCCAACCGCCATCGAACAATGATATTAATATCCCGCAACGTTCTTAGAAAATATGATATGCTAAATCTACCTGTTCTACACTTAACCTGTCATATTTTATTAGCAAGATCTCTCCTACCGAAGTGCGATGGGGGTAATAATACACTTTCAACATCACTGTCAAATGAACTTCTTCCAAATTAAGAAAGCAAGAGGATCAATTCGTCATTTATCCTTCGCTCCGTGAATGATTCCCAGCCTAGCTGCTCTAATATTTTGGATACGCTACTAAGTTTATCATAACAACGTTTTACAAATCTACCTCCTCAACGCTAGATCACTACTTTTGTATCCGACCAATCAAAAGTCTTTAATCCTGCCCCGGATATTTTTATCTAAGCCATTATTGCTCTAGCTTTGCGAGTAGTTTTATTATGAGGTACTTTGTCGAAGGCTTTCTTTATATCTTGAAAAAATCGTCCACTAGAACATTGCTCTCTCCCGAAGTAAGAATATCATGGACAAAAAGGGTATATTGTGTCTCGCAGGATCTACCCTTTGGAAAACCGTGCTGAATTTTCATTAATTACTCATATATCGAGATTTATAACGATCAGACTGGCAACTATATGTTCCATAACCTTTTCATGAAATGGCTATGAGGGAAATATGCCTGTAATTACTTGGTTCCTCCTTGTCTCCGTTTTTAAATATTGGTGTCATATTAGAATTTGGGGAATTTGTAAAATCAGTTACTTTTTCTGATGACCAAGCCTTAGTATGTCAATCAGCTAAGGAAGGGGTAGCGAGTATTGCTGAGTGAATTGGAAATTCAGTGTGACAGATATGGGATGAGAATCAATATTAATAAAACATAGGTTATGCGTTTTTCCAGAAAGAAAAAGGCTAAGCTAAACATTAAAATAGGAGGGGAAAAATAGGGCAGGTAAAACAGTTTACATATCTCGGAAGTGTTTTGGACCATAACGTTCAAAGTAGTAGGGACGTAAGGAGAAGAATTGTGCTAGGCAAGGAGGCTTTCTCAAGGAGGTGGGAGTTGATGACGGGGACGTTGAGTAGGGATGTTAAGACAAGACTCGTAAAAACTCTGATATGGAGCGTAGTATGTGCGGCGCAGAAACTTGGTCGCTGAAGCAGGAGGATAGACGTAGATTGGAGGCTTTTGAAATGTGGGTGTGGAGAAGAATGGAGAAAGTGAAATAGAAAGTAAGGAAAACAAATGAGAAATTGCTGAGTACGGTATGGGAGGAAAGCGGATTGTTGGGGAAAATCATAAAGGAGGAGGAAAAATGGATTAAGGGCATATTGATCGGTAGTGGGATGTTAAAGACTGAAATAGGGGGAAGAATGTAAGGAAAACGAGGAAAAGGGCGGGGATAGAACAGGGATGTTGGACCGAATGAAGGGTGGAAGGAAGTACACAGGGATGAAGGAGGACTTGTAGAGTAGAATAATGGGTTGTGTTTTGCAAGGAGAGACAAAATATTTATTTAGTAGTAGTTCTGTCCATCCAAAACCTACCCTAACCGGTAGATTACCTAATGATGATATAGACTTATATTATAAACTTCACCTAATGGCCTTCATACTAGCTATACATTAGTAAATAATGCAGTTAAAAATTCTTGCACCAGCAGGGCTAAGGAAACTCCTGGTAACGGTTTGGAAAGCATTTGGTACTCAATTAAAAGTCCTCAATTCAAAATAAGTTATGCCTGCGCATTTGACGGACCGCCAGTCGGCGGAGACAATCCAATACTAGAATTAGATCAGCAAATCAAAGGTTTTTTATCCCAACACAATGATCGCGACGTTATAGTTGGTGGAGATTTCAATGACCCATGCATTGACTGGAGCACATATAGTTTTAAAACGGGCGGTAAAGCGAAAATATCTGCGAATCACTAACGAATTCTTTTACGCTGACTCATTGAGTCAACTTGTCACTTCACCAACTTCACCAAAGTCTAGAGGCAATAATATTCTTGATTTTTAGCAACGAATATTCCCGAAAAAGTCGTAACTATAGAAAATACAAAAGGAACTAGTGACCACAGGGCAAGTTTTCACTACATGGGTCCGGAATAAGAAACCTAAAAGGAAAACTTACTTGTTTAAAGAACGGGAATACAATGACCTTAAGTGCGTGCTAAAGAATTGACTTGTAAGTTTTAAGAAAGATAGTAATCACCAAAATACTGAGAATACGTGCGATCGCTTCCTTGAGATCACATGCTCAGCAGACAACAATTTCATTCCCAGTAAATTTATAAAAGATAACACAGAACCTAGATGGTACAACGCGGATGTTACGTAAAAAGGCATTACATCAGAGGCTCGGCCACGCCAAGTAAAATATATTAGGGATAATATCTCTGGCGGCAAAAACTGAGCTCAATAATAATTATAAGATAAGCAGGGCCAATGCCGAGAATGAATTTCGGAAAGTGGTGAGCTCCCAGGAAAACGTCAGTGGAAAATTTGAAATAGAATTTAAAAGCATTTTAGTAATACGTTCAAGAAGTTAAGGGAAATAAGTCAACTGTTTATTCACTCAAAAATTAAAAATGACGAAAGAGTATCCAGTAGTTTTAAAAACGTTAATTTATTTAATTTCCCCTTTCAAAGCGTCCTCACTAATATCTCACAGAATGCCACCGATTGCTTACCAAATCGCGGTGGTCAACCGATGCCGAAATTTGAAAACCTCATGTTGGCATAGAACGTTTGCTGAAAAATATGCAGTCTAATAAATCCTCCGGCCTCGATGCGGAATATCTGTCCGTATATTTTAGGATCTAGCTTCGGAAATGTGCCGTATCTAGAAATAATATTTAAGAAGGTACTGGTAGTTCACAATGTTCTCAGAGATTGAAAAACGGCTTACGCAATACCAATATTTATAATATATAATAATGCAACAATATCTATTTCGGCTGGCCTCGGTGGCGGCGGGGTAACGTCCTCTTCTGCCAATCCAAGGGTCGCGGGTTCGATTCCCACCAAGGGCTTGGGTGCTTGTATTGTTGTTACTGTTATGTTGTGATTGTTGTCCGCTGTAAAGGCCAAAAGTGCTGTTTTCGGAATATAAATAAATATTTAAACACGGAGAAAAGGAAAAACCGAGCAATTACAGATCTATTTCCAAGCCAACCATTTTGTGCAAGTTGGAACATATCGTTGCCAGTTCGATCGTGAGATACCTCGATAATCAGAATTTATTAATGGAAATTCATCGCGGTTTCCGAAAGGGTAGATCCTGGGAGACACAATGTGCCCTTATTGTTATATTCTTTGTTCTAGTGAACGCGATTTTTCAAGATATTAACAAAACCATCGACAAAAAACCTCATAGTAAACTACTCGAAAAGCTAGAACAATAATGGCTAAGATCCGGGGTTTGATTAAGTACTTTTTGAATGGTCTAGTGCAAGGTCTAAGAGTAGTCATAGATGGGATTAGATCAAATGCAGTACAATGTACTGCATTTGATCAGATGGTCCCCAGGGAAGTGTTATCGGACCCCTTTTATTCCTACTTTACCTGAACGACATTGACTCAGTAGTAACTCGTAAGACACGTTCATTTGCCGATGATACAGTGGTTTACCGTTATATCCTGTATCCTGATGACACAACGGTTTTATTAAATGATCTCAATGCTAAAACGCTGCTATAACACTTAAAATTAGAGTTAAACTTAAAAAAGTGCGTAGTCATAAATCTTTGGAAGAAAAGCAATGTCCGCCAGATCACCCATCGCATTAGGAACACCGAAATGAAATATGTAGATTCAACTAAATACCTAGGCGTTAGTCTCACTCACGATTTCTCCTGGGTGAAACACATACGGGGAATATGTGGACAAGCTAACAAAAAATTAGGATTTATTATTAGAAGAGTACTAGGTAAATGTGATAAAAAGATGAAAAAGAAATTTTTTCTGTTGCTGGTTGGGCCTCATTTAGAATATGCTGCAAATATATGGGATCCTCACAATGTTGGATTAATTGTCGCATTGGATCGCGTGCAACGGAGGGGAACTATATTTGTAAAACGTTGTCATGGTGAACTTAGAAGCGTATCCAAAATATTAGAGCAGCTAATCTGGGAGTCACTCTCTTGCATAAATTGAAAGGACGTCTCTTTGGCAGTGATTTTGAAAGTGTATTATTTCCCCCCATCGTACTTTGGTAGGAAAGATCATGGTAATACAATTAGGGAGATAAAGTGTAAAACAAATAGATTTAAGATGTAATTTTTTCCACGAACGATAGGGGATCATAATAACATTGCTCGACGGCGGTAGGGTCATGTTCGGGTAAAATTATTCTGTGTATTCTCGCCTTTCCGCACATCCCGACGGTGACTTGCAGGACATGTATAATTATATAAATAAAATTAAAATAAAATAATTAAATAAGGTTTTATTTCCCTGCTGAAAAATCTCCCCTTTCATAAATCGCTATCTGCATCCCTTGTCCATTCCTTAACTCCCACGCAAAAGGACAGGTACAATTTCCTCAACCGTCTATACTCCATTTCCATCCCTTTAAATCAAACTTGTTCAAACATTATTTATGTAGCTTATTCAAAAGTAGTGAATCCTCCTTTTCTTCTCTGCTCTCAGAAACTCCTCTGTATCCTTCAAACTTCTAGTAAGACTCAAATATACCTGAAAACCCAACAACCCGTTTTCAGACCACCTTGCCACCCACCTCCATCCATCGGCCTTTACTCTGCCCCTGCTATAAGCATGCCTCCCCTCTGCTCGCTCCGCTCTCTTCGGTCCCTCATTCCCTCAATTCACCTGTTCACTCCACTCCTCTCATTCTGCCCCGCTTCACTCGCTCCTTTTCACAAACCTAATTCCCCCTTTGAATTAATAACTATTTCTTTACAGCAAATGAACAACAAGCATTCCTTACTTTACACGTACAATCCATAAGAAAAATTATCTAAATAATAATACTTCATTGTAATTTATCGCATAGCAATGGGTGAAAACTATTGACTGAATTTTAAAGCCACCCATGGTTGAATTAACATTTGGAAACAAATTAATATATTCTTATCCGTAGTAAAATTAACCTAAGGAAGTAGCAGACATATTTAAAAAAGTTAAGAAGAAGTTTTCAATTTCAATTACGCATGGAAATGCATAGAAAGTAGGAAATAATTCGTCAACCATTTAATTCATTCGGAATGATGGTGGCTAATGTTTTACTAATGCTTGAGCATACTTCCCTTAAACAGACAATAATGGTTGAATATAGGATTATATTCCTAAGACAATATTTTTGAAATGGAAAATCCAATATTTCTATTAGCATAATTCAAGCATTTGGACAGAATAGCATACTCCTCCAGAAGTTAGAAAACCATGACTAAATAGTGTTTAGAATAAGTGGCTACTGCTGACCAGACATGGGCATTTGAGTACGATCCACGCACAACCCCTTTGAGTACCATTTTGAACTCAGAGGGTTTGGACTTTGTTCTTACGAAGAATTTTAACAAATGTTACTTTGATCTGCAAACATTTTTCCCTAGATTCTTACTTATTTTTGGGACAGACCTTGTAGGAAAGGATGAACACATTTAGAGGATTTTTTAAAAAAAGGTGAGGATAATTGGCGGTAGAAAAGAATGGAATGGTGGAGAAAACCGAACTTGGTATAAGTAACCACTGTCGTGAATTACAAGCCCTTTATATACTTCAAGATTGATTGTTCTACTTTATAGTATTTTTCTATTGAGTTTAATATATTTTTCTATTGAGCGACAACACCAAAGGATCTTTCTGTTGATGCTTTGATATTAGTTGAAACTGAAAGCCGTAACTTTGAGTTGATGTTTCAATAAAGCAATGAAAGCGTAGTAATTAGTTTTATCATGTATCAATATAGAGTAATTATTAAATATATTATGAATATTAACACAATCCTTAAATACCTCTTTCACCCACATCTTTCTATTTACGTTCGTCTGGAAAGTACTCCATTAGTTGGACCCATTGCTATTCTATGCGTTAATTCCTGGACCGTAATTTAGTTGCAACATCCCGGGAGGAATAGCTTTGGTTTTTAAAGCGAGGGTCGAGACAAAATCTCAGCATGACTAGAGAGAGTAAAACCTTAAAATTCTATTCTCGCTTCTTAATAATCTCCTTCGCAGCGTCCCGTCACCTGTAATTAACGCGAGCTTATCCCACCTTTTGCTTGGAAGGATCTTCCACGAAAAAAACACTCGCTACCTTTCCCAACCCTCACCAAGAAGACTACAAGGAAGAGAGAGTTCCCGCTCCGCACTGCTGCGAGCGTATTTCTTCGTCCCTTTTCCCTCCCAGAGACCCCTCTCCCCCTCCCGCTATCCCTCCCTCACACCTCCCCCCATTTCACCCACTACCAGACTCCGCAGTTCTTAATCCCAGCCTTCTTCATTTAATTCCCCTTCCAACCTTCCTCGCCCTCACTCGCTCGCACCCAACCCCTCTCACCCCCTGCACCTCTTGTCCCTTACTCACCCTTTCATTTCCCTCCCTCAGGACTCCCTTATCTCAGCAGAGCTGCCAACTTTCAAAATTGAAGACTAAAATAAGCCATACGGCACTGAGCGCTGAGCGATATAGCGACGTAACAGCAGAGATGCATGCGCATGCGGTATTTCACAGCTGTTTGAAATACGATAATCGATACATCATATTCACACCACCGGAATAGAATATATCAAGGCGGTATACATGGACAGTGCAAATCGAGATTTTATATTGTTTTAACTTTTAATCTCCAAGTATATCTGCAATCTACTATTTCATGCCTGGCACAGCTAAGATATTAAGTATTTAGGATAATCGACGAAAGATAGAGAAGAAGACAAATGCTAAAACAAGGGAAAATCATATTTAGGTTTGCGAACCTAAGAATACCAGTAATGCCATAGCGGTATTTAAATCATGGATACAATGAAATATTCAAATAAATTACGATTTGTGTCTCTTGGTTTTCCAGAAGACGTTAAAACTATATTAATTATGAAGAATTCTGCATGTCCGGGTTTTCACCGCGTTGTTGTTTGAAGCCGACAACAGTTTCGCCGAAGTTTCATCCGGCGTCTTCAGGTCGAAGATGAGGGACTACCAGACCAGACCGATGCAGTACTGCGCTTGTGCGCATTTTTCCCGATTTCCAGCTGATGCTGATTAGCGGTGGTTTGATATGGGTGTTGTAGGGCGTTTTACGGTAGAAGGATGCTTAATTTAGGTTGGGCATTGTTGTTAATTTTGGATGTTTATGCTTGAAGTGTGGATTTCTGTCATAGGTCCATAGATTTTCTTGTAAGGGATTTTGTGTGTTTGGCAGTGATTTTGAGAAGGAGGTAGCAATTGTTTGGAGGTAGGTGCTGATGGCGGGTAGCTGCAGATCCTTGTGGAGGGAGTCGTTGCGAATGAACCAGGGGGCTTTTACTATGTGACGGATGGTTTTATTCTGAAAAATGCAAATTTTGTTTATATTTGTTGCAGATATGGCTCCCCATGCTGGGTAGCCGTATGTAAGGATTGGTCGGATCATGGATTGATACAGACGGATGGATTAATACAGGGTCATCTTTGTGCTAAATTTAAGGGGACTTTTGTGATTAAGGAGGGGAAACAGGGAAGCTCGTGCTGCATTTGCCTTGTTGAGGATGTACTGTGTATGTTCCTACCAGGTAAGTTTTCGGTCCAGAATCACTCCTAGGAATTTTGCTGAGTTTTTACAGGGGATGCGGGAGTTAAAATAAAAAAAATGCGTGGAGCAGGGTTTCTTCCATTTTCGGGCGAGGTTAACATGCTCGCATTTGTCGGGGTGGACACAGAGTTTCCATGTGTCCATCCACTCCTCCACCATGTCCAGGTGTTCTTGGACGTTGTCTGCTGCAGTTTCGGGGCAGAAAGACTGAGATGATAGATGAGGGACTCAGATTTTGGCCGTCCTTATATAGGTGGTCCCGTCCAGGTGTTGCTCTCTGATTGGTCCTTTATCGAAGGACTCTCTTCCACGCGTTGTGGAGATGGTAGCCTTCATCTCTATTGAAATTCGCCGGGTTTTTGGCTATCTCAATAGCTTCTCTGATTAGGCGTGGGTAATATCTACTTTCTTTACTTATGATTGTAGCGTCATGGAATAGAATATCATGGCCGGGTTCACTCGATTAATGCTCGGAGATGGCCGAGAGGTGAAACTGTTTGTTCGTAGTAGCCCAGAGGTGTTCTTTCATCCGAATTTTCATAGCTCGGCATGTTTCCCCGATGTAGGCTTTCCCACATGAACCCGGTACTTGATAGACCCCTTCGTATAGGTCTTTCGAGATTTTGTCCTCCGGTCCGGGGAGCGCGTCCGCTATTTTCTTGGTACAGTTGAACCTTGTCACCACGTCGTGCTTTTTAAGGATTCTGGCTATCTTCTCGGATGTTCCCGATACGAAGGGGATAGTTGCGTATGACTTTGGGTCCGGTTCCTTCTGCTTGATTGACTTGTCAGAATCTCGTCTTCGCCTTTCTTCCCTGGCGGTCATTTTTAGGACCATATCCTTCCGATAGCCGTTTTGTTGTAGTGCTCTCAGGAGATGTTTCTTTTCAGTCAGCAAAGAAACGGCGTCAGAGATTTCATACGCTCTGTGAACTAGTGTGTCTACCAAATATGTCTTCTGGAGCGGATGGTGGTGAGAGGTTGCGTTTAGATAACGGTCGGTGTGCGTCTTCTTTCTGTAAACAGCATGTCCCAGCTTCCCACCACTCTTCTTTTTGAATAAGACGTCCAGGAAAGGTAGTTGATTGTCCTTTTCTACTTCCATCGTAAATTTGATGGAATGATGTTGTGAGTTGAGAAATTGAAGAAATTTCTGAAGTTCTGCTGCGCCGTGCTGCCAGATGACGAAGTGTCATCCACATACCTTAACCACATCCTAGGTTTTTTCTCGTACTGATTAAGGATCTTTTCTTCAAAATGCTCCATGAACAGGTTAGCCACTACCGGAGACAGCGGCAAACCCATGGCTGCACCCTCTGTTTGCTCGTAGAATTCTTCGTTCCACAAAAAATAAGCATTCGTGAGGCAATGCTCCACCAGTGTGGGGAAGTCTTCCGGAATGCCGTTGGAGGTTAGGCCTCTGATGATCTCCACCGATTCCTTAATCGGGATGTTAGTGAACAGTGAAACAACATCGAAGCTCACCAATAATTCGTTGCTGTCCATTGTGATCTGTTTCAGGATGTCGATGAAATGCCCGGAGTTTTTCCCGAATGACGATGTTTTTCCAACGTAGAACTGTAAAGATTGGGCCAGGTATTTCGCCAGTCCGTATGTTGGAGCATCGATCTGGCTGACTATAGGTCGGAGTGGTATCCCCTTATTATGTATTTTCGGCAGTCCGTATAATCTGGGTGGTTTGGGATCCGAAGAAAATAGTCCACGTTGTTCTTCCATCGGAATGAGGGATTTCTTTATTAGAGCTCTGGTGTTTCGCTCTATTTTTTCGATTTTCGCAGATTTTGCACAGATCTTGCCTTCCTACTACCCGATAATAACTTAACCTTGCTGTATAGAGGACCAATTTCACCCTGCTACTGTAAACTTCCCATATCCTCGCATTGCGTTTTCCATCATTCTTCTTTTGCTTTATTTGTGGCCCTTCTCAATTTATTGTTTAAATCTTTGCACTTCACTTTGTGTTTACATTCTTCCATCCTCTTCTCTCATCCATCTTTGCAATCATCTCATCCGTGACCCATGGTTTCCTTATTCTTTTCCCGTTAATGGTTCTCATAGTGTCTTTTGCTGTTTTCGATATCCCTTGCTTGATACATTCACATTTTTCTTCGATTGTACTCAGTTCCTTACCGTCATCCATTATTTTCTCTACAACCTGCTGATACTCCTTCCTCGTTAATCCATTTAATGCTTCTACGTTCCACTTCCATACCCTCCGCCCTTGCCTTATCTTCCTGAAACGGACGTTACATTTCATAACAACTACATTGTGATCAGAGTCCGCATCCGCTCCTGGGAAACTGTGCGAATTTATCACACTGTTCCTAAACCTGTGCCTAACCATAATATAATCTAACTGATACCTTTCTGAGTCACCTGGCATTTTCCATGTATACCTACGCCTTTTGTGATGTCTAAACCATGTTTTGGTGATGACCAACCCCTGTCTTTTGCAGAATTCAATCGCTTTCTCCTCGCGTTCATTCCTCGTGCCTAACCCATTGTCCCCTACCTCACCACTCTCTCTTCCTTCGCCTACCGTCGCATTCCAATCCCCCAACACTATCAAATGTTTCCCTGCAGGAACACACGCGATAATATCCTCTAACTCATCGTACATCCTATCGACTTCTTCCTCCTTGTGGTTACTCGGTGGCATGTATACATTAACAATGACCAAGTTCGTCGGCTCTGCTTTCATCTCTACGAGTAAAATTCAATCTGTTGCTTGCTCTATGTTGACTACGTTTCTTCCTACCCCTTTATTTAATATTACGGCAAACCCTCGTTGACTCTCGTCCCCGCCGCCGTATATCACTCTATAATTTTCACTCCAGTAATCCCCGCTATCCTTCCATCTCACCTCGCAGAGACCTAAATCATATATATTACCTTTTTCCATCTCTCGCTTAATATTTTCTAATTTTCCAGTCCTCAACATTGTCCTGACGTTCCATGTTCCGATTCTAACTACTTCCGTCTTCTTCTGCGTCTTCTGTCCTGCTGCTGCTATTTCTCCCCCGCAAGGATTTCGTGGGATGACGACCGCGGAAGCCTTGCTTCCCCCGCTGCCGGGCACGACACACGGCCTCTTGGGCCGAGTCCCGAAGTTGTCAGGAATCAATTTCTGTTTTGCGACCATCATTATTTTCTTGGGAATGATAATTGAGGTGGTTTCCCGTTACCTTCCTCAATAGTGTTTTTAACGTGACACCATCACTTAATGGCCGCCCCACTGGGGTCAGACGCCTTTGCAGCCGCCTCACTGAGGAACAGAGGCTGCGTGGACTACCTTTCGTCTGACTCCTAACCTTCGACCTATCTGGCATGGGTGACCCTACCAGGAGCAATTATTATTACTCTCGCCAGCACAGCTCTAGGGGTCATCGGAACACACAAGCCCTTCCACCGCGACAAGGTTGTAGTCCATGGGGAGGGATATATATATATATATATATATATATTTTTTTTTTTTTTAGGTAATCTACCGGTTAAGGTAGGTTTTTGGATGGACCCAACTATCAAATAAACATTTTGTGACTCCCCACCTAGCAAATTAATCTATATCAGGTCCCTCTTCATCTCGGTGTACTTCTTTCCTCCCTTCATCTCGTCCAACATCCCTATCCTGTTCCTACCCTTACCTCGCTTGCCCAACATTCTTCCCTCTATTACCCTCTTCAACATTCCACTACCGCTCAATACGCCCTTCATCCATTTTTCCTGCCTCCATAGGATTTCTCTCAACAAACCCCTCTCCTCCCCCACCATTTCTAGTACTTCCTCATTTGTTTTCCTTTCGGTCCATTTCACCTTTTCCATTCTTCTCCACACCCACATTTCAAAAGCCTCCAATCTACGTCTATCCTCCTGCTTCAGCGACCACGTTTCCGCGCCGTACATAGCTACGCTCCATATCAGAGTGTTTACGAGTCTTGTCTTAACATCCCTACTCAACGTCCCCGTCATCAACTCCCTCCTCCTTGAGAAAGCCTCCTTGCCTAGCGCAATTCTTCTCCTTACGTCCCTACCACTTTGACCGTGTTGGTCCAAAACACTTCCGAGATATGTAAACTGTTCTACCTGCTCTATTTTTTCCCCGCCTATTTTAATATTTAGCTTAGCCTTTTTCTTTCTGGAAAATCGCATAACCTTTGTTTTATTAATATTGATTCTCATCCCATATTTATCGCACTGAACCTCCAATTCACTCAACAATGCTTGCAACCCCTTGGCTTGACTGAGCAACTAATGCTTGGTCATCAGCAAACCTAACCGATTTTACGAATTCCCCTCCGACTTTCATTCCTACCTCCAGTTCTTCCCATGCCTCTTTAATCATTTCCTCTACATATACGTTGAACAGTACCGGTGACAATGGGCATCCCTGCCTTACACCTCTTCCTAACACTGCCCACCCGGACTCTCCGTTTCACACTCGCACCTGAGCAGTCTGAGACATGTATAGGTTGCGGATCAGTCTTCTGTCCCTCCAATCCATTCCTATTTTCTGCAATACACGCATTAATTTTTCCCAATTCACTCTATCAAACGCTTTTTCGAAATCTACGAAACAGGCAAAAACGTCCTGATTGTATTCTATATTCCTCTCGACTAGTGATCTCATTACTGCAATGGCATCACGCGTACCTCTTCCTTTCCTGAACCCAAATTGATCATCCCCTAAGTAATCATTTGCCTTACTCTCTATCCTTTTGTTGATGATCCTGAGAATAACTTTAGCTGCGTGGGATATCAAACTTATTGTTCTGTAATCCTCACATGACGAAGCCTTTGCCTTTTTTGGAATAGCAACTAACACCGATCTCACAAAATCTTCCGGCCAGATTCCTTCCTCATAGATACTACGAATTTGTCCATATATGGCCTTCTTCCCACCTTTCCCTAACCATTTCAACATTTCTACAGGAATATTGTCCACCCCCACTGCCTTATTTGCTTTCATCTCCTTTAATGCCCTTTCTATTTCATCGTCGAGTATGCCTGGACCTAAGCTATCTTCTTCTACGTCATGTTCCTTTTCTATGTCTAACCTTGTCGGCCTAAGTTCTTTACCATACAGTGTTTCTATATATTCCTTCCATCTCTCTTGGATTTTTCCTGGTTTAATTATTATCTTACCCTACTTATCTTTAACTGTTAGCACAGATCTTGCCTTCTTACTTCCCGATAATAACTTAACCTTGCTGTATAGAGCACCAATTTCACCCTTCTTCTGTAAACTTTCCATATCCTCGCATTACGTTTTCCACCATTCTTCTTTTGCTTTATTTGTGGCCCTTCTCAATTTATTGTTTAACTCTTTGTACTTCATTTTGCCTAACTCTGTGTTTACATTTTTCCATCTTCTTCTCTCATCCATCTTTGCAATCATCTCATCCGTTATCCATGGTTTCCTTATCCTTTTCCCATTAACGGTTCCTATAGTGTCTTTAGCGGCTTCCAATATCCCTTTCTTGATACATTCCCATTTTTTTCGATAGTACTCAGTTCTTTACCGTCATCCATCATTTTCTCTATAGCCTCCTGATACTCCTTCCTCGTTAATTCATTTACTGCTTCTAAATTCCATTTTTTAGCCCGCCGCCCTTGCCTTATCTTCTTGAAACGAACATTACATTTCATAACAACTAAATTGTGGTCAGAGTCCGCATCCGCTCCTGGGAAACTGTGCGAATTTATCACACTGTTCCTAAACCTGTGCCTAACCATAATATAATCTAACTGATACCTTTCTGAGTCACCTGGCATTTTCCATGTATACCTACGCCTTTTGTGGTGTCTAAACCATGTGTTAGTGATGACTAACCCCTGTCTCCTGCAGAATTCAATTGCTTTCTCCCCGCGTTCATTCCTCGTGCCTAACCCATAGTCCTCCACCTCACCACCATCTAATCCTTCGCCTACCGTCGCATTCCAATCCCCCATCACTATCAAATGTTTCCCTGCAGGAACACTCGCGATGATATCCTCTAACTCATCATACATCCTATCGACTTCTTCCTCCTTGTGGTTGCTCGGTGGCATGTATACCTGAATAATGACCAAGTTTGTCGGCTCTGCTTTAATCTCTACGAGTAAAATTCTATCTGTCGCTTGCTCTATGTTGACTACGCTTCTTCCTACCCCTTTATTTAAAATTACGGCAACCCCTCGTTGGCTCTCGTCCCCGCCGCTGTATATTACTCTATAATTGTCACTCCAGTAATCCCCGCTATCCTTCCATCTCACCTCGCAGAGGCCTAAAACATCTATGTTACCTCTTTCCATCTCTCGCTTAATATTTTCTAATTTGCCTTTCCTCAACATTGTCCTGACGTTCCAGGTTCCTATTCTAACTACTTTCGTCTTCTTTTGCATCTTCTGTCCTGCTGCTGTTATTTCTCCCCCGCAAGGATTTCGTGGGATGACGACCGCGGAAGCCTTGCCTCCCCCGCTGCCGGGCACGACACACGGCCCCTTGGGCCGAGTCCCGTTGTTGCCAGGACTCAATTTCTGTTTTGCGTCCATCATATTTTCTTGGGAATGATAATTGAGGTGGTTTCCCGTTGCCTTCCTCAATAGTGTTTTTAACGTGACACCATCACTTAATGGCCGCCCCACTGGGGTCAGACGCCATTGCAGCCGCCTCACTGAGGAACAGACGCTGCGCGGACTACCTTTCGTCTGGCTCCTAACCTTCGACCTATCTGGCATGGGTGACCCTTCCAGGAATAATTATTATTACTCCCGCCAGCACAGCTCTAGGGGTCATCGGAACACACAAGCCCTTCCACCACGACAAGGTTGTAGTCCATGGGAGGGATATATATATATATATATATATATATATATATATATATTATTTTCCCACATAGAAATAGACATATAAGGAAAGAGATAGAAAAACACATTAAAGACCTTTCCTGTGTTGGTCTTTTATGTGTTTTCCTATCCTCTTTCCTTATATGTCTATTTCTATGTGCGAAAATAATATTTGTTCTAACATCCCTTCCCCCAGCCGATAACCCTATAAAATTAAAAACAATGGAATTGGCATTTATATTGCTGTGTAAAGCCTACCAACATCCGGGTCTCAATGTCGCTTACTAAATGGGTGTGGGGGGAGGGCTTGGGTGGATGGAGGTGTATTTGTTTCTTGCGTGGTGGTGGGACAATTTATTTATCCGCATACATTTTGTCATCCTTGTCCTGGGTTTTGACTTGTCGAGCCCTTATCATGACTTGGTGAGTTGATGCCTTGGTCATGGGTGTTGTGGTATCTGTGGATAAATTGTTAGTTTTCTGTGTCGCTTGTTACTAATTCCGCATCCTCCTTATTCCATCTCCGCTCTTCTCTGACCCCCTTTCCCCCTCCATAACCTCCTCCTTCACCCCTCTCCCACCACCTGTTCTCCGCTCCGCTTTCTCCCCCTCCACATACCCCTCCTTCACCCCTCCCCCATTATCTGTTTTTCCCCTCTCCTTCGTCCCCTACTCTCTCTGCACCACGTACCATTTTCCTCAGTCATATCATATCTTCCGAAGAAGACGGAATTCGAGTCCGTCGAAATTATCAAGATATTATTGTGTGTTCTTTTTATGTGTTCTCGTGCTGTGTGTCACTGTCTAAGTTATATATATATATATATATATATATATATATATATATATATATATATATAAAACATATATGTTTACATTTGTGATCTGCTCAAATTCGCCTTCCCCACCTTTCCTGTGTTTGTCTTTTATGTGTTTTCCTATCCCCTTTCCTTTTATCTATTTCTATTTGTGAAGTAATATATATATATATATATATATATATATATATATATCTGGGCACCTGCAGCTCCACCCAAGCTAGTTGATTTTTCGGTTACCAGATCTTCCTGGGAAACCATAGCCGGCACAGGGAAAGGAACTGGCCCCCCTACCCTGATGTATGAATACTCACTCGCCGTCTCGGGCTTGGTATATGGAAGAGCTCTACCATCACCTACTAAACCGACCTTCGGGTTGATTACTGTATTTATGGTTTATGTTTATATATAACACGTTAATGAGTCTGACCTGAAGAAGTTTGAGCTTTCGACCTCGGAGTAGGCTAGAAGCTCAAGCAATCCACAACGTGAGGGTTCTTTTACGTGTTATCTAATTTATTCTGTGTTCTATTGGGTCGTCCAAAAGTTATATTCCTCTCGTGAGTACTTCCGCAACATCAATATATATAAGAAAAACCACAAACACAATAATCAACCTGAAGGTCGGTTTGTTGATGATGGCAGAGTTCACCCAGTACTAGAAGTACGTAAGTAGCGTTTAGCGTTTAATGGATTCGGTGATTTAACGGTGAATCCATTAAAACGCTATACGCTATCTTTACTGGCATGATATCGTAAATTAATAAACCTGAATAGGTGGCTTGGAAGCCGGGTACGTAGTGAATCAACTTTTCTAAGTTCTTTACACTTTTTCACACCCTAAAAACAACTCCCGACCTAATCACAAGCGATGTAACCTTTATGGCACCTGCAATATCTGGAGAACTCTTTGCGCAATGAAAATTGAATTTATATTTCGACATTGAATATGTTAGTTTTCCACGCCGGTGGGCTAAATTCCTAAAGTTTTCCCTTTCCTAAACAACGGCGCTCTCGTTTAGAGCTCGGTTTTGGTGTACCCGTATCGATAAAATTCACATGAAGTTTGGAGTGTCCAAATTGATATACCGTGGAAATGTTAAATTGCTCAACGTTAAGGTAAACAAGTGCTGTGTACCTATCGAGGGAATGGAAATCAGATGAGTTACATTTACATCACAATTTCGAGGTATTTACAATGCAGGTGCATAACTCCACAGTTCACTCTGTGATATGTTCCCTACGAGCTTGCATCGCTGGTCTTTACTGACGCGTGGCCGCCCGCATTCCTGCCTGAAAACGAGCGGAAACCTCAGATTAGAAAAACCTTTCCTCTTCAAATGTCACCGTTTCTGTGCCTGAAAACCTGCATTAAGCTGGCTAACCTCCCGGTGTAGGAATCTGAGACTTGTCAAACAGGAAAATTGCGATGAAGTATGCATCAATCGGGCTGCGTATGGCTCCAATTTCATTGCTCGCTGATGACTTTTTTTATGGAAGAAGCGACTAACGTATGAGTCTGAGCAGAAATGCAGAAACTTGCGAACTAAATAGAAATTACGAAAATTTGAACTGGCAAAAGACTGGCTCTAGTATAAGTGATCGGAGATTGAATAATAAGTAACCAAATATGCCATACCGGAATTAACTACAATGTTTTTCAATAAGAGACCAAAAATAGTATTTATGCTGCCTAAAAATCCTGATAGTGAAAGAATGAAAGATTATTGAAGCCATAAATGAATGTATTCTATGAATAACTCCAGTGCTTTACAAACCGTGTCACTGGTGAAGCACGAGAAAAATGATAATGTACTGGTCCCAAAAGCAGCCCACTGACCAAGCGGAGCTATTAAACAATTTTTGATCCAACCAGTTTACACAAATGAAGGATGAATTTTAGGCCTCATTAAATATTCAAAAAGTTCTATCAGCAATACTTTATACACTGGTTACTTTAAATAATCAAAACCTGCATATCACCAATGTAATTATAACATAATACAATACATATTACATAACATATTACATATTACATAACGTAATACAATCTTAATGATTTACACTGCATGCAATACATGTACATTAGAGTTAAACACTGCCAATTTGTGGACCTAATTGATAGAAAACAAAATTGGTCCCATTCGAAATTATTCTACGCAAAATTTTATCTTGTGAGCTGCAAATTACTCAGCATATTTTAATGCTGCAGCTGGTTCAGTAAACCTTTGGGTGAGAGTTTTACCTCCCGACCTACGCACCGTCCGGTAAAGGAGGTGTGAAGATTCATAAAAAGGAGGAGGAGGAGGCATCTTCGTTTTCTAACCTTATGTTCTTGACAAAAATTTAGAAAGGCATTGATTTGTGTTTTTCAATTTGTAGGACACAGGAAAATCTTTTATGCTCCAATTAAAGTAAAACATTTGGCATTTGCATTTATGTAGGTTTAGAGAAACATCTTGTCAACCTAAATGAAATACGTATAACGTCCAATCATGAGAATCAGTATTTCTTAACCGAACAAAGTAATAGCAATAGCTGGCAACGGCTGTTATTCAACCCAATAAGGGATAAAATTCACAAATCTGACTTTAATAGATTGGTAATTGTTTCAGTACCGTAAAATATTTCGGTAACCGAATAAAAATGTTACCCATTACGCGATGATTTATATTATTTTAATGAATTCATACCTGAGATATAATTTAATTTATAAGATCAATACCACAAGGAACATAAGTAACTACTTCAAAAGCAAAAAAGGCATCTACTAAATGTCATATCAAGAGCATTGAAATTTTCAAAAACCGATCCCATTGATGATTTGAGGATGAAATTGAGAGCCAACAGCACTGAATCTCCATGTCTACAGTGGGGTTAGATCAACATAACTCCGGATACAATACAAATGCCAAAGAGGCTAAATGAGCATGGGACGAACTAAGTGAAAGTTGCTCGGTGGTCACCTTTGAGGGGATTTAGAACAAGCGGAATCCCAGCGTCGTTTACTATCTGATTTTTGGCATGATATTAAAGTGAGCCGTTCTCTTGCACATCACGTCTTGCGTTAAAGAGGGAGAACCGTGTATATTCAAGGGAGGACAGCTTCATTCATGGCTCCATCGGGGAGATACTGTATTCGTGAGAAAAATAGTGAAAACATGTTAAAGCCCTCGTAATGCTTGGGAGGGTTGGCGACCCTGTTTGTGCGGCGAGAAGAAGCAGCAGTAAAGGGTGCCGTGCGAAACCCACCGCACTGCCGATCCCACCCACCGAGAACACCCCCTAAAAACCGCTTCTCCCCCACTTCTTCCCCAAAAACATCTCACTCCCACTCTAATCCCTCTTAACCTTCTCCTCCCCCTCCCACAGTACACACTGCTCCCGGCCACCATCCCTTCCCCTATCTTCCTCGCCTTTCCTCCGTGTAATACACCCCCGCCTGTGCATCGCCCCTGTCTCGAAAGGAGGAAAGATCCCCGCGTCCCTAAGGCAGCCGAGCCCTTACTCCTTCCTTCTCTCTACCCCTCCCGCATCAACAGCCCGCGAGGCCACGCCCCCTTTCTAACCCCTCCGCCAAATGCGTAATCCCCATTTCCTCACACTCCATCGTCACTTCCTCCACTCCACACGCCCGCACTCACCCTCATCCCGGGCCCGCTCCGCCCGTCCCCCGCCTCGAGAGGCACTTTGCATCTTGCTCCGGCGCTTTCCTCCTCCTTCGCAGCCACCGCTCCCTCCCCAACCACCCAGCATACAACCTCTCTTTCTCTCCCTTTTATCGCCGCTCACCTACGCTCCCACCAGCTCTCGCAATTACTTACCTCACCGCCGCGTCCCTTCCCCTCAAATCCCCACACACCCCCACACACCCCCACGACCAACCCCACTTCCCAGTCTTTCTAGATTAAGCGTGAGTGTTTCGTTTTTCGTGGCCCGGCGGCCAGATCCTCTGGTTTTTCCGGCTCCTCTTCGTGCGTTGCATCTTCCACTCTCATGAGCATAAGCATGGGCTGAGATTGTAGGAGTGCATGATTAAAATGCAAGACTTATATTTTTATTTATTTCTTTCTCATCGTCGTCTTAAAGGAACACGTATTAGTGTTAGGTGTCCCGCTTTTTGTGTTGTCAAACCTAAAAAGAAAGCATAACCCCTATTGCAGGCCTCATTCAAACCCACCGATGTTTTATGAATAAAATTATTTGTAGTGATTCTCAGTTTGTTAGCTATCCCTGCTTGAACTTATCTCAGCTTTGAAACTGCGTCGATTAATTTGTTGGAGTTGCCATATTCGTGGTTGGATGCAACATATCAACTTATTAACACATTTTTTAGACAAAGCTAAGACAACCCCATCAAAATCTTATCGCAAAAGTATTTTTGTGGAGGCGAGATATGCACCGAGCATCGAATCGTTAAATTGGCTCAAACACATCAAAATGTGGTTCTCTCCGCGCAATATCTAAAGACTCCAGGCACCCCGTGTTTGTCAATAACCTGACCTCAAAATCAATCAACAGACTGTCCCATTTTAACTTAAATATAGTAATGGAGCCACGATAAAAGGGAAAAATCGACTTATTTCCAAAATTTACGGAAATTCTATTGGTTCGTCTCTGCTAAATGTTCTTACAGAGGCAAAAAATCGAATGCATATGATAAACTTATTTGTAGCAAATAATTTGCTCGCATGCGTTTTTGCCATGATGTATCCACTTTTCATCAAGAATTTTATGCTCTGGAATTACGCTAATACCAGTAAGAAAAATACAATAGAAATAAGAGATACATGGGGTACCGCTGTGATTTCTTGATTGTAAAACTAGCAAATCACACGCATTAACAGAACGTCCAAGAAAATGAGTTTTCATTAGAGCGATAAACTAATGTAAAGCGAAAGATAACATAAAGTTAAACAATCAAATGAAAAATAGGCTCAAATTCATTTCTTTAATCGTGGATTCAACTTATCGTGATTTAAGTTCGTCATAAACTTGAGCAAACATCACGAATTCCAAATCAATTTGCACCGTTCCCTTTTAATTGTTGAAATGTTTCCCTAACCCGGTCCGACTAATGAATATAATTTATCACAATATTTATATTGTACCCATCCAAAACCTACCGTAACTGGTAGATTAACAATTATGATGGCATATGTAGGGTGGTTTGAGTAAAATACTATATATCAGTCATCATCATAATGAGCTATCAATCCAGGATTGTTTTGTAGCGGCTCTCCAAACTTTCCTGTTTGCTGGCAAATTTATTAATTTTCTCTTAGATCTTTGCAACGACATTTTCCATAGCCTGCTGCATCATTGGCTCTCCTATTTACTTCTTCACCTCTAATTTTCCTTCAATAATATTTATTATTCGAATATTGTGTCCCGAAATATACCTGACCGATTTCCTTGTTCTTATAAGTACCCTTAAACAGCTTTTCCGTTCACTCACTCGTCTGTATTTTCTGCATTATTCATTAGCATAACATCTTCATCACCTTCTATTGCTACTTTGATCTTTCAAATCTCACATCTACAGAAAAATAGAATCGATATTCTTCGGCAAACGACTCACTTCCTTTAGTAGCAATAGTAGTGCTTGAATAGCAAAACCCCACCACTAGTTCCAGCATGTCTTAGTCTTATTTGAAGATCCCTTTCCGTACTCCAACTGCGGACCTTACTTTGTCTTTTTGGAGGTACACCTTATTCATCCCCCTTTTCCATTGTGAATTTTAGTAGTGGAAGAACTCATTTATTTTTCGAAATTTAGATGTCGTCTACAAATCCAAGAATGGAAATCCTTTCATCGTACATTTGTGCAAATCCACTAATTTCCTTGATCTTGTTTATTAAATTCTCAAGGTATGAATGTAGTACCAATAGATTAAATGAGTAACTCTACCTTATTCCTTACTCTATTTTAGCTTCTTCCGTACTGTCACCATATAAAACACAGCCCCCTGCTCCCTACACATCATATGTATCAATCCATACCCATATGGTTCATTCCAATAGTTTAAGGGTGCGTAGCTTACCTTTCCAATCCAAATTACCAAGCGCTTTCTTCAAATGATAGAATGCAGTATAGGCCTATTGGGTTTTTCTCCATCTGTTTCTTTACGATGAATCTGAGAACGAGAAACTCATCTTACTCCTCTACTTTTGCTGAATCCAATTTGATCTTCAGCTAATTACCCTTCCCCTTTCTTCGGTAAATTATTTATGCTAAACCTTCGAGGCATTGGTCGTCAAACTGATTGTTCCGAAACTTTCAGATTGCTCAATTTTTTAGTTTTTAAACACAGAAACGATTACATTATTAATAAAGTCCCCTGAAATTATTTCTACCAAATATATTTCATATATTTAGTTGAATAACGGGATCAGAGTTATTGAAAGCCTTATTTTTTAGATCCGAAGCCGCAGCATGGATATGCTAAGTGGTTTATTTTTTATGTCACTGCAGTATTAATTTCATACCTGAGAATACGTGTATAAGTCTCCAATCTCATCATTGTCCAGAGTGTTTTTGAGAGAGTTATTTTAGAAGTATAGTATGGTTTACCTTTTCATAATCAATATTTTCCAAAAAGTAAGAAAATCCTTTGCTTTGATTTTTTCCCTAAGTTCAATAAATTCGACCCTTACAATTTTGTAAGCTGCTTCACGTATTCCCTGGTCAAGGACCCGGTGTACTTCTTTTCGGTAGTTTTCATTTTTAGACCTTCGTGTACCATATATGTCCTTCCTCTGACATGTTTTTTTGTTCTTTTCTCTCTAATATTAGTCGTAGTACTTCGTCTGTAATTCATGTTTACTTTCCACATTTTTTAGGTACTTAATTTTTTGCTGCTACTAAAATTCAATTGCTTTCTTTAGCCATATTTCTATTTCTAGCAATATTTTTTCAGTCTAACCTGAATTTTTACATTTTTCTAAATTTCTTTCCAATTTCTGCTGGAAATTCTCCAATTATGACTTGGTTAACTCAGATCTTTCTAACTTAATTCTTCGTCTAGTTTCTTGAATTTCAGATGACCTTTAATTTACATTTAACTGTGCTGAATAATGGGTAAACTTTCTTTTCTAATTAGATTTCTATACCCAAGTTTACGCTAATATGTAGTTTTAACTGATTTTTTTAATGAGGGCTTCATTTACATTCAAATAACTGCGGGAGATGCTTTGACAGTAAATTTTGACAGAGTCATCCAGTAATATACGTTGTAAGATATGTATATGCACTAATATGCATCCCGGTCGAGGTGAATGATTTATTACTCTATAAAGTATCTGCATTTTTAGATCTTCGTTATATATTGAAATACAATTCCAGTTTTAATTATATTATTCAAGCTCCTACGGGATAATTTGGAGGTTATAATCGCATCAATATTTTCATTCTGCCCTTAATTTTGCGATTAAAGGATATTACATTTCTTGGTCCCAAAAAATTTTCGACTTATATTTTAAAATAATAATTACTTAAATCACACTGTACCGTTTCAAAGGAAATATGGTAAAATTTTACAAAAACTCTTATAAATATGGGGGCAGTTGTAGATCTTTTACAGAGAGCCTAATAGTCAGAGAACGATTAATTTTACAATAATAATTTAGAGAGTCGTTTAACGGCATTAAGCATTCTGTATTCTATAAAAACACGAAACCTCTTGGCACAAAGTTAAGTAGAGAGACTATTCAAGAGTTATATGGATGCATGGTTAAGATTGAATAACCGTTTTGCAATGGAAATACGATTAGTTCCCAGGTTATTGAGCTTGATTGATATAGCTTGAGCTCATTAAGTTGCGTGCAAATATTGGCTATTGTGTCACTTCGACTGAGAATTATATTATCAAATGTCTTATCATAAACAAAAAATCGGCTGTTATATTAACCGGTGTTTCTTAGGAAAAATATTCCAAATATTTTTGTAAACTTGACAAATGAACCACTTTTCCTCAAAATTGCAATAAAATTATGCATTTATTGCAGTTACCGATGATTTAGCACTGCCAAGAGGTATTTGGAAAATTATATTACATACATTTGAAACAGGAAGCATACATGCAGTTAAATACTCAATGCAGTGCCGACGACATTTCATCATTACTTCGTTTAATTGCATTAATATGTGTGAATAATCAAGTAAGCTTTACCGAATATAAACATGCTTCATTAAAACTACGTTTTCTATATATTAGTGGATATTATCCGCGGTTACTATTCAAATATTTAAATAATAAAAATATTTAATACAGAAATATTAAGGCGTCTTGCTCTGAGATGTGATGACTACTGTACGATAGGACGATGAATTTGATCAGGAATATGAACTCCATCTCGACCGCAGTACTAGATAAAAAAAATTCTGAACCCTCAATGAAAAAGCTGTTACCTCAAGGCCGAGTTGGTGTTCGACGAAAGTAATTGAAAAAATGCAGAAGTACAAAAGTACAAGAACAGAAATAATTCTGAATTGTTATATTCAAGAAGTTCAAAGTAGTGACACAAAAGGATAAGTTCAAAAAGTTATTTCAGAAAAACCCGTCCTGTTCTGCTGCACCTAGCACTAATACTCTGTGTATGAGAGAAAAATAATGTTCTTTTGGGTCTGCGCGAGATTCAGCCACCACGTTCATATCCTTTGATAAAGTTAGTTCTAACGTGAGGTGAAAATAGGCCGGGGTACTCGTCAGCAAACTGAATCAAGCCATCCATTTAGGCAAATGTCTTAATCTGACAGGTGAAGCGCGATAGTTTCTTATTTCATCTACGTATCCAGATCCAACTACTCCCTCTGACGTTACGAACATGCCTCTTGCGTCATCAACACATATACGTCTGCCCTATTTTCTCCACCAGAAAACCTTCCCCCCCCTCACTTCACTATAACACCTGTTTCCATTTTCCTCCAATTGACACTGAAAGTAACAAAACAGTTCCTTTCACTTCGTATGAATTTCCCTCATCCACTACTAACGTAAACTCTTCCGTCGCAGATCTCCTTCCTACCTCCTCCCTCATCAGAATCAATTGATTGCAAATTTATGCCGTACTGGTAAATTCCGTAAATGAAAATTTACATTCATCCTCTTCCCCTTCCATCGCAGTTTCTTCCCCTCTCTCTCTCTCTCTCTCTCTCCAACCCCTCATCCACTTTCCAATCGCCATTATTTATTCTCCCATTTTTTTTAGAAGAAACACCGTCTTTTTTCCTCCCTTACTTTCGGAATGGGTGGCTTCGCCCGCCACCTCATCCCATCCACCCTCCCCGGGTCAAATCCACGCATTCGCACAGAAAGGGAGGCTCAGGAATGAGGGAAAATCCGCGGCGGCATGATGTTTTCCTTTTATTTTCCCCGCCTCAGGGCATTATTTCTAATTTCGGAGCAGTCCACGTTTTTCACGCCAGTCTCGCTAACGAACGTCCGCTCCGATGAAACGGCGTGAAGCGGTAAGCCTATTATGAAATCACTTACGGAAGCGATTTAAAACATATGGTGTAGTTAGAGCGGAGATGAATGGCGGGGGAGGCAGCCAAAAGACCAGCGCCCGAGAGGAGGAGTTCCTGCTGGAATTGGGGGAGGGGGAGGTGGCTACTAGAGAGATAGGGGAGCAGGAGCAGGGCGTGGCCTTCTGTGTATTCGTATTTTACAAGGGGCAGATTGCATCGTATCCCCGGATTTGAGGAAGAGAGAATTCACTCACTGAATATGCATGAAAAATAAAATTACAATGTGAAAGGGAGTTTTGGTCTTCAGAAAAGAGAAATGCCCCTATGCATCCTGCGTTGTGAAGAAATCCGATTATGTCTTTCAATAGGGGTAAACAGCAGAAATATTCAAATATTTTCGCTAAAATCCTCAAAGAAATTTCTGTTTGACGGTAAAATATTAAATATATAAATGAATGTTTTGTAAACGTCTTAATTTTTCTCAGTATCCTAATACACTTGTAGCTTTGATACTTGGCGCCAAAGGCTTGCCTTGATTTGTCTATAGCACAATTAATTTTAGTCTACAACGCTTATGAGAGGAAACATCTTGCCTAGAACATGTTCAATAAGTTTTAGGAGTCTGCGAATGAGAAGATATTACTATTACCTTACGATGTTCAAAGTATTCGATATAATAAAGCTTGAAACCACAGAATCGAGGAGAATACTGGTTTAGCAATTGGAGATAGTGGTCAGCTCGAACTAAGCCCTACGGCGTGTGAAACCGAAACATTAGGGTAATGAGCCGGTTCGTTACCCTATGCCGCATGTGCTTTCCCAGGAAGATCTGGTGAAACATTAAATCGTACCCTCCGGTCAGTAGCTGATCATATGCGCACTACGCTACCATGCTCTCTAAACAAAGGAGGAGAATACGTCCCAGATTGTATTTGCGTGGAATTCACGTAAAAAAATTACCTCGTTGAGAAATGAGTTATCATTTCCTTTATTCTTTTTGCTACTAGTCATACTGGTGATGCAAACAACTATTTTT
Source organism: Hetaerina titia (assembly GCA_037158775.1). Taxonomy (NCBI): domain Eukaryota; kingdom Metazoa; phylum Arthropoda; class Insecta; order Odonata; family Calopterygidae; genus Hetaerina; species Hetaerina titia. The sequence goes on from CM073772.1 coordinate 109,431,535, forward strand.
TATTTATAATGTCTATAACATGTACATGACCTAAGAAGATTCATAGAATACAATTCATTATTTTAAATAAATATTGGGACTATTTAAATAAATATATGAACTCATATGATAACTTAATCCACAGTGAATTTTAATATGTATAAGTTAAAAATAGTTAATTTTAGAAATAAAAAAACCATTTAGCGACGATTTTTACCAGAATTCCGCAAACCAACGATTTAAAATTTAAAAGGCGGGTTTTCGTCAATTCGAGAGCATTTTGTAATAGATGATTCATACTTTCACAATGATTCTGTGAAGAGAATAAGTCAGCTTCATGAAAATGAAAACGAAGCCATACGGTAATTAGCTCTCACATAATATTTCGCTGACTTGCTTCCAGTTTCAGGCTGCCCCCACTCCCAATACGTGCTGGTCCACAATTATGTCACTCTGAAGGGCAAGGCACAAACGCAAACACGTGTCTCCCAATGTTTACGTTTACTTTTGACATTCCTCTAACCACGCTGACAAAATAAATAGCCTCTTTGGATCTCTACCTCCCACCCCCACCTCCCTATTTACCTCCCTTTAACCCGCATGGCAGCCCGGGCAATACATTCTCCGAGAAACTCGGTGCAAAGAGCGGAGCCTTTCCACATAAACACGCAAACATCGGTCCCTCGACTGAATTTGTGTTACCAATAATTCCACCCTGCCCTCCCAGCGAGCCCGCCTGCACGTCCCACCCAACCCTCCCCCAGCCACTCCCCTCAACATCCCGCTCCTCGCTCTTCCCTTCACCGCTCCCACCCCTCACCCTAACCCATGGGTCCTTCCGAAGGGCCCTCAAACGCGCCCTCATCCCGGCAGCAGCGGTGGGAGGGGCGGTCGGTCGACAACCACAAAACTCGCCTTCTTATTTTCTACCTCCCCCTCCTGCCTATCGAAGAGGTCCGTCCCTTGTTTATTTGGATTGGCGAGAAACTCTCCTTTTTCATCGCAAAATAACCGAATGCCAAAGGATTTATATTCATTTATGGACGGTATATGGGGGAATGGGGGTGGAGGGTTGTGGGGAAAGGATGAGGGTACGGGCTCTGGTGCTCCGAATGCAAAGGTCTCGTGGAATTGGGGTGAGTGGGGGATGCCCTTTGGGGAGGTTAAGGCGAACTAGTGGAGGGAATTGCGGGACGATGGTGCAGGGACTTGGAGAAATCGGGATTGGTGGAGGGAGGAAGGTCTTTCCATTTTCAAGGCCAAAATGGTCAGCCAACAGGTTCCCCATTTCATCAATATCCGAGAAATAAATCGGAAACATTGGGAAAGAGAAATAGTATTTGACCAATGAATACGGGAATGACCTCGGGAGGGAAAAATAAACAAGGGGAATGGAAATAAAGCAGGAAGGAAGAGAAAACTGGCTCAATAAAAAAAAATTCAACGGGAAGCTAACTCGGCATTGCAAGCGTCCGTTTTGAAATGCATTAAATGGCTGCTGAAGTTGCTGAGACCAGGATAGTAATATTTGAGTTCTGGTTTTACCACGACACGTACTTCTCTCTGTGCCTCCATTAGATGAGGTTCTTACGTTGACAAAAGAGATAGTGGTTACCAATTTTAATTCTCATCGCGTCGGACTGGACTGGTTTTTTAATTCCAACGTAATAAAACGTAAGAAAAAATAAAAATGAACACTGGTGTATTATTGATAACCAAATTTAGAATTGAGATTAACTTTAACAAAAATGCGTAATATTTTAACGTGATCATAAGAATAAATCAATTTATTTGTTTACGCACATTACTTCTTTTCATGACTAATATATAGGAAAGCATAATTTGTTCATATGATTTATGAATTATTAGATATTCTACCGGTTAAGGTAGGTTTCTGGATGGACACAGCTATCAAATAAATGAATATTTTGTAACTCCAAACAAAACCCTATCCAGCAACCTAATCTACATCAGGTCTTCATGTTCATATGATACACTAAAAAATCCAAAATGCCATGTTTAAATCGATACTCTTCAGGTAATTACTTAATTAAAAATTGAAGAGAAAGTATATAAAGAGTAGCGAGTACTGAACGAATTGTTAATAGAATACTCATGATATCTTACACAGACTTGTTCAAAGATTGATAGCACTTTTGTTGGGAATCAAATATTAGTGTATGGTGGAAAATTTATGGATGAAAGAAGTCTCCTGAGTGCAAGTAAAACAAACTAGAGAGAGTCCAAGGGTACTATTCTTGTGAAGGTCGATAAATGACGATAAAAAGGGTCGGTGGAGAACCGCGGTGTTGCCACACATCATAGTGATGGTGGAAAAGAATGAAGCGGTGGAGAAAGAGAAACATGGAATAACGTAGGAGTTGGCGTCTTAATAATTGGAAAATAATTCTTGTCAAAGCAGAAGATACCTTAAAAGAACGATTGATGTAAAAATAATATATAGCCTTGAAGCCAACTGATGTATTGTTAAACATGCTTAATTCCTGGAGATACCAAAGAGTTTGTATTTTGTTTAGAAATAGACTTACGAACAATAAAATTAATTTTCTTGTATACTCCCACATTTTTGTAGTAGTAATGACTGATTCCAACCTTTGTGAAAAAAAATATCGTTTAGATTTGCAATAAAATAAGCTAAAGACGGTGTGAAAAAATACTAATGCAATTTTAACCAGATCATTAAAAGGAAATTGCAATAATCGGTGGTTACAAAATATATTCAAAATTGTAAAGATGAAAACTGACAGAGCTGAAGCTACTACCAGTAGAATTATCAGGCATTAGCATTCAGGTGGAAGCCCGGGATTTGGAACACATTTGGCTGCAAAAGACTAATGAAAACCCGGTTAAATCAAGCCAATCAACAACCAATGAATAAAAATAAGTATATAACATGAAGGAATAGCTACTTGTAGGTACCTACTTAATGAATTAACTATGGTCCCAGGTGGAAGAATCAAAGGAAGAAATGAGTCAGAATATGGAGTGAATGCCTCTCAGTGCATTGTAACTTAAAAGCGAATATCTAATAGAGGCGTGGAACTGACTTAAGATTATCTGGGAAGGAATACATACATTAAATTTTTGAATGATTAGTAAGCCAGTCAGACAAGGCATTAGAAACTGAGCGCATTACAGAACCAGCACGATACTGATATAGCAAGAACTTATCTTTCTTTAACTACATCTCTCACATATTTCTTTTTTCGGGAAGGCAAAGTCAAAAAAGTCTGGATCTAGGTAATTTAGGAAATAATCCATTTTGAGAATAAATTCTGCATAATCCTATTTCTTTATCCTTTTTCATCACTCTCATTAACACAAGGTTCCATTTATTCCGTCGTCTGTCCCTGAGACTTATTATTTTCCTTGTCTCCTGAATCTCTTCAGCTACATTCACCCATGGTTTCCTCTACTATGCCCCATTCTCTAGAGCCATAGCTCTCTTATCCTATATGACGTAAAGGAACGCCAATGAAGATTATCCAGAGAGGAGAAAAGGTTGCGAAGGGAATCCAAATAAGGCTATGAAAGTGGATGGAAGAGATAATGAGAGTCAATGGGATGTTGAGGACTGACTAAGAGGGAAGATTGTTCGGTTGGTAGGGTAGGAGGAGGAAGAGAACTGATATTTCAGATGGTATAGAGGACGAATGAGAAGTCGTAGAAGAATTTAAGATAATGCTAGTTGTCTATATACTTAGAAAAAATTTAGTTTGCGCGATTTAACAAAATATGCACTTGGCAAATAGAATTTCATGTAGATGATGTTTCAAGAAGAGAAAAAGACAGATAAAAATAAGGTTACAATCTACTCCCTGCGGAGTTGCAAATAGGATTCAAAAGATAACCGAATCCATTGACAGTGACTCAATGGTAAAAGTAATGGCTTGACATATTCTTAATACTATGTTTTCTTGGCAGCATGGCAGTATTTTACTTATGGTATCCACCGGTCAGCTAACGGTGTAGTAATTCGACCTAGAAAAATTTATTTTTCATGTTAAAAAAAAGAATGTCTGGGTTTCCTATTGTTACGTACTTTAAATGTAGTAACAGATATGGACAGAAGCTGTCATTTTTTAAAATGAACTGAAACTAATGAAAAGGCCGTATTACTTCAGTTTTTTCGCTGGGTATTCAATATCGAAAATTGCCGGAAGAAATAGGGACTGTGAATTTTTTTTGCAGAAAACTGAAATCACGATCGAGATGGGAATGAAACGCAAAGCCTTAATTACACCTACGCACATAGTTCTCCCCAAAAATAGTATTTAAAATTTTCCGAACCTTACGTAAACATGAAAGAAATGATACACAATCCATATGGCACACGAGGGCGGGGAAATCTTAAAATTTGGGGAAAGGAGAAAATAAGATATCACCTAGGTGAAGAAATGGGACGTAGAGAAAAACATAGAGGTCGAGGGAAAATGAAAGGAGAGGAACGCAGACGAATGGAATCATGTGAAATCGCCAACCTCTTCGGAGTTCTCCTCGGGTTCGAAAGTGAGGCCTGACAAATGAGTAACGAGGAGCGGAAGAGAGCACACGCCGAAGGGTCGGGGATAGATTGGATGATTGACTGCTCATTCTTCTCGAGTGCATCAGGTTGGAAGCGGCCTTCACCGAATATTCCATTTAGTTCCGAAGGCAAGGGTAGTGGGGTGGGAGGAGGTAACCGGGGGGATACCGATAGATTGTTGAGGGAATTGAAGAGTTATCTTTTTTATCTTTTTTCCACAAAGATCTGTCAATAAGCATTGGATTCGCAGACGCCGAATGAATTATGCGTTGGAGGATTCTTTTTTAATCTTAGCCCATCTGCGTGGGGACAAGCATGGAAAGTCCATTGTCACGCAACGTTGGTCGGGTACGGTGACTGAAGAGGAAGAATTGGGAGAAGATGGAAAGTGCCGAATCCCATTTCTTCCAAACCGGTTGTTCACATCTTTTTCTGACCAGAAAGGTTAAAGAAAATGTATTCACCACACAAAATAATTCTGCAATGGAATTTAATTCAAATATTCCCGTAAAGTTCACATTTTATTTAGCTGTACTAATACGATCTTCTACAATCTGCATATAGAGAGCATTTATTACAGTTAAACTATCATAATTACCTCTTCTACTGGGACGCAAGAGTAAATATTTAATGTGTTCACAACAATTGAGAAACCTATTTTATTTTGAACATTTACAAGATAACTTTGTTTTTTTGTTCACAGATATAGTGAACTGGAGTAATTTATCTTACTCTTCAACTGCGAATAATATCAGGAGTCTTTCAGCAAAATAATACTCAACCAATAAGTCATCTCACAAATTCCCAATTCATCATCGGAAAATATCCATTTAAATTTTTCAAAAATATTAATAAAATATTGAATATAACGACTGCCATTTTCCTTAAATCCGGTTTAAATCCTTTATTTATTCTATTTGAAAAATACCAAATCGAGGTTCAGCCTTCACATTCGAGAGGAATTTTACCCCGAGTTATGATCTTTTTCATATCCCGTTATAAGACCTCTCCTATATGTTAACGAAATCACTCGATATAATGGCAAAAAATGAAGAAGGGGTTGTCTATGCCCGACTGACAGCGTGCTCCTGCCGGAGAAATCTTCATCACGATAAGAAAAATCCAAGTTATGAGTAAAGTGGGATACAGCAGGCAATCTATGTAATGCGTGTAGACTGGCGTCGTCATAAATCATGGAGTAGTTTCCAAAAATTTCATGTACTTTTCCATGATTTGTCTCACTATAATTTTGTATATTCTAGCAAAGGAAATGTTGCCTATACATTGCAATTTCATTTGCTGTTCGTCGTTGTGTGTTGTAAAAGTGATCCAAATGATTATGCCAGTAGAAATATTTGACTCTTGAGTCTCTCCTGGCACGTACCCAGCGCCCTGTTGAGCCCACTGCCTGTTTTACGACTGCAATCTCCCCGTAATCTAGTTCATTTCGACGCCGCTCTTGTACCCGATGCCAAGTAGAATGCTTTAATAATATACGCTCATGCACGCGTGGTGAAAAATAACTATGTGATTTGACTCCATTTATTTTCCAAGTCATTGGGACGAAAAAAGGAGATAAATGTATCATCCTTTGCAATATGGATACGTATAATGATTGATGAATCAGATAAAGAAATGAGAATGAATGGTAAAAAAATTCGTCCACTTGCCTAAATACTTTAAAATGACTTGTGCTTGAAGGACAACCAAAGCTGTAGAATATAAAACGAAATGACAAAATCAGTTCTGCCATTCGAGAATAATTTTGCGTGTGATGTTTACCTAAGCAACATAGCGATCCGATTAATTCTTCCAAAATGGCTACTCTTCCAAAATCGCCTCCGGTTTCATTATTTTGTAGGGCATTATACAATTTATATTTATACACGCTGCGGCAATTAAACCACCAAAATGGCACTTGATGGAATGGTTGGTAGGTAGTTATCGTAGTTACTCATTTTTTACAGGTTAAGTAGACCCAGATCTGATAACCTAATAAATCAATGCCATGCTCACATGAATAGTTTAGAGAATAGTTACTTTTCTGTATGCAACCATGTGCTTACAGCTCGAGCATTGCTGCTATATTTTATTTAAATGATTTTTTTCTTAAGTTTGAGGATCTTTAATGCTTTGAAATTCGTTTAAAATTACTTAATGTAAGAAATAAAGTAAACTTTGTGGTGGGCGAAATAGGAATGCCAAAACGCGAACAACTGTGTTTACAATTTACTCCATTAATGCACCTCTCACGCCATTCGATTACCTATCCCAAAGCGTAAATCATGTTTACAAAATTATGCCATTGTAATACTCTTCTATAATACTCCATCATTTCTTTCAATCAGCGGTGCAGGCATGTTTTTTTTAATGATGCGACTTTCACGTGGGTGAAGACGAATACCCTAACCGGATCTATCTCTACGACGTAAACCCTCGTGCGCAAGAAGGGAACGCGATCCCCCAGAGTCTCCGCACTCCTTCGCTCAAAAAATAGCGCCGTGCCCATCCAATTCACGCGAAACCGAAGGAGCACAAGGGGTTCAAAGCCGTAACAAAAACGTCGAACTCCTGGAAACTCCAAATCAGCGCGAACGACGTGGCGGAAACCTGAAAAATCCGGCGCGCGCCGATGATTCTTCGTGGGTGAGGCTCTTTGCACGTACGGTCGCGCGGGCGGTGCCGGTGGGAGGTTGGGTGAATAGGAATGTGAATGCGTGCTCAGAGGCGGGAAGGAGGATGAGGAGAGAGGGAGAGGGTCTTCGGGTGGAAGGGAGAGGGTGGGCCGACTGGATGCTGCCAACCGAGTGCCGTGGTGCGTTCAGCGCTCCTTGGCGGAGCGGAGGCAATCATTGTTGATTTTCCCGGCATCCGTGGAGGGAAGGGAAAGAGGAGGAGGCGAGGTGGTTCTTGCAGCCGTCCGACTATCAATCCATCTGCCCCCTCCCTTCCCCTATTCCACAATCGGGACGGAAATGGGAGAAAGAAACAGGCAAGAAGGAAAAAATGTAAAGGAGCGAGTGAGTGTCCACGAAGAGAGAGAAGAGAAAACGAAAATGGACGCATGGTGGGTGTCACTAATGCAAATCAAAGATTAAGATGAGGAGATGGGGAGAGGGAGATGCCGACGGGGGGAGGGACAATGGAGATAGAAGAGAGAGAGAGTTTGATTGGAGTGGAGTAATCGGGATTTACAAACGAACAGATAAGACTTGACATCGACGACCCCTCAACTGGATCGCGTGCAAGACCGATTATTCACTCAACGTTTGACACGGACGCACACTTCGGCCAAGCCGTTACTTGTAGCCCCAGTGGCCGGAAAGTACCAACGAATGATAGGGAACACATATCACCCTGAATTGTGTCTGGAACAAAGACTGGGGATTCGAGTTGCGATGGCATCAAGGACTGATGTCATAATATGAATATTTATGGTACTCTTCCGCACTGTTAAATTTAATAGTGCGGAAAACTCTCCAACGGAAGGGTATTTAAAATTATGTATGCCAATTAGGTCCGCAATTTCCATACAAATAACATACATTATTCGGGCTCAAAGGCACCGAGTTCGGAATTTCTAGCGAAAGTGAGGTCATCATTGACAAATTTGAATTCCACTTCTGTTATATCTCATTACATCAATGGTTAAATTTGCATTGAAGGAGATTTTAAAGCGAAAAATATTTTCCAAACAAATTGAGATTTCAAGATTTTCTATTTGTGTAGGACTGAATGAGCCGTACCATGTTAATGGATACGTCATGGAAACAGTGAAGATTAAATCTAGGCATCTCCGCTAGTATAAATTAATCTTTAGTGAACTAGGTATTTGGGGTAAAAAAAATGATAGAATTTTTCACAAAGAACTCCTTAAGTTTTCTTCATAACCACAAACTATTTTAAATTATTATTAATGCTTCCAACCTTCGCCGTTCTTTTGCTTGATTAGTTTATAATAATGAATAAATATTCATAGATTCTGATTTCTTTGATCCAGATTTGTTACCGTCAATTTGTAATTCTAAATGGAGATACGAGATGTGTTCAAAATATTACGAGAATTTTTTCCATTTCGCGGGCTTGGAGAGTGCGATTGTCAAAGTTTTTTTAATATGTTGGTATAGATGCCCCGAAGTATGATGCAACTTTCAGCTGTTTTCATTGTGGACTTTGTCTGTGACAGCCACTAAGGTTAGACAAACAAAGGCTTGTGGTGAGTCTGCTATGAGTAAATCAAGAGTTTACGAGTGGTATAAGCGTTTCCGAGAAGGCGGTGAAGACCTTGAAGATGACGAACGCCCTGGACACCCCAGCACATCAACAATCGAGGAACACGTGAAAGAAATGGTTATGAACGATCGCCGAACCACATTAGAGAGGTCGCTAATGATGTTGGCATATCGATTGGATTATATCATGACATTTTTTCCCATTTTTTGGGTATGAAACGCATGGCAGCAAAATTCGTTCCAAAATGGCTTTTGCACCACGGTAATGCACCAGCTCACACTTCATTGCTTGTTCGTGAATTTTTGACCAAAAACAATCCTATAACGAGGCCTCAGTCTCCATATTCGCCAGATATGGCTCCGTGTGACTTTTTCCTATTTTCAAAAATTAAGAGAACCTTGAAGGGCCGTCATTTTACAGCCGTAGATGACATTAAAAGCGCATCGCTGAAAGAACTAAAGGTTATCTCAAATATCGAGTTTGAGAAATGTTTTAGGGATTGGAAGAACTGAAGAAGTGCACAATCTGAAGTGAAGAACTGGCACAAGTGCAGAATCTCCAATGGGAACTACTTTAAAGGTGACAACATCAATGTATTAGAATAAATAAATCTTATTCTCCGAAAAATTTAAATCCTCATTATTTTTTTAACACACCTCGTACCTCACTCATTTGGATATCCAAAGTCAACAGTTCCCAATAAGCAGTCATCGCAATGGCTTTCTTATGCACTGTGCGCGTGGTTATGCACTGGTACTGAGACCACTTCGGATTTGGCTCTCTAAGTCTCAATATGCCATAAAAGAGAAGGTAATTTCATGTTTAAATACGAAACAGGGAATTAATTAACTTCATGGCCGAAGAAAACCGTGTTAAAAAGCTTATCTTTATTACTGAATGTTTTTCCTTATGATAAAACAAAAAGTACCTATCAAGATATAAATTACGTACAAAATATCTCCACGATCATATACATGGTATGGACCGGTTCAATGTATAGAATAGATCCATTCTCTTAACCTTTCCCATGCCGAAGAGAATGTGGAATAAAGTTATTTAAAACCAAACGAATCACACGAAGAAAATTGGTGGCTAGTAGCTTCCTTGAATTTATTTATGAATCTTTTTGTTAGAAATAATAAATCAGTTTTTTTCATAGAGTCTTTACCCGATTTTGGATCTTTAGGATCAAATCATTGTGAAATATTTGCATAGGTATCTAAGTTATAGCGAGGTTTAAATATCCGTCGAAAAAAGAAATAAGGGTATGTACGATTATTGAATTCCATGGAGTGAAAAAACGAAATCTACACTCCCTGGACTCACGCGTGGGTCAAAATCGATGAGGGAATTTTTGAAATTCGCTCTAATGAAAGAATGCTCGTTTAAAAATCAGGCAATATAAAAAGAGAGGCATAAAATTTATGATTGCATGGCATAGCCTGAAAAGGTAAAAGAAACGCGAGAAAAATACCTGATGTAGTTCAAGTATCTAGTAAGTACTTTTATTTCTAGATCCCAGGGACAAGTCAACTTAATCTTCCCATCTAATGCCGTTTTCTGCCTGAAATGAAATGTTTATTGCAGGGAAGAAAAAAGTCACTGAGCAAAGGAAAGGAGCTTAAACGAAAATTATGCATCGTGAAAATAAATAAATTCAGACCCATAACACTGTACCTCACCAGGATAGAAAGTCGTTTAATATGATACGCATTTTATTTAACGAATTCGTTTCCCAAATTGAAAAATTCGTCGAAAGCAGAAAACCACTTCGTTTGAAGAAAACGTCTTTTGCGAATATTTTGTCTAATTTTCATCAGATTTCATTTTTACACTTTTAAATTGGCTTTTAATGGGGGGAATTCATTCCTAGTTTGAGGTCTAGGGAAATAAATATCACAGCTGAGCATATTTATCCTGACGTCCATTTATTTTTGATTTAGCCCAGTAGTTTGGATTTTTCTATCCATAACTTAATGGTTATTTTTGCATTGAAAACTTAAATTAGTCTTTAATCAATTTTATAGTATATTTTGAATTAATTCCAATAACTGAATTGAATTGAAAATAAGAGTGAATAGAGAAAACCAAAATTAAATATATTTCTCATCTAGAAGTCATTAGATGATAAATTGAAGGAGGATAAATTGGGAAGCAGTTTATTTTGGTCATATCGCTACGGCCTTCATTGCCCGAAGAAACTTGCTGACCGAAGCACTTCGAAATTATAACATCACATTCCCCTCGCCTTTTGCCCCTAGTATCAGTGTCTCGAACCAATAAAAGTTCCATCACCATCTTAATCGTGAGCGACGTAACGGCAGAAAGGAGTTTATGGAATCTTGGGAATCCCTGGGTCATAAGATTAGGTGCGCTCCACGCTATGAATCTTACGAAAGAGAGGAAGGCAAATTTTAGCCAAACGGAGCATTATGTTGACTCTGGGAGGCGCAATGCAGAGAGGTCATAAGGGAGGAAGTGGGGGAAGGGGCAGCATAAATTTCATAGCCTTGGAGCGGAAACATTTTGTGCGGTCACGTTTTATCAATTATATAACGTCACGAGCAGGGCAGTGGTTGTAGAAGGGAAAGGTAAGCGTAAACCACAGGGAAAATTCGGCGTTAAGGAGTAGAAGCGTAGCCGTGAAATTTTTGCGAGAGCGGCTGGAATGCGCCGCCAAGTAGGATCCATTAAAAGGGATGCTAAAATTTGGAATTAAGGAAGGTTCATTTGGAAGCGTCGAGAGCTATTAAATAGCAACTAGAAAGAGGGAAATGATAGGGTCGAAGGTTTGCTAACAGCGCGTTAATTGGGAAATCCTTATGAAAAAAAAGCTTTCAGAATTAGAAGAGAAAGACAAAAGTTTTAGAGATGGAATTAATTTGTCAAAGTTGGCAATTAATTAATAATTTATGGGACCGAATAGTGAGAATCCAGGTCCACAAATACGAATGGTATATTTTTGGGCAAATGATTCATTCCGATGGGTATTAAAACGTTTGATTAGAAGATAAAAGATTTTATATGTGATTCAAAATAAACTAAAGGCACATTTTTACGTAAAAATATCGTTGGCAATAATTTAAATAAAAATAGGCTATGGGTAATTCAGAAAATATATTTGCTCTCAATTTAACACCAAAGAGATTTTAAGGGTGCACCTAATTAGATATTTTCATTACATTTTTTTCTCCAAGATGATAACAATGAAGTTCATCCATAGGCTTAATTGGGAAAGTGAAGGGGAATTGTTTGGAAAACAGAAGGCGGACAGAAACATTGAAAGAGGAAGGTGTGGGGAAGAGACTGGGGGATAATATGATACACGTCGAGGTTTCTCTGGGAAGCCCTACCTCCCGTTCAATTATCCCATTCAAAGGCATACAGAAATCACTGTCCCTTACCATTTCCCTAATTATCGCCTCTCCAAAGCACCCTGAATGATAAGGCTTAACCGCCACAGTCCTGGGAACCCCATCCATGAAAAAAATTGGAATGCGCTTAGAATAAAAGATTGAAGAAAAAACACATTTCATCTCCACAGAGCGGCGCTTCCGTCAAGTGGTATGAGTCCTCGGAAGTGAAAGAAGTTGGCTGGAGGAGGGTGCGAGGGGACATGGGGGAGCACGGTTGGGAATTGAGGTGGGGTGGGGAGTGGAGGGAAGGAGAGGAGAGATAAATGGGAGCAGTGGAAAAATGAACGGAGTAGCCCAACGGAGAATCTAGCGCACAAGCACCCCTGGTGGGTGTAAAGGCGAACAGGGGGGAAGAGAGAGGACAGAGGAGACAAGGGTTGATCCTCCGGGCGAAATTGGGGTTTGAGATATCCTCTTTAGGTTTTCCTCAGCATATTTGACGGGTATGCCAACGCGATAAAAAGTATGACTAAGCGCAATACACCAAAAGCTATCTTCGATGAAGTCAGGCAAACAATTAGTAAATTCAACAATCGTATCGAAATCGATAAATTGCTCCCGCAAAACGAATATATTTTGACCGAACAGGGTAATTTTTTTGTATGTTCTTAATAGGTTCAATAAAACGTGTATACATAAGATCGTTGAACGTTTTTAGTTATTACAATTGTCACTCATTAATTGAATTTTTAAATTAATTTGATAGAAATGCTAATCTCGGAATATTTTATGAATAATTAATATAAATGAGAAAAATAATTCAATATCAAATGAATGTATACATAGATATGTTCTTATTTTCAATCATTGAAACCTCGTTTTTCCGCCTTTCTTCTTTTTATAAATAAAATCATTCACAGTCTTAATTTGTTTCCCTAACCCTTAGTAACCCTTAACACTCAAGTCCTGTCTTATTTATCCGATAAGTAATTGGAATTGTTAATATTTTGTTCATATCTCATGTAGTGAAGTTTGTATGCACACGTCCCTTATTTTAAAATTTGTTATATTCCTCATTGTAAATCGGTAATATTGTTGTTCGTAGGAATTTAAAAAAAATAAATAAAACATCTCACGTATTTATGAGGACCGACACCGTTACAAGTTGCATTCAAACTGGTTTTATAGAAAAGAAACTGATTAAGACCAACATAAATCTCGCACATTTCTTGTCTGTTCATGAAATCACATGCAATGGTTTTAAAAAGATTGTCCTTAATGAAAATACATAGAACTTGAAAAAGTTATTTGCAGTCACTGATTCAGGGAGGATGAATTAAACACATAGTAGTACATCTTGATACTAGTTTCCATTCATTTAATTGAAGTATTATTTTTCATGCGTTTCTTTAAAAAATCCACAGTTATCTCCTCAAACGGTAGCTCAGTAGGTGAGAGTAGTGCTCATCTCGTACTAATGTAAGCCCTATTCGTTTTGTGAATTTCGCACATAAAGGTAGAGATATTAGGTTCTTTCCTTGAGTCATATGTGGTTACGGGAGAGTAGATCTAAGGAATATTAGGCCATTGAAAATGATACAACATTGGTATAACTTTAATTGTAAAAAAGGGATTATGGAGGAAAATGCCGTTATTTACCGAGAAAAAATAAGCACGAAGTAATGGAGAATTTGAAAAAAACATTTAATCATAAATTATTCCATAGTTCAAACTATTTTGTACGTATATTCAGATGAAAACCTACCGTCAGTAGGAGCAATATGTTATAAAACAGGCAGTGTCTACATACATTTAGAGCCTTTTGTTCACCAGTAACCAAATAAATTCACTATATTTAAAACAATAGCATCAATCAGAGTAGTTACGGGTGCAGCTCTTGCACATAAATCACTTCCCAAAACGGAATTGATTTTATTCTCGTAAATTACCGGAGAACGATTTCGTTTCAGGTTTTGGGAGAGTTTCACTAAAAAAATAAATTTTCAAATGAATTATTGGTCAATATTCTGGCACCGCAAATTCATGAAAAAATATTATTTAGAAAGTTGCCATATTTAATGCCGAGTAATCACTTTTTTGAATTAAGAACTCAATATATGTTGTATGCAAATAAGATATTACGCAAATATTTCAATAACGGATCAAATTTCATAAAATATTGTTAGGAAAGAACATTACTTTCCCCATGCATGGGATAAAAATACATTAATTTTTTAAAGAAAATTAAAAATTACCTGATTGAAAAAGAGAGATATTCTACCGCTTCAGTAGGCTTCTACTATTTAAAAGACGACCATGTATGACCTGCAGAAATTATTTTAACCGAAAGAAACAACATATTAATAAAACGGATTTTTCTTTGATATCACGTAAGAATGTTAGGAATATAAGTCTTAAAATTGATAGTTCTGTAATAAAAAGGGAAAATAAGAGAAAAAGGAAATTATTAAAAATGGAAATATGTTTCGAAAAGGAGTAATACAATACGAGCGATTTGTACCGGAAAGCCATTACCAAAGAATAATTAAGAATGGAGAAATACATTAGGAAAATAAAATGACATTTACTCAAGTGTATCCCATATTTTTCTTGCCCATTTCATTATTTAAACCTTCATATACACCGCCATTTGAAATACCTATATTCTGAGCTTATTATTTGGCTTCAATGACTAAGTTTTTGATTTTTAATGTTCCACATTTAAGTTTTCACTTACTCGATCTTTACATTTTTACTTATCACTGTCAGTGTTACATGTTTACTGTTTACAGGTCACTGTCGTTAATTACCTTCCCCATGGCTTATTAACCTGAAAAAAATATTCTTTAATGTCATGACTAAATGTTCACCCACAGTCCAAAATAATTCCTAAAGATGTAAACTATTCTATCTGTTTTATTACATGCTCGCTCACTTTAATATTAACCTTAGTATTTCAAGGTTTTGTGAACTTAATTAGGTAATTTTACTTATTTCCTTTAATTAACTTCATTTCAGTGCCTCTTACTTCATACAAATCATATTAAGTATGTATTGTTCTCTGTAGTAATTTAAATTACCAGAATAATTGCCTAAATAACGAACAAATAAAAGATCTTCAATATTATCTTACTGCTTCGGCCAGCTGCCCACCTAATTTCATTTCATTCTTCAGCACTTTCATTTTCTCACTCATTGTTTCCTCCGCTCCTGTGCATTTATATTGCTGGCTGCAATGGGCGATTGAGCCTTAGTGCCCATTCACACTTTTCATTCCCTATCCGTGGTAGCGCAGCATGATAAATGCCCAGGTGTTCGATAAGTCGCCTATCTACTTCACCCTCCATTTCTATTCTACTCCAGGTGTCCCCCATTCTACTTCACCCTCTCCATATGTTTTATTAATTACTCAATTTATTCTATTAAAGACCGCCTCATAAGAAAAATAATAACCAACTTTTAAACAGAATAACCTACAGATGAGTTTAACTTCTAGTATCAACACATTATAATTGTTGGAGACGATATTGATCTTTAATCACACGACTATAAAAATTATTACTTTTAGATCACAGAAATCACTGCAGCTCCTGGGGGTCTGTAGTTATCACTAGCCACTGACCATACAAATCATTGTAATCACCATCATCTCCACTAAAGTAATGCAGGGGAAAGTTCCGAGTAATCCGCATGTATTGATCTCAAAGTAACAAATCACTGACAATATGGGGTTTATCATTCCTATAACCAATGTCACGCGGAATTGCGAATATATTCAAACAAAAGTAAAGAATCACGTTACCATCTGAGCTACCTTGAGGCAACAGAGAATATTGAGTTCTAAGTGAAGAAATTCATTAGAGTAAGGCAAAGGTACAGACATAAATAAAACAAAGGGAATATAATTGAAACACCTCAGGGTACAAGATACGAGTATATCATATGGTCCAAAATACGTAACGTTGTATGATGAGTACTATTCGAATAAATCTAATGCAAAAATATTTTTTACCATCGTGAAGAAATTGTTAGATGACGGTCAAATCTTTAATCGATCGATAGTGCGACAGACTGAGCCCAAAACAGAGAAAAAGATTTTAACGATCGCTCTCCATGGAGGATATAGTATACTTGTTTAACTCAACACATCTAATTAACCGTCCCGCACAGGAAACATATTACACAACAATGTAAATCAGTTAAAAAATAAAACAATATTTATGTAAATTCTCAAAAAAGATGTTGAAGACTATGAATGGAGAGATCAATTGTGTAGCTTCAGGCTAGATGTGGTGGAAGTCGAACATAATGAATAACTGATGGTATGGTATCTGATTACTTGACCTTGTGATAATGCAATGAATCTAAACCCGGTCGTAAAATAAAATAGATTTTATCAAGTGGAAAAGTGCACGATCAATTATTCATTATGAATGGAAGGAATTGCTATTTTACCTGAGGGAGAAATAAATCATTGAAACTTAAGATTTAAAAATCGTACCGAGGCACCCGTGGTAAATTTTTCAAACACTCATCGTGCACTATCTCCAGTGTATATTTAGCAATAGAAGGCTTAGCTTCACATAACTTTAAGAAAGATATTCAACTTTCACACCAAGTATAGAAAAAATAAAGACCTAGTAATTACTGACCAATTTGATAAGCAGTAGAGAACAATGACGTCACATTTTGACAGTTCTTGATAGTCGGAACGTATATTTACTAGTAGGATGGGCTTTGGTCGAAAACAATCATGAAAGTCAAAGTTTGGTAATTATGTACATAATAGTTTAATACCTGAAAAATGGAAATTAAAAATTGATTAATGCATTTAGGACTCTAAAAAGTTACAAATTTAAATATCGCACTAAACATTATTATAAAAGTTACAAGTGTTTTGGCGAGAGAGAGAGATGAGAGAGAATCTTACACTAAACGATGTGTGAGGGGCAATAAGGAATCGCGCGCCAGAGAATTGAAAGATCTCAAAGAGGAACTACGCATGAAGCAATTGTATTTCGCTGAGATGATGACATCTTACGAAGAGAATTACCTGGGTCCTCATGAATTCACTTGCAATAATGCATATCCATAATAATTATTGATCAATCCTGAAAATAATATATTTTGTTTATGCTTATCAATATATATTTAGTATTAATTAAAATGTTAGTTTATAAGAGATATCAAGATTGATTTCAATAAAGAAAGTAAAAATGAAGTTATTTGCATTTTCACTCTTCTGATGGAAAGAGGCCCATTAGAATTTATGGAAAAATATTTGAAATATTTTGGCGCCCTGCTAGGCACCGCTAGAGTGTTTCGCAAAGAGTGAATCCACACCAGACTAATTTTGACCCTCCGGAAGTTTTGACAGTCAACCAAGACCAGAGTCGAGAGTGAAGACCTTCTTGCAACGACATCGCGACGATTCCCCAACCCCCATACAACCCCGACTAGTCACAAGCAGACTATTTGCTATTCCCTATTAAAGTGAAACCCTCCCTCTTTCGAAGGACACCCCAATGGGACCCTAAGGGACGTCAAAAAAGCTTGCACGCGTACCCTTAAGGACCTTCCGGAATCCGCCCACCGGGGAGCCTTCGAAACATGGAAAGTACTTGCTCAAGGATTTACTTAATATTGGAAGAATAATGAGAAAATATCTGAAATAAATCAATTTTTCCCAAACTTTTCCCGATTCTTTTAATAAAAACCTTATACAATTTAATCGGGTGGTAACGTAACACCCCTTGCCACACGCCCTTGCGGTGGCCTGCGGGGCACTGAGTCGATGTAGAATTGTCGCATGTCTCTTTTGTTGCGTATACCCAGAATATCACCACAATGTTCTGATCAAAGCATAGCAGCAATATCATCCGTGCCTCATTAGTAATCCATACTCCCTAAACATCCTCCATATCTCCCGTACAATCCACTTTAACATACACCAGATAATTATCAAGCATGACCCGGGGATTATAATCGTCCACTCCTCAAAATACCGGACGGAATGAAGGGAGGAAGGAAGTATTCGGATATGAAGAGGGATCTGATGTAGAGTAGGATGTTTATGTAGTGTAGGACCTTTAGTAGAATGGTTTGAGGCGTCACTTTGTGGAAGCGATTCATATTGGAAAAGAAAATACTTTGATCTTCCACATATACTATATTTTATTATACACGACCTAGGTTTCGACTTGAAAAGTCATAAATAGGTAAAGTATAGAGGACATACAGCTTTATATACTAGACAGAGAAGAGGAGGGGGGTAGGTGTTGGTGAAGTGGGAAGAGAGGAAAGAGAAGGGAAACTGGTGTATGTATGTGTATGAAAGGATGCGATGCGGAACTTGATTGGTAGCCTTCTGTACCATAGCCTTCTATAATAAAGACAACTTAACAACTTAACTTTTATCTAACGGCAAAGAGCTAATTCCCATCACGGAATAGAGTGGAGTTTATAAATTGTAAGTGCTCTACCCTTTACATGGGACAAACCGGAAAGAAATTAGTTACGGAATTTAGGCTGAGAGCCACTTAAAATACGAAGAGAACAAGCAAAACTTAGACTTTTGGAAAGATTCAGAACCAACGAATATAACGATGATACTAAATGAATTATAATGGCCCCACACTACTTGGGTAGATCAGACCACAAAGATAAAACAAGGGAAAATGATTCCAATAAAGACATATTCAAATACTCATTCTTCCCCAGAACAATCAGAAATCATAAAAGTAAGGAACCGAAGTCACTTTAGAAATATTAAAAACATTTAATTTACAAGTCGAAACAAAATTAAAAATTGCAAAGTTATCAGGGATATTTGTAGGTGCATGTGTGTATGTTAATTGGTAGTTAGTGTGTTTCCATATGTGTGGAGTGTAAGGATTTTTGCATGAATGGACAGTATAAATTTGTGCCTTTTGCATGCGTTATTTTTCTTAATTACGGGTGGTGCCCTAACATCCCACCGCCACACGCCCTTGTGGCGACTTGCGGGGCATTAAGTAGATATAAATGTAGATGAAATCCAGTGAACGGGTGAAATGACTTTATGCCTGTTTTAAAAACGGAAATCCTTCTTCCCATTTTGCCCAGCACCTTATAAAAAATAACCACACCAGTGACATTGTCCCTAAAATTCTACATTTACAGGAAAAAAGGCTTCAGATCAGATTCCTTGGAACGGTTGGAAATTTCCAAGGACAGTCATCATAAGGGTATGCTAGTTAATGATCTAACGTATTCTTCCCGTTCCCCCCTCCTGGACATCCCTCTGTTCCACAGCCCCTCTCCACCCCCCTGAACATGCATTTAAATCGCAGATAAGTCTCTTATTGTACAATATAGTCTTATTTCTGCAAAACATTCATTAAAACTCTTTCCATTCCAATTCACTTCATCGAACCCAATCTCAAAAAATACGAAACAAAAATACATCTTAATTACGTTCCTCTTCATTAGTGGTCTCACTACTACTCTCGCGTGCGTCTTTCCTTATTGACTCCAACCTGATCATCATCTAAGTAATCATTTGGCTTGCTATTCAATTTCTAATTTATGATCATGAGAACCATTTTAGCTGTGTTCGAAATCATTTTTCTATCATCACCACATATGCTACTTTTCCCTTTTTTTGACATAGGAACTATTATTGATCTGACTAAATCTTTTGTTCAAATTCTCAACAATTGGGCCTATAAGAGTTCTTTCTCTAATTCTTAAATCGTATGGTACCTCCGCTGTAAGTCTGGACGTAAACTATCTTTTTTATTTCTATACATAAGCTTGGTGTACTACATACAATGTTTGTGTGTACATTCCAGGCCTGTTCATAAAGTATCACGAATTTTGAATTTCTGGGGGCTACGTATATTTGATTTTCGATTTATTGTGGCATTATCTTGGAACTTATGTCTCTAACTTATGCCGAAAAGTTCGGCCATTTTGAATGTTCAGCTAATTGTTGACAGCTGCTTTGCTTGGAGGTGCTTTGGCTTGTCTTCGATATTTGCCTATTGCCGATTTAATACGACCAATTAAATACTGGACTCTGAGTTATGACTGTTAAACAATGATAATGAGTTACAATGAAACCGGTCGTATTAAATTTTATTTTGTGGAAAATAGCAAATTTTTATTAATCATGATATTCCACCATATCACGCTTGAAACGTCCCTTTTTATTCGTAATGCTAGCATGGCAATCTAGGCAGAGTTTTTTCTCAAATTTTCCATCCAGTGCCGAATATAGTCCTTAAATATTTACTTCAATAGCAAGTGCATCGAACACGGAGTAATCCCGAAATGTATTTCCATCAAGGCTAGTTCAATATCTAAAACAGCTCAAAACGCGGTCTCCAGAAAAGGCGTGGATCTGGACGGAGTTAAAAACGTGATATAGAAAACGGGATTCCTTGTACTGCTATTTGTACTACCTCCATGTAGAACTCAGCCACAAATGTCGAATATTGTGTCCTCGATGGCCGAGTAAGGTCCCTCGCAGTGGCTACTTCTGATAAAAACGTGCATTGATTAACCATAAGCTTTTACGGCTCACTGTTGTGAAACATGAGTCATCCGTCAGTGATCCACATCCCTAACAACCGTTAAAGTTACTGTAATAGTTTCTTGAAAGTGAACTCCAGTTCACCAGCATAGTGGTAAATTTATCCAAGTGTGAAATTCCCCCTGATGTTCTTTCACTCCTAAATAAGGGATTGGAATTGGCTCCGAACTTCCCTACCTTAACCAAAGGTTATAAGAACTTGGCAACGGACTGTGAAGTTACTCTATCTAATCAACCCCGTGGTATCAAGCTTTTGGTCGCCGACACCATAGGAACAGACGAAGGGTCTTTTCCCTTCCAATCCTTCCCGAACATCATCTGAAGGGGATATTATTCTGAAATCACTCCGAAAGTTGAAGGTAGAAAACCAAGTCGTTTTCAGCAAAGCTTACAAGGGAAACTGCGCTGTCATTCTAGATAAGGACGATTATACCAGTAAGTGCTTAAAGTTCATATCACCAACGCCTTTGATCTACTCTCGAAGGGTCCCACTCCCAAATATCAAAAGCGTGTCAAAGAAGCCATCGCAGGCCTGTGTTCACATATTCAATGATAAAGGAAATTCTTATTGACAACCTTGAACCCAAATAAAACAGTTTCTGGCGTAACTTGGTGGAAAATCTTCATACTGACTTTTAATAATCAAACCAGTTTACTTTTCCACATAAACTTTTTAATTTTTACAACCCAGATTTCGTTATAGCATAACATCCTGATGATGTTATGCTGTAACGAAACCTGGGTTGTAAAAATTAAAAAGTTTATGTGGAAAAGTAAACTAGTTTGATTATTAAAAGTCAACCTTGAACCCTTTGCCCCCAAAATTTTATGGGTTACCTAAACTTAATAAAAAAACGTACCCATTAGACCAGTATGGCCAAGTGTCAGTGCTCCAGTGCAAAACCTAGCAACGAAATTAAACTCGATTTATCGGCAACTCTCAGGCTTCAAACTCAGATTTTCAATAGAAAACTCCATTTCTTTAACTGAACGTCTTCTGACCTTCACCTTACCACCCAACGCTAAGTTAGTGTCATTTGACGTGTCCAGCCTCTTTACTTCTATTTCGACGCATGAAACAGAAATTTACGCTGAAAATATATTGATCAACGCCAATTTGAACCAAAACCTCATTAAAGCATTAATTGAACTTCTTAAACTTTATGTAGACCTAAATAATTTTCCTTTTGTGGCACCATCTCTAAACAAAAGTATGGACTGGCAATGGGGTCACCTCCTTCCCCACTCCTTGCAGAAGTATTCATGGATACTTTAGAGAACAAGATCCTAAGAGATAATTAATTTAACAATAACAGCTATATTGATTTAGATATGTGGAAGATATTATATGCTGCTGGATGGGCAGAAATAGAGAGACATCTTCTTACAATTTATCAATTCCATTCCAAAATCTATAATTTTCACCATGGGATCGGGAAAGGACAATTAAATCAATTTCCTCGATCTCACAATAGAAATTTTTCAATATTTAGGAAACCCAATTACTCAGATGAAGTGATACTCTCAGATTCCTGCCACCCCATCGCCCACAAACAAGTCAATTCCATGATCCACAGATTAATCATTATCCCCTTGTCCAAATCCAACTTCAACCGAGAGTTCAAGACGATCAAGCGCATAGCCTTTAAGAACGGTTACGATGTCAACATATTTACTAAAGAAAAAACAGAAGAAACATGCCTTGAAAACAAACATCTCCCTTTCTGTCACTACTGCTTTATAGCGGAAGTGGCGAAAACTTCCGTTCCATAACACTGTGACGTACAAAATCGCTAACAGGTTTCCCAAAGACCAATTCCGCATTTTTTTATACCCTCATTACTCTGTCCAAGGCCTTATGCTCGAACAAAGACCCTATAGAATGCAATAAAAAAGTGATGTATATGAAATTCAGTGTGAGTGTGGAGCAATTTACATTGGTTAAACAGGCAGAAGTTTTTCGACACGTATCAGGGAACGCAGGAAAGGCAAATAGATGTCAAACTAATTCTTTGTTTGCCAAACATCTACTTGATTACAAAAATTTCTGTTATTTCGACTTTGAAGTGCTTCACAACTTGGAAAAGGGAAAGAAGCTAGATGTCATGGAACAACTAGATATCATACTAATCATGATATTCCACCATATCACGCCTGAAACGTCTCTTTTTATAGATATCATACGTTGCAAGGATTTGAAGCTCATCAATGAAGTCTATTTTTTATCATCACCTTCCCCCCTCCTCTCCATCTCCTTCCCCCGATGTAAATGTGATAAGTGACACCCTTGTCCCTACTCATAGAAATGTCCTCCCTCCCTCTCCTGTGCGTACGGAGACCATACTTTCGCGACCAAGGTGGGAAGCCCTGACTCTCCACCCTCTTTCTTTACGGAGCAAGAGGGAAGGTTCGACGCCGCAGGACCGCCCACCACCCTCAACTGCAATTTGAAAGTAGGAAAAATCCCTCCTCCACCCTTTCGCTAACCCTCGCTAGGGCATGCCCCTTGGAACCATAATATACAAGTGATCCCAAATCCCTAATTACCAGTTTTTACCCTTTGTTCACAGTGCTTCTTTGAGCATTGATACCATGCGTCCAGTCAACGAACACGGGGGAAAACCCCCGAACTCACCCGCTTTCTCCACGGCCCTAGAAGTATGGCGCCGCTCCGTGGGACACCTCCCCAACGGAAAATCCCTCTCCATCCAGCTACAACGTTCTCTCCGGACTTTGAAGGTCTTTGCAACTAGTTAAGTCTCCCCCCACTCACAAAGTTACCCATACTGCCTTCCACCTTTCCTCCCTCTTCCCCTCTTTACCATCCTCCCCTTACTTGCTTTTGTATAACTCTGAGTGATGACTGTTACTTGATGATGAAGTAGTTACGTTGAAACCGGTCGTATTAAATTTAATTTTGTGGAAAATTGTAAATTTTTAGTTTAAAAAATGAGATAAATTAATAACTTCATTAAGAGAAATGAAAGAACAAAATGCAACTTACGGCACTAAACTGTAGGCGACAATCAAGCGATGAAACACGCCATTAATAAAATGAAAAAAAGTCGGAAAACGGTATAGAATGAAAGCAGCAAAAAGGGAGAGTCCACGGTGTCTTACAAGCAATCAACTTAAGGTCGACTACTAACAAGTAATAGTATGTCATCTACAGATGTCCACCCGACGATTGGCTGTCGGCAGCTTGACACTCCAATCCTCTCTGCGCAGCTCTGAATTTCTTTATAATTAAAAGCCTTTATTATCTGATCGACGTTATCATATTTTTGGTATTTATCTGTTTTTCTTCCCTAAATTATTCCTTTGAATACATGATAATAAACACCACGTCACTAACTTAGTTTCTTATTAAGTCTACGATAAGAGAACAGATAATTGTCCTAATTATCTACATTTCAAAACAAGGGATATTTCTTGACTTAAAGTAGTTGATATCCTCACGCAGATCTACTCCGTCCGATATCTACCGCGCCACCCAAAAGGAAAAGGAAATCCGCCGAGATCTAGGTCCAGTTTTTCTTATTAGGAGGGAATGTAATAGCGTAATCAAGTGTGGCCGCCACATAAAGGGACGCGAAATGAAATTTCTTCCTTTATTAAAAAAAAACCTTAGTGAGGGGGGGGGTGAGAGCTATGCTGATGTAGCAACTGTCAGCCACGAACGTAATGGCATCTCCGCTTCCCGGCTGGCACAATGCCTCGATGAGCCCTTCCCCAAATCGTTCCGGAAGCCCGTTCCATCGTCCGAGGGCTGAGCGACGAGCCCGCACGACCTCTCGGCCCGTAACTGATTCCGACGGCGATTTTTAGGGCAGAGGGAGTGCGACGGATAGGGTGATAGGGTGGGGGTCATGGGAGTGTGGAATGGGGCGAGTTAAATTCTCTCCCAAACAGCCGAAAGTGACCGGCGCGGCGTTTTTAACGGGTCCGCCCTCCATTGCCTGGGCTGCAGTGACCCATTGTTGTCCGTTGGGGTGGAGGAATGGGGTGGGAGGGAATACTGGATCGACGGTGGAGAGAACCCATTGACTTGGCACAATCGCCGTGATGGCAGCGAGCGAGCACGCCTGGTCAGTCCTAGTGGGGCAGAACGCTGTGGGAGCCACTACACACGGGTTAAGGTCGCACGAAAAACTACCCTACCGGCGGTGGTCACGTAGCTGCCGGAGAATAGGCAGGAAAGCAAGGGAAGGGGGAGTGCGGGAGGATGGGAGTGGGACCAAAGGGGGCGGGGGAATGGGGTTGGGTGCGGGACTGCAGCAGAGCTTTCCGAGGCGTACCCCATCCTCTTTCAAACTGCTTCCTAGGTGATGGGGGCCGTGCAGAAGAATCCATTCGAGTTAAATCGCTTACACGCCACGGTTCTGAAGTGAAAAATCAAATCAGCGCCGACGTACTTTGTATGTAAAATGCCTTGCGTAAAAGGGAGGTGGAAAAGAAAACACAATAAGTCCACTTCACACTTAATTTAGCATTGGATTGGGTTAGCTGCAATGCAGCTTCATCAGCTGTAACATTAACTGATTATGTTGTTGCACAGATAATCAATGTTTGTGCTTTGTAAAATTTGAACCTTAATTCGCTGTACTGTTTCCTATTTCCTCTCGCCATGTTATAATTTCGGGTTTTAAAATCAAAATAACTTTTCTATGCAAACGGGGAAGGAAAAGCCAGCACACTATTAGAAGCGATCATTCGATGGGCGTAGTCTTTCATTTTCTATATTTTAGGTATTCGCTTCGATACTTTGAATAAAACCCGGAAGATACGCACGTGAAACGTTATGAGAAGCGCGAGATTGAATTAATTTTCCGACCGACTTCGTCACTCATCATAACAA
This sequence comes from Hetaerina titia, assembly GCA_037158775.1. Taxonomy (NCBI): domain Eukaryota; kingdom Metazoa; phylum Arthropoda; class Insecta; order Odonata; family Calopterygidae; genus Hetaerina; species Hetaerina titia. The sequence continues at coordinate 109,457,082 of CM073772.1, forward strand.
GCGAAAGCGATTCTGATTTCTTCAAATGAATAAGAAATAAGGAAAACAAGACCCATCTCTCTCGTGCGTTTATGAAACTCTCTTTCAACAAAACAATTACCAAGTTTTACTGGCTATTTTCTGAAAATTATGAATAAATTCATTTCATGATGTCGATAAAAATTTCCTACCACTACTTTCATATGCTCAATTAAACCGTCAAAACTTCGTTTAAACTAGAACCAAATAAATAAGTTTAAATTTCCGAATTTTAACTTTGAAGCTCATTTATAAAAAAACATTTTGGTTCAATATGTTTTCAACTCATATTTTTTTTAACCCCAAGCTGTCCTCAATTCATTCAGAAACGTCTTCATTGGAATTAAAACCATACCTAAAATGCTTACATACGATTGCATACATTCCTAAAGGACATACGTTTGCACTTTTGGATGACCCCAATTGTCCCTATAGGAAATATGGATGACAGCTTTAGTGATTTTACCACATGAGAGAATAATTATCCAAAGTTGATATAACAAATGCAAAATTGTTTATTAATATATTATTTAATTATATGTTGACTTATTGAAATCGTCAATACCTTAAGTGAAATTGGAATACGTGGAAGTGGATAGCGAAAAAGAAAATCGTAGTTTTAATAATTAATGTTTTCATCTCCAAGCATGCAAATTATGTTTCCTCTTAAAAGAAAGTTGATAATAGTAACGGTTAAATATATTGGAAATTGTCACTATATTAGTTAACATATATATGGTAAGGTTTCTAAAATATGTTTGGTTACTTACTGGCGTGAATATGTGTCGAATGCTAATAATGAACAAACGTGGTCTCAGTAGAAGGATTTCGCCATAAAATTGGAGGAATCTTCAAAAATATTGAGGTAAAAGTAATCATCAACCAACAGGATTTCACTGCTTGAATAGATGTAAAGTAAAATATGCTCACATAGGTATAGAAATATTATTTAATTAAAAATTAATTTTGAGCTGATTATATTAACCTGCTTAGAGTTTATTATATTAAGCCAATAAAAGTACTGATTAATTCTACATCTACATCTAATCAATACCCCGCAAGCCGCCGCAAGGGCGTGTGGCGTGGGGTGTTAGGGCACCACCCGTAATTTACAAAGAAACAAAACCGCATGCAAAAGCCACAAAGTTATAGTCCACAAACCAAGCATGGTAAACGTTAATGCATGAACCCTTTCACTCCACACACTACTAACAAACATAAACATGCACAATCTTTGAATTTTTAATTTTGTTCCGACTTGTAAATTAAATGTCTTTAATATTTCTAAAGGGACTTCAATTTCTTACTATTATGATTTCTGATTGTTCTGGGAAAGAATGAGTATTTGAATCTATCTACACTGGAATCTACAGGTATATCCCTTATTTTATCTTTGTGGTCTAATATACGTAAGAAGTGTGGGGCCATTATAATTCTTTTTGTGTCAGTGCTAAACTCGTTGGTTCTGAATCTTTCTAAAAGTCTAAGTCTCGCTTGTTTTCTTCGTATTTCAAGGGGCTCCCTGCCTAAATCCCCTAAGAGACCTGTTACATTTGTGTTCTTATTATAAATATTTTTAACGAAACCGGCGGATTTTCTCTAGACTTTATCTAATTCTTTTTTTCAGATTTTCTCCAAAGGTTCCCAAATACTTGCGGCATATTCCAAATGTGGTCTAACTAGAGCAAAATAACACCTCTCTTTAGCTTTTTCATTACATTTCCCTGCCACCCGTTTCATGAAGCCGAATTTCTTTAAAGCGGATCCGCATGTTGTCCTGACATGTGCTCCCCATTAAAGGCGTGGTGTTAGAACTACCCCCAAATATTTCACTTGTTTGGCTGTAGTTAGTACTGAACACTCTATTTCGTAGTTTATGTCCTGTTCGCCACTTCCTTTGTTCCAAAATTTCAAAACTCCGCATTTTTCTATGTTAAGCATGTATCCCCATTTCTGGCACCAATCCAAGAATGTGTCTAAGTCCTTAGAGAGTAGCTTGCGATCTACTTGGCTCCTTATTTCCCTGTATACCACTGTGTCATCGGCAAATAACCTGAGATTGCTACTTAAAGTGTGCGCTTCAGTCATTCATACATATTAAGAACAGAAGTGGCCCTATTACACTTCCCTGTGGGACGCCCGAAGTTACATCTCTTTCCGTTGAGCACAACCCATCGATGACTAGTATTTGTTTGCGATATGACAAGAAGTCTCTAATCCAATTAACAATGTTCTCATCGATTCCATAGCAATTAAGTTTGTGTAACAATTTATTGTGTGGGACTTAATCAAAGGCTTTTGGAAAACTAGAAATGCTGCGTCGACTTGTTTATCGTTTTCTCCCGGTTTAAGTATATCGTGAATCAAAACACCTAACTGTTTTTCGCAAGATCTGCTTTTCCTAAATCTGTAGTGATCGTTGCTTAGAATTTTCCTATTATCAAGAAACCTTGTTATGTTACTGACAATGATGTGTTCTAGTATTTTACAAGAGATCGATGTCAAGGACCAATTCCTTAATTGGTTGGTTTATCTCTATCCCCGCCTTCATAAATGGGATTTATATGGGCTAGCTTCCAGTCGCAAGGAACTGAGCCATCTTCTATCGATTTTTGGAAAACAATTTTTAAATACGGGGAAATGTCTTCGGCTAATTCCTTTAATATTCTAGCGGGTTTTTTCTTCCGGACCAGGTGATTTGTTTGGTTTGATCCCTCGGAGTAGATGTTCTATTCCATTCTTGGTCAGTGTTATATCGCTCATGTGTTCCCCGGGTGGGTGTGGAGGATCGTTTGATGGGTTTGTGTCTTTATTGTAGACACTTTTAGCTTTGTTTGTTCTGTTATTTTTGGGATCTGTAAGGCGTAACCTGATCTGAAGTAACAAAAAGAGTTGGATTCTACTTTATCTATCTCAATATATGACCTACGCTCTTGCCTTCCAACTATGCCAAATCCTAGAAATGTGTTCGTGTAACCTACGCGCTACACACTGTGATGCCTCGGCAGTATTGCGATTAAGGAGTACCCGACACGACAGACATGACAGACAGATAGGCATGGTGGAAGTAAACCTTTTTCTTCTCCATTGGATTTAGAAAATCCTTTTGAGGCAGGGTTGGTATTTGTATGTGGTAATTTTAGAATGGTATATCCACGGTTTATTTTGTTTTGTTTTACGATTTTCTCTTTTGTTATTATTATTATTGTTTATATATATATGTATATATATATATATATATATATATATATATATATATATATATATATATATTTATGGAATGTTAATTCCTGGCTGCTGACTGGCTAATAGGTGTGAAGGATGTCGGCTGGGAATTTTGGGTTGCAGTTGGTTTTAGAGGATTTTAGTTGGGTCAGATGGGAGTAGGTTAGGAAAATTAGGAGAGCCCGGACCATGGTTTCTTCGTCCCTTGTTTTGCGATGATACTGGAGTTTTGGGAAAGTCACGGTGTGGTTGGTTTAGGTTAGGGTGAAGAGTGACGGTATGTGGGTGTTTGGTGCGTTTTTTCCTTTAAGGTTTACGGGGAAGGGATTTCATAATTTGGTGCGGGTATTTATATAAGCCTGTAAGTAGGGATATGGGCCAAAGATTTGAGATTAGAGAGTTTTCAGCTAGTTTAAGCGACCTTCTGTAGCTTATAAGCGCCGTGGACATTGATTCTTTTATGGTCTTTAATGTTAACTCCTGAAATATGTTCCTGTTCGGAATGAACCGTTCCTCAGATCCTTCGGGCGACCTTGTTTTGCCATGTTTGGAGTCTATTTATAGCGTAGTCTAGTGCTGTAGCCCATACCGGCGACGGACACATTATTTGGGGTATCAATATCGAGTTGAGGATATCAATTTTGTTGTTTAGAGAAGTTTTGGAGGTTCGGGTCAGCAAGGGTTGGAGGGAGAATGAGGACGCACGGATTTTGGAGATTTTTTGGTCAATATGGGGAGTAAATGAAGGTTTGGAGGCGAGTAATACGCTAAAAAGGTGTGGAAAGATTTTTGCGGAAGGGTATGTTGGTTGAGGGTAAGGTAGGTATTGGTGGATTTGGAGGGATGTCTGGTGAAGCATACTTGGGTGCATTTGTTGGGTTAACTGATAACCGCCACTCGGCAAGCTAGTCCTCGACAAGGTTGAAGTGGTCTTGCAGAGCATCTACGGTTTTATGTGGCCACCAGCTCTGTGCTGTAATGGCAGTATCGTCAGCTTAGAGAAATAGATGAGTTAAGGGGTGAGTGGGGATGTCGTTGACGTATTTGTTAAAAAGAATGAGACTTAAGAATACTGCACTCTGGGCTACGCCAATGTGAATAGGTTGTGAGGAAGATTTGTAGGAGTAATGGGATATGGAGAAGGTACGGTCAGTTAGGAAGGATTGAATAAGTTTGAGGAGGTACAGAGGGATATTTTATTGGCTCAGCTTATACAGCAGACCATCATGCCAGACCCTATCAAAAGCCTACCCGACACCATGAGAGGACAGGCCTAAGAGCAACAAAGTCCGCTGCGATTTCCCGACAGAATCCCAACAATCTCTCGTTTAAACCCTCTACAATACTACAAATACTTAATTTAATTGGGACCATCAACTCCGCCTTGACCCATTTCACCTCCGAGTGCATCTCCATAAAGGAGCGTAGGATCTCTTCAGATCCATGTTCTGAGGCGTCGTTTGTTCCCACATGAGCCACAATGCGTAGCTTTGAGCAACCCGTATTACTGACGGCCACCTTCACCGCCTGCGTCGCCTGGGGTAAACCACCGCCTGGTATACACCAGGACGAAGGGAATCCAACACCTCCCTCCTGTTGGGCTCTGTGGCGCAGCGGGTGCATTAGACGCCGACCGTTAGAACTGCCTAATATGACGATTCCCTCACTTCTCGAGCGCTGATGTCTTACTCTAGGCTGTGCCCTCGGAGTAGGGGTAGGAGCTGCATGTACGGTGGTACTGTCATCCGACAGCACCTGGTAAATGCAATAGTATATGCTCGTCTGCTCTTATGGTTGTATGAAACTACGATTGAGTTTTCATTGATATTACCATAAATAATTTCACGAATAATTTCAAATAATAACTCGATGCCTCAGCGTGCAATATTGACAGCTGTTTTTTCTCAGAAAGAAATGGTTAACCGTCTGCCTCTTTTAGCGATCTTTTTATGCCCTAGCACTAATAATTCTGGTTATTGTCACAAGGAAAGAAGAAAATCCTTTAGCCAATAAAAAATGCAGAAGAACTCCAATGCCGGTATTTCGGTCACCAGGTGACCATCTACTAGGAGAGAAATCGAAAGGGAGCTTGACAATTGAAAGAAGACTATGCACCAGCCACTGTCTAGAGTCAAGTGGGTGTTCAGGTCGGGGGGTGAGGTATTCATACCTGGAGGGGCAAGGGGGAGGGGTTAAGCGATGGTCGGTAGGTGGGGGGGAGTATGTTGAGGTCACGTGGGAAGGAGAAGGGGAAGAGTGGTGGCTATTAGGAGGGGGCTGCCTATTTTTGAAATGACTAACGAAATTAAAAAGTGAACTGAAAGAAGAAGACAATTGTTTTTCTTAAGGGGAAAGGTTAGAGAAATAAGGGTATATTATGGACCTAACTTTAAGGAATCGATCCATTTCAGAACGAGAAACCAATCTTGGTAATAAGTTTCACAGAATTTTGGAAATATTGGATGAAGGTGTTAAAAATACTCTCAAGACTAAAGTATGTCAGAAATCGATGTTTAAGAAAGCATAAAGATGCCAGAGACGAAGCATGTTGCATAAAAGTGGAAGTGAGCAGTATGTAATAAAGTATTGGAAGTAAATCTTCCGAGATAACTTAAAAATACATTTTCTTGGATTTTCTATTCCCGAAAGTGAACGGCATTCGGGAAAGGTATTGCATGTATATTTACCTATAGTCATATAGAAAAGTATAAGTGCCAGTCCACTGGTCTTCAAGGGAAGATGGTTAGGAATACTTCAATTTCAAGGATATATTTGACCACATATTCAGACACACGTGTTCCTTTTTTGACAGATCGATTATATTCGGTCCATTGCTATGCGTCACGCAACGACGCACAGAATCAAAATCGTCTTGGATCGTCCTGGGGGTGCGCACCCCTGGCTTGCGTAATTCGCTCTTCTCTCCCGCCAACCTCCTGGAGGGGAAACCGGGCCGCCACCCACTCAGAGGAACCAAACCAACCCTACCGGATTCCTTGCAACCCCACGTCCAGATCAATTTTCTTCACCATACCACAGCCCAACTCTCTCTCTGAATTCTGTCTCAGCCATAATTTCATTTTTCTCTCAGTGGTACTTCTACCCTTCTTTCCACTTCAATAATTCCTACCAGTTTCATTACATGCGCTCTAGTTTCATTCATCCTCGAACCACAAATAATCGGGGTAAACGTTGCCATCTGAAGTCAACATTCCTTTCAATGAAATTTCGTCGAATGACACCGACCAATTCGTTTTTGGGCAACCTACGGGATGGAAGAAGTGATGTTCACGCCGTACCCTACAGCGATTTTTGTTTATTTATGTAATATTGGATTTTATTATCTTAAATTGCATTGTCAATGTGAAGTCATCGATTTAATTACATTTATCAAGTGTGACATGTTTTTTTGCCGGGATACACATTTAGAGGGCATTTAACGATACCACAAACTATCTCGGAAATAAAACTTTTCGGGAACTACGTGTATATTTTGTGGGACCTTAAAGTAGGTAACCTGTTGAATACAAAAATGGTAGCAGAGCGCGTAGTCTGGCGCAAGAATCATGCATGAGGGGGCTAGAGAGTGGGGCGCGGGGATGACAAACGGCACTTCGAAATGAGAGCGTTCGGCGCAAGTAAAACATGCCATTTTTCACATTCCCATGAGTTGAGCCCTCTGGACACATCTTTTGTCCTAGGACCCGCCAAGACCTTTACGTCGCTCTCAATCAAAGGTCCTTTGTCCCCTTCAGTCCCGCCCTTCAGTGTTCGACCCGCCTCCTCCTCATACGTCCTGTTCAAACATCATGCCCAAACTACGACTTCCATTATTGTTCACCGTTTACCGTCTCACTGCCGCACCTTCTGCACCCCCCTCCCTCAGGGGTAATTGCGAACCACTTCCACTCTTTCCTGCTCCGTTACCCAAGAAAAGGTTTTCCGCCGTCGTACTGCCTAGATATTTTTTGCAAAATTTTTTGTGCACCGAGATTGCAGAAAGGAAGTTGAGAATCAAACTGGTGGCTGGTTCACTCACTTCCTGCCCTTTTCCCAATTTGCTTCAAAAAGAACAGACAGTAGGTATGCAGTACAGCAAATGAATTCTCCACCTCATTTAAATTTGAATGCAAAATGAGAAATCTAGGTAAGAGCACGAAGGAAATTTTAATTGGAACATCAATAGAGAGACACTTTGACGCTTCGAAATTTGGTATTTTTGATGAGATGAGTGTAGTTTATTGAATTGTTTGATATGTACGTTTGCAATATAATGAAGAAAACCCGTAGGTGGGAAAGGCAAATACAAACAAAGAAGAACTGTACACAAAAGAGCAAGAGACTATGTAATATTGTAATATGTATTGGGAGAAATTCAAAAATAGAAAATTTAAATAGGAAAAGAACGGGGTTATTAAAATGGTTGCAAGAACAAAGAGGCAATGTTTCTTCAAGCAAAATAAGATTATGTATTTATTGATTTGATATTGATTTAATGTTATCAGACCATACCGAACAGCAGAAAAATAATAGATTAAGAGCATATTTTTTTACACATCCATAACTGTTAGAAGTTTCCTAGGTAATTTAATTCAAAAAGATCGTTTCAATTAGTGCGTTTACTAAATAGTAACATATTCGGTAATATGAACCATTTGGCAAAAATGCGAAGCAAGGTAGTAAAACTCAAGTTGAAAACTCAAAAGTATTGGGACTCGCCTAAGGAGTCCGAGAAAGGTCAACGGTAATTAAAAATTCGCAGCTTAATTAGATTAGTTCCCTTGGAAGTGCCTTCATCGATAAAAATAAATTTTTGTATCTACTTAAGAGACAGAAGTATCTACTTAAAAACTTTCACAAAGAATATCCTTCAAACGAGACTCCAGGAACTAAGAAGTTTAATCACTTATCATATTAGCGGACGATAGACAGATAGACATCTCTACGCAGTAGGACTATTCCCCGAATCATTTCTTTCTTTTACCTAAGAAAGAGAATAAAAACTTAATGTTTGACAATTTTGGGTTGCGATGAATGCTTTTGGTTTTGAAGACCTTTACAAAAACTAAGCATCATATCAATTTTTAACGCTATTTCTAATGTCTAAATGTCTGTTGCAAGGAAATTAAAAATCTAATTTTAGTTTAAGAAGGGTATTAAAAGAAGTACGGTATTAAAAGATGAAATATTTCTACCAATGATAAATTTTCGAAGCACGAGGGATACGTTCAGGCATAAGACATAAAAAGTCAATTTCTCTTGTGTAACAGTGAAGTTGGGGCGAAAAGATACAAATTTTGGGATTTTTACCACTTTAAACCTACTGTAATGATCACTTCAGGATACTGAAGGATCCTATACCTTAGCACTTTGAATTGCAAAGCTTCAACTCGCACAGCTCCAAAAAATTACTCTAAATCCTTCCCTTAAGTCTCCCTGATCACTTATGGCATCATCCTTTGAGCCTCATCCTCTCATTCGAAAAAAATTCAAGTTAAAAAAGAAGACCATCAGTTTCATTGATGCTTTACCTATCATAGCACTATCAAAGGTTCTAAATATAGTAGAACCTTTGGCGTGTGTGTGTGAGAGTTCCTGAGTTCATTAATTGGAACTTATAATTCCATAGGTGCATAAGTTTCCATAAGTATTTTACTGTCTGTCGTAGTATTAATTCTCAAGTGGTAAATGATGAGTATTTTGTAATTTTACTCATATTTTATACAAAGGTAAGCAGCTTCAAGGTTAATTTAGAGAAGGAAACCATAGAAAAGTAAGGGCATAGCACTTTTCCGGAAAATAAAACTTCATTGCACAACGCACGTTTCGACTCAGAGTTATTATGAGAAAAATCAAATTTACACTTTCCCACAGGTTTATTGGTAACGTTACGAATGCACCGGTGAAAAAGTGCAAATAAGTTTTTTCTCATAAGGACGAACTTTCCACTACATCTCGCCTAAATCTGTTGATTGAATCACAGAGTCATTCTTAGACACAAAATATCTTCAATTGTACCTGTCTTGTGCATGAGAATGATTGTGTAAGTTGCATTGCTCGTCGTAGAATAAAGATTTATTTTTTTAAAATACTGTATCCTCACTTTATCATGTTACATATTGTTTGGTATTATGACTTTTTTTTGCCATCAATCATCACTTTTCGTAGAATACACACTCACGGGTTCTATATTGAGTTGATGTAGTTGGATGAAAATCCATTAAGTAGTACTATAACTCTTTGGAGGCCTCTTATCAACTGCTACTTGTCTGCCTCAATGACCAATTGTTCGTCTAATGGCAAACAATACTGAACTCCGTTATAAGTTTTTCAATAACTTTTCTTTTCCTTTTTTACTTAAGGGGTATTTATTGAAATCCCTTCTCTTTGAAAAAAACCTCTGTGCCTAACAAAATTTTTCTACTCTTTATATCCTCACCCCTCAACCCACCTTCTACTGCACTTCCTAGGTAAACCTTTCTATCTACACACCCCTTAATTCTGAAAACCTTTAATGGTAATCTTAAGCCTTCGGGATGGGTTGCCACAAGGAAAATGAAATGGTATGTGTACCTGAAAAATGCTTCGCTGAAATGTCAGATATCAGGGTGTTTAGTATCATGCCAGGAGGAAGAATTTAAATTCTCTGAATTCATGGAGGTATGACAGTTAAGTAATTAAATTTTAGCTAAAAATTCATTTTAATACATAAGCTTATGCATCAAAAATGAACCATAACGAAGATATGTATCAGATAACGGGAACCTCCAACTAAAAGACCCCGAAAACCTATTTTTCGGAGTGTAATTGATAGATATGGGCTCTCAGTTTCCTATACCGCGGCATTTTCCCATGTTTATCCCACAAAATCTATCACATTATGTAGTAACCAAACATTCGCCAGCGTTATCGGCGGAGGAATTTCATCATTTCCACTCCCACTTTGCATTATCCGTAGCTCGTCGTCGTTGGGCACAGAGTGGTGTGGGATTGGGGGGGTGTGTTCAACGGGTGAACCTGGATGGCAGGGAGCGAGTGAGAGGAAAGTGCGGCACCTCCGAGGTGCCACAAGCGCCCACGAATAATTGGAGTGTTATTAATGGGCTGGACGAGGCTGCCACACCTCCGCATTCACCGATGATGGAGGGATGTCCCCCGGCAGAGGGAATTAAAAAGGAATCCCAGAAATTTTCAGATTTAATATCTACCATGCAACTTTTATTGCCCCAGGTTCTGCCTGGGATAACGCCCGGCCCAACCACCGCTCCGCACCTATCTCCCACACCAACGAGCCGAGCGACTGACCGCCCGACCGACCAGATGGCATCGCTTTTATATTCTTGGCTCGCACGTTTGTTACCGGCGACAAAAAAAAGACATTCCATTGTTTTAGCAGTATTGATTTTTGGATTCGTAGGGGGCAAGGAAATCGCACGAACATTATAACAATGATCGCTGAGATATCTTAAATTATACCCTTTTCATAGAGAAAGCTTAACAAACCTTTAACCAAATACATAAAATTAATTTGACAAAACAATTCAATGAAAACAGAATGAGTAGTAATTTTATGAATTAAATACAATGCTCCTCAGCGAAGTAAAAGTGAAAAATACCCGCAATCCATCCGCATTTACGTTACAATGGCAAATGATATTATACTATTTTAAATGCTAAAAAAATCAAGCAGAATCAAAAGTTAAGACAAAATATATTAGCGGTTTTTTTGCACTAATTGTTATATTTCCATGAAAATTATCGTGTTAATTTTCAATTGTGAACATACTGTAATGGACCACGGGTATTTATTTATTAAGCGTTCATTCGAAAGCAGCATTTTTGGCTTTTACATCGGACTACTGACAATGAATAATATCAATGGACACAATTGCAAACATCCAATCCCTAGGTAGAGGACAAAACACCCAACAGGGAAACAAATCGCGACCTTTGGCTTGGCGGACGAGGATGTTATACCGCCGCCACCGAGGCCCGCATTACTTCTTTCTTTTTAGCTTGGATTTATTTTTAATATTATTTCTGAATTTCAAGAACTACTTATTTTTAAATATGACATCCTAAGAAGGAATAAACATCATAACAGTAGAATGTATTCAGATATTCACGGCAACCAAAACTTAGCCACTTCAAATGTGGGATCTTTGACTCGGCTTAACTGTAAGAGATCTCTTATTTTTGATCATCGTCGATTTGCATACTCCGATAACAGTTATCAGACCGGTTACGTAAAGGAGTAACGCTCCTTTACGTTACCGGTCTCCAATATACCACCAACAGGAATAAAGCGATACTGCTTCCAAACGTTGACGGAAATGGGAAATACGAAGAAACCGCACGTCTCCTACTAGAGTATAATGGCACCATTAAACAAACGGTTTCCTCAGAAAGGATCAAGATGCATGCATTCTGTACGACCTACTCACTCCGTGTTACCAGATAACTGAGCTCCTGGAAAACATACGGTTTCGATTGGAGAACAAAGGAATACACTTCAGTGTGCGTATGACAAATCATACTTCTCGATATGTGATATCATATACTGCTTACCACGGTGATTACCAGCGCCATAAAAAGTGACCCAAACAGCAAAACTGAATATACGAGCCATTATTTCAAACTTCCTTATTCAGGGTCTATTTAATGCAAATATATATTTTTATGCATTTCATTATTGTATAACCGATTATGTATAATTTAGTCACTGGAATAAAAATCTCGGGGTATTTCATAAAATAAACAGTATAGTTTAATCATTTAATGAAAACCGACAGTTTTTATTCTGTTCAAGATTATCTTCCATTTTGATTTAGGAATATATTTTCTGAGGGATATCATTATTCATTTAAATCCAACCATAAAAATATTCTACTATAAACGTTTTTATTTTTGAGCTTTTTTTCGTAATTAGAGTAAACGCGAAAATATATTATCAAATTATGATCATCAATAGACGAAATGCATAACCAAATTATTACTCAAATGTTAATATGTGTAGGGATCATTTGACACAGAGAAATATACTGTATTAGAAAAGAACAAAGATAACAACGAAAAGATTTATATGAATAACGATAGTTCTTGTTAATTTATCCATAAATTTAAGTGTTAAACCTATACGTTAGACTCGAGGTTCTTAAAAAATTGAATTAATACTTATCTCCACAGCTAAATATTTTATTCTACTTCAGTCTGGTAAGAAAGTAAACTATAAACACCGGGAATCGATTTTTTGGAAATATTGTTACTGATGTACATAAAATACAGTTGTACACAAATTGTGACAAAAATAAATTCATTAAAAAAATAAATGGGAAATATTTAAAACAATCTTTTTTAGAAAAAACTACAACTTTGAAAAATATTTTCAGTTTTAAAGTTTACATGTAATTGCAAAATAATTGGTCAAATTAAATTATTTAATTGTAAAACCAGATTGGCTCGATAATGTAGTTCTGAATATGCTGAGAGTAATTTTCCCATTCCCAAATACCAGAGGGCATTCCAACAACTTTGAATTGGTGACAACAAGGACTATGTTGTTACCAATTCAAAACCACATTAAGTTGCCTCAAAGTTGATTTGATGGGTAAGGTTATTCAACCTACAAGTCCTACAACCATCGAATATCACGTATCAGGGTAGGGCTGTCTGTTACTTTCCCCACGTCGAAGGTGATACGACATACGAGAGATAGATTTGAAATTCGAGCCTCCCCAAAATATTACACTTGTTTGAAACTTTAGGTGCCCTGAGGCGCCCGAAATTTAGCTAGGCCCTTATTGTTTACAAAGCTCTCTAGGGTAGCTTAGTTACCCAAACTAAGTTCCACTGGGCTAAAACTCCCATTCCTTAGAACGATTAATAATGATTTCCAAGAATGGTACTACCGAGAAATCTTTGAATGTAAAAGTTCACGCTGTATAGAGTTAGACTGCCTGGAAAATTCGCAGGTTAACCTCAATAGATAATTTTCATTACCAGTGAATGACACAATATTGATCGGTTTTAAAAAATGATTGAATTTAAAATGAATTCTCTTGGTTCGCTAAGTAATACGATCAACTGTGTCGCATACTGAGAGCCACAATAAGGAACTAGTATTTGCCCCTGAACAGAATTACAGTGTGTCCTAGTGTTAAAATTATTTCAAATATGAATCATTACTATAAGCAGATACAATATGGCATATTGCGGGGGCGAGAGAATACCAAACATATGCAAATACTGTGAAAGCTATGAAACTCGTGGAAGAAGGAATAATAGTAGATTATGGAAATACTGCATGAAATCTTTTTAAAGTCACATTAATTTCGTTTTTTATCCTTATTGAAGGGAGTCTATAAAATTCGTCATCCTCGTCGGATTAATGCTTAATTTATCTTCAACGCCCTTAATCGCTTTACATTTTTGATATATGTAAAGCGGAAAGATAGATTTGTGTAAAGAGGAAAAACAAGCGTGGAACTAATTTATCGTAAACAAAGCTACCAAAGACTTATAGAATTCGGCTATTTTCTTTTGTATACATTTGGGTGATGGTGGAATAATTTCAGATTACCACCGATTCAGTTGCTCGTTTAATTTATGTAGTGCAATCAATTCTTTAATTTTACCTTATTTTTAAAAATCGGTTTAGAATTCGATTTGTTTTTGTAGAAATATTCCAAAACTACGTCCATTGAATTTAATGCCCATAAAAACCCCACATATCATATTCATATTTGGTTCGTTTAGTGCTATATTTTAACGATATTCTTCGAATTGTGGGAATCATTAATGGATATTAAACCGTAATGATAATCGTCAATTGAAATTTTATTAACATGGAGTAATAAGATGAAATTATTTGGACTTAGTACTTATGTGGAAGTAAAATTTGAGATTTTTCAAGGAGTTATTAAGTGTAAAATCACTTTGAAAATCAATAACAGTCACGCAGAGAAAAGAATAGCAGATTTGGCAATTGGACTCATAACGCAGTACAAAAGATAGGAATAATATATGGACATAATATAAATTTTTCGGTAAGATTACTAGTTATTTTAATGCTTACCTTAATTCAAGTAAAAAAAATATAATATATTTGTTAAAATCTTGAAAGTAAAAATTGAACCAATATTACAAAAAATGTGGTATTTTGAAGGAAACGAATTTTACGACCCCGTTTTCTTTATCAAACACTGTATTTAGAAAATACCAAAACTATCCAATGGAGAGGTACCTTAACTGTAATTACGAGTGCACTTACACATAAATAATAAAATTGATGCATGCTACTTTGAAAATTAGCTATTGTATTAGTCATAGATATTATTGGTTATTGTGCAAACATTACATCATGCAACCTCAGAAAGTAAAAAAATAATGAATAAAGTATAAATTTTTCACTATTGCGGAGATATTCAGAGTTTTTTATAAAATTTAAAATTAATAAGCCTCTCTAAATTTTTCTGGAGTTTGTGAGGTAAATTTTCAGTAGGCATTTACCGAACCCCATAATGGGTGTAACAATTACTCACGATCTGTCCTGGGGAAAACACATACGAGAAATATGCGGTCGTGCTAATAAAAAATTGGGACTTGTTAAAAGAGTGCTAGGTAAATGCGACGAAAGAGTGAAGGTTCGATGCTTCCTTGCCTTGGTCAGGCCCCACCTAGAGTACAGTGCATTTGGTATACAAATTCGTAGTGGACGACTCCCCCTTTGTCAAAAAAGACAATGAGCATCATAAACTTATTTTCCGGACGAACCCTATAATATATATATATATATATATATATATATATATATATATATATATATATATATAATATCAATATTTTTTTCTAACAGGTTCCCCCCACCTTCCCCCACTTATTTGAATAAACCCCAACCCTCTCATCCCTCACCCTTTCCTCCTGGTGTTACACCCCCTGCCACACACCTTTTTGGTGGCTCGCAGGGTATATATGTAGATGTAAACAACTGATTTACAAAATGATGGATATTTGTGAACATTATCGTAAAAAAATTTTCAGTTCGTTCATATTTTTCATTCACCTCAAATGATAGCGTTCACCAAATAATATAGTAGTGTATTTTTGATCAAGTAATCTACCGGTTAAGGTTATTGGATGGACACAACTACCAAAGAAACATAAATACTTGAAATATTGATTTTTCTGTTTTTTATTGATTTGTGTCATTCTACGGCCGTTCTCCCAAACTTCGGTACTTGGCTACTGCAGCGTTATATAAACTCCTAACAACTCGAACAACACGCTTTCGTGAGGGCATGCGCGGCAGATATAATAACTGATGTTTGCACGACTCTTTGCTATACAAATCGAATCAGTATTCACAACTCTGCTTCAAAGTAACTTATTATGTACATTCGTTTGTTCAATTTGGCGAAGTGATTGGAGTACTGGCTTCCCATCTTTGACTAAAGTTCGAATCCCGATGTTGGTAGAATATTTTTCATTCATTCTGATCGCTACACGGGCGACAAGTAGTTGGTTCTTTAAGTTGAATATACCGTTCATCAGGTGACAAGTTAAATGGTTGCGACACCGTGTTTCTTGCTGTTCTTTTCCAATCACGAAAATGTATAAATACAAGTATAGAAATTTTTATACAAGTGTACATACTTGTATAACGAGTTCACCATATATCCCTTAGGGAGCGAATGACCTCAGTTGTTGGTCACCACCCCCAATGATTTAAATTATTTCAAGGGTCGGGAGAATTCAGAAGGTACCCTAAGCACTTACTTCTTTGGTTCACTGTGATCTACGCTTTATCAGCCTGTCACAAGCGGACCGGTGAAGCGCATGGCGGCCGAGTTCATTGCCAACCGTCCAACCCCAGCACGGGATCAGTTGTTGTTAACTTTGGTGATCGCACAGGATGCAGCTTTTTTCAAGTTGATAAGCAAATTGTACAACGGAGCAAATCATTTTTTTTACCATTTGATATTTTAGTAAATATGTGTCGCGTTAGAATGGTTAATAAATGTGTTCACTCATTTCATATTTACCACAATTTCGATAAACCAATTTTACCTGTGATATGAGCGGTAAACAATGTATATAGTAGTGAAAAATAACCATTTTACTAACTATTTAACTCACCTTTAGTAAAATTTCAATTTAAATTCATATGATTCTTTTAACATATTATTTCTTTATATATCATCTAATTATTCGTTAAATGCCAAAAAAGGGATAAAAAAATTGTTCCAATCTTCAAATGACACATGTTAACACGATTTCACCGCGGAATCAATACGCGATGTAGTAGATTAAAGATTTTATAAACGTTCGTATCATTTATGTTTTACGTCAAACTCTATCCATACGAGGTTATCAAATGCTTTTCACACGGGGGCGTAAAATATCAGCTTTGTATCTAAGATGGGACCCATGGACCGGCTTTTTCCTTTCGTCAAATTATATTAGGGTTTTTCATTACTTCCTCTTGGAGTATTTTTATCTTTCTTTTCAACTTTCACTGACTGTCACCAGTCACACGAGCAAAACAAAGTTTTCAAACCAAGATCGAGCCACTTAGTCTGAGAAAAATGATATGAGTAAACTTGGACATTTATAATATGACGAAAGCCACAATTGACCAATGGCTTCGCTTTGCAGGTTACGAAGGATTGTGGATACAAGATCAATAAATAAGTGTCATGGCAAGTCAAAAATCACCACTTAAAGTCATTCTATTTTTCGCGAATGTTTTTCAAATGCATTAGCGCTCTAGCACTGGACACCGAAGCAATTTGAGTCACACTAACTAGCAAAAAGAACACAGTAGTATCGATCACCAAATGGCCAAATGCTGAGCTCGGACTCCGAAACCACAGATTAACTAGCTCCTGCCGATCCTGGGTAAATGAGACCTAAGCACACACACCCTTCGTTCTGGAGACCCATTGGATGCAGAGAGAGAGAAAGGCAGGTGACCTCAAAAAATATTTACCCACTCACGCACGGGTGATGAATGAAGAGTCGGAAGAACTCGATACCGAGATAACCCGAACGTTGTCAGGTGGGTTTGCGAACCAATTAGCTCTCGCCGCAGCGACCCCTCTAACCGTAGCAGCGCGCGCATGTGGCCGAACACCCAAGTGCGTAAACAACGTTTAGAGTGAAAATGAACCCTGGGTCAGAGTCCATAGGTCACGGGTCGAATTGAAATTAGCCACCGTTGACAAACAGGCATACACCACAATGCACGAGCATTCCAAAACAAAAGAAGGTAAAAGAATGCCTCCGCTCCTGGCAGTCTCACTTTCCCTGTGTCAGACGCAAGCCTCACAATAATAACGAAATGTATTCACAACCAAATAAAAAATGTTTCTTCCTGAACTCCGTGCACTGTGGTATTAAAATGAAGATTGATATTCCCAGCTAACTTGATTAATAAGGGCAGGAAGTGAGCTAGTATTGAGTTTCTAAAGGGGCAAAAACATTATGTCAGTCATTTCTATCTTTTTTGGCCAATAAACGCTACAGAACCGTGGTTCTTTCATGAAAACACGCCATTGACGGCCTACATTAATGCATCCCTACGCTTTTATTTTTGCATCTAACTTCACTAACTAAACTAAACACACTAACTGAAACAAAGAAAATGGCAAAAAAGTAATTTTCCCTATGATGACGAGTATGACCTCAGAACCATCGGTATTTAATATGAAAGCAAATCAGCTTCTTGTGAAAAGGATCATCAGGACAAGATTGACAGGTTTCGCTTAAAAAATATGGAAACTAGATAAAAGGTTTACGTACACACATTTAGATTTTGGAGTTGTAATTTTTCAGCTTTCTTTAAAAAGTACTGATACACTAAAACTACAAGGAAAAAGAAAAAACAATGAAGGACATGACCCGTATTATCAGTACGGTTTCAATTCTAACGTATGATGAAAGTATTCAATCGGCCCAGAGAGGAATTCATTCACTTCCTCACACACGATGTGGTTCTGCCTTCAAGGATAATAATCCCAGTCATTCCGAAAATTTTGCAATGCCCGAGGGTTGTAGGACACGGTGAGGGGGATATCACGTGCTCAAAATTTCGAGCGTGATCCTGGAACGCGGTTGGTTACATAAATTAGAGAATTGAAATCCCGGTGTATCTCCGTGAGCATGTTTATAACGAGAACATCCGCCCCCGAGCGTCGACTTACAATCATTTCCCCCGAGCGGTCGGCTAGGTCATGCGCATTGATATGCGATCCTCCGCCATCATCAAGGGGTGTTCATTCCAGGACGGCCCATGCCCATATATCGTCCCAGCGTCAACGGTCATCTGGACTAGCACATGTTCATTTGAGTACTTGTCTCAGCCCAGCATACACTCATTCGAGTCCATTGACTCATTCAAAGCAATGATTCTAATAAGCCTCATCGAGGGTAGTGAATCATTCACGCACACGGTTATTTCGAATTTTGATGTGTGTATAATATTTAAGAGAACTATTGCCGAAAACCCATTGAAATTCAACAAAACCAGGAGGAAGCTCGTGCTTAATGACTACCTTATAAAATGGAGGAAAGAAATATATTTTGATAATCCAATTTTACGAATAATAGATATTGTTTCCATCCCAAACACAAATAATATAAATGTATATGCGTCAGTAAAATATGTGTATATATACATAAACAAAGTATATTTATTATTGTTATTATTTATTATAAGGTATACCACCGGTTAAGGTAGGTATTTGGATGGACACTAGGATAGGCTAGGGAGTGCATCATTTTTTAGTTGTAAGGTCCATCAGAAACGTACTTTATCTCGTTAGTAACTGCTAATTATATTTATTAGCAAAATAATATGAACTTTATTTATAGATAACACCACCAACTTCATAAACATGAGGCAAAAGTGTTGTTTGCAATTCTTTTGATTTTCCATTTGTAGCTAACTGTTAGCGGTAGCTAACTAACATGCGATGAGTCGTCAACCGTACAGCTGAGCGTTCACCCTTGTGCGTACATAGTATGCTTGCAATACAAGTTATGACCGTGACAATTTATGCACAGGGCGCATTGTCTCAACCCTAAGTACGTTCGGTTATTGTTCTCGAACCCAGCGGGGAATTGATACATTGCCATTGGCTTATTTGCGTCTGCAAACTGTTTAGAATATTCAACTAGCACCGCGTTAACAAGCATATAATCTAGCAAATATATTGCTATAAGATACTAGTGTTTAATTAAGCACTCTTCCAGTTGATACGAAGGATTTATTTTCACTGTATTTTCACTATGTTTATTACTCACAACCTTTTGGGGGCAAGAAATGTTCATTGTACCTACATTACTTACACCAATAGTTCCGCTACACTTTCAATATTTTTGTATGGAAGTACTCCATCAGTTTTCCCTGCACGATATTTGATTGAATTCCCTCGCATTCCATCGGAGCTAGCAAATTCCTATATTTTGATAGAAATCAGCCTGAAACCATGGTTTTTTTCTAACATCACAGCATCATTACATCGCATATTGTTAATCTAATTTTAGCGTGCCCATTCGGTGCCATTTGTGGAATATGTGACCCAGGGCAATTGCGTTGGAAAAAAATTAATTTACTTAGTCAATTGCAAACAGGAGCTATTGGTAATGGAACGTAGCACTTTTGTTCAGGAAAGGATTCGTTGACCCTCTTGCCCACATCGGTCAGCGGAGTGGGTGGAAGCCATTCATTCCCTCTACTGCCAACGCCTCGCGGCTTTGCGGAGACGGAATACCTCTCCGCCGATGGACAAAGGCCTGGACACGAGGAACGCCGACTGCCAAGTGTACGCCATGCACGTACGTGTATGTGTAGAGAAACTTCTCACGGGAACCGAGACCGCCAAGTAGAGGTAGGTACACACAGGCCGCTGGGAGAGGAGCGCGGGAGGCTTTCACTCAATGCTCTCTCTCCCTTGTGGCCTCCCTTCATCGCCCATTGGACGGTGGTTGAGGTTCACTCGAATTGAATATGCGGAATCAGTCTAGATTTTTAAAACGTTCTCTTTCGACTTGCTTAAAATTGAACGGCGCCGTTAAAATAAGAAAAAAATCGAATATATGCCATTTAATAGAGGAAATCCATTGCAAGAGAACTCTTTTTACATTTAACCATTGAACTGTTATCAAAACCTTATCCAATTTATTATACTTAGCGACGAAATTACCGTTTAGCTTTTGTGTCCAAAAATCTCATCAGATTACATTTAACTCTGATTCTTTTTTGTACTAAGTTGTGCCTGTAACCCTATGGCTTACTGGTTTCCACTAGCTAATTCGCAAATCAAGATTAGATGCACTTAAACTCCAGCATCCATTCCTTCCCAAACAAGCCTTACCGTTTACTCAGCATGCATATTGAAAAGAACGGGTGATAATTTATATAAATGCTATAAGCCCCTACTTAGAACTGCCCATACCGGTACTGAATTCGCCGTCACCACGTTTGCTGTCTGAGACTTCTTTAGGTTCTGGATAAGTCGTCTATATTTCCAGTCTGTTTATAACTTCTGCAAAATTTTTATTTTTATACCCAGTTTGATCGGTCCAAAAGCATTTCAAAATCCACGAAGCATACCATTACGTATAGTTTGATTTTAATCTATTCCTTCTGACTAGTGATTACTCTTGCATCTCTAGTGTCCGTTCCCTATTTAAACCAACACTGATCTTCTCCTAACTACTCAGTTCCTCTCTTTTCCATCCTTCATTTTTGACTTAGACATCCTACTCCTGAAACAAACGGCTAACATTTTTATATTTTTTATTCAAGTAAGATCCTCACAGTCCGGTTAATTTATTGTAACGCGTAGAGAGACCTCACAACCAACCGTTAATCTTACAATATTGAATATATTAACATAAACATAATAGATGTAAATGAGAAAAACGAAAGAACAAATTGGAATACGGAAGAAAAATCAAAAGTGACCATGAGATGAAGGCCTATGCAAAACAGTAGATAAGGATAGTAGAATTAGTTCGCTCCGACTATTGATAAAAAACTTATAGCTAAATTGGAAGAGACGGAATTGCCCGCATGGAGAAAAGGCAATGGAGGAGAGAAAAAACGAGAACTTATGAACTATGGTGCGAAAAAGAGAACATTTTAAATGGAAGGCATCTTAGAAGGCAAAATCTTGCAAAGATTAATTTCAAAGGTAAGATTTTCAAATTTTTCTTTGACAGAGCTTGCATGAAAAAGAAGTGTTTGGTGTCATTCCATTGGAATTAGAATCTTGAATGTGATCCACTTCCAGATCGGGTAAAAGAGTTTCAGATCCAGTAAAAGAATATTATTTTGTAAAAATAATATTTCTCTATCCGTTTATGTTTCCCTCCCACAGAGACTTCATAAAATGTGCTACATATTGAGGGAAAACTCTTTCAATTCAGAGAATACAAATAATGAAATGGAATAAACCAACCCAAGAAAAAAATCAGGCAAAAATTAAAATATTTAGGAATATGCGGACGGAGTTGATTACCTGGTCCTTGACGGATTCGAGTCCTTATGGGTCGCCTCGGTTAATATTCACACACATCGACTGCCGCCATAGGCAGGCACAGACCGGCCTATAAAGCGAGAGTGTGCTCTTATTCGCACCCCCGCGAGGCAGTCCACAGAGTGTCACTCATCCCGCCGATTATCTGCCGGAAGAGAATCATGAAGCAAATGTCCCGCCACGTGCCGTTAAATTCAAATGAAGAAATAAGTAGACTGATTGACGGCATTATAGACGGCGTACATATGAGATTCTTAAATTCTGCGGATATTCCGGGGAAGAACTGACAAGAGATGGCAAATTTGGATTGATCCTTTGCTTAAAGAATTTTAAGACAAGAAATGAGAAAGAGGAAAGAACGGAGAGAGTTGGTGAGATATCTCTCAATAATTTATAATGGTAAACGTTTTCCTATGAGGTGAGAAGGAGGAAGAGCATAGGGTGATTTGTAAGCTTATATAGAGTAGTGAATTAATTTCGTCTTCTAATTTTAATTGAGAGATAAATGAAGCAATTTTCATTGATGTATGTATCCAGATGAAAGATTCAGCATGCAACGAACGTAAACCTAGAAGCATTATCTAATTGTCAAAGTAGATCCGGCTTAATTGCTGTTGCTCTGGTTGGCACAGTTCTGAAACAGTTTTGTACGGAGAAATTTCAACCCGACATTTCGTTACACAATTGTGCCAAAGCAATTAAAACCAATGATTTAACAATTTCATACTATTCGACAATGGGATTTTACTTCATCTATTGTGGCTGTATTAAAAGTCTGCCTGCTGCTACAAACTAGAAAGATCAATTTCTCTTTATGGAATTAAATTCTTGAACCACGCTTACAGTGTAGCTGAATTAATGCGAACTAAAAATAATGTCTTCAATTTTATTCATCATGCACACTTCTAATCATATTCTTTTGCATGAAGTACCACCTTAAATATTTGTAATGATACCCTAAACGTTAGTAGTGTATAGTACATCCAGAGACTTACATTTCCCAACTCGAACTCAAATTTCAATTTCCCAAAACTTAGTAAAAGTTAGAAGCATATTGGCATTCTTTTCCAAAAGTAAATTTACGTGCATTTCGTTGAATATTGAATTTTCTATTTAATTTAACCAATTATAATTACCTAAGATAGTTAAATTACTAATAAGCTAATGGCCAACCAATAAAATGATGTTTCATCAGAGAGTGCATAGTATAAGGTGATAGCGCCCTTACGTAATGAACAATAAGATCACAAATAAATTATTTTTTATGACTAAGAAATAAATCTCAAAACATTAGTTTGTGATTGATGATTCAACATGATTGGAGTAAATCAATTATGTTTTCCTCAAATTTCTCTTCGTTTTTTAAACCAATAGCTCAATTTCTGAGAGCCTCTAAATGCACAGCACAAAATGCAAATTATAAAAATATATGTTAATGGTACCAGAGAGGTTTTCTTTTTCCTTAAGCTTTGAAAGTTTAATAAAGTGTAACATCAAATTAAAATCCAGTGGCATCATTAAGATGTGTACGCGCATTTTTCAGGGAAAGATAAAATTATGTTGCGTTATAATTATCAAAGCTCACCTTTGTTCGTTTCAGAATTTG
Source organism: Hetaerina titia (assembly GCA_037158775.1). NCBI lineage: Eukaryota > Metazoa > Arthropoda > Insecta > Odonata > Calopterygidae > Hetaerina > Hetaerina titia. The sequence continues at coordinate 109,480,473 of CM073772.1, forward strand.
TACCTTTAAGTAAATTGATGATATTCGTAAAAATTTTGATTTAATTTTCCACTGAATTAGCTCTCAAGTATTTGTAGTAACAACTGTACTAAACTGAATTTACGCCAACTTTGGTATATTAGGTTAAAATAATTTAATTTCAAGCATGAAAGCATTATCATTTAATTTCTCTGCAACGAAGAACGAAATGGAAACTTTATCTCCTTAAAAGACCAACAAAAATAAAAAGAGCATTTTTATACCCTTGCAATCTTTTGTTAAAGCCATTCGTGTTAATTTTATGCCATTTTTTCTGAATTAGACTTTAAATATTTCATGTTAAAATGGTGCTATTTTGCATTTTTGCATATTTATAATTCCATTTATGTTCCAAAGATCCTAGTGTTCGTATATATTTGTGTTATCACATATTTTATAAAATTTTGGAACACAATGACACTGAGGAGTGAGGGTATTAATGGCAGTATTAAATAACTCTGATAACAAGGTAAATGGCTCTAAAGATTTAAAAGTCGTTAAAAATGTTTTAATGCAATAATAGCATTGTAGATAAACAAAATGAGAAATTGAATTTGAGAGAGTCGAAGTCAATAGGGAATGTGGTTACGGTATTAAGTGGGAATAAAAGCGGGAATAGGAAGTTATTAGGTTTAGAAATCTAGCTGTGGCCCCTTCACTAGTGATACATATTTATAAACATTAATGTATTTCAAATTAATTTGAACTGAATTGTGTTTTCGATAACTCTTCGACTTTTCAATTCATTTACTTTGTATCCTCTGTTACTCACACTCATGGTATTTCCCATAAACGAATACTTACGAAATTTGTCTTGACGTATATATGAGTGCTTTTTGGCAGCAGTAGTTTTTACTTTTATTAGATTGCCTTTAATATGTGACACCAGTGATTCACTATAACAATAAACTTAAGGAAATATGTCTAAAGCATTTCCTATATACCTTCCCAATACAGTCAGAGCTTGGAAAAGAGTGTCACTCGTCAAACACACCGTTTCCTCTCTTTTACCAAAATTTGACCCCAATCGTTGGACTACTGACTGGTGGGTCCCGGGTTCGATTCCTGGGCAAGGCACTTTGGGCAACTGCAGCTCCACCCAAGCTAGTTGATTTTTCGGGTACCAGATCTTCCTGGGAAACCATAAACGGCACAGGGAAAGGAGCTGGCCCCCCTACCCTGGTGTGTGAATATTCACACGCCGTCGGGTTGGTACATGGGTGAGCTCTACCATCACCTACTAAACCACCTTCGGGTTGATTACTGTGTTTATGGTCTACAGCACGGTGGAAACTCGACAGCTCAGCTCACCCGTTAATTCTACTTGTATTTGTTGTGTATTGATCGAAAAAAATAATGCGACACTACTTTTAGTAAAATTAGTTAGCTGAAGCATTAAGGTACCAACTATCCTTCCAATAGTTTACTCTCGTCTTTTTGGTATTAGACGATCAAATAATCATCCAAAGTTTATCTGAATCAATTCAAAATGATTCGGTTTACCGTTTAGCTCTAGCTATCTGTAACGTGAAACTTCATGAATAGCTTTTCCATTTTACCCAACGGCTAGAAAAACACTTTCGTATGATAATGACCAAAAAATTGAGGTGAGTACTAAAGATCCAGTTTTATCATTCGTACATTGATACATACATATTTAGTTTATAAATTACTAGCCAGTTTGATTTTTTGAAGCCTATATCACGGGTTAAAATATTTTAATAATCCAAATCACCACCGTTGGAAACGACTTCAATGATCTACTGACAGATTGCTCTTCAAAATTGAACAGGGTCAAAGATATCCGCGTCAATATCTACTACTTATTACTTTTGGGACCTTTCCCGAGTTCAATAGTCCTAAATGTTCTGAAATTGCAGCAAAAATATTGCATTATTATTCGTATGTATGCTGCCATATAAAATCAAACGAACAAAAATGCCCCTTTTCTTCACTGCTTCTATATTGCCATTATCTTCCGTACTTGAACTGATGCTTAGACAAGGTATAGGGTACATACTGAGTTAGCACTGAGTAACGAGAATGTTCCAACTTAGTAAGTAATGTCTCGATTATATGCTGGACTGAACCACAAGGTTTCAGTGGCAAATACGTGACAAAGGGACCGCAGTGAAGGCAAAGGCGATGACAGGGGTAAGGAGAGATACGCGCACAAAGGAATTACGTGCATCCAAGTTTCGTGTGGTTTCAACCTCTGAGAAGACGAAACTGGTTCGCAAAGCGGGTCGTCGCAACCGTTTAAGGGGCTTCCGACGTTTTCCTACATAGGAAATCCCACCCCCACCTCACTGAACTTAAAGCGTTCGAGTTCCCAAATCTTCGCCCTATCAACTCTTCCATTCACCGCGTGCCATTTAAATAATAACATTGCTAAATGAAACAGTTTCTGGCGTAACTTGGTGGAAAATATTCATACTGACTTTTTTATAAATCAAACCACTTTACTTTTCCACATAAAGTAAAGTCGTTTGATTTATAAAAACGTCAGTAATAACATTGCTTCTATTATATATTTTAATTCTATAGGCGAGCCTTTTGAGAGCCTTACATAAACCTTACATAATGGATTACAGATCGTTTCTTTATATATATTTCAACTATATTTATCTGAATAGTTTCGGGTGTATTTTATTCATCAAAATCAAAAATAAAATACTTCCACTCTACTGACTCTGCATTTTCATTGGTAGTTTTTTTCCATTCCATACTATGAGTTCCAATTATTTTTACGTTCACTCAAATAATGTAGTAATATCTCTATTCAAAATTAGTAAGGTTGCTTTCTCCAACATTGTGATTAAAGTATTTTACCTCATTTTATGTTCCTAATTTACTAAAAATGTATGAAGCTTACCTAATAGTACCTAGGCTTTTGTAGCTCCTAAAATGTAATACATTTAAAAGGGAATTGATCTACTTGGAGAGCACCTCAGATGTTTTAAATTCACAAAATTAATAAAAAAAGTTTAGAAATGAGAATAAGCTGGGGGTTCAGTTTAGGTGGTGTCGTGCACTAACGACGAGATGGTTAAGGTTCGAATATCGGGTAGTGCTCTTTATCTAAACTTGCAAGTAATTTCCTGATTACCAAAACTCATGGAAATCTTGAAAGGAACTGATTTCCTACTTCCGCTATGAAGGTGTAAATTTCATTTGTCTTGCGGATTTGTCCGGGTGTAAGCTCTACGCTCTCCTTTGGAAATCAAGCTTTTTAGAGATTTCAATTTGATTATACCGAGTGAATAATATCTGTTTAGTAAGCTTGTGTAAAATGAGTTACTTTCTGATTCACCAACCCTTTCCAATAGCGGAAATAAACCTCTCAGCATGAGGTGGATTCTCCTACAAATACGTAAATGAAACCCTTGACGCAATAGGTTCGTGTAAATTTCATCAAATCGATGTGTATATGTAGAAAGTATAAAATTTTACCATCGTATATATATAAGTTGCGACACGCATTTTGGATTCAGTTTATACCTTGGAACAAGTAAAAACAGACTATAATTCCCCAAGTGAGAAAATAGTATCCCTAAATAAGACAAGCTTACAAACAAGGAGGCATTACTAAAAGGCATTCTGGTGGAGCGCGAATAGTACTCAATGAATCGGTATGGTCCATTGGAAAAATAAACCATAGGTGGCTAGTGACCTTTGAAACCTGTTGCCGAAGGAGGAAGCTGAAAGGTAAATGGGCCGATGACATGAGAAAAGAGGAAGGGAAACGGGAGTTTAAGACATAATACGCAAAACCAACTTTAAGAGGAAAGGATGGGATAATGGGACAGGGATGGGGAAAACCCCATTTTTAAATGAAAAATTGTTGATGACGAGGAGATGCAATATTCACTTATTAACTCAATATCGTTTATTCAGATGAAATCCCTATTATTAAATTAATTAGTCCACTTTATCGCCAAACATTAATGAACAGCTTATTTTATTTCTTAAGCGTCCATAGTTTACAACTACGAAGTGCAACTATTACTTGATTCCTTTTTAACTTCATTTTTCATAACGGCAAAAACCACTCGAATGTATGTGCACATGTTGAAAATTAAACAAGATTTTGTACTTTGATACAAACAACACATCAAAACTGCGTTTATTTATCGTATTTTGCGATTGCGGTACACATACACACATTTCTACACTCATTTTAAAAAACATACAAATAGAAACATATTAATTAAAATTTTATATAAAAATTTCAAAATATAATTTATAAAAAAATATACGTGTGTATGTTTGTGTGTGTGTCTGTGGTTCGCGGTAGTCCAGGGGCTAAGGCGTTGGACTACTGACCGGAGGGTATAAGGGTCGATTCCCGGGCAAAACAGTCTGGGCTCCTGCAGCCATGTGATTTTTCGAGTAACAGATCTTCCTGGGAAACCATAACCGGCAAAAGGAATGGAACTGACCCTCCTACTTTGTGTCAATTTCACAGGCCAAACCGAACTTCGGGTTCAATGCCGTGTTTATGGTTTTATATATATATATATATATATATATATATATATATATATATATATATATATATAGATAGATAGATATATAGTATATACACACACAGGGTTCGTCCGGAAAATAAGTGTACTGAGCTCAGGAAAAAAAATTTATTACACTTTTACATATCTTAAGCTAATATTCCTCAAAATAGGACCCTTGTGAGTCGATACACGTGCTACTCGATACACGAGTCTACATCGTGCTACGTTCCCATTCCTGGAACGCTCCCGCGAAGGCATCATCGGGAACCTCTCGAAGACACGTCGTCACGGCCTCTTTGACGGCGTCCAAAGTCCCGTATCGCGTTCCTTTCAAACTCCTCTTTATCTTCGCAAACAGAAAGAAGTCCGGTGGTGCCAAGTCCGAGCTGTAGGGTGGGTACGGCAGCGTTGCCACGCCGTGCTTGGCCAAGAAGTCCGACACGACAAGCGCGGTGTGAGACGGCGCATTGTCGTGATGCAGCCACCAGATTTTTTTGATCGCTGACCGGACGCGGGCGACTCGTTTTCGAAGCCTGTCGAGCACTTGGACGTAAAATGCAGAATTTACAGTTTGTAGTTCACGTACAAATTCGTAGTGGACGACTCCCCTTTTGTCATAAAAGACAATGAGCATCGCCTTGATCCGAGATTTGCTCATGCTAGCTTTTTTTGACGGGGTGATGTTGGGGTGTGCCACTCCGCACTTTGTCTCTTCGACTCCGGGTCGTACTCAAAGACCCACGTCTTGCCACCCGAAACAACGTTCTCTAAACAATGTGGATCATTTTTGCAGTGATCCGCAAATTGTGTCGCGATTTCCAAACGATTGAGTCTTTGATCATCACTGAGCACTTTCGGCACCAACTTAGCACAAATTTTTCGCATCTGTAATTGGTCCCTAATAATCTCGTGCACTATTGTTTTTGGCACATTACACTGCTCTGCTATCATCCGCACACTAAGACAGTGCATCGCGAACTTTTCGCACATTTCCGTCGGTGAGTGTCGTTGATGGGCGTCCAGGCCGTGGTTCGTCGTCGACCTCTTCTCTGCCCTCCACGAACATCTTGTGCCACCGAAAGATCATGTTTCTGGACATGGCTGACTCCCCGTAAGCCTGATTAATCATACCGACACTTTCGGTAGACGATTTCCCAAGCTTTACTGCAAATTTGATGGAATAACGCTGCTCCAAAAACTTCGGCATCGCGTTCCGTGACGTGGGTGGAACGTGGAGGTTCGCTTTAACAGAGATTCTCACTACACTACAGCTCAGAGCCGACTGCCTTTTTCAGCGTCGCTTGCCAACATACCCCCCTCTCATCGCAGCCCGTCAGAGCGGTGCTGGAGCGGTGGGAAAAAATCAGTACACCTATTTTCTGGACGAACCCTGTATATATATATATGTATATATATATATATATATATATATATGTATATATATATATATATTTGTGTGTGTGTGTAAAAAAACATAAAAGCTTATAAAATAACGAGAATCGATATATTTTCATTTTTTAAAGAGTTTTAGTCGGTAGTCAATTCTCGTCAAATCAAATACAGCAACGGCTAATTGAGAATTTTACCTTTAATATTCTATGTAGTGCGGGACACGGTAGTCCAGGGGGGTAGAGCGATAGATTACTGACCGGAGGGTCCCGGGTTTGATTCCCTGGTAAGCCTCTCTGGGATCCCGCTGCTCCACCCCAGCTAAGTGAATTTTCGGGTACCAAAACTTTCTGGGAAACCATAACCGGCACAGGAAAAGCAACTGGCCCCCCTACCCTAACGTATGAATTTCACACGCCGGCGGGCTTAGTACTAGGTGAACTCTGCCATCACCTATCCAACTGACCTTCGGGTTGAATACTGTGTTTTATTCTTTGTAGTAATCGGCATTGAAGTTTTACTTTTTAATTCTGTTGTTTTCCTGTAGATTTATCGATCTCTGTAATGGTTTAGCACGAAGATCCCATATATAGTTTAACATATAATTTTTTATTCGACGCACTTACTCAAATTTGCGGAGAAACGTAGCTCAGTTGTTCGGTATACACTATCTGCATCATTTTCTATCAAAAAACCATGACTTATCAATGAGAAAATTATTTTGGTGACGCACATGTATTGTAACACGAGAGTTCTTAGTTTCTGGAAGAATTCAATGTAAAATTTTACAGTGTTCTTTACAACGAATGTGCAAAATGTTCCTAAAATGTATAAACAAAAAAATGTCTAAATTTAGCTTTAATTTATACAGTTGTCATTGTTCTCCTAAGTTAAATAGGAATAGATGTTAAGGATGTAAAGAGAAGAATTGCACTAGGCAAGGAGGTTTTCTCAAGGAGGAGGGAGTTGATGACTGGGACGTTGTGTAGGGAGGTTAAGATAAGACTCGTAAAAACTCTGATATGGAGCGTATGTACGGCGCGAAAACGTGGGCGCTGAAGCAGGAGGATAGATGTAGATTGGAGGCTTTGGAAATGTGGTTGTGGAGAAGAATTGTGAAGGTAAAATGGACCGAAAAGAAAACAAATGAGGAAGTACTAGAGATGGTGGGTGAGGAGAGGGGTTTGTTAAGAGAAATCCTTTGGAGGCCGGAAAAATGGATGAAAGACGTATTGAGCGGTAGTGGAAAGTTGAAGAAGGTAATAGAGGGGAGAATGTTAGGCAAACGAGGAAAGGGCAGGAACAGGATAGGGATGTTGGACGGAATGAAGGGAGGAAAGAAGTCCACAGATATGAAGAGAGAACTGATGTAGAGTAGGTTGCTGGTTCTGGTTTTGTTTGGAGTTTCAAATTAATTATTTGATAGTTGTGTCCAGCCACGAACCTACCATAGCCGGTGGGTTACCTAATAATAATCTATATATACATAACGGTAAAATCCTCCACAATATATAATAACACTCTATATTTTACTTTGGAGTTGCATTTCAGGATGATTTTTACTAAAAAAATTCCAGTATTATAATATACAGTCTTATTGTTATTGCCTACTAATATAAATAATTTGAAGAAATCAGTTGCGCGGTGTGTCATTTAGAAATCAACTGGTATTAATAAATAAATAAATAAATAAATAAATAAATAAATAAATAAATAAATAAATAAATAAATAAATAAATAAATAAATAAATAAATAAATAAATAAATAAATAAATATATATATATATATATATATATATATATATATATATATATATAGTTAAAGGAAACGTAGGTTGCTGATTTCCAAAGTCATTTATCGCCTCACTAAGTTCAGGCCATAGTTGTACATATCAATCATTTTTTATTGAAAGAGAAGTAAAAGTTATAACTTTTCTACAGATATTTTACGGCGTTCAATGATTAAGTTCCTTTTATTAGCAATTTATCTCTAAAAATAGCTGCCAAGTATGAAGTGAAATTCAAACACAATGAAATTTTTGAACGAAGCACCATGAAGATAAAAAAATTAAGTATTGGCATATTCACCAAATATTTCGTGTTGAAGTGACAGGAATTTTTTCTATATATTTTTATTATTATTTTGGAAATTTTGTGAATATGGAATGTCAATTATTTGCTAACGAAAAATACGAGGGTATTTAGAAAATTTATAGGAATGGAATTAATCGAGCTACCTTGGTGAAGCTTTTTTATCTTTCAATGTAGGCTCCCTATACACTAATCTACTTGATCCAGCGATATTCCAGTGTACGTATCTATCCCATCTCGAAATTTAGAGTCCTTCATATCTGCAAAATACCCGTCTACCTCGGCTGTTAGCTCTTTGCTTGAAAAAAACCCCCATCGACCGAGGACAATTTTGGGCTTGGGAAAGAGATGAACATCTGATGGAGCCAGATCAGGCAAAAATGGCGGGTTTGCTAACAATTCGTATCTTATTTCACGTATTTTTGCCACGGTAACGAAACTTGTGCGTGGGCATCCATTGCTTTTATGAAAGATTACTTGCACCCTTTTCAAACCTGTCCTTTTTTGTACGTATTTTGTTGAAGTAAGCTCAGGAGGTTAGCATAGTATAGCCCAGTAATAGTTTGATCAGTGGAAAGATAATCTAACAACCGAATCCCTTTCGCATCCCAGAAAACTAAAGCCATCACCGATAATATTGCCTTTGCTTTCTTTGGTGGTAATGAATTAACATTTTTCCTCTGTTTTGATAGTTGTTTTGCCTCTTGGGTATAGTAATGGACCTAATTTTCATCTGTGATCACAAATGGACAGAGAAAATTTTGTTAATTACTTCTTAAACGGGTCAAATATTAATCGCAAATTTCCAAATGATGTGTTTGTGATGCTATGCCTAGAGTCGCGGCACCAATACACCGGATAATTTCATCAAATCCAATTTCACTGTTAAAATGTGATATGTACATTCAGATGACATCCCTGCAGCTTCATGATTTCTCGCACTTTCAGTCGGCAATCCTCCATGATCATTTATACACTTTCACAAAAATATTTGGGTTTAGGGCACATATTAATCGACCACTTCCTGCATCATCATCTATGCTGTCTCACCCAAACTTAATTTATTTTTCCACTTGGTCAGAGTTAAGTATTAAGGGGCAAAGCCCCCCCCCCACCCCTTAGAGGGTTCTGGAATTCGACGAGAATTTCCTTTGTTTTCATACCTTTCTTTAGGAAGTATATCACTGCTAGAATATCAATTTTTTCCATCATACATTTATAGCCGGGAAAAACAACAGATAGACGTCCATACCAAAGATCTCTTCCCAGAGCTCAGATAGGTATTTTTTCATATGAATTACCTATTACTGCGCGGAAAACTCGTTACGCTAGCACTGACGTCTGGGGTTGATTCCGAGAACTTTTCCAACTACCTTCGTACCATCGTTTCGCAAATCGTTCTTTAACGTCGCTTAATTAGATGTCAAGTATAAGAGTTCTGCAGCTTATAATGTTCAGTGTTTGCATGTCCAATTATTTCATTTCAAGCAAACCAAGTAGCTTCGGGAGAAAAATGACGTCCTTCATTAATGAAACGATAAATAGATAATTAAAAGACATTTAATTTTTCCATTGAGTGTGCGGAGTATCATTTTAGAGTAACGGCCACATGGATTAATAGGTTATGTTAAGAAAATCAATGATTTAATAAAGGAATTATTGTTTATAGTGGACATATGAAGGCTAGAGTTATATTGACTTTAACACGAGTATATCTTAGATAGACTTCTTTTTTATACTAAGGATAGCGACTTCAGTTTAATAAACACACCAGGCAGCACGTTATAATTTATTTTATCAAAATAGAAATATGCAAATTTTCCAATAGTGAACATCGTAAATGTTATTTAGCATAAATACGGAAGGGCAAATATATATCTAGGCCCATAAAAGTAAAGGTCACTGAACTGACGAGAAGACCAATAAAACTGCTCTGCATTTGAAGATTTGATGGGAATTTATGTCGCAACCAAACAGAAAAAATTTACTTAGTCAATAAATTAAATTGCTTACGGTGAATATACTTCCTTTGACGTATTCGTGTTAGCTAATTTTACTAGCACTAGCAAAGAAATGAGAGAAAACTAAACTACAACGGAGGTTTAATGCACTGTTCCAATGAAACGGATTTAAGCCTTTTAATCACATCCATTGAAGCACAGCTTACAGCGATAGTGATGTTCCTATGAGGAACTCACAGCATTTAATATTTCATAGCAGTTAAGTTCAATGGGAATCGCAATTTCATGGGTAAACAAGCCTCATGATTTTCATCCATAAGTCGAACCATCGCATTGTGTACTAGAATGCAACGGTATTCCATATTATTTCTCCATGGTCATAACCGTAGCATATAGTAGAGTTTCGTGAACATTCATGTTTGCAGAGGTATTAATTCCAAAGATTTCAAAACATTTAGACGGGCTTACAGAACTGTGGATTTTCAAAACGAGTTATAAGACCTAAACGTCTCTGTTGGACCACGGATCCACCCGAGTACAATGAAAATGACCCATTAAGCCGCTTCGACTCTTAACCTCAGAAAAAATAAACGGATTCTACAAACGGAAGCGTATGTTGAGATCTCGGCAGCTGCCTTGCGGTACATTAACGCCGTCATTGCATGAAAACCTAAATTATTAATGCATATAGCCGCTGCTTTCATCTGCAGACCAGGATCAATACTTTGTCCTCTATTTGCTATAAAATCCTAGCTTTTTCTGCCTTGTGGATTTTACTTACGTAATTTTTCTGTTGTTTTGATTCTTTTATATGCAAATGAAAGCTAAATAATTTATTTTTAAATTTTTAAAACTTATTGTGACGCTTGTCTTATCCTCTATTAAGAGTGATTTATAACGCCATACCAATTTCTCTGAGTTAAGTCAACAGGCAATAGTGTACCACTGATAAAACGCTAAATGAAACTTTTTTGATTTGGCCTGCCAATATCAGCTCTTTTTTCTTGTTATTTTCGTCTCACAATTTAGAGAGTACTACGAGGCATTTATTTTATCTATTATGACCAAAGACGAAAATTTTCGCCCGCCGTTGACGACTTCCGAGTTGAAAGGGTGTGTCATTTGTCACATTGCCTTATGCTAAGAGATAGTTAATTTCTCCACACTTGTGGTCCCCTTATGACACCAGCGCGTTCAAACGTCTCACTATTAGTCTCGCAAGTTACAGTAAACAATCAACCTGTATAGAATGAAGTGAAGCGGGTTCCAATATTCCCTTTGATTACGTAACGATCGAAAGGGAGTACAGATTCAAAGTAAGAATACTCTTAAAAAGGTCGTAGGGGGTAAGGAACACTAATCTTGTAACAAAAATGTTGCAAGTTCATTATTCAACATTTGCGAGGAAATAAATCGATGAAATCAATTATATTTGAATTTTCACCAAAATATTGATGGCTCAATGTTTTCCGTATAAGTTAGGAATCATTGTCATTAATCAATCTTCTGATTAGTTTGCATCAGACATCAGGTTAACCCATTTCTTAATAACACCATCTTTAAGCCATGGTTTATTTCTCTATTTAATTATCATATTCGCTCAGTGTACTCCTCTAATTCTCATTCCTATCTTATTACTATTACCCTCAGTTTATCCAAAATAATTTTCAAAGGGTAAAAACTATCCATCACCCATCAAGATGTCATTGCTAATTTCATATTTCTCGCATGGAACTAATTATAGCTGTAGAAAGGTATTCGTTTTAGTTAAAATACACATTACTACATCTGAATTCTGTTTCTATGAGCATTAGAGTAACTTAAATACATATAATATGTTTACAAAAGCTAAGAATCAATATGCAAATACTTTAATATGTTCGTTCGTAAATTCAGGCCAAAGTAATTTAAGCCACATGAAGTGAAGAAGGAAACATGTTAAGCGTTATCACGATTCTGTGTTTGAACTGAGAAATTTATTTGGTAGTAGTAGTTTTTAAGGGAGGCGACCGACAGCTGAGGTCATTTGCGCCATAGGGGATGTATGGGAAAGGATGAAGGGTTGAGAGAAACCGCACGCGGCATCACCCTATTCTTAACGAAAGGCGCCAAGGAGTCCACAGCTTAACGTCCCATCCGACGGTTGGCGTACTAACTCAAAGTACCCATCACAAAGTACCTCAAGTAGGGATCGGGACACAACTGAAAAATATCTGCCACCGATGGTATTCGAGCCCGGGCTCTCTATTTGGGAAGCCAGTGCGTTAGCCACCGCACCATCCTGATCACCTTTTACTTCGTATACGATGGATGAGGGTGTAAATAACTATCATTAATGGAATGATTATTATGGTGTTAGGAAAGAAAAGGGTACGCGTGATATCATAGCAGTTTTTCAAAGCCACTGATAGCATAGATGATGATATAGAGGGTTCGTCCGGAAAATAAAAGTACTGATTTTTTCCCACCGCTCCAGGCGCGCCCAGCACCGCTCTGACGGGCTGCGATTGGAGGGGGGTATGTTGGCAAGCGACGCTGAAAAAGGCAGTCGGCTCCGAGCAGTAGTGTAGTGAGAATCTCTGTTAACGCGAACCTCCACGCTCCACCCACGTCACGGAACGCGATGCCGAAGTTTTTGGAGCAGCGTTATTCCATCAAATTTGCAGTAAAGCTTGGAAATCGTCTACCGAAAGTGTCGGTATGATTAATCAGGCTTACGGGGAGTCAGCCATCTCCAGAAACATGATCTTTCGGTGGCACAAGATGTTCGTGGAGGGCAGAGAAGAGGTCGACGACGAACCACGGCCTGGACGCCCATCAACGACACTCACCGACGGAAATGTGCGAAATGTTCGCGATGCACTGTCTTAGTGTTCGGATGATAGCAGAGCAGTGTAATGTGCCAAAAACAATAGTGCACGAGATTATTAGGGACCAATTACAGATGCGAAAAATTTGTGCAAAGTTGGTGCCGAAAGTGCTCAGTGATGATCAAAGACTCAATCGTTTGGAAATCGCGACACAACTTGCGGATCACTGCAAAAATGATCCACATTGTTTAGAGAACGTTGTTTCGGGTGGCGAGACGTGGGTCTTTGAGTACGACCCGGAGTCGAAGAGACAAAGTGCGGAGTGGCACACCCCAACATCACCCCGTCAAAAAAAGCTAGCATGAGCAAATCTCGGATCAAGGCGATGCTCATTGTCTTTTTTGACAAAAGGGGAGTCGTCCACTACGAATTTGTACGTGAACTACAAACTGTAAATTCTGCATTTTACGTCCAAGTGCTCGACAGGCTTCGAAAACGAGTCGCCCGCGTCCGGTCAGCGATCAAAAACATCTGGCGGCTGCATCACGACAATGCGCCGTCTCACACCGCGCTTGTCGTGTCGGACTTCTTGGCCAAGCGCGGCGTGGCAACGCTGCCGCACCCGCCCTACAGCGCGGACTTGGCACCACCGGACTTCTTTCTGTTCCCGAAGATAAAGAGGAGTTTGAAAGGAACGCGATACGGGACTTTGGACGCCGTCAAAGAGGCCGTGACGACGTGTCTTCGAGAAGTTCCCGATGATGCCTTCGCGGGAGCTTTCCAGGAATGGGAACGCCGCTGTAGCACGTGTATCGACTCTCAAGGGTCCTATTTTGAGGAATACTATTAGCTTAAGATATGTAAAAGTGTAATAATTTTTTTTTCCTGAGCTCAGTACACTTATTTTCCGGACGAACCCTGTAACCGAGGGTTATCATGAAACGTTAGTTATTAATATAATGAAATGTTCATGAGAAGTATATTTTTCATTTTTGAATCATTAAAATAAATTAATCGCTTTTTTCTAAATTTAAATGAAAACTTTTCAAAATTACCAATAGATATTATTTGTCCCACTGTTCTTTATGAGCCGAAGGATGAAGGACTAAATCACGTATTTAGCGAGTCGTACCACTCTCTTCGGCTTGAAAAAACAAATATATCTATCATTCATTTTTATCTATGGATATTATTCCACTTTTTCTAGGTAAATTTCATTCGTTCTCCGTAGTTCCATCCTTTGATCAAAGTCATTCATTATTTTAGTTGTGAATAAATATCGTGCTATGCAAGTTGAAGGTACTTTTCCCATCGGTTATACTTTAATGGTGTCGCAATATCTCAAGCTTATGGTCATAAACTGTTAATAAGGATATCTGTTCAAACAAATAACTCTGGAACCTCGAGCTGTATTGCGTTTGAATTTATATTCTGGAAACTATAACTCATTCTACGCTGGCAAATTACAATCAAAATCTAGATAACTAAGTGCATATCGGATTTTGATATATTTTAATTTCAAACTTTTCTTTTATTACTTTTATAAATAGCCACAAATGCAAGAGTGCAAGCATTCAATGCAAATGCAAGAATTTCAGATTATAAATATAATTCACTTCGACTTGGATACACTGAAATTTTTGCATTGTAAATTTCTTAAACTACTAACAAATTAATTTATTTCAGCTGCAGATAACAAGTTCCTTACGTTTTAACGTCACATCAAGGAGTATTAACGGAATTAAGACATAGATAACCGTTTTAGGTCCAACTTGGTGGAATCCTTTCATGATGACGGCAGAGAAAAAATTTTGTACTTCCACAAAGAGATGTATTGCTTCACACAACCATGTTTCAGAGCTTCGCATCAGCATTAGGTGACATATAGTACATGAAAATACTTTCCAACTTATATAGACTGGCTCCAAGAGGGGAGAAAGGTAGGGGGAGGAAGGGAGAGGGGGTCAAGTTGAGTGCAGGTGCAGCAACCTATTAGTGGGCTAGGGGAGGGGGAGGGTATGTCTTCGAAGGTTTCTGGCTCAAATTTGTGGAAGATTATTTTCATTAAATGATCATTCAATGGAGAAGACAATGTAACACTCCATCGTTCTTAGAAATAGCAGCGGGTAAAAAAAACACATAGTGTTCTACTTTTAATTAGGGGGGTGTTTGTCCGCAATGGTTTGACCTTCATTAAGGGACGGTCGATGGTCATCACTGCCTTGGCGGGGGTGGGTTTAGAAAGATATAGGAGTCTTTTAGGATTTTTATGAGAGATGAACGAGAGAGGTATAATGTTTCGTTGACCACCTCAAATCTGCCAGACTGAAGGGGTTGCCAAATTTCGAACTCCTCCAAAGCATTCTTTTTTCCTGTGTCCGGTGTCAAGTTACAGTTATGATTCTTTCTCAAGAGGTGTTTGACGAATTGAGATCTGTTGTCTTTCTTTGTGAAAATTCATCGTGTTCTTTAATCTTACTATCAAATGTCCTCCCAGTCTGTCCAATGCAGATGGCGTTGCAGTCCGTGCAATAGAGTTCATACGTACGCCTCGTGAATTTTGTCTTTGGGCGAACCCATTACTTTTTTTGGAGTGCATTGTAGAACGCTATCTTGATTTTGTTCTTGGAGAATATTTCTTGTATCCTGAGTGAAATGTGGCCAATAAATAGAATTCTTCTAAGCTATCGATGTTCGTCAAGTTTGGATGTGTGGTATATAGCTTTCTGGGCTTTATGTCATAAATGTTACAATGATAATTCAACATAGAACGGAATTCTTACGTAGATACATTATTTTGATGGAATAGAGTACTTCCAAAAATATTTTAATCAGTTTAACACTAATCGCACCTGATTGAAAACTCTGAATCCCTTCCACAGAAGGACAACAAATGCATTTTATTCAATAATTGGAAGATCAAAACTTGCAGCGGCGGAAAAACTTAAACGAGAATGAAAAATGTTCGTTCGCAGATTTTCGTGGCGATGAGTAGCTGATTTTCACATTTTTGGGGCTGCGTACGCGTATGACGTTTAAATTCACAACAGGTTCGCCAGCTATCGTGCTTGCGTCCTCCGGTCAAGGATGGAACTGCGTCACCAAGATAGCTGACACCCTACCCGGACCCAAGGATGAAATTTCACCATCACTATCAGAAGGCGTGTACCAAGTGCCATGCTCTTGCGGCAAATTGTACGTCGGTGAAACACGCAGAGCGCTGAAAACACGCATGAGTAAACATCAGAGATCAACCAAGACCAAACAGTTTAGAGCTTCGGCCATCGCTGAGCACGCCTGGAGTGAACCCGGACACTCTATTCTGTTCGACGACGCTAAAAGAGTAGCGAAAGAAGAAAAATACTTCCCGAGGATAATTAGAGAGGCCAATAAAATCGTTAAAAGGCCAGAAAACTTTAACAGAGAGGATGGATATCCACTCCACAGTGCGTGGAAAAGAATTATTCCGCGCAAATATGAGGACGTTCCCTGATTGGCCGAAGAAATTTCCCGGTATTGGCGCGGGATTTTCCCTATATAAGACGGGACAACGAGCTTCTTTCCATCCTTGACCTGAAGACGCCAGCAAGATAGCTGGCGACACTGTTTTTGTGAATTTAAACGACGTACACGGACGCAGCCCGAAAAAAGGTGAAATCGAGAACGGAAAATATTTGGATGAAACCCGATTGATGTCGCAGGGATTGACTATTTACGCGCTCCCTCCAAAGATTTAGATAGGGGGTTTAAATTGTAGATAAAAATGAACACGGTTCAATTGTGCACCGAAACTTTCATTTTTCAAATAAAGAAATTTTCTAAATAAGAACTAAACCGCTTTTCCCAATTCCCTAAGTTTAACTCGCCCCAGTGCTTTCCTCCAATTTCCAGCCAAATTCTTTCATCTATTGAACCAGTTACTCGTATTTCTCTCCAATTAATTGTGCATTTGAAGTGTAGTCATATAATTTAAACTAAATTTTTAACTATTAGTTGTTAGTCAGCTTAGAAAGAGATAAGAGAGGTTGTTAGATAAGGCGTTAATCAGCAGTCAAATAATGCATCCCGCAGTTTCAGATTAAAAAAACCTTGGAAATTTTCATTTAATTTATAAATAAATATCCGACGTTTAATTCTTGTGTACACACCCCTGGCGGAAACGCGTCCCAAGAGGTCCACAGGAAAAATATTTTCCGTATTCAGTCAGTAAAGTCTCGGGAAATTTTCTCGTGTATTCACTTCCCCTGCAAAAACCTGACCGATCCACCTATCCACCAACCTCTTGATTACTCCTGTTTGAAGAGCAATAAAATGTTATCCGGTGTCATGTTCCTTTTTTCTGTTGGGTAATATGATGATTTAGTACGAGAGTAAAATTATTAATAAGAATGATTTAATATTTATTACCGAGTAAACAAACAAGCTACAAACAGCCAGCAATTTTCTAAATGGATGAACATTTATTTTTTCAGGATGAATAATAATACGTATTCATTTATCTTTTTTACAGATTTATTTTTTAATTGTTTGCTCTGAAGTTAGCCTAAATGAAAATTTAAGGCTAAACTAAGAAGATTACAATATTTGGAAGAAAGGAATCTACCACGGAATGCTCACTCGTCCTGCTAATTGCTAATCGGGAGTATCACACAGTTTAAAATATCATGAAACATTCAATCCAATTGGTTGTCATAATTTTGAGGCAGGAAAATAGTTGCGAAAAATTAAATACAAGGTCCAAGGTCTACCTCTAATCATTAGCCTTGTCAGTCAGTGTAATCAATCTCACCTGCGCGCCGCACATCTCCATACTGGCGACCTAACACCTCCCGCCACACGGGAGGTGTTAGATTGCCGCTTATAAAATAGAAGAAAATCACATGCAAAACCAACTCCTGTTCCGAATGGGATTACTACTCATAACATAGGACCACATTAACTAGCATCTGCATCTCTTTCTGGTATATTAAGAACATCTTAATAACTAATAAATAGCATTTTTGCGTGTCACTCAAAAATCGTAACCTGACTTTTAAAAACACACCATGCGTTTCTGACGAGTAAAAAATGAAAAAAAAATGTTTTTGTTTTCTTTAAGAGCTCATCAATCAAATTAAAGAAACTATTGGAAATGCAGCGACAGTTACTTTTTACTGAGTTGTCCGCTAATGCACATTACAAGACAACAATTTCAGAGTTTAAAGATTAGTCCCAGTGCAGCGCAGAGTATTACAGAGTTAATGAAGCTCCTCTTCTTAAGTTGCAACTCCTATTGGAGCAGGAAATTTCTTCCCCAAATTGTTCCTGGTTCGCTTCAATAAGAACAGTGGAGAACGGGTTGAACCATATCTATAACTTCTCCACCCATAAAGTTCTTCTTTTGCCTCGGCTCCCCCTTCTATTTTCTCTTATATGATATTCCTTAATAATTGCCATTTTACGCCACTTTCGCGACCAAAATACCGAAGACTCTTGAATGTGATATTTGTCAAGATTTTACACTCTTTACTTGGTAGATGACATCCTTCCGCATTCGCCACTTATTCTACACATAATGATTGTGAAACCCACTAGCATCGCTAATTCCAAGGATTCAATTTCTTTACAGCATACTGTTAGAGGTAGAGGCCAACGAGCGGCTGTGAAGCCAACTGAGAAAAGCGGCTCTTAAGATAACCTACCCCGCAAAAATGGTTCGAGACCGCAATTGCACCAAAAGACACAGATCCCGGAACGATCAAGAAGATCGGAATGGTATCATCAGCCACGGCCGACTTACATACGGAGAATATCACAGCAGAATCGACCTCAGTACTGCAAGGAGGTAAGTAACGGAAAACCACCACATCATAGACCAAAGGAAATATACACGTAACGATTTGGAGAAGGTTAACTTGGAGAAGGCCTTCCACAACTTAGAAAGTAACAAGGTATTCAAAATACTGAGATCAAGGGGGTGGCATGGACTACAGCGTGAGAAAATTAATCCATCATTTCTACAAGAATCTGGTAGCATGCAAATCATGCACAATAAAAACGGAAAAAAATACGTTTAAAAATAAACAAAGGAATTAAAAAAGGATAAAGCTCCTCGCAAGCCATATTGAAAAGAAGCCATAAATTGAGCGCGGGAATTGGGGATTAAATGAGTCAAGGTAAATGGCAAACATTCTTCTATTCGCAGTGGTAGCAGAAAGGCACGAGAGCACCTATAAGCAATTCGATATGATGAAAAAGAAGGACTGCGGAAATCTAATATGAGAATCATGAAAAAGAAAGCTAAAAATTCTTGTTTGTGGAAGAGGGAAGTTGGAGACAGATATCACAATTTGAGGACTTAAACTAGATCGAGCTTTCTTCCACGTGAATAGAACTATAATTGAGTATGAAAGAAGTTCCTTAGATATCAACTCAAGTAGCTCAATCCAAGAAAGTCTTCATGAAAAAGAGGCAACTGCAACGAACACAGAACCCAAGCATTTAATAAAAGAGGTAGTCAGTCAATACCTTACTATGGAGTATGGCACTCTATGAAGACATGAGACATTTTTATTAGACTCCAACGCATGAGCAGAAAAGTTCCGCAGAAGTGGCTGAAGTTTTTCATCAAACTCTTCTTTTCGTGAAGGGTAGAATTTCTCCGAGTGTCTCCGTAGTGATTTGTTACCAGCACTTTCATGATTCTCTATCAGATGCCTTGAGAATACTATCAGACGACCCATCGAATTGCATACTAGAATGTACTTCCAAGGTGCCACCATATGTGATTATTGCTCCTTCGCACACACAAAGATTTTCCCCCCACCCGTTTCACCATCATTTGCAGGTATACGCCATTCCCCGTCTAGCTCCCGTCTAGACAGATTTATATTACCTTAGGTAATGACATCATCAAAACTTGTCGGGTATTGATCACCTTTTCCTTCCATTCGTGTTTACAGCCCTATTAAATAACGAGATACCTCGTCTCGTAGTATATTTCCTTCCGAGGAGGAGATTGACGGATGAAGTCGGCATCAGGGGAAGGAAATTTTGGAGGAAAGGATTGAAATTTACGGGATATAAGGGAGAAAATTCCGTCTACAAAGGTAGAGGGAGAATGGGAACTGTTTTACGGTCCGGGCTGAGGTGTGTTCGAACGCGACCCAGAGCGAGACGGGGGTAGAGTGCAGTGCCCTTCGGGGCAACCGGCTCCCCTCCAACTGGAGTCGGCCGCGTCTGCTTTCTGCTTCATTATTCGGGAGAATTCGAATAATGACGTCAAACGTGGTCAAAACAGCCTTCATCCACTTCAACTGCGTCATTTGTCATCGGTTCCACCTCTTCCTGCGGTTTAATGAGCTGGCTTTTCCGCTCTTGTAAAAATAAGTAAAAAACAAAAACGGGGATGGAAGCGTTTCCTTAGCGAGTACATTCAGAAGAGATACGGATAGGCGTCGTTTCGATCGTTAGGAGGAGGAGGAGACAGAATAATGGGGTCGATTTTTGCCGAGTCATTACAGGAGGACGTTTCCAACTTCGCGTTTGGCTCCCTTAGCCGATGCAGGTTCGCGTGACCTCCCCAGAAATCTTCCCCGCGGATCCCGGCGTCGCTTTGGCGACATGATCGATCAATCCGCTCACCGGTGAACCGCGGGGGCATCCGAGTAATTAATGCGCACATTATCCCCGCTCCGTCTCTACCGATTCAAAAAGAAAAAAACTCCCCCGTGCGCCGAAACGGGGACGCCCTCGGTGTCCTCTCTCTCTCTCATCCGATGCGTGCAATCCATTCCGTGTCGATCGCCCGAAAGCGGATTTCCCCGACTTTGCATGTGCCCAGTGCAAATATTGGGGCCTATATTCCAATCAGTTGTGGCGAACTTATCAGGGGGGATAAATCATGCTTCAGCGTAAACTTTAGCCGTTATGAATGGGTGGTGGCGGGGTCGGTGGGATTGCGATTTGGGCGGGTATCCTTCCGTCGATAGTTTGGAAGATTTCCCCGAAATCCATTGAGCCGAAAGGTAGAGTTATGCAGAGTAAACAGCGCGGACGCGAATCGAATGGAATCCGAAACTCGGGAAAAGTCTGATTGCAGTGACGAGCAACTCTTTGTTTTTGATCAGCGTTGAATAAATACGTTGGGGAAATGATATATGCTCACGTGCGGACTTCGGGTTATTTTTAGGGTAGCATAATATGAGCCGTTACGTGAAGCATTAAGTCGTATGGCGATTCATGCAATGCTATGATCAACATTATTTTAAGTTCCAAAGCCGTTGTCAGTAACTTTTTCACAAGACTACCCGCAAATTTCAATGCTTCGCGCCAATGCTTTCTTAACGGGTTGACGACGAGATGAAATTGGCAGTGCCTAATTTTAGATTCTGCCACAGTATGCAAAAAAGACGTAAAATGTTATTGAAATGTCACCATCGACTGAAAAAATGTCATTAAGTGTTTCTAGAACATTTTTATCTGCATCTCGATCTTTACTATGGCCATTACGTGAATTTTAAACAAATATTAAGAAAGCAACAAATTTGTAAAATATTAACGCTCGGCCATTAATTGTAGTTTGAAAAGCTGTAAAATTGTATGTAAATGGTACCAGTTATCAAATATTATTAATTGTTATTTCTTGATATATTATCATTTTCGTACGCCGGAAAACCCTGACAGTAGAGGCTGAAGACTTGGACAAATATAAATTATTAAAATACTGATGAATTGTGGTAATTGACTAATAATAAATAATTATTAAATGCTTTTAGGACGACGAGGACAGCTAATGACACAAAAACACACACAAAAGACCGTGCTTCTAGGTTAAGTATTTTATTCATTCCATTAATAGAAAAACAAAATGATTTTGCAATGCTGTTAAGATAATGACTATTTAGAGTCCAGTGTCAGACTAAAGTTCTTCGATTTTTTCATATGAATTCTCATCAGTATTCATAAATACAACCACAATTATTAACCCAAAGGTCGGAGGTTTGATAGATGAAAGTAGATTTTACCTAGTACTAAGGCCAGCGGCATGTGAAATTCACACATCAGGGTAGGGGACAAATTTCTTCTCCTGTGCAAGTAGTTTTCCAAAATGACAGAGTACCGAGAAAATCACACTGCTTGTGTATAAGGGTGTCCAGAGGTGTCAACAGGAGTCGAACAACCGTAGACCAACGCTCTATCCACTGAACTAGCACGCCTCCACTATTATGAATAGCGTACCATAATATTGATAGAAAAGCTGCTTTGTCAACGTCCAGAGTCAAATGCCAGTGTCGTGTCTAAATTCTACCCATGTGAATTGCACTGGTTGATGCCATGAGAGGTTATTGCCGTGCGGATGGTTCCTACTGGAACTACACCAAAGCTTGAAATAACCATGGTCATATAATGAATAACTCGCTCACTAACGATGAATATCGGAGGTTTTTGTCCGGCAATCCTAAATGATTCAACAAGTAGAAGGCAATCTGTGGAAAGGGAGCAGAGATAAATCGTATGGTGGGTGCTGTGTGTGAGATTGCGGCCCCTAAAAAATTTGTGCTCATCCCTGTTTAAGCGAATAACGGCCGTAAATTAAGGAAATACTCTAATTTCCGCAATGACGGAATTAGCTTTTAATTTTGGTCGTTCATACAGTATGAGGCATTATTAATCTGATAGATTAGCAGTAGTATTTTGGATAAGCCGTTATCAGATAAGTTTTCACCAATCAGAAAACGTATGAAAAGATTTACGAGTAAAAGTATAATCTTCCTAGTTAAGTATTATATTTAACATACTTGACTACCAAAAGGGTATGTACTGCCCATAGGCATACTTGTACAATTAACGCTGACTGGTCTATTGCTTGGTTTCTTGGTCGTCCCGCTGCAGCACTCACCGCTGCAGCACTAATCAAAAAAATTACCGCTGTGTTAACTCCAAGCCCAACACGTTGAATTAAAAAAACCGCAGGAGTATACGTATCTATAGATATCTACCTGTAGTTCAAATTAAAAAAGCTAATAAAAAGGTTTGTAGCAATTCATGATGAAGCATGACTGTGTCTGATGTTAGAAAATGCGACCATTTTAATCAATTAAAATGAATATCAGATTCGGCCTCGCCTACGCAGGCTAATGTTAGGTTTAAGGAGGTACATATTTTTCATAACTTCCTATTAGTAATTGCATCCAGATATTATTTGATTACAATGAGAGTATTATTGATACAACAATTTGTTAAATAGGCTTGGCTCATTCATGAAAATCACAAGTTAATTCAATAATATATTTAATAACATTTTTTCCATTCCGAATTAGAATTGAGAGATTAGGATCCCAGTTTGGTTATTTGGTTCCATATTCAAATTCTAGGGTGGGGCCTCTTAACTAGTCGATCTAAAATATTAAATATATGACATGGTAGTTACTAGAAAATCCTGCGAAAGGAATGGTATCCCAAGAGAAGCGTTTCCCTCCGGCCATGAATGACTGAGTTTTATTCGCCTGAAGACAACTGAGCTTGAGGGGACCTCAATTCCCATGCATGAAAACTAAATCTACATGTAGTATTTCTGTACCTAAATATACAAAAAGTACATTTCTGTGTACCCATTCTACAAGGTGCGGTACTCGGTCTTCTTTTATGCTATTTTCAACTTCTCTGGGCGAGAAATACCTGCAGTAAATACCGTGGAGGATTGGTCTCTCCCTCTGCGTAGGTATTATATTGGTTTTAGTAGGTTGAATATCTGAGGTGACAAAATTTATTAAAAATGCATGTCCCGAATATGATTTTTTAGATAAATAATTCAGGTTTACCGTGCTTTCCTGTTGCTTGTTTCTAACGTCAAAACATTATTTAAATGGCTTTCCCAATTGGAGGCCAACCAGACGTCTCCCTGAGGAATAATTGCTGCGAGGACTCTTCTGTTTGGTTTCTACCGTTCGATTTTTCTTACTTGACTGTCTCTGCTAGGAACTATTATCATTGTTCTCACCAACAGAGCTCAAGACAACATCAACAACACATTACTTTCCACCACATTAAAGGTGTCTTCCATGAGGAGGGGATGGGATTCGTTTATTACAAGCTATATGGCTACGTTAATTTTCCCGGAGTTTCCATTTTAAAGAAACATTTATGCTCCACGAAACTGCTAAAATATAATGTCAATTTTATTTAAATGATTGTCATACGGTTATTTTTTGGCAAATATTTTAAGTTTCACATGTCATTTCCCTTTACAATTATCCATTTCCCTTTTTATATCAATATTCATTATTGAAACATAACGTAATATAAAAGGAAAATATTTACTGTAAGCATAAATATGTATTTCAAATAGATTAATTATTAAGTACATTAATGGAGAAACATTTGTTTTTATCCAAGGTATAATATTGCGTTAAATATACTAATTCTACTACTACAAATAAAAGTTTCTTTGCCATTTTGCGATAACATCACTTTTTCCTTAACTTATGATGCGTAGATAGACACAAAGGAAACGTAGGTATATAGGGAGCTTTTTCCACGCGTCTAATATTTTTTTATTTAAATAATATTTTCCACATCCATAGAATTTTGTAACGAGCACACATTCCTTTCAATTAAATATTAGTTCCGCCTTATAACAAATCTTAGGAACGACCTCGGACCTAGAATAACCCAGTTTTAATATTAAGTCTGGATCCTTAGGCAGGATAGTTTTTGGGCAGCGAAGTTTATTAAGACGAAGTAAAATTGAAAGGACTAAATACGCTCCTTCATTTTTAGATATATTTTTTATTTAAGAAATAGAATAAAATCCGATTAATTCACCAAGGATAAGAACGAGCAACGTGCACCTTCTGTTCCGTTGGAACTCATTACACCGAGATTCCACTTTCATTATCTTGTTTAATTTCAATAAATTAAGATTACTCGAGACAGTCACAATAATGAAGTTTCCGACGAAAATCCTGGTAAAATCACCCCTGCCCGTGGGCGATAGTAATTAGGCCAACGAGTGCATGTCAGCTTTGGTAAAAACATTTCCGTAATTTCTTTCCTTATAAAGTAGTATATCCTATTCTTAGTTGGTCCTATGGTGTATTTACCTTCGATATCGCCTATAAATACCTTATTTTTTTATTTAAAATTGCACAAAAGGGTTTTCTAGAGAAAAAATGACACACTTGCCTATATTGTGAGTTAAAAGACACCCTAAAAATTATAGAAATGACTTTGAATAAAAATTTCATTTGGGTTTACATAGCTTACTTCTATACACTGATATTTGGTGACATTTTGACGAATTGGATTTTTCAAGATTGAGGATCAGTATCTAGAGTGAAGTTAATTAAATAGTGATTTTCTTTGAAATATATCTAAATGTTTTGTAGGACAAAGACATGTTTTCAAATATTATTCATTACCGAAAATATTTGCTTAGAGTATTCACACATTTCTACATATTCATTCATATGGAAATGGAGAAAAGGAATAGTGCTAGGAAAACTAATAATAGATGAACACAATAGGGGTGGGGAAGGCAGAATCGAGCATATCACAAGTGTAAAAACATTTCCTTGACCGAGACTTGAACACCGGATGCATACTGCCCCTCCAGATTTCAGTGTAAATTGCGTTTCCTCGAGAGCTCAAATGATAAGAGAATTGGCCCGGCAAGACGAAAGATCCGGTGCCAGCATACATGTACATTTGTCCGTGACAACATAACTCGGAACTAATTTAAATTTGGAAGTATACTTTTTAATTAAACTTATAAGCACTTATTACATAAAAACATGCATCTACATATGACTGTAAGTTTTCATTTGTCAACCATTACAGTAAAATTTTACTTACAGCCACTTAAATAAATGTGCGTTCAATGATACTTATTCAAAAACTTTATGTTTTTGTTTTTCGAAATGCCAAAAATACGGAAAAGCGAATTTTGTATCATTCCACCATGCTACTCTACAAAATCTTAAAATATTTTGAGCGTTATATGTCGATCAAAGGAAATATAGTGCCTTAAAATGTACTACCTGTCATTTAACAGAAAAAATGTTCTTCAGCTAAAACCAAGATTTCTCATTATAGCTCCATTAAAAACGCATTGAACATTCGTAAATCAATTTGGATAATATCTCTCGTTTATATGGCTAAAATTTCACTTTTAAGTGTACTTTCTCTTGGTGACGCATTCTCCCGTTTACGTGTTTAAACACTTACCCCTTACCTTGCTTTTAACACTTACGCGTTTAACCCACTACAGCTCCTCCCTGTTTTTAACTCACGATAATTTCCCTGAACACCTTTCCAATTAAGAAATATTTGGCAAATTTATCACCCGTCATTTTGCTAAACTTTGCTGTGGGGAATTAGGCCCCCAATTAACTAAATTAACTGTCATGAGGAAAAACAGCAGAGATCGGAAGGAGGGAGGCGGACTATTGCTACTTCCTCTGGTCTTCTTAAGGATTAAGTAAGTTCCCAGGCCTATCGTTAAGGTAAACTTCTCCGTATCCTTCAGTGGCGTCCGAAATTGCGGATAACCTTTTATGGGCAATGGATGCCATACTAGCTCCCTCTGGGGTAACAAAATCCCTTAACCCTCCGTTTGGAATGTTTTATTTTCTGCTTTCTCGATCACCCTACCGTAACATCCATTTACCAGATGATCTTGCTTCTTTCTCTTCCAAATTTATCTCTGATTTTACCACCCCACACTTCACCCTCGGGAGGAAATTGAAATTAGGCATAGAAAGAAGATGTCAAACTGAAACCTGATGACAGACAGGTAAGGCACTTCGATGCTTCTTTCCCATATTTCTTCTAGAATTATACTACTTCCTCGAAGTCTTTAATTTTAAATGCAACTTGGGCAAGATATTTTCCCCTAAGGTTTGTGTTTTATGTTTTTAACACACTGATTAATACTTATTTTAAATTCATATCCAATTATATTGTAACCCATCTTCACCTACATTTGCTGCATCTTTTTCCGTCGGTTATGCATATTAATTGAATAAAAAAAATTAAAATTTGAAATACTAACATTTTTTCCTGTTTTGATTCGATCCTGCTCCTGATAACTCTATACCTAAAGAAAATACTATACAGTAAATGGGGTGATGTACATGTATATATATATATATATATATATATATATATATATATATATATATATATAATGTAAATTCACTAAATAGTCATAGCAAACACAGAAACTAAAACATATAAAAGAGGGACTCACTGGTTCTCGAATTTTCGGTGGTGCAACAACCTTTCTCAAGAGGAATTAGGAACAGAACTCTGTTCCGAAAATTCGAGAACCAGTGAGTCCCTCTTTTATGTTTTAGTTTCTGTGTTTGCTATGACTATTTAGTGAATTTACATTATTGTGCACGTTCGTGGGTTTTCCAAGAAAGGGACTATATACTCTATATATATATATAATATATATTTATATATATACGTACATACACATTCACAGTAAATTAATCTCTCTTACTCCATATTTTTTACCACTTCAACGTGTTCAAAATACCGAATGTGCTGTAGGTATATAGGCATTAAAGGTAGAAGCAAATGACGACTGAAAAAATATGAAACTTGGAAAAAATTAGTAGAATGGAACAAGGAATCAAGGTAAAAGCTTCACTCTCAGTCCCATCTTTCGTGTGAAGCCAAAAGAGGTAGCGAAGAAACGGCAGTTTTCTATGTGAATACGCCCGTGTCAACCATACGTCCTTTTCATATTATTTACATGAAAAGAGAAATTAACTTTCAGTTTGCTCGTTGGGTACACATAATTCTGACTAAGCGCAAGACTGTACTTCATGTTTTACTGCAGCGGACATGGTTAAATAACGCCATAGTAATCCGTATGTCTCAAATGTTTACATAGTTTCGAACAATTAAACCACGAATTCAAATTGTTTGCTGCAAATTTTTGGAGAACCACTGTTTCACTACTAACGGGGAGTGAAATAATCCATATCCTCAAGGGTGCCATGAAGGTCGCCATGAATTTTGAGTTCACGCTAAGTCTTAGCACGATTATATTAATGCCAATTAGAACAACGCCCTACGATGAAGAGATACGAACCTCACCAAAGGCAAGGTTCCCTTTTACTAAAAATGGTCCCTGCTAATCAAAAAAGCCAACATTAAAAGTAAAGGTATTCTTAGTTACATAAATAATAAGAGAACAACGGATATGAGATTTAGGAATCTCAACAAACCATAATGTTGTTTTAAATTTCCCAAATAGATATTTTAGTTGCTTTTTAACGTATCTTTAAAGCTTAATTTCAGTTATCTTTGGTTATTTAACAAATCAGCCAAAACAGCAGAATGACTTTTACATTGTCTTTCTAAAATAAACCTTATCCTCTACAACATAATAATAAAAATTTGGCTTTAATCGGGCGAGATTGATACTAACAGTCTCTTCTTCCATCTAGCCCTTCGTCAAATACATTAAATGAAAATATAATTACATTTGAGCACTTAATGATATAAAAAAGATCTAGACAAAGACAATCGATTGACGATGGATATGTATATGTACAAAGAGTGTAGAAAGTTCCGCAAAATTCTGGGAAAAACGTAAGGAATAATGCTTTAATCCTTAACGAAAACACCCACACAATGGGGAGTGTGCAGGAAAACATTCACACATACAGGGGAGTCTGAAAAACCTGCGAAAACCTACACACAGATAATGATAATGTTATAATTTATTAAATTAAAAAAGTCATTACAACAAATTAAAATAAATCAATGAATATAAATAAGATAGGAAACCAAAGGAGAACTTGTATACATAGAGATATGGAGAGAAAAATTAATTAAAATAAATTTAATAATTAATAACACAGAAGTAAGTGATATTAAAAAAAGAAAGAACAAATATTACTACAATACGATATAATTCTAATAAAAGAAGCCACATGTATTAAAATCACCAGAAGTAAGGTTTAAGAATAAGATAAATATGATAAGATTAGTATGTGAAGTGGATATTTCTAACAATTGAGTGAACATGCCATGACTGTGAACCCCTGCAGTGTTTAATAGCAAATCTGCTGTGATTTTAGGAATGTCTTATTTTAGGTTCTTTTAAATGATGCAATGGATGGAGATTTCCCTAAGGCTGGACTGAGTTTGTTCCACTCGCGGCAAACAGTAACAGTAAAAATAAATGCGCTGAAGAAGACAAATCCTAATCTTTTTCTTTTCATACGTCTGTTGAGTGTAATCATGCATGATCCATTTCACTTAGGGCATTCATAGCAGAGTATTAACCAAGAAAGGTATTAATGCATCCCTTTTCTATCTCAGTGCTGATACAGGCATAATAAAACTGAATCACATATGCAGGAATATTTCTGGGAAAAAGTGACCTATATAGATTATTGTGGATAATACCAAGCGCATCTTTAATCATCTTCACCCTTGTTCTGCGTTGTTGCTGCTCTAACTAATTTAACAGTTGGATTTAAACCAAATATAAATGTGGTAAAAAAGAACCCATTAAATTTATCATAATCTTAAATATAATTTTAAAAAGGGAGGAGGAAAGTAAGAATATTGAAGCAATTTTCCAGGAAGATGAAACTATTAAAGCCACTCTCTCACACGACCACCTACGTCTTGTTTCTGAATCATCTCCACCGAGTGACAGCGATTTAGCTTAGCCTAACTGGTCGTAATGAAGGCTGGCCGTCCGTGGTATATTAAAATGAAAAGCGATTTGCGTGAAAGTTTAATTTTAGCGATGCTTAAAATTTATTAATATTTCATCTTAGCGGTTGGTTTTTATCATCGTACTCAACCTACGACTTAGATGAGGGATTTCGGCGCGCAAAGGACATCCACACAACTGAAACTGTATTCCCCCAACGCCATTTTCTTCTTCGCTTCCTCTTCATCTCCCCTATCACGCCGTGGCATCATCATTCTTTATCAAACTCCCCTCCTCCGCGCTCATCACTTAGCCTCTCTTTCATCACGAACTCCTCGCTCCTTCATGATAACTCCGCCACCCTTGCCTTTCCACAAACATCCTCCAACGGCTTCCTCTCTTCCCACATCATGTAGAGTACCTCCATCGTTTGTCAAGTTCTCTATCCGGCTTATTTACCCCATTCTTCTCCATACCGTTTCCTCAAAGGCCTCTAATCTACGCTCGTTATCTTTACTCAAAGACAAGATTTCGGAACCATAAAGCCTCACGTTCCATGCAGTGATAACGAATTTATTTCATTATTCGCCTCATAATACCCAATGACTTAATAATCTTTCGGTGGGTGAAGAGCTTCCTCGAGGTTCCGTAAAGCGAGTTATCCAAGCCCTTAACTTGAGTAGTGGTTTCTGCGCAAAAGTGCTATCCTTGATCTTCTTATGAAACTGACAAACTGACGACCACAGAGTTTTTTTCCACGGTATTTGGTGAAGGTAAAGATTTCCTCTGAAATACAAAAAAAATTTAATTTAATTTAAATATTCTGTATCCATTAAAAATATGCAATTTGTGATAATGCGGACGTGGTAGTCCAGGAGTATATCGTTGTAATACTGCGCGGATGGCCCGGGTTCGAGATTTATTATTGGGTGAACTCTGCGATAATCTATCAAAGCAATCTTTGGGTTGTAAACTGTATTTACGGTTTTTATGATTTTTTTCTATAAAATAAACAATATTTGGAGCTGCGATAGACCTGTGAGTAGAGCGCTGAGCTTATGACTTTAGGGTCCGGGTTTGACTCGCAGGAACGGCCATAGGCACAGAAACTGTGTGAATGTCTGGGTACCAGGTTATCCTGGAAAACCATAGGGGGCACAGGGTAGGTAACTGGACCCCTTTACCCTGATGTGTGAAATTTAAGACGCTGGACTTTAGGGATGTTCGACATCTTTGCTGATATCTTGGCCTATAAAACCAACCTACGGGTTGATATCTGCGGATTTTATGAAATAAATAATAGGGATAGACGGATTGTATAAATTTTGGAAATATAAGTAATTGAATAACATTCTGTTTACATTCGTTTAGGTAGATAAAAATCTTTTCCAGCACTTGCAACTTATTTCAACGACATTATATCCTATCGAAAACAGTGTACGGTTACGTGAGTTATCAGAGTTAAAATCAGGATCATCGACACTCTCCCCCATATGCCCGAACTTACCTCTTAAAAAACTGCTTAGAATATTCCTGAGCAGACCAAGTACGTATGTCTGACGTCTTTATTAACCGAAGATGAAATGTGGAAGGTAATCTGGACCCCGTAACTCAACTGCGTGAAATTTAAATGCACAAGTTTATTTCACAGCTCCAAGATATAATTTACCCTTTAACTTACTATTAAGGAAGCAAGCGTGATCCAATCTTATGTTTACTTGCAAGTTAGCATTGAGAAATTTATGAAACAACTTGAATCTTTATAAATCAAAATTTTATATAATAAATTGTTTGCATAGTGCATAGTGCATAGGTGGGCCCAATATATCACTATTTTGTAATAATAACAGTGCAAATTGTTCTTAAAGACCAATACTAAGAGTAAATGACCATTGAAAATCGCCTGGCTCCAGAATAATAGTGCTAGAACGGAGAATGTGTGGGTAGTGAGAAAGTGGATTGGCATGCACAAATTAACTTAATGTAGACTAGACGGTTTCACAGGATGCCCATCACAAGTTTTGGCGGAAGTGGGGGAAATAGGTCCCGCGGGTAAAATAAGGTCCGAAGAGAGCTTTAAACCACACTGCCGTTAGCCAGCACCAAATGGCTCTGTGGGGAAAAATATATGCTTAAGTCCTCAAGCATTTTCTTCCCGCATTACACGTGGCTCACCCTAGAATGCCCGCATGGATTAATGTATGCAGTGCATCGGGATGAGCAGCAGAATATGACGAGAGCATTGAGGAGATAAAATATTAGCGGGCAATGGGAGATTTGCAACAGAAATGGGCCTCCAGCTGTCTGAGCGAGAAAAGGGTAGGTATTAGTGGCCGTAAGATGGAGGGTGAAGTCTAAAGAGGAACAGTAAGTAACTCTCAGCATTCTCATACCCGCCTTCCCTCAACCCTCTCTTCCTTTTCAGACGGTTCACTGGACGATTATATATATATATATACACTATATATACTATATATATATACACTATATATATATACTATATATATATACACTATATATATATACTATATATATACACTATATATATACTATATATATATATATATATATATATATATATATATATATATATATATATATATATATATATATATATATATATAAACCATAAACACAGTAATCAACCCGAAGGTCGGTTTAGTAGGTGATGGTAGAGCTCACCCGTGTACCAAGCCCAACGGCGTGTGAATATTCACACATCAGGGTAGGGGGGCCAGTTCCTTTCCCTGTGCCGGTTATGGTTTCCCAGGAAGATCTGGTACCCGAAAAATCAACAAGCTTGGGTGGAGCTGCAGGTGCCCAAAGTGCCTTGCCCGGGAATCGAACCCGGGACCCTCCGGTCAGCAGTCCAACGCTACCCGCTAGACCACCGCGACCCGCATATATATATATATATATATATATATATATAATATGATATTCTTTAACTATGGCTTTGAGAAATTCCTCATTTCAAAAGTAGTGCTTTAAACACATACATTATTATTGATACGATTCCGTTTATTTCATTTAGATAATGTAACTTACCGACGTGCACCATTTTTTAAAATGGAAATGGAAGCAAAGGTAGAATGAACGATATATCTTAGACAATTTTACAATTGAGAAATATTAATCAGTAATAAAATTTAAGATGAAAATGTAAATATAAAACATGTGAATTAAACGAGAAAATTTGATTCAATTATAGTTTTTGTTCAGCACTTATCATACTCCACTTTTATTGATTCGTTTAATTTAATCTCGTGTTTTAATTTTTAAGACTACTTCTCACGAAAATAGATAAATAAATACACTTTAACCATTCGCCATTAGTTCAACCAATACTCACCTAGGCATGATAAAATTTCCTACGCGTAATTAAATTTGAAATTCTTCACCTGGTTGGCAAACACGAACAATTGATTATTTGAAGTATTTTCCAAGGTAACGCATCATTCTTTTTTCATAGGGGCTAACTTTATCTTCGCCAGATAGGCTATCACAATAAGTTGACTCAAAAGTGAAGATTATTCATAGATAGTAAAGATAAATTATTTATTAATTACCATTAACATGATTTCTAAAAGCATTTAACGAATAGTTAATACAATTTCTTTAATGGAGAAGAAGAACCAATTACTAAAACAACATAAAAATATACATTTTTTTGGTTCATGTCAGTCTTAAAATGCATTTACAAAGAACCTTTGAATTTAGATAAATGATTAAAAGTGGGACAATAAAGATTAGTTGCAAGAGTGAAATCTTCCAGAATGTCTTGGTGAGTTATTGCTCTGTGTGCATATTATGAATCATTGAGGTGCATATAGTTTTCAAAATTACTTGGTGCATATAGTTTTCAATACTACTATTGATTTTTAAGTCTTAATAAATCGCATTTACTACAATATGTTGTATACGAATATGATTTTTAGTTTAGAACGGGTTCATTTCTGAATTGGAGGTCGCAACAACTCGATTATAAAACCTGTAGGCATTTTTTAATCGAATACATTGGAAAAAATAGTAAAACTTGGCGTTCATGAAGAATTATTTACACTGCTAGAAAATTCCTCATTAGGCTAACCAGATCACCATATCGATCGAAGGGAAACTGATTTCAAGTATGTCAGCCAATGTAAAGCACTCTCAGGAACCGATTCTAAAACTAGGATATTTCTTCTAGCTACTCAGGACAACGGTAACAAATGGATTTTTTTGTCAAATCTACATCAAACGATGATTAGTTTTTCCTTCCTTTTTTGTTTGCCTGATATTATTGGATAACGTGTAGGTACTTTTAACTTCTTAAATGCTACATTTGTAGCGTTAAAGTATTATTTGGGGCATTTCTTTATAGGTACTATCGTCAACTTTCCATTCAAATATACTTGGTTCCCACAGTCTTCAAAAGACACTCTTATGTATGCGTATAAATTAAGTTGAATATAACTATAATTTATTGATCTTTATGTATAATTTAAAATTGTAGTATAATCTTCATCTTATATAATATAGAGAATTGAGACAATCAATGGATCATACAATTAAGGGAAATCTTTATCATATAGCATAGTGATATGATCTTCATAATATAAAAGAGTGGTATAAATCAAAATTTTATACATGAAATGCTCATTCTGATACTGCTACGCCAGTCAGTTCTTGATTGACAGGAGGGGCCACATAAACAGAAATGAGAGCTTAAAATTTTACAATTAAAAACCTACATATATTGTGTAGCATTTTGTTCCAAGCCCTAATCTATTCTGTATAAGAGACAGTCTTTTAAATAATTACATATTTTACATTTTGATTTAACTTTTATTCAGGAAGAGAGAAAATAATAAAATCGAGCGATTATTTCATATCTTGTTAAAAAGGAAGACTAGATATTTGCAGAACAATATTTCTGGATTCCGTGGCCATTGTCTTTAGGGAAATGATCCCTGGTATCAGTCGACTCCGAGATGCAAACCCTCGGAAAAGAGGGAAAGGGAGCGTTTGCGTGGGTGAGGGAAGGAGGGTGGATTTGGGCGGCGGCGTGTGAGTAAAGGCGGAGTGGTGGGGGAGCGAAGGCAGGCGGAGAGAAAAATGTTTTACAAATCCGGCAAATGGTAGAGGCGGGACCAACTGCGTCGCAGTGGGAAAACCTCCCCTTTGAGTGCTGATGATATGGATGAAGACAAACGAAGGATATACATTCATTGGCACAGCTTCATCTTCGCCCGGACCCACGGCCGGGAGGATAGCAGTCGGGAGAGAGGGAAGCAGGGAAAGAAGAGAGAAACAGAGAGAGATAAAGGGTACAAGAGGGAAAGAAACAGAACCAAGCTTCCTCTCTTATTATTCTTCCTATTTTTTCCATTCCTACTCTCCTTTCACTCACTCCAACATAAATCACTCTTCTCGGCACGCATTTATCCCGAATCCCCTGCTCAGCCACCACGCCAAGATTCTTCGAACCCTATAAAAGAGTACCCACGTGCCCCTTCCCTCCATCACTATCCCTCTTCATCTCACCCCCCCTCCACCCAACTCCCAAATTTCCTCGCCCTTTCTCTCATCGTTTAATTCTTTCCATTTCATTTCCCCCTTTTCCTTCCTCCCAAGCGGTAACTAACGACCTCCCAGAGTCCTCCCAAATTCTTCTTAATGAGTTCTTCCCCCGCCGATTTACCTCCGCCGCTATCGGAAGAATGACCTTCACCTCCCCCAACCCTGTGCCCTCGTTCTCCATCCCCTACTCGCATGCGTCTTTCCGTATCCTCTACCTGACCCCATCGCAGCTCGGCTCTCCTTCCTCACTAAATATATATATATATATATATATATATATATATAATCGATTTGAGGGAGCTTATCATATTCCCTCAGAAAAATGAATTCAATTTATAAGTTATTAACTGTCGATTAGCCTCGAGAACGAAGAATAAATTGGGGAAGTCAACTGTCAGTATTTTTTTATTAACCCAAGCTGACAAACACTGCACCACTGCTGTTCTTGGTGTACAACACAAATAAAATAAATGCATTCCACTTCAATATTTCAAAAAGTAATTAAATTTATCGCAGAAATTATTTTTTAACAGAAAAATAGTTCCTCTATCAAGGAATATCCATTCATAGCTGTTTCGAGCAAAATAAAGTGGAATATCGTGAAATAACTTGAGTTTTCAGGTTTTAAAAATGACATAGCCATGATTAGTAAAGCATTTGATCATATGAGAGTTGACACTAAATACTATTCAGTAAACTAAATTTATCTAGAGTTTTCATATTAGTATTCCAAGCTAGGTAGTCGATGCTTTAACTTATAGCAACAGCGTCAATAAATGTCGAGTTGCCAATAAAAATGAGAAATATTTTAACTCGTATCATTCATCTTTAAATAGAAGCTAAAAAATATAAATGTATTTCCAAGAAATGCGGATTATGAGTAATTTTCAATGGTGTTAGTTTCTATGACCTATTCCTACGGTACTCAATGTTTCTAGCGGCAGAGGAAAGGACAAAAAGATAAAATAAAGAATAAAAAGAGTCCGCCAAATTTTTAATGAGGCAGGCATTATTTTCTTTAATTTTATGAAAAAGATATAAAATGCCTGAACGCAACTGTGCTATGTTTCAAATCATGAAACTAATGAACGAATCCCTCTTAACCCATTTTTTTGGCTGATGTAAAAATGATTTTAAATGTATTATCTAATCAATCAATTTTAAATCGTCGATATATGACTCCTTTTCGGTTAAAAATTGGACACATTTTTCATTCTTTGAAATGTTAGGCACGTCAATTAATAAAAAGTATTCAGTATATCAGAAGACGTAAAAAAATTCGACCATCCATGAAAAAATAACATGGAGCTATCGTAGTTGGTCAATTAAATACTACTGACATTCATTTTATTATTTTTTTGAAAATAGCTCTTTTTAAAACTATTTAAATTTTAAATAATGAAGTGCTCTCTACAGTATTACCTGCTCTGCTTTGTTTGTTTTAAGACTCCCCTTCCATCCCTCGACTATCTCTGTGGGGGGACCCTCCCGTTACCTGCAGCGTTAGGCCACATTCCGTACCTGTGTCCTCGGGGAGGAGACCGTTGTATGTTTTATGTCCATGTGGTGGTGGAATTTCGCTTTCTTGCTTTTCAAGTTCTAACTTGCACGTTGGTGGTTTCATTTTTTGCTATAACCTAAGGTACAATTGTTTTTTAGTTGATTGTACTTGCATGTTTTCACGCGTTTAAGTTGAAGGGATTTTTGCATGAACGTATGTGCCAATTTTGGTGTAGGTTTGCATGGTTGTGTTGGTTTTGTTCCCTTTTACGAGTGGTGACCTGGCACTCACCATCACACGCTCTTGCGGTGGCTTTCGGGGTGTTTTGCAGATGCTTAAATGTAGAATTTTCATTGGTATTTTACTTCACTCATTTTATTTTACATAACTTTTCCAATGTGAGAAATTGAGAGTACTTTCATGAAAAAAATTTTTTGTCGTTTTCCAAAGAATGAATTATTTACGATTAAACATAGTTAAAGATCGTTTTACAAAACTTTAACTTGCGTCATCTAACAAGACAAAATATGTTACCTCACACTTCAATGAACTGTTCTTCAATGCCGCATACGTTCCATTTCCCTCTATTCGGTAAAACATTCGCACTCTTTTGTGTTCTCTATCACGCTTGCATAATGTCCTATCCTCTATCACATTCTTAGAGATCCCATCGCCAATGAAAATGAATGCCAAAAAACACTTTTCCTGCCTCCTTTTTTTTTCGGGTTTCTCCCAACAATCTGCTCTTCTCCCCAGCACAACTAGCACATCGTCGTTTTGGTTTTCCTGTCTCTCCTTTTCGCCTTCTCTTTCCCTCTACACACCATTTTAAAAGCTTGTGAACTAAACCTATTGCGATGTCTCAACGACTATGTTCTGCACCGTAGAAAAACACGTTTCATATCAGTTTTGACCAACCATTCCATATCCTTCTTACTTAACATCCCTGTCATCTATTCCCTTCTTCTTGTGAAAGCTTTATGCCTTGAGTAATTGTTGTTTTTATGTCCCTAAAACTGTAACCATCTTGGTCCAAGACACTTCCAAGACACGTAAACAATTCCACCATCAATCAGAAGAAATATATTTTTGTGCTCCAGGGAGAAAAAAGTTGATAGTTATTGGGGATTGGAGATATGCGTGTAGATAGAGGAACTGAAATGCTATAGTGGAAAAAGGAAAAGACGGGCGTGAAGTAAGTTTTAAGTACGCTGTAAGGACCAGGAATGAAAGCATAGAAAAAATTAGAATTCTATATGAAACTGAATTCATGCATCAGGATGACTTTTGTTAAACAACAATATACGTAGGTCTTTGTAAGGAATGCTCCCTGATCCAAAAAGAAATTAATCAGGCTATACAATGGATAGGATCAGATATAGGAACATTTGTTAGAATTCTTTTCCACGGAGGGAATGAGAGAGAGAGAGAGTAAAGAAAAATTTCCTGGCATTAAATGTGAATTCAGGTAACAATTTAGCATTTAATTTTTTGTCTTAAATTCTTAATTTATCCATCTGTATTAAACAGTGTTCTAAATGACACCATGAAAATTACACCATGGGATTTCCGTTATTTAAATAGTATATAATTATTCGAATATTTTATTTTTTTAAATTATAAGTAGTCACAATCGCAAACACAATGTTTATGTTTCTATTAGTTAAAGCAATGAATTTTAAAACATGATGAAAAATTTACAGAGAATGAAAATTTTGGTACGCAAAAGAAACAAACACAATATGTAGATTAATGAGGTAAAATTTCAAGGTGTCAAGATATGATTGTCACATTAACTTGATAAATGTACGGAAACCACGCGAGAAGACGGGCGGAGGCATTCAAACACAGGTAACTACCGCGTGGAACTAATATAAAAATAATAGACTCAGTGGAAAAAATCGGTAAGATTTACCCAGTTTAAAGTTGGAGTAGGGAGGAGGGAGGGAGAAGTGGAGCCTCAATGTATAAACATCGCAGTATTCCTCAGTCCCGGATTGTTGCATAAACCTTGTGTTTCCATTACATGAATACGTATATTTGAATTTTCTATGGTACTAATACTGAAATTTGAAGTGCTCGGTGAATTTACACGTTGCGAAACGAGGCATTTTCCTTTTGAAAAATCAGTGTAAGGAACAGGCTCTAAATTCTTACGAACTTTACTGCAAGTTGTAATCCTTACGGGCTTTGTAACTACATTGATATAATTTCTCGAAATTATCCAACCCTGCACAGCTTCACTCCACTATTTTCGCTTGCTTTCCAATTCTCCGGATTTTTCCAGAGCAGACGGAAATGCGCCACTCTGGGCTTCTTCTCTATCCATTAATCCGCCTTTCTTTCGCATCGCCTCGTCGCTGTGGTCTTTGTTTCCATCCCCAACAATCGCCGCCTCCAATTCCCTCCACATCACCCCTTTCCGAAATTCCTTTCCTCATTCGCATCGCCACCCAACCCTTAGCCATCAGCTCCTCTAACCATCGCCCTCCTTTTGCCAGAAACTAAGTGACGGCCAGGGATCCTTCGCCGGGAAACGAAACAGACGAAAATAATCTGCAATACCCGAGCACATGCAATCAAATTCCGAAAGCGCTTCAGGGGGGAAAACTCGATTCAAAAAGTTTTCCTTTTAGAGACATTGTGGATGTAAACCAAATCACCAGTCGACGAAAAGAAATCAAGTCGGAATCCAAAAAAAAGTGTCCTCTTGCACCTGATCTACATGCGAAGGAGAATGCAGAGTTTTTGGAATGGAACAGAAGCACTGAAACAAAGGCGGTTTTCGATGTAGGCTTTTTCTCTACCTATTAATCAGCAAACTATTGGAGTGGGTGGTCATCCAAATAATTGCCTATGGTGTATCATCCAGGGAAAAAACTATGGTATATCTCTAAAATAAAATAATTCTTACTAACTATCAAAGTTAATGTTGCTACGTTTGCCACCTAATTCAGAATATGCCTCTTTAACCCCACTAGAAAGATTGCGTTTGGGCCCAGCTATCGTAGGGACACCAAGGAATATGCATTATTAATTTCCAAAAGAGCAACGTTATGAAAGTAGAACAGTTTTGAATTGTAAACAAGTTCAGCAAAAAAATCCATCACAAGTTCACCAACTCAACTTTTGCCTATTTGGTATGTACCACGTAATTTGCATATGGCAATGGAAGCCGAAAAGAGGGACTGAATAAAACATGGGTAATTAAATAATTTAACAAGATTTAAATAATCATTAAGATAAAGTGTTACTTATGTGAGCAAAATTATATTTGGTTATGTGTGGAAAAAACAATTACAAAAGTTAGGAAGTAAAATAATACAAAATAAGATTATTATAATTGAAAAATATAGTATTTAATATAACCACAGTAAATATTTTTAATAATAAGAACTATTTCAACTTTAAATTTCCTTTCTATTATGCCATTTTTTTCTGTCCACACTTCTATTACCTATACAAGAACGACTATGGACAATTATGCACGCAACGTTGTAAAACTTAAATAGTTTTTGTATAATTAATTTGTTATTGCACGTTTTTTAGGATTCTATATTGAAACATTATTCTAGATAATTTATAGTACAGAGTTTAAATAATTGAAATATTTTTTCATGTCTACGTTTAATTTTGCAGAAAACGTCCCGTATTATATGGAGTCTGCACAAACTTAAAACATGACGGCTGAACGGGCAGCTTTCAATTTTGGTGATGCTGCCAACTATTCAACACTAATATATATATATATATATATATATATATATATATATATATATATATATATATATATATATATATATATATATATATATATTATATATATAAGTAAACATACTATAGAAAAGAATAAATATATTATATAAAAATACGTTAGGTAATTAGCTTAAAGTATATCATTATCTAACACTTCCTCACCAAAACGTTGAGGAAATTGCTCTCATTTAAAAAAAGATTACGGTGTGAGTTTAACAGTATCAAACTGAAATGATACCATTGATAAAAATACTCAGGTATAAAACATATCTTTAAACAATGCCGATTATGAAGATATACTTATTAAAATTCAATCGAAAGCAAATACTCCAGATAATATCAAATGTGTCCAGTGGAGAACGCCATTTTCATGCACGGTGATTCAAGTACTTGAGTACAATCGTGGGAAGGATTTATATTTCTTTCTTCTATATCAGTTAATGGTGCCAAAAATATAGATACCTATGGCAGGTAACACGTCAAGGACCACTATAGATGAACACACCGAATACTGAATGTCTTGAATAATTGTACATGGTTGGTGTCATTCAGAATTCGCCTGAGTAGTTATCCTGTTTCCTGAATACATATCGAGACCGTATAGAAAATTTTTCTTCCTAGATCTTATAAATAGCAATAATTTCTTATCTTTGTGCCAGTGGGAATGGGAGAAAAAAAATGTTTATAGTAAAAAATTGAAACATTTTTCCAGGCTATGAGTAATTTTACAAAAAACGACCCGTGGTATATGGAGTCTGTACACATTTTAAAACATACATACAGAGATATCGTAGAAAGTGGCAAGTAATTAAACGTTCTTCTCTCATTAAGTTCAACGTGAAAAGTTTAAAAAATCATTTAAATGGCAGCCTTTCGAAACTGTTGTATTGCAACAAAATATCCTTCTCTTCAATGAAGTACATATAAAATGTTCAAGAACACTACAATTAGGAAAATATAGAGATCTACATGGATATGTCAATTAGATAACTTTCGTTCATTTTAAGGAGTCGCAGGGTGACGAATACCTCATTAATAAATGACTATCTTCAAATTGCACAGTGTTATTTCATATGATATCCGGATATTTTATGCTTTGGGATAAAAGTAATATTTCCTACTCAAAATACACATGAATTTGTGCCCGAACTGCAAGAAACCATAATACTGCAGTTTGGGGGATTCTTCAAACTTTTGACTCGTATTCTTATTAGTAGGAACGCTCATCCGAAGGAAGCTGCGTTGCCTTTGCTAAAACTAGTATGGCATTCTAGAGCAATCACGACTTTGATCTAATATGACTCGACCGAATTGGTTTACATACATTTATGAATGTATTTTCTCCCGACGCGAGTGCGGAATGGTGCAGAGCGCGTATAAATCAATTCCTTAGGTACCTCGGCATAAAATTCATCATCGTTACATTTCGGAACCATGCGGAGAGCGAACCGCTCCTCTCTCTGCCATTCACCGCCCCCTCGAAAACATATTTTCTTCTCCTTTTTAATCTTCTTCCCATCGCTCTTCCTTTATCATCCTCGTCCCTCCTCCATTGACTCGAGGCTTGCTCCCCCGCCCTTCTTCCCATCTCTCTTTCTCTCTCTCCCTCCGCCCACCATCACTGCCATCCTCCCTT
Organism: Hetaerina titia; assembly: GCA_037158775.1. Classification (NCBI taxonomy): domain Eukaryota; kingdom Metazoa; phylum Arthropoda; class Insecta; order Odonata; family Calopterygidae; genus Hetaerina; species Hetaerina titia. The sequence goes on from CM073772.1 coordinate 109,522,374, forward strand.
TCCTTTCCCTTTCCCTCCTCATTTTCCTTTTCAATTCCACCGATCCCGCGCTGCAATTCGTCATCTCTTCTCTTATAAATTGCGCTTCGGGAGCAATCTACTCCGACGCCAAAAATCTCCGCCAACCAACCGAGGATCCTTCACTTTCAAACCTCCATTCGTCTCTCTTTTCCTTGTTCTTCCCTCCTCTCTCGTCACAATCCCCTTCCCATCATTTTCATTATCATGATTACTACTATTACATCCACCAGTGCACACCCCTCCTCTCGCAAGAATCCCCTTTTATCCCCCTCTTTTCGTTCCCCGCCCGCATTCTCACTCCCTGTGCCTCCCAGTGCTATTTTACCGACATCTTGCGTATTCCCGGTTCCTTTTGACCACGTTTTCCACGCCTCGTTCAACTCTCTCACTATTTTCTTTCTTTGAAATGCCATTTATCTCCCTCGCGCCCTCGCACATGATCTCTGTTTTGTGTGCGCTTGTATGCGTGTGTGTGTCTGTGTGTATATACATATATATGTTTGTGTGTGTGCCTGTATGTACATCGGTCAGCGGGTGTGTGAGGAGCCGGTTGGAGCGTGGATGGGTTTCGGGTTCAAGGGGCAGGAAACCGCCCCATTCCACTCCCACGGCGAATTTCACGGCGGTAGACCCCCCTTTCCTCCCCCGTTACTGCTAATTGCGGCAGGGAAGGCGCGACTGGAGCGCCCTCTCATGATGGAGCTTTTTTTCGCAATTCTATCCACAATCCTTTCTTTCCTCCCCTCCCCTACGATCTCATTTTTTGCGGCACTCTTCACCAGCTAAACCAACATTTTTACGCATTCCATCTGATCTCATCCTGTAAATGATATTTGAGAAGAGTAAATTTTGTATTCGTTTTTTACTTTATTCATTTTTTGATTTTCTGCTGCCGTGAAAAAAATAATTACACTCTTTGAAAAAGTACTAAAGTTCGATCTTTAATCTAACAATCGCAATCAATTTAAATCTGTTTTATTCATATGTATCCGCGAAATAATTTTAGTCTTGCCCTATATTGAGGTGAATAACTGGGTCGAGATAGTAAATGCGTCTAAAAACAAAGGGTGTCTTCAAACAAACCCCATTACGTTTTTTGCTGCCTTTGCATTCTAAAAAATAAAACAAAGGCCTAGCTTGGTCTAATAACATTTCAATTTGTACACTACTTCCTGATAGTTGTTATCATAGGCATGAGATTCCTGCATATCATTTGATTAGTCCTTATGTAATGATAGTCATTTAATGTGTTGTCATTGAAGCGGAAAGTAGAAAATCACCATATTAGTCAAGAGAAAATTTTGACTGTTTTAGAAGAGGCCGAGTAATGGAGTTCAGGCATCATAATTATGCATTCATTGTGAATGTAAATAAAGGACAATTTAGTAATGAAACATTAAAATGTCGTTTAATGTTATAGGTACTTTGTGAAAATTTATGAAGTATAAGTAATTTTATGAATTAAAAGTGCGCTACCGTTCATTCGTGCTCTGCAAAATAAAAAAAACTATATTTATTGTTTGTCTGGTGTGATCAACGCTCTAAGAACAGCCATTTTATCAATGACAAGAAATAGAAAAAAAATTTTGGTTAATAAATTACTTTAAATTAAATAATTTCAGGCTTGACCCCCATTAAACTGCTTGCATTCGCGTATAATATGATTTTTCAACGTCATTTAAATTTGATCAAGCTATTTATAAGAGATCAAATTTTAACGATAAATTGCTCAAATTTATTTATTTTATTTATTTATTATCGACTTAATTGGGCGAGGTTGAGACTAAATAGTCCCTTCTTCCACCTAACCCTTACATTACATACATTACATTGAAGACAATTACATACAGCCAAGCCCTGGATGGAGAAAAATCCACCCAGACGGGAATCGAACCCGTGACCTCTCAGTTGGTAGACGAGGACGTTACCCCGCCGCCACCGGGGCCGGCAAAGATCAAATTTAAGATTCAATTAACGACATGAGTTGGTGACTATAGAATAAAGGAACTTTGGCAGAGTTGTGGAAGTCTGCCCTTTCAACGCTTGGTGGTGTAAAAGAGCTACTCCCGCTTCGTGGCGAATATTTTAACGATAATGGCGCAAATTAGTAAAAAACATGTATCAGACTTTTTATTAAAAAAGAGATTTAACCCTTTTTCTCTTTTAGGAACATTTCAAATAGAAAATCCTTTATTATTCTCATTCTTAACAATAAATCTTCAAGATAGATTTCTCCAGTTCATAGTAATAATATTTTCAAGCGAATATTTTCGTTTTTTAATTTTACAATATGTTGAAAGCGCTACAAGATAATTCCAACTATTTCAAATAATAAAGTAAACTTAAGAATATATTAAAACATCTTTATTCAAAAGGAAAAATGTTGGATTAAATAGGTACAAAACAATTGAGTAACTATTCTGCGTTGTCACATGGAGTGGCAGTGTCATGGCTATGCAACGCTTTTGATGCCGTCGCTTAAATGATTTATTGAGTGAGATAAACGTCTAACCCATCAGAGCGGTGAAAACATTAATCGAAACGGCAGGGAAATTATATTCTTCCCAAAAATAAGCCCCAGTGAACACAATAATTCCATTTGTTCCCTTAATATTGCATGCCTTATTATTTATCAGGAAAATGAGTTTTGTACGAGAATTGCCAGTCAATTTCTTTCGGTGGAATTTCAATTTAGTAATGGATGCGGTCCATGACCATGACAAAATTTTGACTCTGGCGTTCCCTCTTCCGCCATAATTGATATAGAATAAACTCGAGCGTCATGGTCCGAGGGAACACTTACTCGTCCGTGGATCGAAAATTTCCAATGATTCTAGAACATGGAAGTCAATTTTGAAAATATCATTGTTGACGGTCCATAAATATTCATAGTCAATGAGAGCCAATAAAATGGGTGATATACCTCTCGTGGTGTAGATATATGTAGTAAATTATCGAAATTCATTCAACACAGGCATAATTATAAATCCGTTCGTTGGATGCGATTAATTTTCTTTCGCCATTGATCTTACCATGCATCAAAAGTAATAGTTAGGAAATGGGTTCGGCTAACTTTTATTTATATTATATATAAATATATACTGATATTTATACAGAAACGATATTAGAAATCTTTTAAAAGAAGAAAATTAAAGAAAAGGGAAAAGCTAGAAGAGTTGAAAGAGTTAACCCATCAGGGAAAAAGATCTTCTGTCTTGGGCCACATTAGCGGAGATGTAAGAAGAAAAATCACGTTGGACAAAGAAGCCTTCACGGGAAAGAGGTGGCATAAGTTACGTTAAGTAGAAGCCTAAGGAATGGATTTATGAAAACTTTGGGTATGAACAATTTATTCTATTCTCCGTGAGGTGCATGTTGTTTCCGGAGGTGTATATACGTCAACATCATCATTGGTCTTTCAATCCTAAGAATTGTTGACTAGAGCCCTCCATCCTACCCTATCTGGTACTAATCGGCTTACCTCGTAGTCGTTTTTTTCAATGTACTTTATAAATACTATATTTTTTATGTATACGCACGTATTATCACAGAAGTGTAAATGACATATAATAGAGAGGATTCCGAAAATGATCTAAAGATTTTTGCTTATGCATTATTTTATTTATCGTGGGGACAGAAGAGGCATGTATCATTTACATTTAGGGACCAAAAGAGTAGTTTTAAAAGTTAGGATTTCTAAAAATGAAGCCGTGAAATGATATACGCATACTGGTAGAAATTTTGGTGCCAATCATAGCAAATTTTTCTGGAGATTTTCTAAGTTATTGAATGCGAAGGCGTTTTTCGCGAGCAGGAATAAGTAAAGGCAAACTAAGAAATCCGTGGAAGATATGCGAGGTTTGAGCGTAGGGAGATATGACACCTTTAGACATTTGAAGCCTTTTTCTAGGATAATGGTGTAGAGGTAGGTTACGTCAATTGCTTCAATTGGTTCAAATCATTTATATTGGTGTCAGGAGAATTTGATAGGATTTCATCAACTTTGGAAGATGCATGCATCTTCCATGAAAATGGAATTGGATATGATTATCAGCAGATGATGGTGATCAATAAAAACAGAAATTAGTGCAGTGGGAGAATTATTATCAGTAAAATACGATAGGGCATCCGTAATTATTTGGTTTGTGATATTTTGGAAGAAGATCGAAATGTGCGGCATTGATATTTTTAGATATGAAAATGCCTGTACTGCTTGTATCAAGGGGAGGCCATCGTCGGAAGTGTGTATTCTTTGAAACTGATGAATGTTTTTTTTCAGGATTCTGAGCTTGCGTTATTGGGGAGGGTTGATGTAAGAAGAGGTGTCGATAAATTCGCTCAAAGCTTCTGCTATACAATCGCATTTGTTACGTCCTACGACAGAGAGAAACCTTTCCACCGTCGTGACCACAACGTTTTCAGTTGTCGACGATTTTTAAAGAACTTGTTTCGAAGTTAGTGAGGTTGCTATGAGGACTAAGGGATTTTAGAAAAGAGCCGTCAGTGATTTGATCCAAGATAAGTTTAATAAAACTTTTCTCGGGATGATTGCACGGAAGAGGTTTCGGTTGGTGTTGGAAGGGAGGGCGAAACTTTATGTTTGCGGTTTTGATTGTGCGTGGTATTGTAGAGGTGGGGAAAGGCTGCTACAACGTTGAGGTTGCGGCGGAAAAAATTAAGAAAGTCCTAGGGTGATATTTATTCTGGGAGCGGGTGGAATAAGTTCCTTTCCAACGAAAGGGAAGGACAGCAGGTAAATAAATAAAGGTACAACCGCGTTTTCCGTTTCGAATGAGTTGGGAGAGGGCGTGTGTGTCTCCGGTCTCGACGCTTGGGGATATCCGACTTGCAATAAGATGGAGAGGGAATGTTGTAAATAGTGCCCGGGAACAAAGAGGAGGGGCTACGGCTCGGGCTGGGAAGGAGGTCAATTTTGAACAGTAACATCAAGCCCTCGGTGGAAGAAACACCGGCGGGGGATGGAGATCCTCTTCATCATTGCGGGGGGTGGAGATCTTTTCATCGACATCTACATAATGCTCCGCAAGCCGCCGGGAGGGCGTGTGGCGGAAGTTATTAGGTCACCACCCGTAAAAGAGAATAAAACTACTTTTCTATCTAGCTGGATTTTCTAGTAAAGGGGAAGTAAGTTTTCGTGTATTGAAGGCTTTGTGAGACTAATATACACAAAATGATAGAGAGAGAAGAAGTGTTGCATGAATGATTACACAGGCCTACAAAAAAAATGTTTTTTTTGGTGCCGGGAATCTTTGTGCTGATTTTAACTATATTTGTAGAGCTGAATCCAAATATGAAATCCGTTTTTATTTAACAGCTCTACTTTTTTAGATATGGCAAATCTTACAACTAGTTGTTTTAATACTTGATATATTTCGGAAAATAATTTTCAACGTTAAATAAATCTCTAAGTATACTAATTTATAACCACTTTGTGGTGTTCCTTTTATTTTAAATAAACTGTCAATAAGTTTTATGTATATTTCTATATTGTAGGCCAATGAGATTAAAAAACAAAAATACGGTACCGGTACGAAAATACGGTACGGTACCGGTACCGGTACAAAAATAAGTTTTTATCGCACAAGGGAAAAGGATATGCTACCCTTCTTTACTCAAGAAGACAATCTTACATTTTGTTTAGACGTTAAGGGTATTTGGGAAAAAATGGGACTACTATCACAATATGATGCTAGTGATTGGCGTTTGTTTATTGATAGCTCCAAGCGTAGTTTAAAATGTGTACTTCTTCACAATGGTAACAGGTTTGGCGCAATACCAATCGCTCATTCAACTAAAATGAAAGAAGAATACGATACAATAGCATTGGTCTTACAGAAGATAAAATACCAGGAACATCGCTGGGTGATTTGTGTTGATTTAAAAATGGTGAACTTTCTTCTTGGGCAGCAAAGTGGCTACACAAAATAGCCTTGTTTCTTGTGCCTCTGGGATAGCAGGGACAGACAAAACCACTGGAT